>JAWNOF010000023.1:8565000-9765000 GCA_035046165.1 Drosophila rubida | reverse complement strand
AGTCATTTGCAGAGACGGAGACGGAGACGGAGACGGAGACGGAGACGGCGACAGAGAGCGATAGACAACCTTAGATTGTGTGCTCGATTGTGGCGCAAGATGGAAATTGACTTTGTAGCTGCGACGAAAGTTGCCCCAAGTGCAGCGCGAGAGTTGACAACTGCTGCTGATTGATATCGCTTGGAGAGCGAGCAGACGCCACTAAATAGAATTGTAATTGAATTCTGCTTGATCTGTGCAACATGTGGCATTTAGTTGGCTGTGTGCAGCATTAATAATGTTGCAGTTGGCGCTGCCAAGCAAAAGAACTTGCAACTGTGGCAGAGCAACGAGCGATTGCGGCTATTGACTTGGCCCTTTGGGGCCTTGACCACAAGCCCAGCACTCGAGGGGGGGGGGGGGTGGGGTAGGAGGGCCGTCGGCAAGCAATTAAGCTGCATTTCAATTTCAATTGCTCAAATCGTGCACGGGAATTCAACAGCACTTTAATTGCATCGTTTTGGGGCAACCACGCCCTTGCTGTTTGAGCTTCCCCGCTGCCCTCCCCCCCCTCTGTCCCTCCCACACACAAGCAAGGGGTGACTCACTCGAGTCGAGGGCGGGGAGCGAAACCAAAAACCGAAAACGAAATTTCTGCAATTGCAAATGCAGCCCACAACAAGCACGAGTGTGTGTGTGAGAGGGGAGGGGGGGCAGGGAGTGGGAGCTGCTAGGAAATCGGAGTAAGTGCTACCTGGTATCAGGCGTCAAGCGCACCACCCCTCCCCCCCCCCGTCGCCCCCGCCCTGCGCTGCTGGTGCCAGCCACGACTCTTGGCTTTTGTTTGTGTTTAGCTTTTAATTAATTCTCAAGAAATTTGCGTGAGTTTGCGCTCGAGAGTTTTGGCAAACTTAATCGCTTGCAACATTCAACACTGAAGACGAGCCAAGATTTGCAGACAGACAGACAGACGGACGGACGGACGGACGGACGGACGGACTTGATTGGGCAGCCAATTGAGCGGCATTGATAGAGCCCCCCGCCTTTTGTGCCCCGCCCCGCTGGCAGTAGAATTTGCTCTCGGCATTTCCCCAGCTGCCACTTAGTTGCCCCTTTTTCGGTTGCCATTCACAACGGCTTATGGCTTTTCCCGTAATTAAACTCTCGCTTGCAAGCGAGCTACGCACACGCAGACAGACAGACAGACAGACATCTGTGGTGTATATACTTGTACTATATAGCACACGGATTACTGTGCATTATGCGCCTGGCGAGTGAAACGAGCGAAATGAGGTGAGGTGCGCTAAGCAGGATTGCCGAGTGTCCATCCAGCACATGGCTGAGCATCAAAGCAGTTTGCTGGCAACTGCAGCAGGACCCGAGACAGATTGCCAACGCAACAGCAACAGCGGGAGAGCGAGAGGGGGGAGGAAGAGGAAGAGCAAATGCGTCACAAAGGCTGAGCACATTTCCAAAGAATTCAGTTGGCAATTGAAAAAGCTTTGTTTAAAGCCTGAGCAGCGAGATAGATTGCTCGCATTGTGCTGTGCTGAATAATTGAAAGCAAATACTTATGTTGCTCCCCAGTTTACCGTCTAATGCCCCAAACTGACTGCTGCCCGTTTATTTGCTCGCCCAAGTTGGTTGCTAAATGAAGTCCTTGAATATTGCAGAACTCTTTGACTTTCATTACAATGCTTACAATGCTTTTGCCAGCTTATTATTAAGTCAATGCCAGCCACTTCCCTTCCACATTCTACGCCGGCTTTAATGACTGCTTGGATCTGGATTCTTGCTGTTTGACTTTCACTTCCAGCACTTTCTACCTTCACATGTTTAGTCAACATCCAAGCGGCAAATAGTTTTGCTTACTTTGCTGCCCTTTGAAGTTGTTGCCTCCTGACTTTTCTTTGTCTTTCTTCAGTCTGCTTGCGAGCGCGCTTTAAGCAGCCAATTCGCAGGCCCAGGCTGCAGCTCGAGGACGAAGGACAGCAGTCGAACGGTTTGCGCTATTAATTAAGTGCAGCGCTGCAACGCGACTCTCGCCTCGACTCTTAACTGGCCGCATCGAGAGGGGCTGCCTCGCATTGTTGCGGGTGTCGGGCCGAATGCCGCAACAACGTGGCAGAGCTCGCCTCTTGCCACTTGCCTCTCGCCTCGAGCTTTAGCTTTAGCTGTTTACCTGTGCCGACATTGTTGTGGTTTGCTCCAATTGCTTAACCCAATGACTCACTGCCTCAGCGCCGAGCGTGCAGCGTGCGGCGTGCGGCGTGCGGCGTGCGGCGTGGGCTGGCAGCTGACTTCCGCTGCCCGCAAATAAGCCGCTTCCGGTGTGTGTGTGTGTGTGTGTGTGTGTGAGTGTGTGTGAGTGTGTGTGGCAAGCGGCAGCCACTTGTTGGCAGGACTGCGGAGCGGCCACAGGTGCGCGATGCGCTCAGCCATGAAGATGGGTGTGTGCCCCCGATTGGCCAGCTCTTATCAGCCAACACACACACACACACACACACACACACACACAACTCGCTCGTCGGCAATTAGCATGCGGCATGCAACAACTGCTGCGAGTAAACAATGCGCCAGCTCGACGACAAAGCGTTTGTGTGTCGAGTCCACTGTCCACTTTGTGTTTATGACAAACGCACGGACAGTTGAACAGCACGCTCCCTCCTATCCCCCCCCCCCCGCCCCCGCACACACGCACACAACACACCCCCTCGCTGTCTCGCTCTGAGTGAGTGGGGAGCGATGCAAAATCCATCTGAGCAATTTGTGCCATATGTTTGTGTCATGCTTTGATTGCCACTCCATCTCTCTGCCCCCGTCCCTGTCCCCGCCTCTCTGCACTTCCGCCTTGTCTATTTTGCGCTTTTAATCTTGCTGTCCCTCGTTTGGCAAATGCCTTCATCATTTTTAAGACCTATTTTCGATACGCCGAGCGAGCTGCTCACTTGACAACGACAGGCAGGCGAGCGAGGGAGCGGGGGAGCGGGGGAGGGAGCGGAAGCGCCTGCCCCTGCTCCAATTCGATATCGATTCCGTTTCCACTTTGCCACTTTGCCACTTCCACTGCCACATCGGGCACAATTGTGTTGTGCTCTTTGGGGTTATTGATGACCAGTTTGTGCCCCACAAAGCGGCCACACAGCGAGGTGAGATCTCTGAATTCGTGCCACACTTTGCCACTGTCTCTCTACTTCGCCATTAAGCGTGCTTAACCTACATATGCAAGCAGTAAACTGGCAGCCTGCAAAGCCAGTCGTAGTCAGTGGACAAAAGCTGCTTGCTGTGCGCTGCCGTAGCTGCCTGCTATGAGGAATACGCGAATTCACGAATTGGGCAAGGCGTCGAGTTGACCTCGCGCGTGAAGCACACTTTGAAGGGGTTAAGCGCTCATTTGAGCCGCGCCAGCTGTTCAGCTCTTCTGTTATTATTATCCTTGCTCCTTGCTCGTTGCTCGTTGCTCGTTGGTCGCTGGTCCTTGGGCTCCCTAGTCGAGCGAGCGGCCGCCTGTGTTCCTCTTGCGCTCGCACTTCACGTCAATGCCAAAGGCATTTTAATTCGTTTATGGCAGCACCCCCTCCCCCTCTCCCTCTCTCGCTTATTCGCGTTGTCCTCGCTCCCATTTCGAGCGTCGCTGCGGCTGCTACTCTTACTTGCTCGCCAGCTATCTGCACGTCTCGTCTCGAGGCCTGGCTGCAGTTATGTGTAGCTACAACTTTCCGCTTTCTTTCTGCTCGCCCTGCACAACAACAGCTGCTCTAGCTAGTTCTCTGCTCTTCTAGACGTCCCTTTCCTGCAGTCCTTTGTCTCAGCCTCCGCCTCCGCTTCCTGTCGCTGCCCCGCATTCGCATTCGCATTCGCATTTGCATTCGTATTCGCATTCGTATTTGTTTTCATATTCATTGCAGTCCCTTTTGGCCAGCTTGCGTCGTCCTCTGGCTGTTACGCAAATTAAATTGTCTTGGCCATTGGCGCATTTGCCGCAAATCGGTTTTTTAATGCAGCAGCGTTGTCGTTGTTGGCTGCTGCCGCTCTATAAATAAAGACAAACGTGCCACACGCCATTGACAGCCACATCAGCACGGCCAGTCGAGCAGCAGCTGCTCGTCGTCGGTCACGTTGCCGACAAGGTTAGCCTGCCACCCACCCACTGTGGCTGTTGCTGTTGCTGTTGCAGCTTGCAGCCGTCCGAGGCAATTTGTTGTGCGTTCGCTCCAAATTGCCGCTGGCATTGCATACTTTTAGGCCCCGGCAGAATATTCACAACGAGTTTGTTGCTCAATCTCGCAATTAGCGTGCCAGCGGGCAGCAGGCAGCAGGCAGCAAGCGTGCAGCGCCCACTCACAAAGCGGCCTAAACCTTTAAGCCAAAAGTCGCACAAATTAAGGCGCAAATTGTCCCCCGGCGCACAGCGAGAGAGAGAGGGCGGGAGACAGCAACGAAAGTTTGACAAAACTTGTGCACACTGGGCGCAAAACCACGCGAAACTTGTCCAACAATCCACTAAATTAATTTCGCATTTGTGCGCTCAAAAGCGCAATCAAAGATGCGCAGTAGTTTTCATAATTTATGGATTCATTTCTCTAGACAATATCAAATGTTATCGCTCACTTGACTGGCAACTGCAATTGCCACACGAATATACTCAGCGATGGCTAGAAATTCCTACTCCAACTATTGTAAATCGCTACTTGGGGCAGGCTAGAAATTCCTGCTCTAAATATTGTTAATCTGTACTTAGTGTAGCCTAGAAATTCATACTCTAGATGTTGTAAATCAGTACTTAGCGCAGACTAGAAATTCCTGCTCTAACTATTGTAAATCAGTACTTAGCGCAGGCTAGAAATTCCTACTCCAACTATTGTAAATCAGTACTTAGCACAGGCTAGAAATTCCTACTCTAGCTGATGTAAATCACATCTTAACGCGAGCTAGAAATTTCTGCTCTAACTATTGTAAATCAGTACTTAGCGCTGGCTAGAAATTCCTACTCCAACTATTGTAAATCAGTACTTAGCACAGGCTAGAAATTCCTACCTTAGCTGATGTAAATCACATCTTAACGCGAGCTAGAAATTCCTGCTCTAACTATTGTAAATCACCACTTAAAAATTGGCCTGAAATGTGCGCAATTCGCATTGAGCTTGTGTTGTTGGCTTTCACTTTTCTTAATTCAATTTTTAAATCTTCGACACTTGCGAAATGTTGAAATTCATTAGAGTAAAGTGTGCAAAACAAATTGAAATGAAATTCAAATGAAATTGAAATGAAATCAAATGCCCGCAAGAGCAAATAGTGCAATTAAGGCAATAATCAAATGCTTCAACACTTTGCAATGGCTGCCAAGCAATTTTCTTGGGGCAACAGCAACAAAACTGCTCGAGCGTAAAAAATTTTGTATTTTCGTGGCAATTTTTTTGGTGTAGCTTGAAAGTGTTTGGCGCGCATTCCTCTGTGGCGAGCATACAACTGTAAAAGAAAGCAGTGCCTGTTGCCCCAATGTGCGGCACGGAGGAACCTGTGGGAGGGGGAGGGAGTGTGGGGGAAGTGGTCGTGATAAGAAGAGCAATCAATGACTTTGCGCTGGCGAGAGAATCTCAACGGCATCCGCAAACTTTTGTGGCAAATCCGCACACACTTGCCCCCAACACACGCACAAGTGGCAGCGAGAGCGGGAGGGGGGTGGTAAATGCACCTGAGCCGATTTGTTGGCTGGCGCATTGCACACTTGACAGCAGCTGTCAATGTGGCATGAAAATGTAATGAAATTTACGACTGCAACTCGAAGAGCTAGCTGTGTTTGTGTTGCTGCTGCTGTTTGTGTTTGTGGCAAGCAACTCAAGGATGCTGTGCAACGGTTTCACTTTGGGGAATTAAAGCTCTGGGCAGTTGAAAAAATACGAGCAGATTGCACACAGACAGCGTGCAACAGCGTGTGGCACAGTGGCGAGCGGCAGCTAATTGACAGCACAAATCGACGGCTGCCCTGAGAATCCTGCCAACTGCCGCGATCCCCGACGGACGCTGCCTTTCACTCCGACGCAAGGCAATTTGGTCTGCCACCACCAACTGCACGCCATGCGAATCGCAGAGAGAGGCGCTGGCCAAACGCCTTTCAAAGTGAAACGCAGCGACTTTAGACAATTTTGCTGCAAAGCAGAATTATATTAAATATAATTATTATATATACTTATATGCGTATATACTATATATACTTACTGCTTCTGCTACTTTATAGCAGTCAAGTAATAGAAGGCAGTCACTTTTAATTTGTTAAACTCACCGACTTTTGCAGGCCGCGTCGTCGCTCCGGCTCGAGCATTGTGGTCATTGATGGTGACGATCTGAAGCCATGTCTGCCGGATGACTACATCAGCGGCCAGCACCACCACCTCCACCACCAGCAGCAGCAGCAACAGTCGCACGCACAGCAGCAACAGTCGCTGCAGCAGCAGCAGCAGCATTATCGCACGCACTCAAGTGATATACGGGAGATCGATCAGGAAATGTTGACGATGCTCTCGGTGAATCAAGACAACGGTGAGTTGAGCCACACCACCACACCACCACACTTATACTAACCACGTCTAATTGATTTGGCGCAGGTCCGCATCGCGAGATGGCCGTCGACTGCCCGGACACGTTCATAGCGCGCAACAAGACGCCGCCCCGGTACCCGCCGCCCCGTCCGCCACAGGTAAGCGTATTGCCCACCACCACCGACTCCCGGCTCGAGCCCGAGCACAGGCACAACCACAATTAGCACTAGAGTAGTCTAATCCAACACCACTAACAGCCGAGCCACAACTCGCCCACAACTAACAACACGCACTCACCACACGCTCACCACTCACTCATCCACTCATGCATTCTCTTCCCCGCCCACCACCCCGCACCACACGCACCACACGCTCACACGCACCACACAGAAACAGCACACGCACCACAACAGCTTCAGCATCCCAAGCACCCAGAACACAGCCACAAGAACTAACGATGATCATGCTAACAAACTGTTAATTGTTGCATATCATTCTTCACATCAACATGAACAACAACAACAACAACAACAACAACAACATTCATCAAAAACTACAACAACTACAACAACCATCACAACAACAACCACCACGAACAACATTGTTGCACTCGATGTGGCCACACAAAACATGTACAATCAAAAACAACAACTCAAACTGGATCAAATCGAAAACTACGCGAATCAATTGCAAACGGAGCAGCAGCAGCAACAACAGCAGCAGCAGACGGCGCAGCAGCAGACGCCCAGCAACAACAACCACGCCGCCGACGAGCTGCTGTGCGTCGTCGAGGGCATCTACCAGCGCAAGGGCAGCAAGGGGAGCAAGGGCAGCAGCAGCTCGCCAGCGTCGAGCGGCTTCGACGATGCGCTGAGCACGCTCGCCTACCGCCAGCCACAGTTGCCGCCGTCGCCGTCGCCGTCGCCGCTGCCGACTAGCAACAACAACAGCGGCAGCACTGCGGCCACGTGCAGCAAGCAGGCGACTAACAACAGCAACAGCAACAGCAGCGGCAGCAACAGTCTCAACAGCAGCAACAGCTCGATGCACACCAGCAACAGCAGCCACATCGCCAGCGCCAGCGCCAGCAGCAGCAACAGCAACAGCGGCTCCACGGTGCCCGACGATCTCAGTCTGGCGCCGCCCGGCTACGAGCCCAACGCCAACCAGCAGCAGCAGCAGCAGCAACAGCAACAGCAACTGTTGCTGGCGACGACGGGAGCGACAACGGGAGCGGGGCGCAAGCATCGCGAGCTGCCCGTCGATGTGCCGGACAGCTTCATCGAGATGGTGAAGACGCCGCCGCGCTACCCGCCGCCGGCGCACCTCTCCTCGCGCGCCTCGCTGCTCTCGAACGCGAGCTCCTCGACGGCGCAGACGACGCTCTCCTCGCTGGCGCTCTCCACGCACTCGACGGCCACCGTTGCTGTTGCGGTTGCTGCTGCGGCGGGCGAGGGCAAGCGCACTGCTGACGAGGTATACCAACAACCACACTCCCCTCTACACCGGAGCAGCCGCTCCCCCCCTCTCTCTCTCTCTCTCTGTCTCTGTCTCTTTCTCTATTGTCTCTCTTTGTAGTCTCTGCTTTTTAATATTTCTGCTTCCCTTCGCTAACATTTCCTCTCTACGTTCTGCACTCCTTCTCTCCCCCTCTCTCTCTTGCTCTCTCCTTGTCTCACTCTTTCGCTCCCTTTCGCTATTGCCCCCCTTCACTTTCTCTGCGCTTAGCTTAAGTTTGAACCACGCTAGTCATGAAATTGCTGGCGCGACCCACTTGCAACCTGCCCCAGACGGTGCAACAGTCGATTAGTGACCCCCCCCCCCTCTTATTCCCCCCTGCTGCTCTCTTGTCTGCTTGCGACTTCCTTTTGTCGCGTCATTTGCTGCCATTTATGACATAAATCAGCTGCAATTTGCATTTCATCGGCATTCCCCCCCCCCCACGCCTCTCTTTACGCTGCAATTTCCGCATTTTGCTTCTACTTTTACTTGCCACATTCCTTTCATTATGCACAAACTTTTTCCACGATTTCTGGCTGCAAGCATTATGTCTGCATTATCTTCGCAAAAGTTTGCCCGCGAAATTAACTAGATACTCGTAGCAGTTGGCCCAAAAAAAATGTTTATGTATGCATGCCTGATTTGCATAATTACAAATTATTGGCAAGCCATCGAATTAGAAACATCTTTACAAGAACTTTGCTTTTCAAATTACCCAGCTGTCCCCCTCTCCCTCCCTCTCTCACTCAGCTTGTTGCCAGCACTGATTTAATTTCTTTTGCCTGCCAGCGTTGCCAGCGCTGGGCCGCGTTGCCAACTGTCGCTGGCCTAATTCCTTCAGCGCTGGCGGCGCTGTCGCGTTGCAACGCTGCCCTCGTTAGCAACATAATCCTAAGCTGCCTTCAAGCACACGCCACCGCCCCCGCCCCCCTCTCTCTCTCTCTTGTCTGCCCCTGTGTGTGTGTGTGTGTATGGGGAAAGCATAAGAAAAACACTCGAGTAATTTATATAGCATTCGTTGTCGATAAATTTTGCAGAAGCGAAAAAGTTGCCGGGCTCAAACAGCCCGAAGGGGGAGGGGAGGGGAGTAGGAGAGGAAGGGAGGGAGGGGGGCTGATAGCTAGTGGGCTACAAATTGACAATGCGGCGCAATGAATGAGTGAATGAATGAATCAAATCAAAGGGTAATTGCAT
The DNA here is from genome assembly GCA_035046165.1 of Drosophila rubida. Lineage (NCBI taxonomy): Eukaryota > Metazoa > Arthropoda > Insecta > Diptera > Drosophilidae > Drosophila > Drosophila rubida. The sequence continues at coordinate 9,755,788 of JAWNOF010000023.1, read as the reverse complement.
TTGCCGAGCACAACAACTCGACCCCTGCTCCTGCCAGCACCCCCCCCCCCCCACTGCTCCCCCCTGGGCTGGTTATTTATGGGCAAGCATATAGATATATATAAGTATTGTGTGTGTATTAAATATTTGCTGCTGTGTGCGGGGAGAAACTTAATTAAAAGCCGAGAAGAAAAGCAGCCAACAGCAGATGAAAGCAACAGCAGCAACAACAACAGCAACAGCAGCAGCAGCAGCAACAACAACAGCAGCAACAGTCATCAGCAACACACACACAAACACACACACGCATACATGTGCATAACTCACACACACACACACACACACACTCGCTTGGTTTAGACACGAAATGAAACACAGACTAAAACAGCAGAAGCGACTGCAACTAATTGCGCATTGCTCTTCATCTCTCTCTCTCTCTCTCTCTTGCGTCCGCTATGCAGCTGAATGGCAACTCGAAGCCTGTGCCGCCGCCACGTGATCACCTGCGCATCGAGAAGGACGGACGCCTCATCAATTGCGCCCCCGCGCCACAGCTGCCCGATCGTCGTGCCCCCGGCAACGGCCAGCTGCAGCAGCATCCACTCCAGCCCCAGCAGCAGCAAATTGCGCAGATTGTGGAGCCCACGCTGGAGCAGCTCGACAGCATCAAGAAGTATCAGGTGAGTGCGAAACAACGATAGCCCGACCCTTTGAATTTCAGGCGGCGCCTGTTGGGTAGGCTACGAAAACTTTTGTCGTTTCACGTATGGCTGCACAACTGTACAGCGCGTGCCAAACTGTGGGGAGTGAGAAGCGCCCGCAGTTGCGACGACGTCTCTCCAAATTATGAAAATTACTTTGATGTCTTTCGTGGCAGAATAATGAAACAAATTTACAACAACTCGATTCCTAATTATCCCATCCTATTTCCACTGCACTCTCTCCTTATTTTTTTTTTTGGGATTTTCTACGCTTTTGAAAGTCAAAGGTAAAAGTGTGTTTTTAATTCGCAGTAAATTCGCTGGAAGTGTATTAAATTTAAAGCACTTATCAGCTGTTTGCTGTGGCTAATGGCAGAGCACATATTTGCTGAATTTATCGCTTGCTCGCATCGTGCGCCTCCGCACCGCAGCAAACCAAATATTTGTGGACAATCGCTCTCAAACCGCCGCCGCCACAACCGCACGCCCGCAGTGGCTCTCAAACTGCGGCAGGCTGCAATTTCAAAAAATTGAACGTGGTCACAGTTGAACGAGTCGCGTCGCGTCGCGTCGAGTCGAGTCGAGTGCATGCCCCTTGCGGTCGCAGTCATTGGCATGCACGGCAGGTAGCTCGCCAGTTCCGCATACCGCACCGCACCGCGTCTCCCCTCCCCTGCACTCGCCACTTGCCGCTGCGAGTTTGATAGCACCTTTTGTTGTTCGCGCTGCGACAATGGACGGCGACGGTGACGGGGACGGGGCGACGACGGCGACTATGGCAACGCTTCCGGTTCGCTAGCCCATCCCCCTCGCCGCGCCCTTTGCGCCGTGTCGTGTCTCGTTCTGATTCTTTTCGCTGGGCATTGACCAGCAGTGGCTCTGCAACTGTACGAAAAAAAAAAAAACTATTACAAAGTTTACCACACACAAAGCCCACAGCAAGAGACAGTCGGTGGGGCAGGGGCAGGGGCAGGGTAGGCGAAAGGGAGGCGCAGCGTGAATAAAACTTATTCAACAACTTTTTTTATACGCGCTTATTTTCTGCCTCCCCCGCTTTTGTGTGACGGCGCACTTGAAATTGTGTGCGTGGCGAGCGAGGGGTGCATGGGGGGAGGTAAGGACGGGCAACTGTAATAATAACAATAACAGGTATTCAAAGTGCGTGGGCGTAGAGCTTGGCTTGCGGCCAGAGCGAGAGCGGGAGAAGCATTACTCATGGCAACGCTGGACGGAGGAAATTGTTAAATGCAATGATTAATTATGCAAACTTTTAATCGAATTGTCTGCGTGCTGTGTGTGTGTGTGTGTGTGTGTGTGTGTGTGGGAGGTAGAGACGGGGCGCAGGAGGGCGAGCGGCAGATAGCAAAAGCGTAAACAAAGCAACGGGAAAAGCAGCGCTAAATGCTTAATTAATTAAACGAAAAAAAACGCAAAGCGCGCACAGTTGCAAAGTCACTGACGCGTGGCGGGCCGCTCAAACTGCGCGACGTTAACGAGCATTTAAAGACAACAAACAGACAGCAGTGGAGTGTGGTGCACGAGGGAGCGGGGCGAGAGAGATAAGAACGATGGAGTTGCAGAAAAGAAAAGAGTGAAAAGTGACGGGGAGAGGGGAAATGGAAAAGAAAGAGCAACAGTGAGGGTACTTATTGGCTTTACTGTTAAATGGTTTCTGTTGCTTCGATGGCGATTAAAGCGAGATGAATCCGGGCCAGTGCCTGGCAAACCGCAGTGCATTTGCAGGGTAGCCAACAGTCGGCGCTGCCCCGTTCGCGCGCTTGCGCTGCATTTAAGCAAATGTTTGCAATTCATTTAGCTGCGGGGTATCTGCAGTCGTATACCTGCTGCAGCTATTTGCTGTTGTTCTGGGGGTGCTGTTGTGCGCTGCACTCACTCGCTGTCCCGCCCCCTCTCCTTCGTCGTCTGCTTCTTCCTCTTTGTCGAGGTTGTTTGTTGTTGCAGTTTGGTTTTGTCTTTCGCTTTGCGGCATTTGTGTTTTTTATTTTGCTCCAACTACGCAAATTAGTTAAACAATTTTTCGTGCTGTTTGTTTATGCGACGCGACGACGCGACGACGACGACGACGACGACGACGACGACGACGACGACGACGACGACGACGACGACGACGACGGGTTGCCAACGAAGAGACTGAGAGACACACACACACACACAGACACACACACACACAGACACACACTCACACAGAGGCGCGCTCAAAAGTCATCGCTTTTTGTTTTACACTTTGCGAGTTATTTTATTTTAATACCCAGTGCACAAGCGACCAGAAGGGTTTAACAACAAGACAAGTTTCAGGAATGTGCTGCAATTAATCAATCAATTCGAAGTAAATTTTGGATAATTCGTAGTTGAAATTTTAAGAAGTGATTGTTAAATGCGCGAATGAATTTGGTTAATGCGCAGTTTGAATTTAAGAAGTGTTTATTAAATGTGCGAATCAATTTAGTTAATTTACGTTTCAAGCAGAATCCTGAAATGAGCGAGACTTGCTCGACTTCCCTAAGCTCATTTGTTAATAAATGTTGACTTATTATTTATCTGCATAGATGTGTATACATATCTCAACTAGCTGACTTCTTAAGCGGGTCTGCCAGACTATGTTTATACCTGCTGCAAAAGTAGAAAGCTGCGTGGATCAATTAAACTCCTAGAGATATAATATATATATCATTATATTTCACATGTCAACAATTTTAGTTACACCAGTCGCTGACCTAATGAGAAATTGTTTTTGGGCTGCAGTGGGTATCTGCTAGTCGTGCATGCTCGCCTTCGTGCTTGTTTCAATTGTTGGCGCTGTTGTTGCTGTTGCTTTTGGGCTCGCGACGACAGCAGCAGCTAACTTGGCTCACACACACGGCCCACTCTCATCACACACACACACACACACACACACACTCACACACACACTGGCTTTCGCACTCGCGCTCAGTTTACGCTCAGCGTCGGTCGCGGTCTCAGTTGTCGCTGTCGCTGTCGCTGAGCACTTGAGCGGCGGGTAACGTGAGCGAGCACATGCCCCAGAGGTGAGCGCGGGTAGTGTGAGGGACAGCGGAAGGGGTGGTGTCTACCGCACACACACACACACACACACACACACGCGCACACAGATGGACGGCGAGGCGGTTTATCGCTCATTTGTTATGATTTTTCAGCTGGCATTTTTAGTTGTTTTTCTACGCGTTCTGCGATCGGCCGCAATTTCCAGCCGCGGCCCAAAACGTGCGTGTGCTGCGCCTGTGTGTGAATTTCTGCGAGTGTTGCGAGTGTGTGTGTGTGCGTGTGTGTTGCAGGCGATAAGCTCAGCGAGTTGTGTGTGCATAGAGCAGCAGATAAATACTTTACGAATTCGCTCGGCACGAGCAAGCTTTTTTTGTTTAGTTCACTTTTTTTTTGAAATGTGTTTAGCAATATTTGATTTGGGCAAACAGTTGCCCCTGCCACGCCCCCAACGCAGCCAAGCAGCCGTCTCCAGCACAGTTGGGCAGCCACTGCTGCTACAGTTTGAGTGGCACTGCAGCGCCTAGTGTTTGTTTTTGGAAGTCAATTTGCGAACAAGGCGTGTCCAGCAATGGCTCTGAAAGCACGTCGCCAAATAAATCACAACTGTAAAGGCAACAACAACGACAATAACTGTTTGTGGGCGCAGTGGGCGTGGCCATTGTCAGCTGACAGCATTACAATTCGCCAGCAATGGCGACTTATGCAACGGCAATCAGCATAGAGCTCACAGCAGCAGCAGCAGCGAGAAACCGCAGCTCAAATGTGACAAACGAGGGCAGCAAACAAAACCAAAATCGAAATCAAAATAAAAAGCAGGGAGTTCTCTCTGCCGACGCATTTTAGCGGCTGACTCACGACGCAGTTCGCAGGCGACGAAGAAGCAGCAGCAGAAGCGGGCAATATGATAAAGAATGCGCAAAAAGCAATTAACGAAAAATAATAAACAGCGCAGCGCAAATGTAAACGTTCACGAAAACTGCAGCTGACGTCGACGGCGACGTCAGCGTCTCATTGACAAACGACGCACGTAAAGCGCAGCTACAAAATATGTAAATAAATGAAATGCACAACAAAGCAGAGGAAGAGGAGGCGAAGAAGAAGGAGAGGCGCCGTTGCTGCACACGCCTTGCGAGTGTTTGTCGAGTGGAAAGTCAATGGAACTGCTTCAACTGCTGCTGCTGCTGCTGCTGCTGCTGCTGCTGCTGCTGCTCAGATGGCTGCTGCTAGAAGAGAACAATTGCAGCTTTCGCTTTCGATTCAAACCGAATTGTTGTCGCCTCGCAGCAGCAATTACAAAAGCAGCAGCAGCGGCGGCAGCAGTTGCTGCATTTAAATGCGCATTAAGCTGCATTCCATTTGGAGCCACGAACATGAGAGATGCAAAACCCGAAAAAAAAACGTTGCTTCAAATTCAAATTTATGCGTTGCAGCTGTCAATGGTCGAGTTGCAGCAGAAGCAGCGGCAGCAGTGGCAGCAGTGGCAGCTATTTACATAGTTGCTGCGGTTGTGTCCGCAGAGCACAGCGAAAGTTTGTGCGGCCAGCAGGGGGCGGTGGCTGCATGGGGGGCGTGGCAGGCAGTGGGGTCAGTGCGAAGCGAAATCAACTCGAAATGTTCCAGCAGCAACCACCATGTGAAGAGTGTCATAAACATAAAAGCAAAGTGAGCAACGACAAGCAGAGCGAGAGCGAGAGCGAGAAGGAGAACGACGGCGATCGCGATTACGATAACGACGGCGATAACGATAACATGGTGCTATCGACGCTGCACATTACATTGGAGACGTCGAATGCTGTAGTCGAGGACACAGCCGCAGCAGCAGCAGCAACTACGACGCCCAGCAGGCTGCTCTGCAACAACAATAACAACAACAACAACAACATGAGCAACAACGGCAGCAGCAAAGCGCAGCAACTGCTGTTCGAGAAGGAGAACGACAAGCTGAGCGCCAATCTGAATAATAACAACAGCAGCTACAATAAATATTGTGATATGAACGGCAATGCAGCAGCAGCAGCCATCGAGCAACTGCAGCAGCAGGCAGCAGGCTCTGCCACGGGGACGCCGCAGAGGAACGGCTCTTCGCTGCGGCGTGGCACACAAATTCAGCGTTCCTCGATGCGTTTGCGACAACAACAGGCAAGTGTGTTGCAACAGCAACAGCAACAGCAACAGCAACGTGTTGCTCCCGTTGTCAACCTTCAGCTGGCTTTTATCTAACTCACTAAGCGTATTCCTATTCGTATTCGTAACCAGTTAACAACAAAGTAGGCTAACTGGCTGCCGCACAAACAACAACGACAACAACAACAAGAGCAACGGCAACTGCGACGTCAAAATGTGCCAGCGTGATGGAGGGGAAAACAACATTGCTTGATTGCCCAACACACACACTCGCCGCATACTCTAACTTGCCGTCCAGCGACTGTTTTCTAATTTGAGAAAAGTTTTATTTGCTGCAAGTTGGCAAGCAAATTTTATGTACCATTTGCTGCACTTGGTATTTTGCAATTAGTTGCACTTCTACCCGACCAGCAACAATTTGTTGATAATGCACGAATAGTTTGAAACTTGCGCCAACACAAATTAGTCAACTGATTTAACTCATTAAATATTGTGCAATTTATACTGTTTGCATTCTTGAATGCCATATTCAGTTGCCAGCCATAGTAAAGTCTGAAAAAAGAGATGGTTGGCAACGCGCTTGTTTCAGACATTGCTGCCAACTACTGCAATCATCTCTGCGCTGCTGTCTCTCAATGTCACATTGCAGGCAACTCTCGATTTTGCAGTCGCCAGCTTCGTTGTCAACTCGGCTATGCCCCACTGGGCGCTGTCAGCCACTAAAGCAGCACTACGCAATCATAATGGCAGCAGCAGCCGCAGCAGCAACTGAGCAGAGCTAATAAAATAATAAAATGCTCGTTTTGCTTTCGCTGTTGTTTTGAATTTTTTTTCAATATTCATTTTACGACGCCGTCGACAAGAAGGCGCTCTTGGTGATGTCATCGTTGATACCTGCCAACAACAAACAGCAACTAATGTTAATTTCAGTTAATGTTATTGTTCTTGCTGTTGTTGCTGCCGTGATTGATGTGCCAGACGTCGAATCGAGTTTAGTGGAGGCTTTACGCTTGATCTATAGCGGGGGATCAAAAGGGTCGCTGCGCAGTGACATTGATGCGCGATAGGAGGAAGGAATGGTGTGTGTGTGGGGGGGGGGGGGGTCCAAGCGTCAGCCAGTGTTGGCCAATTGAATGAGCACGCAAGCACGATCGATGTGGGCACACTGGTCGCTCGAGTGGAGCTGAAGCAGACGTCGCGTGGGCTCGCTCGAGTTCTCGCCACGTTGCTGCAGCTCCAACAATTGTTGTTATTATTTTATTTTTTTGGGAAACGATGATTATTATTGCGACTTGAACTTCTACCTCTTCAGCAGCTGCTGCTGCTCCATTCAAGTTGCCACTTCAATGCCAGCGCATGGCTACTTCTCTGCCCCCCGTCCCCCCCCCCCCGGTCCACTCCTTTGTTTTGTTTTGTATTTATTACGAGTATTGTTATTCTTTTTACTTCGACTTTTATTTGGTTCACATCGCATTTAGTTTACTTCTTCTACACACGTCTGCAGGGGCAAACTCGCTATCTCGCTATCTCCCTCTCTCCCGCCTGTCTGCATAATTTGTGCTGATGTTGCTGACGCTTCTTACTCGGCGCTTATGCAAGTTTGGCAATTTTTTGTTCTCTCTTTTGTGGAATTTTCAGCGCCTTCGCTTTGCGCTCTGCTTTGTTGTTGTTATTCAATTAAGTTCTCCACCTTTTTATGCTTCTTCCGCATCCCAAGAACACCAACAACAAAACAATAACAAAGTGTGAGAATTTTGAACGCAGGGCGAAAAGGTCTCATCAGCACTCTTGCTTCCCCTTCGCCCCTTCGCCCGTCCGTCGTCCCGCTCTTGCTGCGCTGGTCAAGTGGCCAAAAGCGGAACCGAAAATTGGCAACTTTGACACGCCGCAAGTTGAGCACAAAATAAGAATAAAACAAGAACTGGCGTTTAATCCATTCAGCGAACTTGCTTTCCACCAACTTCATGCGCCGGCCACTTAATTATGCCATGCCACAGTGAAGACTCACTAAGCGGGATAACCAATCGATTTCAGTCGACAGTCGCACTCTGCTGCACTCAATTTCGAGCAAGAATGCGATTTAGAAACGACACGTTTCAGTTCCTTTAAAGTGCATTTTCACACTGGTTGCATAATGCAATTGCATATATTTAAATAATTAATGAATTCGAGCGCGCTTTGTGCTAATTACAATTGCTAATTTGCAGCGAACATCGATTGAAATTGGTTTGGATATTGCAATACATATTCGTTATTGCGATAGCCTAGTTTAGTCTTTTTTAGTGCATTTGAGTGGTATTTATTTGCTAGTATTTGGTATTTGCAGTATTTGCCAATTAGAAACGTGCACTGCTGCGGTTGATCGACTAATCGGCCTATCGATTGCTTTGCTGCTGCTGCTGCTGTTGCTGCTGCTGTTGTCAGCTTTGCCCGCAGTTTGACGAGCGCTTTGCGCTCACAAGTGCGTTGACAGTTTGACAGGCGCTGGCCGACTGTTTGCCACCCACTGACCTAATCCAAGCACAGCTCAAAGCACTTGTGTGGCTTCGCAGTTCACAGTGCCCCCTCGCCGCACGCCCCACGCCGCTGCAATGTGGAATGTTCATTAGCACGTCACTTGATGCGTTTTGTTCATTGTTGCTGCTGCTTCAGGGATTTGTTGCATGCCACAGAAGCGACACGGCGTCACTAAGCCTAAGCCTTTTCCACTCGCCCACTCGCACTCTGCCTCGCTCTCTTTGTGCTTCACCCGGTTCGCGTTGCAGCTGCAACAGCTTGTGGCAGCTAAACTGTAGGGTAGTGCTCGCTGGGTGGCTGGGTTGCAGCGCTGCAGCGTTGCAGGGTCGTCCACTTGCTGCATGCCGCTGAAGGCCGCTAATTAAATTAGCACAATTGCCGCGAACGCGGATTAAGTGCGCCCCACAACATCGCGGCTCAACTGTCAGACTCGCCTCCGCTCTCCGCTCTCCGCTCTCCCCTTCCCTTTCCCTTTCGCTTGCCCCCATTGCGCCATTATGGCCCACTATTTATTTATGATTATGTTGCACACATTCATCATTATGTGGCATCATTTAATTGTGCTTCCGCTTGCCTTGCAGGAGCAACTGCGTCGTCGACGCGAGGAGGAGGAACGCATCGCTCAGCAGAATGAGTTTCTGCGCAACAGTTTGCGCGGCTCGCGCAAACTCAAGGCCCTGCAGGACACTGCCACGGCCACGCCCCCCGCCGCCGGCAAGGCGTTGGCCCAGCAACAGACAAGCAGCGCCACAGTCGCCGGCGTCGAGAACGAGGCCTACCTGCCCGACGAGGACCTCACGCCCGCGGAGCACATCGATGGTGAGTCAACCGACACTTTGCCTAAATACTAACCAATAGTCAGGTTAGGATCATAGACTTGCAATAGTTAAAAACAGTAGTATCATCCAGCTAACTAAGTTCCGACGATCTCGTGGAAGTTGTCTTGCAATTCCGTTAGGAGGAAGCACAGTCTAACCCTAGAGTTCCTATGATATGATACAGATAAGTAAGATGTGTTCGCAATACCTAAAAGTTGTTGCACTACCCTTCTAACCAATTTCCTACGATCTCGTGGAAGTCGACTTGCAATTCCGTTAGGAGAAAGCTCAGTCTAACCCTAGAATTCATATGATATGATAGAGATAAGTAAGATGTGTTCGCAATAGATACAAGTTGTAGCACTACCCAACTAACCAATTTCTGACGATCTCGTGGAAGTCGTCTTGCAATTCCGTTAGAAGGAAGCACTGTCTAACCCTAGATTTCCTATGATATGAGAGAGATAAGTAAAATGTGTTCGCAATACGTCTCGGATTTGCACACTTGATATGTTTGTAATGCTCAAGTGAACTCCCGAAGTGACTTAGTTGTTGACGCTGACTTGTAGGGATATTTTGCATCATCGGATAAACTGCTTCCTGGTAGTAGACACAAGTCTATTGCGACCCTAGAATGTCTTTTGTGTGCGTGTATCTATAGTAAGCACATTCATAAGTGCCGAAAGGCTAGAGCAAGTGAGTCTTGCTTGTGCTTGCTCCCGATGGGAGCGACCTGGGCTAAACCGAACACTGAGTAGGATCGCAAATTTGCTTAGAAGTGAAAGATAAAGACGTCTCCCTCGCAGTCTGACCTTAGGGAACAGCAATTAGTGAGTGCTATGCTCATTCCTCTTTCGCTTTGCAGGCTACGGCGAGCTGATCGCGGCGCTGACCCGACTCCAGGGCCAGCTGGCCAAGAGCGGACTGAGCACGCTGGCGGGGCGCGTCTCCGCGGCGCACAGCGTGCTGGCCAGCGCCAGCGTGGCCCATGTGCTGGCCGCCCGCAGCGCAGTGCTGCAGCGACGCAGGCCGCGCATTGCGGGCCCGCTGCACGTGAGTGCGTTGGGTCTGCAGAAGGAGATCGTGGAGCTGCTGACGCAGTCGAACACTGCGGCCGCCATTGAGCTGGGCAACCTGCTGACCAGCCACGAGATGGAGGGTCTGCTGCTGGCGCACGATCGCATCGCCAGCCACACGGACGCCTCGCCGTCGCCCACCTCCCTCCACGGCGCGGGCGTGACGCCGACGCCCTCGCAGACGCCCACCGCGATGGCGGGCCTCAGCGGCCACAGCAGTCCGGTGGCCGCGGCCAAGTCGGCGGCCAGCAGCGGTCGCAGCATGGTGGCCGTGCTGCCGCCCATGGTGCCGCCGCCGCTGTCGGTGGCGCAACGCGGCGCGATGCCGCTGCCGGTGGCGGCGGTGGCGCGCGGCGAGTCGCCGCCCGGCATGAGCGGTTGCTTCGGCACGCTGAACGACCAGAACGACAACATACGCATCATACAGATCGAGAAGTCCACCGAGCCGCTGGGCGCCACCGTGCGCAACGAGGGCGAGGCCGTGGTCATTGGGCGCATCGTGCGCGGCGGCGCCGCCGAGAAGTCCGGCCTGCTGCACGAGGGCGACGAGATACTCGAGGTGAACGGCCAGGAGCTGCGCGGCAAGACGGTGAACGAGGTGTGCGCGCTGCTCGGCGCCATGCAGGGCACGCTCACGTTCCTGATTGTGCCCGCGGGCAGCGGCCCGCCGCCCGGCGGCGGTCTGGGCGGCGTCGGCCTGGCCGGTCTGGCGGGCCTGGGCCACCATCTGGGCGCCGGCGTCGTTGGCGGTGGCGGCGGCGGCGGCGGGATGGCGCACCGCGACACGGCGGTGCTGCATGTGCGCGCGCACTTCGACTACGACCCGGAGGACGACCTGTACATACCGTGCCGCGAGCTGGGCATCAGCTTCCAGAAGGGCGATGTGCTGCACGTGATCTCGCGCGAGGACCCCAACTGGTGGCAGGCGTACCGGGAGGGCGAGGAGGACCAGACGCTGGCCGGCCTCATACCTAGTCAGTCGTTCCAGCACCAGCGCGAGACCATGAAGCTGGCCATCGCCGAGGAGGCGGGCCTGGCGCGCTCGCGCGGCAAGGACGGCACCGCCAGCAAGGGCGCCACGCTGCTCTGCGCCCGCAAGGGTCGCAAGAAGAAGAAGAAGGCCAGTTCCGAGGCCGGGTAAGTCTGTCGCGCACTTCAGCTGTGATTCCGACTAATTCCGACTCCGTTTCGAACGCCAGGTATCCGCTGTACGCCACCACGGCGCCGGACGAAACGGATCCCGAGGAGATACTCACGTACGAGGAGGTGGCGCTGTACTATCCGCGCGCCACGCACAAGCGTCCCATCGTGCTCATCGGCCCGCCCAACATCGGACGGCACGAGCTGCGTCAGCGCCTCATGGCGGACTCCGAGCGCTTCTCGGCGGCGGTGCCACGTAAGTTTGCAACCCTTTTTGCCGGCGGTCAGTGCTCAAACGATGCTCTCTCTTTTCGTATGCCGCCGGCTCGGCGCAGTCTTCTACCTGCTGCAGGAGAAGCTGAAGGCGGCTCAGGCGGCCAAGGGTAATCGCAGTCGCGCTATTGGCTATTGATTTCCCGGCAATTACCCTTAGTTCGGCTCGCCGACTTCTTCCCGCTTCTCCTGCCGCGCCAAGCCTCTCCCAGCCTAACCACAACTCTACTCTCTCTCTTTCTCTCTTCTCGCAGACACGTCGCGTGCCAGGCGCGAGGGCGAGGTGCCCGGCGTGGACTACCACTTCATCACGCGGCAGGCGTTCGAGGCGGACATTTTGGCGCGTCGCTTCGTCGAGCACGGCGAGTACGAGAAAGCCTACTACGGTAAGTCCGGCACGCCCGCGCTCCCCAGTGTCGCCCCCAACTAATTCCTTGTGTTACCTTGGCAGGCACATCACTGGAGGCCATACGCACCGTTGTTGCCAGCGGCAAGATCTGTGTCCTGAATCTGCATCCGCAAAGCCTGAAGCTGCTGCGCGCCTCCGACCTCAAGCCCTACGTGGTGCTTGTGGCGCCGCCCAGCCTCGACAAGCTGCGCCAGAAGAAGGTGCGCAACGGCGAGCCCTTCAAGGTAAGCAATCGATATCACTGGACTCATCTCGATTCAAGTAGTGGATGCCAAGTCAAATTGCTAAGCTCAAATCTAATTTGAATCCAATTTAATTGCTTGCTACAACGTTGACTTATTTGAATCCAATGTTTGCTCTGCTTTTCCGCCCACCAGGAGGAGGAGCTGAAGGACATCATTGCGACGGCTCGGGACATGGAGGCGCGTTGGGGCCATCTGTTCGACATGATCATCATCAACAACGACACGGAGCGGGCCTACCATCAGCTGCTCGCCGAAATCAATTCGCTGGAGCGCGAGCCGCAGTGGGTGCCCGCCCAGTGGGTGCACAACAATCGCGACGAGTCATAATTGGGTCCACACTCACACACACACACACACAGGTACACACATACAGACACACACTCACATGCAGACACAGGCAGTGGCAGGTCACACCAGAAGGAACTGCAACCACAACTGCAACCATGAACTCCCTCCGCCGCTGCACTAATGCGATTCGGTTGGCCATCCATTGTAAATACGACGTGTCCACGACTCAGCCATGACGTGCATGTGCAACTCGAACTCCAACTGGAGCGGAAGTGGAAGTGGCAGTGGAAGCAGTAGCAGAAGCGGAAGTGGAAGTGGAGGAGGAAGCTGGGAGTCCTTTATCGCTGTGTGCACGCTCGAACTGTGGCCCTAATCACTTATTTACCCACATCTACTTACTGAATTATCTATGTGTACTTAATACCCCCGACCCCCCGTCGCCCACGCCCACGCCCACGCCCTCCCTTTGCTACTCGTTTAGTTAAAAATGTATGTTTTGTATATTTGTTTGTTGCAAATGCATTGGAAACATGAACAAACATTTGCTACGACACACGTTCGTTTTTATTTCATTTAACTTTTTTTTTAACTTGTATTTTATTGTATTGTATTTTTTAAACACTGTTCACAAAAATTGTTATTCAATTTTAAAACTGAAATGCTTTTTTTTGTAATTAATATAATTTTAGTTATTACGCATTAATGATGATATTGTTAAGCACTTCCTTAATTTCAAAAAGCGAATTGAAATTGTAAAAACAAAAACAAAAACAAAAACAAAGCAGAATAAGAAGACGCATTCAGGTGTGTCGACAACAAGAAAACAAAACGACAGCGATATCGATATCGATATCGAAGTAGAAACCGATATTGTAATTGTAATCGAATTCGAATCGAGATCGAAAATGCAACTGCAAACTGCAACTCGTAAACAAAGCGTTAACAGAACAAAAACAATCCGTTTGATAGAATGAGAGCGAACGTTGGCGAGTCCATGAACAACGTACGTGCGAGAAAGAGAGAGAGCAAGAGGTGAGCAGGTTGAAGCATAGGAGACGAAGAGAAGAGAGCAGGATTGAAAGCGAATGTTGCAATTACGTAATCTATTTACTTTATATAAATATATACATAAAATATACATCTAAATAAATATACACATAAATTATATGCAGAAATACAATTAATTTTTAACAACAACAACAACAACCAAGCAAGCAAGCAAGCAACCAACAACAAGAAGCAGAAAGCAAACGAAGAAACAGAAGACGAACACGATAAAGAAACAAAATGAAGAGATAACAACAAAATCAGTACGTCATTGCCAAATAAAACAAAGAAGTAAGAACTACGAGTATAAAACGAAAGCAAACTCACACCCAAAACAAAAGCAAGTTACACTAATAAGTAATAAAGTAAATGAATAATAATAATAATAACACATTCCGCCAGCAAGCAAATAGCATGAAGAAAATAACAAACAAAGCGTAGCCAAGTTTAATAAGCACTGTAAAAACAAAACGAATATAATACTAATAATAATAACAACAATAATAATATTATACTTATAAACATTGAAAGAATCTAGGCGTTAGTGTAAGCGAAATTGGAAGCAAAACAAAAACAAAAAAACAATATATGAAACAAAAGTAATTCCAAAAAATAAGTGTTGTTGTAATTAATTATTTAAAATGCGATTAGTGAATGGAAAAACAAAAGCAAAAATAAAAACAAAAATGAAATGAAATGGGAAAAAGTCGTGCAGAAGAACTAAAATTCGAACTAAAAACGAAAAATAGTTGCAAATTTTAGGCATGAATATTGGGTATATATATTTACATAAATATATATGTATGTATACATATTAAATATATACAACAAAATTTTGTTGAGACAGCAACAATTTTATTAAGTAATTGCTACAAAACGGCGTCAAGTAATTTAGCAAACTATGTTACACAATGTTGAACACTTGAAAGATTCTAAATACAAGCAAACAAAAAACAAAAACAAAACAAAACAAACAAGAAAAACAGTACATAAAAACAAAAAATATATTTAAAGGTAATATTTTTTTTTTTTTTGTAGTCAACAAGGTATATAAAAAATGTGTGTGCAGTAAATTTGTTTAAGTTTTTATTTATACATATTAAAACAAAAAATCAAATAAATATGAAAATTAATTAATAAAACTACAAAATCTAGTATATTGTATGTATGTGTATGGTGTAACAAATTGAATAACAAAAGCGAAAGCAAAAACAAAAAGAAATGCATTACTAATGCCTGCAGAAAAGCGAAGCAACTTAACAAAAAATACAAAATTCAATGCAAATTCAATGCAAAATAGGCACGGTTTACAAAACAATGTACGATATAAACAAAACAAAGAAATACCCACATAAATGCGGCAAACAAATAAACCAATACTGAAACTATATACCTACACATATGGAATACTCATTGAAGGCTATTTTGAATTTCAGTTAACAGCGGTGGCGGTGCTGCCAGACAGTGTAAGCAGCGGAGATGGTAATGCCATTTAACAGCATGGCACAAAATGCTATCAATGTTAACGCGCAATAGAGCACGGCAAGTTAACATGTATTATTCTCATAAATATGAGAAGCACATTGGAAGGATAATATATATAATATGTGTATTTTAGCGCAAACATTGACATTGGTTTGAAAATTATTACAATTTCCAAAACCACAGCACAAGAAAGTGAGACCATAAATGACACAATATTTATTATTTGGTATAAAAATACTGAAAAGCATCAATGCATCGCTAGTGCTATCGATGTTTTTCTACCTCTTCCACTCTCATTCTTCTGCGAGTTGAGCAAGTGAACGAACGCGTTTTTTTTTGGTCCGGTATTCTGAGTTCGTGCGGCAGCATTTGAGTTATATTAGCGTTGTGGTTAAACTTTTTTTTACTGGTGCTGTTGTGCTGTGTTTCCAATTGCATTTTATTAGTTGAAGTGTACGCGACTGGTAAATGATGTGTTGTTAATCTTATCGCAAGCATGAATCGGAGCACAATTTATTGCCAAGTGTCGTAGCCATTCAGACCGTAGTTGCGACCTTAGCATTGCACCCGAAGCAATAATAACATCAATCGTACATCGAAGCCAGCCACCAACAATACAAAAGAAATAATAAGAGCGTGAAAATATCAAAGAATGCCAGTAACAAAGACAGTATCACGACAACAGAGCCAAACGCCCGCCCAGCAGTTGCAACAGCAACAGCAGCATGACGTCGAGAATGGCCTCTACCCCACCATACCGGCGGAACAGCGTTCCCCGTCAACGCGGCCAATGCGACCGATGCGTCAGGACACAGTGGACATGGAAGAGATTCCGCTGAATCAGGCGAATGCCATGCAAGAGCCTGAGGATCGTCGCAAGATGCGCGAGATATTCGATAATGTAAGTGAAGCAGGTGCATTTACAGTGCACAACGAATACTTCCAGTTTCTCGCGTGTGTGAATGAATTGCCTTGTTGTTGCTTAGGAACGTTGCTTTGCCCTTGGTGAAAGTTGGGCGAGTCATGGCGCTTGTGAGTCATTTACCGTTGCCCGATCCCCGACCTTTAGCCTCCCTGTCTCTCTCAACAGCGAGCACATATCTTAACTTGCACATTGTCACGCTCTATTTTTAATGCAAGCGCTGCGACTGCGCGCCATCCACCGCTGTGTGTGCAAAGAGAGGCGCCAAAGTCAAGTGCAGCTGAGTGAGCAGCTGAGCTTATCTTTGGCATTGTCAAC
The DNA here is from genome assembly GCA_035046165.1 of Drosophila rubida. NCBI lineage: Eukaryota > Metazoa > Arthropoda > Insecta > Diptera > Drosophilidae > Drosophila > Drosophila rubida. Next base: position 9,739,422 of record JAWNOF010000023.1, on the reverse strand, counting down.
TGCACGTCACGTCTCCGTTTTCGTTTTCCGTCTTCACACTTTTGCACAATGTGGTGCTAACAGTGCCATTGCTGTTGTTTGTTCTTGCAGACAAACTTAACAGCGTCGGCAGAAGACAAACTCTGTTATCGCTTGCAGAAACCGGTTATGAGAGCAGACACACAAATACGCACATATGTAGATGTGTGGTTTTATTAGTGGGGATTGCTGAGTTCGTTTGTTGTTGTTCCTGGCTGTCAGCCATTTGTTCTTTGACACGACTTAGTCACTTCCCAGCCGCTGCTGTTGGTATTTTACGTGAATTCGTTATGTACATATGCCATGGGACGGACACTAGGCAGGCACTATCAAGTGCCGCTCCCTGTCATTCATTTGGCACATCACATATCTCCCCTCCCTTTCCTTTCCGTCGTTGTTTGTTTTACTCTTCTTTCTAATTCACAACATTCCTCCAAGCAGTGCTCCTCTCGCACTCGCACTCACGCGCTCTCTGCGTTTTCGTTCATTGGCCCCTTTGCTCTGCTGCCGCCTGGCAACTGACAAGAGCAAGAAGTCGCCGTGCGGCGAATTTACCATACAAATTGCATTTCATCATTTTGTTCAACCAGTTTCTGTTACTGTTTCTGTTTCTCATTGTGAACGTGATTCCTCCGTGTTGGGATTCTGGCTTTATTTGCTCTCTGCGGTTGCGGTTGCGGTGGTGCTGCGGTTCATTTTACATGCATATATCTACATATGTGAATAATTAAGCATATCTGGTATATCTGGTATTACTAATTAACACGGCGGCATCGGCATGCTTTCTCTCCCGCTCTCTTGCTCTACCTTGTGATTGCGCCCCCTCCCACCACGGTGTGGTCTATCGATGTTTCGCTCTAATTTTCAAGAATTCGCTTTGTAATCTTATCTACGTTCTTTTGGTCGAACATAACGCCAAAAACTTTTAATGGCCTTAACAATTCAACACACACACACACACACACACACATGTACGTTTTTACACACGAATGCAGGTGTAAAGCATTTGCAGTTTAATTGCGATGCTGATTCAGATGTCGTTTTTTCAACCTGCAATTAATTTAATCGTGTGACTAACTCTCAAGCTCTTCCTTATTAATACAGCCCCCAACACTCCATTGCACCCCCTTTCAAATGCTTAACATGAAAACAGCTTATCGCTTTTGTGTATTTTGTGCTTTGCTTTTTTTCCTTACTTCTTTACACCCTGCACTCAAGTGCCAGTGGGTGTTATCGGCTGTTGGCAAAGCACATTAAGAACTATGTAGTTGCCTAATAAATAATAAATATTCTCAAAAAAGTGGGTTGCTACTGTCTAAAGAATTATGTGATGCCTTATTTATGAAACATTCTGAAATTTCACAACAAACTTGTTTAACTAAACACGTATTTAAATGCAATTAAATAGCAATTTAGAGTCGAGCACACTTGGCCGTCTCTTTAGTGTCTCGCGCATTGTTTTCAAATATCGGAGACACATCTACAAGTGCTCAGTACAAGTGCTTAGCTGTGGCTCTCTGGGTCTCTATTTCTTCGACTGTCTCTCTCTCTCTCTCTGTCTTTCTCCCACCTGACATTGGAGAATACCTGTTGTTTATGGCCAATACTCACACTCACACAGTCACACACATAACTTTGCTCGCATTGTGCAAACAATTGAAACAAACTCAACATTTGCCTTTCTTGCGCGATTGTTGTTAACTTTATTATTGGCAACTATTAGTCACATTAGAACTCTATATACTACGCATACACATATGTATGCGTGTGTGTGTGTGTGTGTGTGTGTGTGCTCTATTCAGCTCAATGATCTGACACGTTGCTTCAACATTGAATATTATCATTTCATCGCCAAGGAGTTCAATTAGAAAAAAACAATTTAATTAGATTAACTGACCATATAATTGAATCTGCACATGAACTAATAGATTTGAGTGAAGACATGTTGCCGAAAGGGCGAAGATCAGTTTTGTACATCCAACGAAAGCATTGCTAAATTGAAATTGATTTGATGGAAGTGTCATGCGATCAATCAGCCTGAAATTTGCAAAAATAATGATGATATATGAGCTGTTTTCCCGCTGTTTACGCAGATAGAAAACACTTTAGTGCGTTTCATTTAATAAATATGCAGAATCGAGAAAAGAGAGCAAACAAGAAATATATTTTTGAAATTCAGCTTAACCTTTAAATGTCAAAATCTTAAACAAAAGCCACAAACTGAAATCACAAACTGTTGAATTATCCAAGTGTTGTTTGTGAGTCAATTCGATTTCGCTCGGACAGCAAAAGTTTCAAATACTTTTGTAGGCATTCTCTTCAAATTTATGTCGCACAACATCAATCCTCAATTCGACGCCTGGTTGAGTCACTCTTTCGTCATATAGCTGCGAATAAGGTTATTACGTTTTGCAATAGCCAGCTGTCTAGTTTCTAGTTTTTTTTGAGTCCTCGTTTTGACGTATTTGAGTTTGGTTTTGGCCACTTCATAAGCCAGCCGCACGGGGACCTCCTTATAAGGTGGCAAATGGCAGCAGTAGACACTCGGCTTGCCCGCATTTGGTCGCCATGGGCATTGCGCAACTGGGCAGCAGGTGGGGCGTGCAACACTCGCCCCTGGCCACCCAACAAATATGTTAGTTGTCTTTCGCATTTCGCAATACTGCTGGCCCTCTTTATTCGACATTTTGAAGTGTTTGTTGCCTTTCTCTCAGCTAGCAGTGTAGACGATTAATGTGGGGTTTATTTCTGGTGTTTGACTGTGAATTTTGGCAAAGTCTATAAGAGTTCTCGTTGAGGGTGGGGGGGGGGGGGGGGGGGGGCGGATGTCACGTCGTTGGCTAAGTATCTAAAAGCAAGACCGATTATATGGCTGCTCCGGCCGCAGCTGCAGTGCACTTGCAGCTCTTGACCGTTGTCAAGGAAACCAGTTCGCATTGGCTTGATTCGGACAGGTCCCTGTAGTCCTCTTCAGTCTTCTCGCTGACATCATAGAATTTCTCCTGCTGCTGCGTTTGCTGTTGTTGCTGCTGCTGCTGCTGCTGTTGCTGCTGCTGCTGCTGCTGCTGCTGCTGCTGCTGTGATAGGCTGACTAGCAATTGTTGTTGCAACTGCAGCAGCTGCTGGCGATCGCTGCAGACGCAGCGCAGATTATGCTGCTGGGCCTGCAACAGCCAGGAGACCTCCTCGCCATGTGGCAGCAGCACATCCTGCCAGTTCTCGAATGGATCGGCCGTCGTCTTCAGTTTCGCTTCACTGCGACGCTCCCTCTTGCGCTGCTGACGCTCCCTTTCCCGCTGCTGCTGCTGCTGCTGCTGTTGCTGTTGCAGTTGTTCTCGCTCCTCCGCCCGACGAACTGGGCGCGTGCTTTGTGTCAGGGGGCTAGGTATTAAGTACGCACCGAAGCCCAGTCCGACCAGTGCCATGCAGATGGCAATGGCTGTGCCAATGCCCGATGATTCCTCCACCTCGTTCTCCTCGTCGTCGAGCCAATCGTATTTGCACTGGGTCTCCTCGGGCTGGCCCATTACCCAAAGCAGCATCTGCTTGCTCATCTGCCACAAACCTGACATTTTGGTCAACCTGGAATTCTGCGCAGAATGCGGGGACTCTTAGTCTCGCTGCCTCCCTCTCTAGCTCTCTCTATCTGGTAGGCTCAGTCTTAGTCCGATTCGAAGACTTCTTACCTGAATTGATTGTTGCCTTTGCTAGCCAAACGAAACATCTGAACTGTAACTGAGCTCAAACTGACACTGACTCCCATACAGGAACGAAGCCAACGGCGTCGCCTACCTGCCCCACTACAAATTTCTATTACAGTTCAATTACACAAAAGGTATTCAAACGAGGTCTGAAACACCTACTTGAAATGCTCCCTCCCATTGTGACATCGAGGCCTCAATAACTTAATAAGTTTTAACTAGATTCAGTAAATATAAAACACAACCTTCGAACTCCCCACAGCGCAAAATAACTTACTCTACCAAGCCCACACATGCTTGATGTGATCTGCTATCTAAAACGAAGAAAATGTTGCATCAAGAATGCTGCAAAATTGCAGCTTGCATAGAAAGAGAAGCACAACCGAAAAGCGGGTTTAATTGTGAAGTTGGGAAAGATGTGTAGAATATAAGTAAATATGAAGTAACCCGTAGAATATGTAATGTAACTAAGAAGCAATGCACACTCACAAGCCATCTCTTTTCGCTTTCACTTGCAGCACGACTCAGACAGAGACGGCCTGATTAGCATACACGAGCTGAAGGGTCTGATATCGGATGGCTACTGCCGCGACATTCCGGCGTATATTGCGGAGCAGATATTGCGGCGCAGCGACGTCGACAACAATGGGCATCTGGACTTTGAGGAGTTCTACACGATGTCGCTGCACCACAAGTGGATGATACGCAACATGTTGACGCGCTACTGCCGCTACGTGGTGCCGCCGCCGAAGCCGCTCGAGGGCGATGAGCCGGACGGTGCGTACGAGAAGCAAATGTCCATCTGCCCGCCGCCACTGACGATGGTCATCTTCTCCATCGTGGAGATCATCATGTTTCTCGTCGACGTCATTTACTTCCAGTGAGTAGTTGCTCAACAACTGTTGCCGAACAGCAGCGCTAATAATATGCTTGATTCCGCTTTCCAGGGACGATCCGAACCACAATCAGCGCTTGGGCGAGAGCACCAATGGTCCGGCAGCGACCCTCTGCATTTACAATCCCTACAAGCGCTACGAGTCGTGGCGTTTCCTCAGCTACATGTTCGTCCACGTGGGCATCATGCACCTCATGATGAATCTGATCATACAGATCTTCCTCGGCATCGCGCTCGAGCTGGTGCATCATTGGTGGCGCGTCGCGCTCGTCTACTTGGCCGGCGTGCTGGCCGGCTCCATGGGCACCTCGCTGACCAGTCCGCGCATCTTTCTCGCCGGCGCCTCGGGCGGTGTCTACGCTCTGATCACCGCCCACATTGCCACCATCATCATGGTGCGTATGCTTTGTACTTTACTTTGAGCAACTTGTTTCAATTGCCGCTCTTCGTTTTGCAGAACTACTCGGAGATGGAGTATGCGATTGTGCAGCTGCTGGCTTTCCTCGTGTTCTGCTTCACCGATCTGGGCACATCGGTGTATCGTCATCTCACCGATCAGCACGACCAGATTGGCTACGTGGCGCATTTGTCGGGCGCCGTGGCAGGACTGCTGGTGGGCATTGGAGTGCTGCGGAACCTGGAGGTGCGACGCTGGGAACGCATACTCTGGTGGGTGGCGGTCATCTTCTATTTTGCGCTGATGACCACCGGCATCATCATACACATCTTTGTGCCCGACTATTTCCCCAAGCCCGAATACAACTGAAGAAGCGGACCCACCACACAGCTATATATTTAGATTTAGGATCCCTTCATAGCCTTAGCCTCAGGTTCTTGACCCTGCCCCTTGCAACCCGCCCCTGCTCTATTGTACATGTCCAAAGTGCACTTGATCTAGGCCATCGTCACTTAGGTACTTCGAGTACGTGTAGTTTTAGCCGCATTCTTGTGCTATATTTTTATATAATCGTAATTTATTATATACATAAATATTTTTATACCACGCGTATAATCCGGACTGGCGCTTAGCAGCCGGAAAGCATGACGTAACAGATCGGTTATATAACTTGTATATAGAAGATTTGACAAGTGTCCTTTACGCACTAATCTGTATTATCCTTTCTACTTATTTATTTTTGTACACACTTTGTATGCATATTCTGCGATAAAATACGAAAGGCAGCGTGTGGCATGTGGCGTGTGGCCATTTTAGCCAGCCACAAACGCTCAAACACAAATTTTGAGACACGTTGTGTATATTTTTTATAGTATTTTCAACTACGGTCGAGCATTTCACCGGACACAACGATGCTAATTAAGATCTTGTTCACCTTGATAGAGTGGAATGTGAAGCATAAATTCCAAACAAAAAAGTATAATATGTAATTAGACCGTAAGCTAAATAAAATATATATATTCTATATATAAAAAGTTGTTGTTCTCAATCATTTAACTCATCGCCATTGCCGTCTGGGGCGGCCATCATCCAAAGGGTACAAATGGATGGCAAATTGGGAATAAGCCGCCATGATTGGCTGAAAAATGTCAAATCATCCGGTGAAAAAATCAGCCAATCAGAAAGCAGCTCGCTTCATAAATCCACTTGCTGCTCGATTATGTTCGCCTGGTATTTCAGCTGGTCTACCTAACGGAATGTGCACATTCACACTCTCTTAGTGTTCTTGTTGTTGTTGCTTACGCAGATCCGCCATGGATGGCTTAAAAGTGCCAATTCATATGGTGAAATACCAGGCGAACAGAAATCAGCAGCAAGCAGCCGTACAGAAAGTCACTCGCGCCTAGCTCTGACGTCACAAAAAGCTTATACGTTATAATTCAAATTAAGCAGCGCCTCGAACAGCTGTTAAAAACTGTTATTTTCAAATTGCTGGTAGATTTGAATTTAATTAGCCGTTAGCAGGGAATGAGAAATAAAAGAACAGTCTTTGACAATAATATATGTATTTTATTAAACATTTCCAGTTATACAGAATTGTTTGTTTTATTGAATTTTCCAGTTCAAAAACCCAACATATTGTTTTTTAATTCAAAAATTAAAAGTATTTGTTGTGTTTTGTTGTTGTTCAGGTTAGTGTAGCATGCTTTGTAGTTAGATGCGGTTGTTGGTTTGTAGATCAATAGTAATGGATAATGAAGATCGATTTAGAAATCGTGTGTTGTTTGTGTAGGTTCATGTGATGATGAAAATTAAAGTAGAAGACGATTCATTCAGTCTATGTTCTCTCGAAAGAATAATGGTCCATCGTGGAGTAGAGAAGTTGTGATCGAATCATTTAGAGGCGTCCATCGCCGTTCGATCGTATCACACTCACACGGAAATGATAACGTTAATACTACGACTACTACTAACTACTACTGTCCTTTACAGACAAAATTTAGATCAAATCTACATTTGCTTTCGACAGGAACTTGACGTTAGTTGTCTCGCATTGTGCCACCTTGGCAACAGACAGCCAGCCCTGCGGCATCATGTGGTGTAGTATCGATTCGAGGCGATCGACCGGCAAATAGGCGATCGGCTCATTTGACTTGTTGAGCTTGTCGTTGCGAGGCACGCCTGGAATCGGTAGAGCCACTGGGATGCAGTCCTTGTCTGGATTCATGGCCAGGGCGCGGGTCACACTGAGCAGCTCGAAGCTGAGGCCTAAACGGAAGATAGCCAGCTGATCGCTGTTTTCGTTAACGGCCTGCATGATGTAGTGCATCATGTTGGCAGTGTTTTGAATGAAATTCGGCATCAGCAGTAGCTCCTCGACCGAGCGGCACATTGTCAGCTGGTGGCTGAAGTCCTCTTCCACATTAACGTTGATCAACTCCAGACGCTGCACAGTGCCACCGGCGGCCACGCCATTCATAATCTCATTGATGACAAACGAACGGTTGCTGTTATTCTCGACGCGCAGACGGCGCAGCTTCTTCAGGTTGGGCAGCACCTGAGTACCAAAGACGCCGACCTTCATGCCACGACAGGAGCCCAGCAAGAGTGTCTCCAACTGTTGCATTCCCTTCAGATGAAGCAAGTCCAGTTGGTTCATGTTGCCGACGCCACGCAGGCACAGTTCGCGCAGTTTGTTCAACGACTGCAAGGGGGTCAGCGAAATGATGCTGGCCTTGGGCTCAATCATGCGAATGCGCAGCACTTGGAGATCGGTCATCTTCTCAAGGTTGGCCAAGTTCAAGGTGCGACTGGTGCATGTAGTACGTAGCTCGACGAGGCGCGACATGCGCTTGAATACCAGCTGAAGGAAGTCAGCATCAGTGGCATCGGTGCGTAGTACGCGCAGTGACTTCAAGCTGCGCAAATCGCCTTCCATGCGCATTTTCGGATTCGCCATCTTGACGCCCATCATGTCCAGTTCACGGGTGCGATTGCGCGCCATGTCGCGCAAGCACTGGACCCAATTGGTCACATTGGTGTCGCGCAACTTGACGGTGCGCCACACGCTGCGATCGCGGCCAATCATGGCCCAAGTCTTGCAAACGTTCGACATGCGCACGCGATCCTAAAAGTGAGTTCGAATTAGGCACGAGTGCAGAGATTTCATTGTACGTGGAGTACTTACATGGAAGTCCAATGTCTTCATAACGGCCAGCAGCACCTGGCAGCATTTGTTGCTCGACAACACCGATTCAAGAATACATCCTAAATTATCCCTGCCATTGCCAAAGTACAAGGAATAAAACTTTTCCAAGTTGGTCTTGGTTGGCTCGCGAGCAACCCTGCAAATGAAAGTCGAAGAAAAGAATTACAGTAAGGCATACAAGAGATGACAATAGTGAAACCAAAAAATTGAATCTATAGTTGAAACCTCAAATTGAAGTTACATTCGATCAGCTGGGAACTATTCTGAACTGTTCTTTCGTTTTGATTCACTTTCAATAATGCCACGCGTTCACCGCAGTGCTTAACAATGCAGACTTTGTGTGCTACCTAATCGAATGCTCGTCGGCAACTAAACTAGTTGGTACTTTACAATCTTAGCCAATTCAAACTCAAACCAAACCAAACTGAGCAGAATAGCAGCAGAACTGCGATTTCTAGATGACGATTGATGATTAGCGGATTCGATTTTTGCCTTTATTTCGACACTCAGGACTCACACTTGCAACTGGGTAGGCTGTGGCGGCCCATAGACAGCGACAGCCTTGCGGCCGTTGATGACAACAATCTCCTGCGGCTTGGCAAGCACTTTCACAGGCGATTCATTAAAGAGCTGCTCTGGCGGCAAGGCGCCGGGCATGGCGATCTCGGCAATTTCAGCAAGGCTGCTGCTGCTATTGCCGCTCAGCTCCATCAAAGCTTCCTGGTAGCCGAACGAGTTGCGATTGAAAACATCGTTGGCATCGACATTCTCATCGATGACCTCCTTCTTCTTTTCCTTCTCTTTCTCCTTCTCCTTGTCCTTCTTGTTGCCGCGTGCCACAGGCGATCCCAAAGCCTTGCTCATTGGATTAATGCAAGTCTGCAAAGTGAAAAGTATGTTTTACTATCTGCTTTCAATTGACGGGAAATGCAATATGCCTACCATGCAAACGAAACGTTCAGGCTTGCCCTTCGATGAGCCCATGGAGTAAGCCTGCTTCTTGTCCATAATTGTAGTCAGACAATGGGAACACAACATGGTATTCTCCACAAGCTGCTTGGGCTGCTGACCTTCGCCCAGTTGCTGCGACAACGAAGTCTTGGATACAGCAAGCTGAGGCTGCGGCGACGCAGTCTTGGGTGCAGCAAGTTGAGGCTGCGATAATGGAGCCTTACCACCCAAAGCCTGTTGTGTCTTTGCTGCCTTTGGAGTCTGGTTGCTGCTAAAAAAAAGGTTGGATTAGCAATTGATTCTGATTGAGATTGATTGATAATGAATGACTCACCTGCGCTTGCGTGCACTGTTTCCGTTTCCGGAGCCAGCACCCCCAGCATTGTTGTTGCTGGCAGCCAAGACGCGAGCATTGCCTTTGACGGCCATGGTCGAGGTCCAGCCTTGCGGCGGTGGACTGGCGCCCTTGGGTGCCTTCGGCTTGGGCACACGCTTGCCCGACACCACCTCTCCTACCATATCCTTGCTTGGCGTATTCTTAGCCGCTCCCTGCGGCTGACCTCCCGACTGGGGGAGCGACTGCTTAGCCTGCGGCTTGAGCTGTTGCTGCTGCTCCTCGCGCAGCTGCTTGGCAGCGGCCAACGATGCACGACGCTCAATAGCCGGCTGGGCGGTACGCATGGTTTCGTACTCCTCGCCAGCATTCTGCAGCACGCGCTGGAAGCAGAAATGATCGATAGTCAGCTCGCCTGTAAGTAGCGGCGCGATATCATCGCGAGAACGCAGCTTTTTGCCAGCTGGCGATATGAAGATGACGTCCATACGCTGACGTGTCGACTGCGACTGCGAGGAACTGTTGCGCAGCACCAGTTCACGCTTCCATCCGTAGGTGAAGGGCAGCAAATAGTAGCTGTCGTTAGGCGGCAGCTTGTTGCCAGCCATCGAGCGACGACGCACCAACGACTTGCCGGTGTTGTTGCCTTCGCCCGTTGGCGAAGCGGCCTTGGAAGAGGAGCCGACTTTAGGCTCGCTTGGTGGGCCAACGCTGCGTGCACGTTTGTTACGTGGCTTTTCAATCGGGCATGGATTAGCCTGATACATCGACTTGGAGCGTGCGCGCAAATTGGTGCTGCCTGCATTGGCTTTAGCTGGCTCTTCAGCTACCTCAGCGAGGGAGGCGTCATTACGCGAGATGTCCTCCTTGGTGGACGAGGAGCCAATGGAAACGGAGATCAACGAGGCTTCCTGCTGCTTACGAGAGCTGTTCTTCTCGTTGATGGACAAGGAGCCAGTGTTGGTGGCAGGCGAAGTTGCCGCCTGTGGTGGCAGATGTTTCTGCTCCATGTCAGGCAAGAAAAGACTTTTGGCCGTCATAGCCACTAAAGCCTCGGTGGCATGCTTCTTGCGTTTCTATCAAAGGAAAGAGTGTGCAGACGAAGGAGCAGGAGCGGGAATGGAATAGGTGGAGAGAAAAAAGATAAGAAATAGATTAGTTCGTGTAATCAGTAGTAAACTAAACCCTAAGTTTCCACCTTGTTAGGCAAATCAGACTGTGGATCTGAAGATTCAGATTGTGGCTCTGCTTCAGGATCTGGAGGATGAGAAGATGGTGTTGTATCTGGTTGAGGGTCCAGTTCAAATGTTGTTGTTGGCTGTTGTTCTTGTTGTGTTTGTTCAGGTTCTGATGCTAGACGAGGACAATCAGTTAAGTTTGAACTGGTGTCCTCGATGTGATCGTTGGAATCGACGCTGTTGTTGTTGGCTGTATTTGGACTACTCAACGTATTTGTACTAGAGATTACTGTTGTTGTTGTTGTTGCCGTCGCCGCGGTTGGAAGTGTTGTTGCTGTTGTGGTTGTTGTTGTGGTCGCCAACGTTTTATTGGTGAGTGGAACGGACGACGTGGTACTAGAAGCGGAGCAAGAAGACGAAGACGACTGTCGCCGCCGTCGTCGCCGTAAAGTCGACGCCACAGGCTGTGGCGACTCTGAGTCTGATTGCGGCCGCGACTGCGACTGTTGCTGTTCCTCTCTGGGGAAAACGCTCAGGCCTGTCGCACAGATAGCCTTTAGATCAGCGGGCAGCTGCTGCGCACACAACGATATATGCAAATATGATTGTGTACACGTTCAATAAAACGGGAGGAGACACAAAATAGAGAAATACAAAAGACAAATACAGAGAACAATGAATTTCCAATACAAAATTAAGGCAGGCAGGCAAGCAGGAGGTGGTGAGCAGGTGCGTCACCAGTAAGATCGATTAATCCAATTAAAGTGAAGTATGTTATAAATATTAAAATCATTATTTTACAGTTGTTGAGGCGAGAGTGTAGAGCAGAGAAGTGAAGGTGTTAACGGAATGATTAATAGCTACGACGCAGGCACAACTTACCGGACCATCGGCATCCGAGTTGCTCTCTGTGCTGTTAGTCATCAGCATCTTCGGATAGCCACCCGTAAATCCAGCCAGTGCCAAATCCTTCGAGTTGCTACGCATCTTGGACTTGCGCTTCAACTTGGATCGAGAACGGGCTCGAGCACAACCAGCTGTCAAAGAACGTGAATGGTTGATTAAATTGCTGCATTTGCTATTATCAGGGTAATTCAACTTACCATTTGGAAGAGGTTGCGAAGCTTCCGATCCGCTTGTCAAGCTACGATTCTTTTTAGACGGAACCGAATCATTGCTTGACATTTGGCTGTCGCTGCCCACGTCAATATTATTAAAAGTGGAACTCATCGTGCGCCTGTGAAGAGAATTGTTTCCAAATTTAATCAAATTCGTATTCAGGTTCTATTAAGTACAAATGCATCGAAAATTCCAACTCTAGAATTTAACCAATAATTTATAATCTTCATTTATTTTATTTATAATTCATGAAGTATTCATGTTATGTTTGCGATATAATTATCGAAATTATTAAATTAGTCCGGCGTTGTTAAGTTCTCTTTGTTCAGCTCAGCCTTCCACTCATGCGGAGGAACAGAGACAACAAATAATGTCTTTTATGCACACTTGCACTAAATTGTAATACCTTCTTTTTATTTTCTTATTTTCTTCTAATAATTAAGTTTGCTCCACGTTTTAAAATAATTCTTAAAGCTGCAAGTAACTCACAAGACTTGACACACAAAACTAATTTGACGTTAGGATTGACACAGAATAATGATGTTAACATTAACAGCAGACTGTTAGAAGCTGCCAAATTAAAAGCGCAAGTAATGACACGCACACTACATTCGTTTAACCCAGCAAACCAATTGGTGAACTGTCAAGCAAACAATCAAAAAGGAAGCAAAGCGGACAGAAAAATCCGAAGTAATCTTCGACAACGTCCACGAGTGGATAGAAGCAGCAGGTAAAGAGAAGAATGCAGAATTCTGACACACGACAGAAAATTCTGACACACGACAAAAAATGACGGCCATTATTATTCTTGTTGTTGCAATTCTCCTCTTTGCTACGCAAAATTCCGCTTTTTTGCCGGCAAATTTGACTTCGTGCACACACACGACAAGAAATGAAGGCCATCGGTTATTGTTGTTGCACTTTTGTTTCAACGACGCAAATGCTCTAGCCGGCAAATGCACACGCACACATACACAAATGCATCAGCATGCAAAGCACAACCGAAGAATTACGAATTCACCAGCTTGAATATGAGCGCACAAACGCAATCACACACACACACGCGCGAACAAAAACTTACACATACGATTTTCGTCGAAATCAAGGTCAAGCAGGCGGCGCAGCTTCTTGAAATCGAATCGCCGCTTGCAACTACAAATTGTGTGTGTATGTGCGAATGTGTGTGCACAGTGAAAATGACAAACAATTTTAGAACATACATATACATAATACATATATACAAAATAAATTGCACATAAAAAAAAACATGCCGCAACTTTTTAAACTGCAGGTTGTCGCCCTTCTGTGGACAATTCGCTTGTTTTTGTTTGGGTTTATAGTGCGTTCACATGCCAGGGCACACACATATAGGCAAACAAAACTCAGTGCACAAACACTTGCAAAGCGTGGCCAGTCAAGGGTTACTTCTGCGCCGCAAATTGTTGTTGCCAATATGTACGCACTTTCAACATGTGCCTGCAGTTTTGCACTGTGCGTGCGAATGTGTGTGTGTGTGTGCCGGCTTACCGGCAATTTGTGGCGCATACCACCTAGAAAAACTCAACTGCATGAGACTTCTGTAGTCTCATATGCGCACATTTGTAAATAATCTGCGTTTTGCTTATTTTGCAACAAAGTCTTCGCTAACAATTGTTGCAAATTGCGCGTGCTTTATTTACGTGTGCGTACGCTCACACACACACACAGCCACACATGCAAATTTATTAGTATGTATGTATGCGACTGACGCCAAGTAGCATCTTTGCACTTTTTATTGCGCGAGCAAAAACTAATTGCAGCAATGGAAATTTATACTTTAACTAAGTAACTATTATTTGTGTGCACTTACCTTGTTGTTCTTTTTGTTCACACACAAAATTCGCACAATTTAATAGCTTTTCTAAAATTGAACGCGCACACCGACAAATGTACTGAATAAAAACACGTTCCGTCTGGCTGTGAAGCAGCAAATGATGTGAAGTCACTTGCCAACGTGACCACAAGCTGTAGATTAAATGTACTAATTTATGCCAATAACTATCGTCGATTAATTCATAAACTTGCTTTTTACTTAGGTATTATTTTGCTTCACGTATTGGTGTGGAAACTGAATAGAACCATTTAATATATTTTTATTTATAATTTGCGTAAAAGATTACTGGAATAAACTGAGAATTATTACGACAGTATGTTATGTATCGAAATATACTAGAACCATTAAATATACCACTAAATGGCTGCTTTTTTACTGCTAAACTCAAAAAGGCACTGCCAACGATCTGTTATAGCCGTTAACACATAGGCCTCTAATATGTTATTAACATTATTAACCATGTAAAGACGCTGTTAGTGTAATCGATAAGACATCACTGCAAAGATTAACAGCTTTGCAAAAATTCGTTAAATTCAAAGACTATGTGCACGTTCAATCAAAAGCAGTCTGTAAAGTTTATATAGTTTTGAAAAAATCCAAGTACACTCGAGAAAAAACTAATTCCTCAATTGTTCATAGTATTTTTTCAACAACTGTTTTCTGCGTGTAATTTAGAATTTAAATGTTTCACTAATTCCGTTCAATGATTTTCAATTCTAACTTGATTGAAAGGAGGAAGTTAGAAATCATTTAGTTGAAATGAGCTAGACTAATACAATAGTTAGCAATTTCGAACGTGTCCACTGGTCCGCCCAACTCCAATAATGGGTGTCTTATCAAGCATCTGTATCGGATTTTGTGACCACGTAATGTAATTGAAAATAGTAAGATATTAAATAATTGCCATCGCTCTGACGACTGCTTCAAGTGGGTGTGAAATACGCACAACGACGCCCTCTGTGCGTGGCAAGCGTGGGGCGTGTCTGGGCAATATTGATTTTCTTCGTACAGCTCAGCAGCTGCAGCTTCTATCTTTTCAGCTCAGATTTAGCTCAACTCCAGCTTATGGTCACCCGCTTTGGTCGTGTGGCTACTGTTTGTTGACTCTACAATCTTATCTTTAATGCCACACGTGCCACACACACACACACGACGCACTGCAAGCAAATGATAACAAAATTAGCTACCAAAAGTGGTGCTAATTTGATTTTGATGCCGACGACGTGTCGACTTGACTTCTGACTCTCTTTTTTTATTTCTCATTTTTGGTTGTTGTGTGTGGCAACTTTGATTTGATTGCCTCAAATCGGCTTACGCGCTACCACGAGCTGCTGTCTGCTGCCCATTTGAGGGTTGTTGCCACTGCGGCGCGCGGCATGCTGTCTGTGAGCTGGATTAGCCACAAGTTCTCATCATTCGCAGACCCCAAATGAGCTGGCAAAGTGGCTGGTGAATTGATGCTGGTGTCTGGTCTAATCCCAAGCTGATGACCGGGGCGACTTCAAATTGATTTCCCTCCGCTCGTCCATTGCTCGTATGCCTATGAATACCAAATGAATGCAAATTGTAATCGGATGAGTATTGCATAAACATCGGAGGCATTTTTCCACGCGTTAGAAATCTCTCTGCTTGCTTAGCACTTTCTCAAGGGCTTATTTTTTAATCTATTTTATATTGCAACTTTTCTGTTTTGTTAGTGAAATATCTGCAAATACCATATATTATTTCAATTCGTTTAAATTCAAACGAATGAAAAACTGTGGTCCTTTATTAATCAACAACTCAAGAAGTGCCTGTTTAGTTCTTTAAATCCGATTAATTTAATATACTTATGATACAACGTTTTGCAAATATAAAAATTGTAAACAACCTTCTGCCTTTTTTGCTTCTAGCTATTTCTGTTCAGAGCTGTCATTGGAATTTGGATGGAATTGCAAATTCTTTTTGAATGTATATAATTTACGAGTACAAATTTTCATGAAAATGGCAATTTTCCTCATTACTATAAAAACTTAAAATACACATTTTGCTGCTTGCGTAGGGTTGCGGCTTTTGAGAGATATTTGTGACAGAGCAAATTAGAAACAGAGACATTTGTCAATATATAATCTTATTATCAACACGGTAGAAGTTTAAGGGGATTGCAATTTTTTAGAATCGATTTTTTTAACTCTTTCTTTATATTCTACTTCAATCGTTATACTGTTTTGCACTTACTTAAGTTACTATTATATTCTACGAGTTTCTGGCAGTCTGCTTAATTGCAAATATATAAGCATATAAGTAATTAGGAAGCATCTGACATAACTCATTTTAGCTTAGTTCAGTGTGGAAAATATTACTTTAAAATAACCAAAAACAAAAAATTAAGGTAATTACTCACTCGGTTTTATTTTAAGATTCCGTGTGGGGAATAGAGTTATTCTGCTGGTAAAGATATCCTTGATGAGTGATTGAATATGTGAATTTGTTGAAGAGATATTAAATTTATTTCCATGTGCAGCAATGTGTATCCTTCCTTAGGAAGCCTTCTAAAGTTATCCATTATTTGGCGTCGGTAAAATGTGCAAGTCTACTTTTGCAAGTTTTACAAGAAATAACTACTGAAACTCCAATAAATTCCACAGAATTTCACACAATACAAAATGCTTTATTTGCTCTTCGCCAAACAACTAAAATTGGATGATGGAAAATGTTTAATAAAGTGGAGAAAACGCGAAACAAATGAACCTCAAAGTGCTGTGGTTTGCGATTACAGGCGTGTGTGAATTAAGCAGAAATGGGGAAGTGGGAGGGACAACGTACCGCTTCGCAGAGAGGGTTGTTCACAGAACACGCCCCTTCGACGTGAGCGCCTGCGCCAAACAGCTGTCTCATTGGACAGCAGCCTTAGTGCTTCGCTCTTGCTCTATCCCTCTCTCTGTCACTCGCTCTCTGTTTTTTCTGCAGAGGTTGCAACCCTAGATGGAATGAATGGGAACAGTTAGCTGGGGGTTTGGGGTCAGCCAAATGCCAGGGCGTGAAAAAACTCGAGTACGCAAATCGCTGTTCTAGCGAACCGAAAACTTTTGCAAGGCGTTGAAATTTTCACGCTTCACTTGCGACAACTTTTTTTTTCGCAGCTTTGGCCTCAGTTTTTAATCCTTGGGCGTTGTAATCATCGCACTGGCATCTCAGCAATTACCCACAGCTGAGTGGAGTTGACTGGCCAAGGAAAAAGGGAAGGGCTTAAATTGTGCACAAAACACTGGAAAATTGAAACTGATATCTAAGTACAAGTCGCTGACTGAGAATTGATTGTAATGCGCTAATTCCATAAGCCTTGCGCAAGACACCAATAAAGTTAAGCTGTGAACAGCTACGAACATGACGAGTACATTCTCATCAGCTTTCAGAGACTGTGCTATGATTTCAAGTCACTTTGAAGAGTAAGAATTCAATACATAGACATATTATTTAGTCAGGTTCAATTTAGAGATTTAAAAGCTTTGCGACCGTATTTTGAAGCACTTTTGAACGGGTTCGTCACAGAGAAAAGTGGTCAGGAATAAATGTGGCACTTGCTGTTGAGTTTCGAGGTTCATTAAGAGTGCCACTGTTTCAGCTGGAGTTGAACCGGTTCGCCTGAGACACATGAGGCACCTGTGATCGAGTGTTGAAAAAAGAAAAGCGAATCTAGTCGGCCTGCGGTGCTTGCCACATTGGGTTATTTTAGTTCAGTTAAGTTCGGTTCGTTTCGATGTTGTTGTTATTCAATTTCTAATTTTAGTTAGCGTCAGAGTCAGATTCAGAATCAGAATTAGAATCAGATACGTATTACCGCGGTATTGATAACCTGTTCCAGATTACCCACAAGTACCCAGAAGCCAAATTGTTAGTTCAAGTCAAGTCTCCAAAATTGTTCGCCACACACTCCAGGCCAGCCAACTATCCGCTCCGCTTCGCCATGAGCTACACCAACTTGTATTCACGCACCGTCGACGGCTGCCAGCGAGTGAGCTACTGCCGCACCCCGTCGCTGGGCGGCGTCCGCTATAGGGAGCGCGACTGCAGCAACGTCGGCGACAATGCCACCGGCGACGGGCTGATCGTCTGCAAGCACCTGCTGATCGGCTGCAAGCCGGAGAGCACCGACGACTTCCGGCCGTTCATCTTCGAGCCGACGTGGTGTGTGTACATCAAGGCGCAGGACAACGTCGACATGGGCCACTACGTGAAGCGCGTCACGTTCCGGATGTCGCCGCGACTGCCGCTCCGACTGCACGTGGCCGACTCGTCGCCGTTCGAGATCACCGAGGTGCTGAGCACCGACTTCCCCGTCGAGCTGCAGGTGGACTACATTGACAGCTCGATGTCCTCGACCACGTACGTGTACAAGCCGAACGACGTCTTCGACGGGCGCTACAACGTGGAGCTGCGCATGAACTTCCAGGGCCACGAGCGCAAGGACAAGATGTTCTTCATGAATCCGCCGCTCAACCTGCAGCTCAGCCTCAACAAGTTGACGCCGCTGGCCAGCGACGTGAAGAGCAAGTTCCTCGTGAAGAGCCACGTCCTGCCGCCGGAGCATCCGTCCGCCCGCAAACAGACATCGCAAACGCAATCGCCCACGCAATCGCAATCGCCATCGCAGTCGCAACAGCAACAGCAACAGCAGCAAGAGCAGCAGCAGCAGTTGCTGCCACAGCCGCAGCAGCCACAGCAGTCACAGCAAGCCACGGAGGAGCTGCTGTCCAAGCAGGAGGCCAAGTTTTCGTTGTCGCTGTCGCTGAAGTCGCCCTCCGCACCGCGACCCATCTTCAATGTGCGACGGGGCTCGGTCTCGGAGTACAGTGGCGACAAGCCGCAGCCCTAAGCACACAGCACACAGCTCACAGCTCACAGCACAGAGCACAGCACAGCACAGTACAATTTGCAGGCACTGTCGCAAGGGTTGCTCAGGCGCCGCCTTCTTTTTGCTGGGGGTGGTTTTGCGCTGGCTCTCGCCCTCCCGCTCCGCGCTGCTCTGCTGCTCCGTCTCCGTCTCCGTCTGCGTCACGTGCTCTCGCTAGCCCGCCAGCTGAAGCTTACGTCTGCCGCCCGCCGCCCGCCGCCTGCCGCCTGCCGTGAGCCTCGTCGACAGCTCATTTGGCAACCAGACGCGCAGCGAGTCAGACGTCAGTGCGATGGCCTGGCTACCGAGCAGCTCCAACGGCGCCGACAACGCGGACGAGCGCAGCACGGCGGGCAGCCACTCGAGCGCCAGCTCCAGCTCGGCCAACGGCGGCGCCTCCAGACGCGACGCCGACTCCAACGCCAACACCAATGGCCAGGTGAACGGCAACTCGGCGGCAGCAACGGCAGCAACAACGCGCCAGCCGCCCGCGCTGCTGCGCCATGCCACGCCCTACGTCCAGCCCAAGACGGAGTCCATCTCGGACGGGGATCTGTCCGACTTCTCGCTGAACGACACCGAGGAGGACGACGACGAGCTGCGCGACTACATTGTGCTGAACGGCAACCAAGCGGACGGTAAGCTCCACTCCCAGCCACAAGCTGCGCTCAGTCCTCAGTTCACTTCGTTCCCTTCTTCTTTGCAGCCAGTCGCTCGCTGTCGAACTCGCCGCGCAGCGGCAGCGGCCACAACGTGTTCGGCGGGCAGGCGGCGCCGCCGGGCAGCGCCTCGTCGGGCCTGGCGGCTCCTGCGCCCGTGCGCAAGGTGTTCACCAACACACGCGAGCGCTGGCGCCAGCAGAACGTGTCGGGCGCGTTCGCCGAGCTGCGCAAGCTGGTGCCCACGCATCCGCCGGACAAGAAGCTCTCCAAGAACGAGATACTGCGCTCGGCCATCAAGTACATCAAGCTGCTCACCGGCATCCTCGAGTGGCAGCAGCAGCAGCACCACCAGCACCACCCGCTCGCCTCGGCGCTCGACGAGCCCAACAACAACGACAATCGCATGGCGAACGGACACGCCGCCGACGCACTGCATCACATCAAGTGCGAGCGCCTCGACCGCGAGAGCAGCAACAACGGTGGCGCACAGCGTGCCAACGATCTGCTGATGATCGCGCCCATCAAGACGGAGCTGCCGCCGACGCAGCACAGCAGCAGCAGCAGCAGCTACGAGGAGACGCCACAGGCAGCCCTTGCAACGGCGGCCACGTCGCTTGCGCCGCTGGCCGTCGCCACGGTTGCCACGCACAGCAAGCCGGTGGCGGGCGGCCGCAACGGCGGCGGCAAGCGACGCCACAAGAAGGAGGACGCTGCTGCCGCAGCTGCAGCTGCAGCTGCAGCTGGTGGCGAGTTGAGCAAGCGACGCAAGCTGTGAAGGCGAAGTCGGAGTAAGAACAGAGTGGCTGGCAACCCACAACAGTACTTAGGAATAGCCTATATGAACTACGTTTAAATTCGAAATTTTGAGTAAAAAAAAACCTTACAGAGAAGAACTGCTTGTTTCATTGCCATACTTCCAGCCGTATTTCCAGTCACATCTGCAACTCGTTTCCGCCACACAAAAAACACTCGATTATAATATTTTTGTTTGTAATTTTTATTGTTTGTTTTTTTTTTGTTTTTTTAAATTAATGTTCCTTTTTATGTTTCTCATGTTGTCTGGTTGTTCTGGTTGTTATTGTTGGTTGGAGTTTGGTTTTGCGTTTAGTTTAGTTCTCTTTTTGTTTTATCTTTTGTATTGTGTTTAAATGTAATTTTTCTTTTTTATTTCCTTGAAGCGAAACGCTGAAAATTGTTTTAATTTTGTATTTTCTTCTTTTATATTTCATATATATATTTTCATAGTTTTTCATCCATAAATTTCTGCTGCCTCTTTTCTTATTTATTTTGTATTTTTTCTTTTCTTTTTTTTTTCTTTTTTTGTTTTCTGGGGGAAGGGCTTTTTGCGGAATTCTGTTTTTGAATTTATAATTACAAATTAAAGTGAATTTTTACTGTGACTGTGTGTGTGTGTGTGTGTGTGGGTGTGTGAGTGAGTGTGTGTGAGTAGATTATTTTATATATAATTTGTTTTGTAGTTGTCTCATACATTATTCTCTAAAGTGTTTTGGAGCCTTTTATTTTTGTTATTTTTATTTATTTGTTTTTAATTTTTTTTTTTTTTGGTTTTAGTTTTGCCTTTTGCGTTTTTTACTCGGAAATTATAATAAATATCTTTGCTTGGATATTACTACAAAACCTTCAATAAGTTTCTGCTGCTACAACATTCGTCTTCTTTTCTTTCTCTTGCTTAACTTCGACAACTTGAACTTCGCCTTAAACTTTGTTTTGGTTCTCTAAGTTTAGAAAAAAAAAATGTATAGGAAATACAATATAAGACATAATGGAATCTAGGAATACATATACATATACAAATACAGTTAGTTTATTACACAGTTTTTCTTTTTTTCTTATCTTTTGTGTTGTTTTAATTTTTTGTTTTTCTTAAGCGAATTGGGAACATTTGCTAAATGATCGCAGTGGGGGCGGGTTGGGGCGGTGTTGAAAAACAAGGTAGCTTTTTGCTCTGGGGACTTTTGAGGGAATCTTCTATAGGCAGGCTCTGAGATATTACATGCTACATAGATATAAGTAGATGATGCAATTGCTTTGATCTCTTCTTCATCGTGTGGCAGGCAAAAAAAACAGTGTTGTGTAATGGTCCGAAGCGGCAACAAAAGCCGCGAGCTTACCATCTGGAATACATCTATTTAAATATGTGTGTATGTGTGTGTGTGTGTGTTTACTTATACAAGAGTATATGGAATATGCCTCGTGCCATGTGTTGTTTGTTTGTGTGTGTGTGTTTATTATTTTCATAAATTTTAAAATTAATTTAAATTTTCAATTGCAGCTAAACGTTTACGATTACTTTACAATTAATGCATTATAATCATGGCTACCATTTGAGAGTTCTCCTCAATCCACTTGCATCTTTCGTCTCTTCTCTTCGCATTTCTTAATTTTTTAGATTTTTCATTTGTTTTTTTTTTTTGTTTTTGTGTTTTAGCAATTTCTTTGTATTTGTTGTAAATTTAAATTTATTATTTATTTTAATGGGTGGCGTCGCGCGCTAAAAGCGTTTCCTAATCAGCCCCATTCCGAGTTCCACATTCGCCCACTGAAGTTTGCGAAACTCGGAGCGGCGCTGAGTAAATTATCTTCTTCCGCATTCTCTTATTGGATTTGTCATTTGATAATCGTACTAATATATATATAGATGTGTGTATATATATTCTAGACTTGGACTGTAGAACGGCACTAAATACTTTGTTATATATAGGGGCAAAGTGGGATTCTGGTTATGGCAGAGCAACAGCTGCAGTCGCTCCCCTTTTGCTCTCTCTGCTTAAGTTCCACATTTGCCGCCGCAATGCACGAATTTCGTAGCATACTTTTTTGGGCAGTGCCATTCCAGCAACTGGCAGCTGCGGAAGTGAGAGGCAAGACAAGGCGTCTGCTGTCTGTCTCTATCTGTGTGACTGTTGGTTGGTTGTAGCAAGTACGAAATTTGTATGAAGAGTATATGTCTATATATATGTATGTATATAGTAGTTGTTGCATATGGGGAAAACTTGTATTTTGTGATTACGTTTTTGTCATACGTATGTACGTATTTGCTTTCTTTACGTTTGCGTTTGCTTTTGCGTTTACGTTAACGTTTACTTTTAACATTTTGCTTACATTGCGAAAACGATTAAATTGTTTCTGTTTTCTTTCTCCTCAACTACAGCAACATCACATTGTTGTTGTTGCTGCTGCTGTTTCGGTTGTTGTTGTTCTTGTCACGGTTAACTATATTAATGTTGTATATGTATTTACTTTAAATGGGACAAAAAATTTTGATTTATTTCACTAAATTTTCCTTCTCGATTTGCTTATGATTTATTACGTTTTTTTTTGCAAATTGTTTTTGTTTTTACTATAATGTATTTAGTTGCTGTTATTTAATTTAATTTAATTTAATATTCTTTAAACATTCTCTCATTCGTGTGTATGTGTGTTTGTTTGTGGGTGTGTGTTGTCTGTTATTATATATGTTGGTATACGTATATATATGTATTGTATATATATAGTTGTTGTTTTATCTGTTTGGTTTGTATTTGTATTAATAATAAATATTTCTTATTAATGCATAATTTAGGCATTTGCTTTGCTTTGTGTTTCCTTTGTGTTTTTTCTTTGTTTTTCTCAATTTTTCTTGTTTTTCCCGTTTCCGTTTTATTAATTTGTTAAATATTACGCTAAATATTTGCCTTGCCTCCAATATACAACATACACACACTCCCACACAACATGCTCATGTTTATACGTATACATACTACGTATCAGCTTCGTTCTCTTTGCTCACACTTACGTACTGCGCTGTTATTTGTCTCTTCTGTTGAGTGCAAGGAAAAAGCTCTTGGGTTGTAACACAAATCTGTTAACGACACGCGTGCGTTTCTATGTATGTGTGCGAGCGAGCCATCAATCATTTTTCTTTGCCTTGCTTGCTTTACCGCTGTTAACTTTGTATGCGTGAACATTTGTGGGTGTGTGTGTGATGTTGTAAATTGGTTGCTGTTAAATTTACTTAAGCCCCGCTTTGTGTTTCTTTTGGTTTTCGTTTTCTTTATCTCTGCATAAAAAAGGGCGAGCGAAAAAAATGTTAATAACAGTACGCTGTAAACAACATTTACATTAACAGAACGCCGCCATTATCGCGCTAACCCGATGTGCTGCCCGACGCTGCCGCTGCCGCCTGATCGGCCTCTGCTGCTGCGCCATTGTCACCGCTACCGTTGCCGTTGCCGCCAGCCTCACCGTCGCCGCCTGCAGCGCTGGCGTCCCCACCGTCACCATTGCCACTGGCAGCGGCGCCGGCGCTGCTGTTCAAGGCGCTGTTCGACTGCGAGCCTGCAAATGTTGATTGCAAAAAAAAAAGAGAGAAACAGAGAGTAGAGTTGCTGTTGTTGTTTGCAGCTACAAAAGCATTCGCAAAAACACGTATATGTATGTAAGTAGTAACAAAGACAGAGATAAAGAGAGAGAGATCAAAAGAGAGACATTGTGAAGAGCGAGCTAGCGCGCAACAAGTTCACAACGAGAGCATGCAAGTATTGAGCATGGAGAGAAACCGATAGATACGACAACAGTTACATACATATGCAGCCAACGCCGCATCACCCACCCCGCCCCGCTGGCAACAACAAGAACACAAAATGTACAAATGAAATAAGGCGGAAAAAATGTGAATTCGTTTAATGTTTTTTTTTTTCTTTGATTTTATTTTTATTATTTTTTATTCTTGTTTTTCAGCATTTCTTTTTTTGTTGTTTTTATTTTTGTAATTTTGCTCAGTGTGTGTTCTCCATGTTCATTTCATTTTCATTTATCATTCTTTATCAACAACTTGTTTCTTTTTGTCTATGTATTTGTTATTATGAATATTATTATTATTGTTATTATTATTAGCATTACAATTGGTAATATTGTATGTATCTATGTGTATGTGTGTCATTATTGTATTTAAATTAATTTAACTCAATTGATTAATGCGAAATAATGTCGATTGTTGCTCTTATTGTTTGTGGTTGCTGTTGTTGTTCAATTTCTGTGTGTTGTTTTTTTTTTTTGTTTGTCTAAATTACTAGGAAAAAGTTGATTTAATTTTTGTGTTTTGTTGTATTCTTGTTTTTTTTTTTTTGTTTTGTTTTGTTTAATTGTTTATATATTATGTATGTAATTAGCATAATAATTAGTTTAAAGTGCTTTTATAATAAACTATATAAATAAATATATACGTTTTGTTTTTGTTTTTACAATTATCCGTTAATAATTATGTTATTTTGCAATTTGCAAATTGTTGAATTCAAAATCAGCAAGCAAGTGCGCGCTTCCAACTAGAGCTACATCCGAATCGCAATCGGTATCGATAACTGATAACTGATAACTGATAACGGATAACGGAACCGGTTCGCTGATTGAACAAACTCATTTTTGTTGCTCTCTGCGTTATGTGCTGATGTTTCCGAATTGAAATCTTTCGATTATACATACACGTATACATGTTAGCTATGTATAGGTATTAGTATAAGTATTTATATATAGTGTATGTATATATATCTATATTGATGTATATGTATATTTATCTCATTTTTATGTATTTTTATCTACATATTGCAACTAAACCAGCGATACGAATACATTCATACACTTCTTGTGTGTTCATATATGTTTGTGTTTGTGTGTGTGTGTGTGTTTGTGTGTGTGCATGTGCCATGTTATCTATGTAACTGTATAATAGAGCATGATTTTATTTTCGTCTCCTTCATTCCTCCTAAATACAATAACTACATCTCAAAAAAAAAACGTAATTAAGTGTTTACAGCAATAATTGTTATAAATGTTGTGTGTTGTTATATATTTGTTGTTGCTTTTGTTTAAGTAATTCACTAAATTTAATATACATACAATTCACGATTGTATATTTTTGTTTTCGTATTAATCATGTGTGTGGATTGCAGTTGTTGTATTTTTGCTTTCATTTCATTTTCATATTTGTTTCGGTTTGTTTGTTGTTGATTCACTCACAATGCACGCTGCTTTCATTTATTACAAAATAATAATAATTATTATTTAATAAAAATAATTTATTTATTTAATATGTATGTATGTATGTATATATGTATGTATATAATGCGTTTTACAAAAAAAAAAAATATTTGTATTTTTATTTATATATAATCGTAATCAATTAATTAATTAATGAATGCATTAATTAATTAGGTTTAGATATATAACGCAAAACATTAGTATATTTGCTTAATTTGTTGCTTTTGCAATTTTGTTTGTTTTGTTGTTTTGTTTCAATTAAATTTTCATTAATTTTAAATTTAACATAGCATTAACATTATGTTAAGTTGTTGATTTTGATGCAGCCATCTTCTTCTTCTTCGCCTTCTCTTATGTTAAATATATTTTATGTTCTCGCAATTTCTATTACACTTGTTGTCGATGTCAAGTTATCGAAACGAATGAATATTCTCTCATTATTATTATTATCATTAAGGATCAACAAAATTCATGATTTGCGTATAGTTTTTTTTTTGTTTGTTTTGTTTTGTTTTTGTTGTTACTTTTGCTGTAGTATTTTCATTGTTATTATTACTGTTATTATTGATTTTTTGCTACACGTATCTCATCAATTTAACATACTAAAATAATAAAAAATAATAATAATAAGGGAAATTGTTATGCAATGACTTTTCTTTAACTACATATTGGTGTTGGTGTCGGTCTTCGTGTGTGTGTGTGTGTGTGTGTGTGTAGATGTGTGTATTTGTTGTTGTTATGGGGTGACAATTCCACAGCGAAAGCTGCCAATTTTCAGTTTTGCCAGCTGTTAATTGTTATCTATTATAGTTTCTTTATTTATTATTTAAAAAAAAAGGATAATTATAATAATAATAATAATAAAAACAAGCCATTATTGGCATTAGCAATGACATTACTATTACAGTTATTATTAGTGTTTTGTTTTATTTTAGTTTTTAAAATAAAATTAATTTTTATCTATGTAAAATGTTGCATTACATTTGTTGTTTTTGTTTTTCCTCTTTCTCATTATATAATTTGCAGTTATTCTCCTCATTGTTTTTTGAGTTTTACATATATATATATATTTTTTATTTGCTATTTTATATGCATTTTTGTTTTTCTTTTGATTTTTTTTTTATGAATTTGCTGCAAATTGCTTTAAATTAATTAATTATATTGTGTTTTGTGTGTGTGTGTGTGTGTGTGTGCGGGAAGGGTGTATGTGTGTGTGTGTTATATATCAATGTATATAATTATATTTAGTTTTCGCCAATTGTTGTTGTTTGTTTTCACTTCTATGTTGTGTTCATTTTTCATTAGTTTATTATTGTATACGCCTTTCTCTCAGTGTTTGTGTGTATGTTGGTGTTTGTTGATTTCTTTTATATATATTTATTACTATATATATATATATAAATATAGATGATTATATATATATATATAAATATATATAGGTATGTTACTATTGCCCCTATGAATCTGCAATTAAAATGAAAAAGAAACGAAAAAGAAATAGAAAATTAAATTCAATTCGAAATAAACGAAATTAAAACGTATCAAATCAAATGAGAAATATCAAGCTAGCAAAATATATCTATGTAAGGGTATACGTATATACAACAATTCCAAACAATTTGGGGTCATCTATTTATATATATACCATATATATATATGCATTATATATACGATAGGGAATTGAGGCACGGGAGAGCGCAAGGGCTGGACTACGCTTAAGTCTATATACATGATATATAGATAGAATATATGGTAAATGTAATTAGCTTCTAAAATGGCACATGCATTAATGCAACATAAGAGCTGTCTTCGGCAACCCGAAGCTTCAATAAAACACCCTTGCAGAGCAGATTCTTCTTTATATAGTAGTGAATAGCATGCATGCCTTTAAATAGATCTTTCGATCCATATGAAAACTAACAGACGGACAAATTGTGGATAGTTTTGAATCTGGAGAAGAATCGCTGACATAATTGTGGATACATCATCTGCAGTTCTGCAAGGCCTTGAAACCAAAACAAAAAGTAGAATGCGCGCAACAGAAAGAAGTAGAAAACTGAATAACAGAAAGTATAGAAGACGTAACAATAGAGTTGAGTTTCGAGTTGGGAGGGGGATAGATAGAGGGATGGATGGATGGATGGATGGATGGGGAAGGACGTGGACCCTGGACCAATAGACGCAGTCACACAGCACAAAATGATAAGCGAGACAATCGCCAAGATTATAGCTCATTTATTTGAATAAACAATGATATATACGAATCGTGTGTAGTGTAGTTAGAAGAGAGAGCGTGAAAAGTAGTGTTGATGGTGCAGCAGCAACTTGAAGGTGACAACAGTGGGCAAAGCCTGCCTGTGTAGTTGCAGGCTCTAGTTGTGTGTGGCCAGCTGGCCACGGATCGCACTCGAGTTCAGTTTGTGCCTGGCTTGAACGTCTTGATGATTGGCTTGATTCGGGGCTTGACTCTCCACTTGAATTTGGACTTGAGCTGCGACTTGAACGTGCTGCTGCTGTTTGCGCTGCGTCTTTGGCACTTTGGCTGCGGCTGCAATATGATTGCCGACAGACAGACAGACGGACGGACAGATAGGACAGACGGAGTGGTGGCATGTGAAGGAGATAGGAGATAGACACAGAGAAAGACACAGAGAGAGAGAAAGACAGAGAGAGAGAGAGAGAGAGGAGAGAGAGAGGGAGAGAGAGCACGTCCGTTGGATTGGTCAACGCTTACTCACCTGTTATGTTGGCGCCACCAGCATTGCTTGTGGCAATCGCGCCTGCTGCAGTGGCAGCTGCCGCAACACCACCGCCACCACCGCCAGCGCCGCTTGCGGCCGCATTCGATTGCGGCGCATTGCCAGCCGTTGCAGCGGCAGTTGGCGCGGCGTTGGTTGCGGTGCCGCTGTTGCTGCTGCTGCTGTTGTTGCCCTGCCCGCCGCCGCCACCGCCGCCGCCGCCGGCTGCTGCTGCTGCTGCCGATGTTGCTGATGTTGCTCCTGTTGCTGCTCCTGCTCCTGCGCCAGCTCCGCCTGCTGCTGCTGCTGCTGCCGCCGGCGTCTGCTGCTGTGACTGGGCGGCGCCACCATCCGCCGACGCGCCGCTGCCCGTGGACGAGACGCTGGTGGAGCCACTGGCCGCGGCTGGTGCTGAGCCGCCGCCAGCTGAGGCGCGAACGGCCGCGTTCTGCAGATGCTTTGGCAACAACTGTGGCACTAAGCTAGGCTGTATCGAGAGTTCTAAGGAGCGAGGGACAGAGAGAGAGAGAGAGAGACTCGTTAGTTGGAGGCACAATAAGACAAAGTAAAAAGCAAGGCAAATGCAAGTGATTGTTATATATCATATATGGCATGCATTCATCTGCCGCTTAGACCGATCTCATTTGCTTACCATGCTCTGTGAAGTTGAATAGTGGCGGCATCTCGCGACCATTGGGCAAGGTGTGATTGCCCTCCATGCGCAGCTCATCGAAGAACGGATGTGCACAGGCCTTGAGCGGTGTTATGCGAGCGCTGGGCGTGTACTCTAGCAGCTGGGACACCAAGTTGATAGCTTCTGTCGGAGTGCGTATACGGAAAACCTGTGTCAGACAACAACAACGAAATCCAATTAGTTCGCATTTATTGAAGAAGCACTGCATCATCATGGTGGACGGGGACAATCACAATATACAATATATCTGTGTATTGCAAGCATTTCTTTTGTACAGCAACGCTGCGCCGGCAGACGGGGGGAAAACAGAGAACAGAGAACGGAGAACAGAAAACAGAGACGGAGGCAGAGACGGGGACACAACAAGGCGCGGGGCAAATAGATTAACAAGTTGGAAGAACAACAATCAAGTCAAGTCAAAGCAAATCAATTTAAATTCAAATTCAAATGTAATCAATCAATCAATATATCAATCAACGTTTAAGCAAATGTATAACACTTTTACAGCGTGAAGCGCAGCGCGCAGCTCATGAGTTTCAAGCGCAAGCTTTGCGAAGTGGAAACGATGATCAAATTCCGTTCGTCGCGTCGCAAGAGCGTATAACACTTGCAAAGACGGCGTCAAGTCGATATACAACTGTTATACTAATCGTAAAACTGCTATACGGTCAGCGTTGCGTGAACAACTGCTAGGCAACTGTCAGCTATCTGTCATACAACTATTATATAACTGTTATACCACTGTTATACAACTGTTATACACTTAAAAATGTCCGCATATGTGTTCGAAAGCATGGCCGCAATGAGCATTTCAAGCATTCGTCGAATATTTTCGTCAGTTTTTTTTTATTTTGTCGTAAAAGCGAATTTTGGTTTTAATTTATTTTCGTTTTTTTGTTGGTTTCGTTTCGGCTTACTCTCAATTGTTGTTTCTGGTTTAGGGCGTTTGGAAATTGGGTGCGTTCGAGTAGTGACTGCAACGAATTGTTATGTACACTTCAATTACGATTTGAAAAGAACACACGATTAAGAGAGTGAGAGAGAGAGAGAGGTAGATAGAAAGAGAGCGAACGGGCAAAGGGAGTGAGAGCAAAACTGTTATACTACATTCGTACAGTAGTTAGTGACAATCGGAGGCTCAATCAAAGGGCAGAGAGAGCTGTTCAGAGTGAGATGAGAGCTCGTCAGATCGCAAGAGAGAGAGAGAGAGAGAGAGAGAGAGCACGATCTTCTCCGTTGGTGCGCTTTGAGGTGTGATGAGGGGGCGTTGGGGAGGTTGGCGACTGTGCGGGGGCGACTTACTTTCTGCCATGGATGACTCTTAATCTGTGGAAATTTGAATTCCGTATAGTTTGGATTCATTTCGCGTATTTGTTCTCTTGTCGGTGTGCCCAAGACTTTGATCACCTCGACCAGCTGATCGACACCCGAATCACCCGGAAAGATCGGCTGTCCCAGCAGCAGTTCGGCGAGCACACAGCCGGCACTCCATACATCTGCAAAAGACGAGTCAACAGTGAGTAGTGCTAAGTGGTATATAACAACAATAGTTCGTTGGATAGTTACCGATTTTGGTTGTATAGTTGATGGCGCCAAATATGAGTTCGGGTGCCCGATAATACCGGGAGCAGATATACGAGACATTGGGCTCGCCGTGTAGCAACTGCTTGGCACTACCAAAGTCGCACAACTTCAGAACGGCCGTTTCCGGGTCGAGCAGCAGATTCTGCGGCTTGATATCACGATGGCAAATGCCCAGCGAATGGATGTAGGCCAAGCTTCTGAACAATTGATACATGTAGAGCTGCAAGTGCATAAAGATTTCAATTAGTTTGCAATTTCTTGGTTAATTTGCAAGGCAACTCACCCGTATAAAGTTGATTGGTATCGTTTGCTTGGTTTTGGCATATTGACGTGCCACTTTGTATACAGTTTCTGGTATATATTCGAGGACTAAATTCAAAAATACTTCATCACGCTGCAAGTGTAGCAAGAATGCGCATGTTAATATCGGTTAATTGTGCCATAATTGCTATAACTATAGGTACAGATAATTGGTCTTGCTTTATAATGAGCGATCAGGCGAGCTCCAAACTGCAAATGCGGGAAGAGTTTTGTTTTGTTTTGTTTTGTTGGCTTTCAGCATGCGCGATCAACGTTCAACGATGACGATTGCGATACATAAACGATAAACGATATACGATAGACGATAGGGAATACTTTCAGCTGAGAGCGGCGGCTTCAACTAGCAGCTAGTCCAAGTGAGGTTCTGCTTTGGGAGGGAGGGGGGTTGGTGGTGATGAGTTGGATTTGGAACTAAACACATGCTAATTCTTCAGCTCTTGCTGTTCTCTTGCTAGCATGCTGCTTCTGCAACTACTCGCCACAGCTCACGGGATATTTATTGTGTGCGTATTTATTGATGTGGAAGAGGCAGACAGACAGAAAGAGAGAGAGAGAGAATAGAGAGCGATAAACGCATGAGAGAGCGAGCGTAATGTGCGAGGCGAGAGAGACAGAGAGAGAGAGAGAGAGAGAGAGAGAGTGACAAATCGAGCTCGAGAGAGAGCCAGAGGTCTGTGCTCTCTCCCGGCGCGTCGTTTTCGATACCTGCGGCTTGAGCACAGCGGCTAAAATGCCCAAATCGATGGGAAACTCGGCCAACTATGTAAAATAATACAATAATAATCATAATCAAAATAATTACAACAATAACATTAATCGACAGCAAAAAAAAACAAATTGCGAATCGGTTTGAACTTTGATTGCGACACAACCAACTTAAGCGCAACGCCAGCTGGGAACCCTCCGGACCAAGAGATCGTTTCTAGTTAGCATCTTATAAGTAGACTAGTGCTTATATGCTAATCATTTGAATTGGCATCTCGCTTACCTTTTCTCCACTCGAATAGAAAAAGTATAAAAGTTTCACAATATTACAATGCTCCAATCGGCGCATTATTTGCAATTCACGATTCTGCAACAAATAAACACGCATTTAGGTTAGGCTATGATCGAGGGGGAGTGGGAGTTGGGGGCCTGAACTCACCTTAAATCGTCTGTCTTGTAAAACTTTTTTGATTGCAACTAGTTCACCGGTATCGCAGAGTTTCGCCTGAAAGACGACACCAAAGCTGCCATTGCCGATGACTTTTGTATCTGTATAGGAAACTTCTTGAACCCGATCGGTGCCTTGGCCGGGCGTTGCAACGACTGTTGTAATTTTGGAACCATCACGACCTGCAAAACAGAAGATTCGATTAGAATATGCGACAAACTAGATCGTATATAGGTATATATATATATATATGTATGGTAGGTAAAGTTTGGAGTAGAGCTGCACACGTAAACACTCGCGCCTTTTGGAGAGATAATACCTGTGGTCTCCCAGGCGCCCTCTAGTTTCTCCTTGCTCCTATCGACCTCCTTTGGAATGGACAATGCGACGCTATGCTCGGGCCACAAATCATTCAATTTGCCGATCAATTGTTTCATGCCTGTCGCCAGGAGCAGGTCACAGTTAAATATAGAGATAGAGAGAGAAAGTCAATAAAACTGCTGACAACGGGGCGGAAGAGTGGAGAGTAGAAAGAGAGAGAGAGAGAGACACGCAGAGTGAGGAAACATACGTATGATAAGGGCGTGGATGGGGCGCATGCGGATGATTGATCGTTGAGCTACAGCTAAATTATATGTTTGTCAATGAAAACTCCTCCGTTTCCATTATGTGGTTGTTTGCCGTTGTGGAATGTTTTCGTTTTGCGCTGCTCTTTCAACTTCATTTTCAAATATTCAACATCAGCTTCTAATACTTCAATCGTCAATGGTTAAATCCTTTGGAATGTGTTTTTTTTTTTTTAATTTTAATCTTCGTTTTTAATTTTTTTTTCATTTTTTAACGTTTTGCGCTGCTCTTTCAACTTCATTTTCAAATATTCAGCATCATCGTTCAATACTTCAATCGTCAATGGTTAAATCCTTTGGAATGTGTGTTTTTTTTTTAATATTTTTCTTTGTTTTTAACTTTTTTTCATTTTTTATCGTTTTCTTTTTTGGTGATATTGTTTACGTCGTGGGATCCGTGCTTTTTGAGGGGGGTGGGAGGTGCGCTTTACGTGATCGCCCCAATGGCAATCGCGCTGTCTATAGTGAGGAATCTATTTCATTTGATTTCATTTCATTTATAATTAATGTTGGCATTAGCACAAGTTTCGTCGACGTCGCCGCGCCAGCGGCAGCTGCTTTGCCCCATCTGCCACTCGATGCGATGGAGGCGGCAGGGGGCGTGGCGTTGCTATGTGAGGTTGAGGTGGAGGTCGAAGCGATTGCACTTTCTATGGGGAGTGAGTGGACTGGTGGGGGAAGGGGGGGGGGTGGCGGTAAGCTGGCTAGTTGCGTGTACTTGGATCCTTGTACTGCTTGCCCAGCGAGCCAGAGCTGCGCGTCTGCAGCTTTGGCTTCTTGAGCGCGGCCAGCAGCGAGGCAGCCGACGACGACGAGGCGCCCACCAAGCCAGTCGATTTGCCGTTCGACGCCGCTGCTGGACGACGACGAGTCGCCGACGAGCTGGACGACGACGACGACGACGACGAGTCCGACTGCGACGACGATGATGACGACGACGACGACGACGACGATGACGAGGACGAAGACTCGCTCGAGCTGGAGCCGGAGGCGGAACTGTCGCCTGTGGTGTTCTCCTCGGATGTGCTGCCGTCGTCGCTGGAGTGCGATGAGTCGCGCTTCAGCTGCTTCTTGCCGCCGCCAGCTTTGCCGCTGCCGCTGCCGCTGCTGCTGGCAACAGCAGCGCTTGAGGCCGCTTTGGCCTTGCTTTTGGCCGACTTGCACTTGCTTTTGCACTTGCTGCTGGCCTGTGGCTTGCGCGGCGGCATCGGTGTCCAAGGTCGACTGGTGCTGGCTGCCACAGCGGCAGCTGCCTCGTGTGCCGCACGCACCGCCTCAATCTCCGCAATGGGCGCATTGTAATAGTGCTTGCCTTGCTGCTGCTGCTGCTGCTGTTGCTGCTGCTGCTGCTGGGCCAAGTTCACGGAACTGGAGTTGGTGCCGGCGCTGGTGGCGGGGGCACTGCCGGGGGCTGTTTCGCCGGCGCCGTCCGATTCGCTGGCATCGTTGAGGGCGGCGCTGCGCTTCTTGCGACGCACCACACGCACCACCTTGCGGAGGCGGCTCGGCGCCTGTGTCTTCTCCACTTTGTGTGTGTGTGTGTGTGTTTTTGGCGCGGCCTAGTTTTGAGGTGTGTGCGCGTGTTGTGTGTGTTGTGGGTTTATTTTTTGCCCACTTGACCAACTTTTCTCGGCGACGTTTGACGTTGAAACGCGTCGCGAACAATCAAACGATTTCTCGATCGATTTGCTACAATTTCGCTTCGATCGATCTTCAAATAGCAAATAGCAAATAGCAAAAAAATGCAACAAACAACGGCGACAACAGAAATAAAATAGAAAAATAGAAAGCACCAACGAAATCACATTCACTCGCTAGCTAGCTAGCTATATCAGTCTATATCTGGTTGTATCTCTTTTATATGTAAAAAATCACAGGAATACAACAGCAACAGCAACAGCATCAACAACGACAACAACAACAATAACATCGACGAGGAAAAACACACAAAAAAAAAAAAAAAAACGTAGTATAACGAAATCGCAATCGATTCGAGAGTTGCGACGACGATGCGATCGCTTGAACTTCCGTTGCACAATTGGCCCAAAAGCTGCTGTCTTCTTTGGCTCGAGCGGCGCAGCACGAAAAAAAACTTGGCGAGGACGACACGACGATGCGCGGCGGCAATGACAACGCTGCCGAAGCGACCGAAGCGACCGAAGCGAGCACGAGGCGAACGAACGGCCGGCCGATCAATCGATTCGAGATCTCAATCGATCGCCCAGTTACCTTCCACACACGATCCACACACACACATGCATAGACAAACAGCTGATTGCACGAAGCCGCTCGCACAGAAGCACGCACGCGACTGCGACGCGTTTTAAAACGCGCCCAACCCGCGTCGTCGTCTGCTTCTGTTTTGTTTGTTTGGCAAGCGGCCTCATCAGAAATCAGAATTTCATAATTTTCGTGCGCTTTGCTTTGATTTAATGTTGATTTGATATTTCACGTTTTCACGTTGCTGCACTGCGCACACTGCACATTTAATTGCAGGAAAATTGCCAGCATGAAGCCAGCCAGATGCCAACAAGAACATGCGAAGACGATAAGACGACGACACAGACGCCAAAGGCTGCGAGAGCGACAGAGACAGGTGTGCAGACGAGTTGGACTCGAGACGTAGATGGACCATGCCCACGCCAGAGCGATGGACAGACAACGATGGGCAGCAGCCAAGCGCAGCCGAGCGTGCGACAGCAGCGGCAGCCAGATCTAACCTCAATCTTGGCGCTCGCGACAGCTCAGCGAGTGGGAGTGGGAGCGAGACGGCGAGCGGCAATCAAAGGATACGAAACGCAATTCATTTCGCTCTAATGAATCAATTAAAATTAAAAACAAATAAAACGCAAATTTGTATACGAAATAGCAGAAAGGAGGCCAAGTGGCAAAATGTGGCATACATGGCATTGGAATGGTTTGCCTCGCGATTCGATTCGATTCGATTCGGGGGCGCCACCAACGACAGACACAACGTTTGGCACAGGCCGCCAGCGAGCCAGCAAAGCACCAAAGCAGCCCAAACGACCACAATAAAAGCAATTAACCTAATCTAAAGGCATCTGCTACAAACTTGCAAAGAGCAGCACTTAATTGCACCTCGAATATGGTCACACTATCAAATGGAACCCCTTTCCTTAATGACTCTGGTAATTGTCTTGCATATTGGCTAGAAAGAACTCTTGCTAAATTGGCTACTTCTCTTGATTTTAGCCTAATCTTAAGGCATCTGCCACAAATTCGCACTTAATATGGTCACACTAACAAATTGAACCCTTTTCCTTGATGAATTTGTTAATTGTCGGCATAATGGCAAGAAAGAACTGTTGTTAAATTGGCTCCTTCCCTTGATTTCAAACTAATCTTGAGGCGTCTGCCTCAAATTTGCACTTAATATGGTCACACTACCGACTTATACCCTTTGCCTAATAAACTTTGGCAACTGTTTGGCATATTAGCTAGAAAGAACTCTTGCTAAATTGGCTACTTCTCTTGATTTTAGCCTAATCTTAAGGCATCTGCCACAAATTGGCACTTAATATGGTCACACCAGCAGCTTATTCGCTTTACGCAATTGTTTAGCTATTGCAAAATTCAATTATAGCTTTAGTAAATGTTTAGCTGTTGGTTCAATTATTTTGAACGTTTCGTAGATTATTTATGCTATCGACTGCTGTTCTTACTAGTCGACTATTTATTTACTACTCTCCAAATACTTGTCGTGCCTTGCCCTGGATAGTTTTTCAAGAGGAATGTATTGCACATGATTCAAAGGAAAGAACAATGGCATTTCTAAAGGGAAATTCCATTGGGTCTAACTGCGAACTTGACTCATTCGTGGGAATCCATCCACACTATATGTTTGTGTCTCGCCATCGACTCGTACCATCCGCCCCACATACAATATAGCATATAGCATATAGCATATAGCATATAGTATATGGCATATATAGTAGTTGGAACCGTCGTCCATCATCGTGTCGATAGAATATGAAAATGCTTGTTTATGCCACATGCATATTTTGTGCTTATGTGGAAAATTAATCAAATTATCCACAGCCAACACGAGCAGCACTTGCAGCACCCTTCGCCCTCTTCTGGTTTGCCCGCCTGCTCCCCCCCGCAAAAAGACATTAATTTCGCCGCTGTAAACAGTGTAAAACAAGTCATGGGTAAATGAAATGGAGCCCAGAGAGCGGTAGACGGTGGGGCAGCAGTTGTAGGTGGGTGGGTGGTGCTCGGGGCGTTGTCAAAATAGAATAGCAATATTTATTTCAATTTGTAAAGTTCTTTTTCTGTAGTGACGGCGACTAATCGATATACAAACACAGTTGGCAACCCGAAGAAATCGCGCTCGCGAGACCTATTGGCGGTGCCCAGGAGAAGGAGACAGCCAACAACACAGAGAGCGAGAGAGAGAGAGAGAGAGAGCGAGAGGGGAGCATGTGCAATGCTTATGCCATGACACAGCAGAAAGAGCAAACGAGGGAGGCGCAGGCGACTGTTGCAGCAGTCGAAGTCAGTAAACTGAAACCAAACACTTTATAGCTTCCCCCCCCCCGCACTTCTCCCTGCATTTAGTGGGGGGAAGCGATTGGGCCTAGGGAATTGCCGCAAGCATGAAATCAGATAAAGCACTGAATACGACACGTATCCAAAATTAACTTGGGCGTTCAGTCAAATTAGCATGCGATTGCATCGCGCATACCCTGCAGCGGCGAGCGCCCAAAGCGAGTATACGCGACGGCTGGCAGCGTTGGCGAAAGTCATAAAATCAAATGCGACAGCTTGCTGGTGTTGTGGTATTCCCGCCATCGGTCATTGTTCAATCGATCGTGGCCGTTGCCAGCGAAATCACAAGCAATGCGCTTAAATAAAAAACACATTTCTTGGCAATAGCATTGGGCTAATAAGATTGTGCTGCAGCACAAGTGGTTCTTTTGGGGCAATAACAATGGCACGCGGTAAGATCACGAGATGACTCGACCGCACTCAAAGGCAAACGTATTTTGGCACCCAACGACAGAGCCACAGAGAGACAGAGAGACAGAGAGACAGAGAGAGAGAGAGAGAGAGAGACGTTATCGACCCACTTTACATTCCTGCTTCCTATATTTAGTCGGTGATGTTGTGGAAATTCCTAGTCTCGCGCAAATTTCCATTAAACACAATGCATATGTTGATGTTGAAGCGACTTTGATCTCTTGACAACTTATCGACGACTGCACGCTGCACTTTGCATGCTCTCTCGCTCTCTCGTGTTGTGCTGAGCACTTTTTATGTTGCATACTTTTAGGTGGCCAGCAGAAGCCGCACAAGTGAAGGCGACCCCCGCATTGCAATTGCATAAACGAAGGAGGCTCGCTATGGAAGCCATTTTGCCAAGCAATCGATAACAACAGTGAGCGAATAATCAATGAGAGCGCGGAGAGAGCGTAGAGAGCAGAGTTTTCTACCGTTGCCGACAACAGCTGCTCAAACAGAGCGCAACAGTTTTCAAGTGTATCGAAATAGTAGTAAATAAAACTCGCAGCACTCGAGTCGAAGTTGCAATGCTCTTGTAAATATTATTAATCGAGTGGCAAAGTGAGCAGAACTCTTTGAGCATAGATTGATAATATAATGAACTTCTCACAGCGTCGTGGTAATTGCTTGGTACAGTATTACCTCATTTGGGTGCAAATTGAATAAATAGCAAATATTGAAGCCAATTAGTTAATTGTTTGAGTGCATAATCATGTTATTGGCTTTGATTAGAGCAAATATTTATGCAAATCATTGTGAAGTCTACGCGATTTCCGCTCTCTTTCTATCACCATTCAGAGGAGGAGGAAAGCTGCAGTCAGCGTTTTTTTCATCTCAGTTGTTGTGTTGCGTTGTGTTGGGATCGAATGTTTAGCTTAGTTTGCTCACGAGTTTAGTTTCCGCTGATCTCGCTGCTGTCGAAAACAGCTGTGTCACCTCTGCTCCCCCCCTCGACTCGGCGACTCGGCGACTCGCCCCCTTCCAGCTGACCACACATCGATCTGTTGCTATCTGTCAGTCGGCAACAACAGTTGCTCGATGGCTCGTGTTGTGCGCGCCCCCAGCAAATTTCAAATCACAATCAGAATCGAATCAAATTCTAAATCATAATAATAAATAGGAGCAAAATAGAAAATAGGCGAAACAACAACGAGAACAACGAGAAGACAAGCAGAAGAATCGCCTGCAAAACAAGTTGACAAATATTTTCGAAAGTTCTGCGACTAGCAGCAGCTGTCAACAAGAATAACAACGAGGCACGCCTCCAATTTGCTATATTTGTGCATATATACGCGCTCTATATACTACACGTATTTTCCCTATATATATATATATATATGTATGCTCGTATCGCTCTATATATGCCGCGATGCTTGTGTACTTAGTCTCTGCGCGGTGTGTGCATTATTTTTGGAAAAGTTTCGATTCGTTTACGAGTCGAGCGCGTGATTTCTAACGACAATGACAACAGCACTCAGACAGAGAGAGGGAGAGGAAGAGAGGGGGGAGACGCAAGCTCAGCTATAAAGTACAGAAAAGGAAACACAACAGTAATCAACATCTTTCACGACTTGACTGATAACCTGAATGAAGCAAGTAGCCGCCGCATCAGCAGCGTCGTCGCCTCTTATCGCTCAGCATCTGGGCGTGTGAGGGAGGAGGCCGTACTAGGTGCTACCTTAATTATAGGCACTACACTCGCAAGGTGTACATATAAAACAGATGATCGCCCTGAGTCCAGCCAATAATCCCAAGTGCGGGCTTGCGACTATTTATAAACGTTGTTTGCTCGACAACGACGACGACGACGACACCTCTCGACAACAATCTTCAATCCCCATCTCCCCAGCAAGTGTTCGATAACGAGTATTCCAAAGTATTCCAGTTGGAACTTGACTTTTCACACTGTAGTTCACTTCTATATGGCTTATATCATCACAATCTTTTCTATTACTTGTGCTTATTCTTCAACAAGGCATTACCATATTTGCGATCTATTGTGGTACATATTATCATGCCATAATGTCATTATCTATCTCGAGCAATAAACTGCCTCCTACTATATAGTTTAGTGCGCCGCAATAAACGATATGACTGCAATTCGCAGTTTCCAGAATGCTCTGCTAATCTCGCCTGTTCCATTCCCACTCGTTCCGCGCGCACATTGCCTACACAAAAGTTTCCGTCCATAAAATCTCGTGTGTGTATATGGCCAAGGATAGCCTCGAATTTCCTTTGAAATACGATGACTTTTAAGAAGAAAAAAACGCAATAAAAAATATAGCAAAAAAAAAAGAGAAAATCATTGACTAGCATAAATCATCAGTTGTTGTTGTCGTCGTCTTATCAATCTCTGGCAGACCAACAACAACGACGACGACGACGTCCAGTGATAGCGAGCGCTAAACGGGGCGTGGCACGTCGGCCTACAGTGCTGCTTTCTACTTATCATGAGGCGACTTAAAGAAACAGCACAATAATCGTAACAATAAAATACAAAAAAAAATGAGTGTGGGGGGGGCAAAAACACATGCATTGCTTGCTGATGATTTTCCCAGTTTGATGTGGAACGACTGGAAGTGGACTAGTGGGCAATAACAGAATTTATCAGAGGCGAGTGCAAAGTTCAGAGTCGCGCACAAACAAAGAGAGGAGTTTCATCACTCGAAGAAATAACCAGGCCGCGAAGACACAAACACAAGCACAAGCGAGGAGGAGAAACAAAGCGCAAGAATTTTGAATTTATAATCTATATAGTCGTTGTTCATGCCATTTGTTTCTGATATTCCCCATTGTGTGTGTATTAGAGATTAAAACAGCACTCGTGATTAGGTCATTAAAAGCCAGCCAGTCAGCTAGCCAGCTAGCAGTAATGCTGACATTATAATACTAATTGAATTGTAGTACGAGGGGAATTGAATGGGAGCGCAGTTGGCATGTTCCAATGCCAGTCGTTCCGGCGATTAAGCGATATTTATGGTCAGATAGCGTTGTCGAAGCTTTAGATTGTCACATACAACAATTTACAATGCCCATCGATTGGGGGAAGTGGCAATTCAAGTGTTCCATTCCCACTGTTCCGCTGATAAAATGCCCAAAATTGGCACATTTATCATGACAAATCCATAATTTACGCTTGTCACTCGAACACTATCGGAAAACAGGCAGATTGTGTTCTAATTCCACTCGTTCCAAACGCGAGTTGAAGGCTAAAGTGTGTTGTGAGTGTGCAGCTTACCCGTTGCCAACATCTTAGCTACTAGTCTAGACACACTTGGAAACGGAACACTGTCACTTACCTAGAAAGAGAAGAAGAGAATGAAAATACAATTAGCGGGCGTGTTTCAGTTAAAGTTTCAAATGTTCAGTATAGAATGCAGGTATTTGCAAGTGCGTATAGCTAGAGCAGTCTTTCGATGAATCGATAACGGGAATAACGATCATTTACCTAGTATGTGCTTGAACTTTTGCACCACTTTGGTCCAACTAACGCAGGATTGTGTTCTCGCCAATTTCGCAGTCTTAACCCTCTCGAGGCCAGCCTCAACGCCGGCCTCCGCTCCCGTCTCGACGTCCTCATCGACATCGTCATCGAGCACAATGTCGCCCAGATCGTCCGCATAGCTGTCGGGCTGCGATCGCTTGCGATCGTCGGAGTGACGGCGGGCGGTTTGAAAGGTGCTGTTGCTGTTGCTGTTGATGGCGGCATCGTAGTGATTGTCATGGCTGTGGCTGCGCACACGCATCTTGACCACGTCCCCATCGACATCGGCATCGGCATCGTCAGCCTGATCCTCCTCATTGCTGATCGCTGAGCGATTTCTATCACAGTGATTGTTGTTGTTGTTGGCCGCCTTCGTTGCCGCCTGCCGCTGCTGTTGCTGTTGCTGCTGCTTCTGTGGCACCTGCTGTGGCGGCTGCTGCTCTTTGGTGTCTATGCCGCTGGCAGCCAGATTGGATGCCACCGTCGTGTTGCGCTTCTTGCGCTGCTCCTCGCGCTCCCGCTTCAGCAGCGCCTTCTGCTGCTTCGCCTGGCGCTGCTTCTGCTTGCGCGCGAACTTCTCGCGCAGCTTCGGACTGCCGAACTCGTCCAGGTAGTACATGGTGTCCTGCAGCCCGTCCTTGCGATTGATCAGCTTGGCATCGATGTGCGGATCCTCGTTGATCTTCAGCAGCGGAAAGTAGATGTGCCCATCCGTACCCAGGCTGCGCACATCCTTGCGCTTCGCCGCCGCCGCGGCCACCGTCAACGGCGCCAGCTCCAGCGGCAGCTCCTCCTCGGCCTTCACCTTGGCCGCCTGCAGCTGCAGCTGCTCGGCGTCCACCTCGTCGACGTGGCCGCCAATGTTGATGATGATGCCCGACTGCGTGTCCTCCTCGTCCACCTCGTCGACATCGACGTCAACGGCGACGCCGTCGTCCTCCTCGTCATCATCAACAACGTCGTCGTCGTCGTCGTCGTCATCATCGTCGGGATTGTCGCCGATGTCGACCTCCTCGATGCGGTCCTCCACATCGAAGCCCTGCGTGCTGTTCGTGCTCTTGTACTTGATGCGACGCAGTGCGCCGACGCCGCCTGTGGCCACGCCCACGCCGACGCCCACGCTGCTTAGCTCGAGCGCGGAGGCAGCGCGCGTGCGACTGCGCGCCGCATTGCGTCGACTGCTGCCGGGGCCGCTGCCGTCGACGCCGCCGCTGCCGCCCACCTGCAGCGTGCCACGGGCCTCGTTGCCGCCGCTGCTGCTGCTGCTGCTGCCGAGGGACTCGCTGCTGCTGTTCGACTGGCCGCCGCCGGCGCCGGAGGAGGCGCCCTCGCCGCCGCGCTGCTCAATGCCGCTGTCCTGGCTGAGCAGGAGCAGCTGTTGTTGCTGCTGCTGCTGCTGTTGCTGCTGCTGGCGCTGCTGCTGTCGCTGCCATTTCGGCTGCGGGCCGTGCAAGCTGAGCGAGCCGCTGCTGCTTCTCACCGGCAGCTGCTGCAACTGCAGCAGAGTCGTCTGCTGTTGCTGCTGCTGCTGCTGCTGCTGCAGTGAGCCGACGCTGCAGAGCTGCTTCTGGGAGGCGCTCGTCACGATGACGCCGCTGTCGGCCGAGCCCGTGGAGGTCTGGGTGGAGAAGCGTTCGCTGAGCGGAATCTTGATGGGCGCACTGATGACCGAAGTGTTGCTGCTGCTGCTGCTGCTGGCAACAGTTGGCGGCGCGAGAGCTGCGGCGACTGTTGCTGCTGCGGCTTTTGATGTAGCTGTTGTTGCCATCAGGTTCGCAAAATCCAACGATTTTCAATTTGTCACTGCTTCTGCTGCTGTTGTTGCGTGTTGATTTGATTG
Organism: Drosophila rubida; assembly: GCA_035046165.1. Lineage (NCBI taxonomy): Eukaryota > Metazoa > Arthropoda > Insecta > Diptera > Drosophilidae > Drosophila > Drosophila rubida. The sequence goes on along the minus strand of JAWNOF010000023.1, from coordinate 9,696,712 downwards.
AATTTAATAAATATATGACAAGCACTTTATGCGCCCAGAAGTCTCTTGCGCTGCCTGCTCTGTTTTCCTTTCAAGTTTTCTCTTTCCTTTTTTTCTTGTTTGCATTCACTGACAACTCTAGTTGCCTCAGAGTCACATTGCCTGCGTTTCATCGATGCGACGATAACATCAAAAATATTTATTAGCGAATTTCTCGTGTTGGCAAATTCTAATTAACTTTTCTTTCATTTTGACTTTTGCTTTTGCTTTTGCTTTGTTTTTATTGCTTTATGTAAACATTGCTAGACTATTTATTTTCGTGCACTTTTCCTTTTCGCCTGCCCGCTATTTTTAGACGCAAAGCCAGCGACCAACAACAATGAACAAAAAACGCAAAAATCTCTTAAAACCACCAACAAAAAAAAAACATACAACAAATAGAGAAGGAAAATGAAGTGAAAAATAGAAATAGATGAGATATTTTTCTCGTTTTGCTGCGCGCCACGCAATAAAAACAAAACACACACAACACACACACACAGAAACACTCGAAAAAAAAGCGAAAGAAAAGCTAAATACTTTTGCCGTGAGACTACGCGCAATTTGTTGTTGTCGTTGTCGTTGTTGTTGTGTTGTTGCTGCTGCTGCTGTTCACGTTGTTGTTATTGGCAAATGGTTGTGTGGCGCAGCAGAGGCAACATGTGTGTGCGGGCGCTCTTGAGGTCGCGATTGAACTGAAAACAGAAACTGAAACTCAATTTCCAAATTATCAAACGGGGCGCACAGCGCTGACTGCGACGCGTGCACAGCGACTGCGGCAGCGACTGCGACTGCGGCAGCGACTGTGGCAGCGCTGCTGGCGCCTGCTGACGCACGTCAAACGCACATACAAACGACAAACAACAACAGCCAGCGACGGGGAGAACGCAACGAACGAAGCGAGCGAGAACCTTTGAGAGAGCAACAGCGCGCAATCGACAGAGAGTGGGAGAGAGGGAGAACGCGAGCGCTCGCTGGCTCGCTCACTCGCTGGCTCGCTCACTCGCTGGCTCGCTTGCTCTGCTGGCTGACTGGCGATAAAAGCACAAAAGCGAAAGTCATCAAGTTGCTTGGCGTCGTGTGGCGGAACGCGTGGAATCGAGACGTTTATTGCCGAACTGCAGAACTGCAGTGCTAACTGCCTCCACAACTGCACTGCTAGGACTCACTCCCCGCCCTCGCTACCCCCCCCCCCCCCCACAAACTGCGCTGAATCTTATCGCTAGCCGAAAAACTCGCTGGAGAAGAGACGATGAAATTTCACGCTCGTTCTTCGCTGTCGCTGGCGTCTTAGCTGTAATAATATACAATTGCAGCGCTGAATATTTATCAGGAGGTGTTAAATGAAACACAACACACTCACACACACACGCAGCCAGATATCCACAATAACAAAATCCCAACTATAAAACAAATGGATGAAGGGTAGCGCATAAAGGGTGCTGCCTCTCTAGCCGGCGGGAGGCGGCCCCAAGTTAAACTTATTAAATATGTACATATAGTAAAAAACGCGCTCGAGTGTATAAACAACAACAACAACTAGCAGCACAACAACCACAGGCGGCGGAGGAGGAGGAGGAGGAGGAGGCGGAGGTTGAACGAGAACAACAAGCTGAACAACATGTAGAAGGCAACATTCAGTTGCCGCCGTTGCTCAAGTGCAAACAGTGGAAAATTTTTGTGTTCTGTTGCCTTACCCTACTCAACCCTCTCCCCCCTACCCTCGCTGGCCCTCTTCGGCTCCTGCTACACCTCCAACGCCAGCGCCTCCTGCTGCCCGCTGCCCCTCCAGCGACAGTGCTCGTGCTTGCTTTGCACTTGGCTTGTGTCTTCTACCAACATTTCCAATGCACACACAAACAGAACGCAAAAGACGAAACTGTTGACAAAGGATTGGCGGTAAACCGGCAGAGGGTCGCGCAGATGGTAGGTAGAGGTAAAGCTAGAGGTAGGGACGGACAACAACAAAAAAAAAAACAGGAAAGGCTCAAAGGAACCCTCGTCCAACTCATTTGTATCGACAACAATCGTTGACCGTCGAACGACGCATTAGCGCAAATTAGAGGAGTGTCAGCACAGGTGGAACAAAGTGGAATGGAACGACGCGGACGCACCACGAATGACGGAATGCGTCGCAATTGTAATGGAGCCATAACCAGCTAAATACTATGTACTCAGTTGGTTTTAAATTTCCGCTTTCAAAAGCCAAAGGCCAACGGGGTTCGCCTGTGTTGGGTTAAGGGGCTTTGCCCAACCACCTCCCGGTAGGGTTGGGAAGGTGCAACGGGTTTACCGCGTCGCAGTCGACTGCGTGGCAGTGCGCCAAAGGTATCAAGTGCAAAGTTGCCAGTGTGTCGTAAGTTCCCCGCATAACATGCCGAACTTTGGGAAGGCTTCAAGGGTATTACCTTGAAGGCGTTCAAGTTTCTCACTCAGAGGGTCGCCTAGCTCCGTCTACTTTCACTGGCGCTAATTGCAAAGTATCGAACACGCATTCATAACGACAAAAGGTCAATGGAATTCTTAACTTCCAAAATTTGTACTAAATCAATCGCCATCTATCGATAGACCACAAACCACAGACCGCTCAGGTACGCCTTATGTATTCACATATATATAGTCCGAGTACATTTGCCTTTGGCAGAGTGCTGAATAATTCAGCTAGCACTCGGTCTGGCGCCCCCATTCCAGTGGCCTTTAAGTACTTTCTCCGCTAAGTGCAGCCGCGTCTCATCTTGACCCTAAACTGACCACATGACATTTAGCTTAATTGTCTGAGTTCCCCCCGCTCCTGCTGCCGTGTTCTTTTATTGTTTTAACTGTCGCAATCCGTCCGTCCGTCCGTCCGTCCGTCCGTCGGTGGGTATCAAAAGCAAGTGCGCAGTTTTTAGGGCGTGTGTATTAGCTTTTTCACTTGGATATATTATTTCGCTCCGTTACATACACACATATACATATTTTATCGGGCTGACATTGAGCGTGTAGCCGTCGACGGGGAGTGACGACGACTCGCACTTACACTCTGACAAGTGGTATTTGCCTTGTTTGCTTCTGGGCTATAGCCGCAGTCGAGCAGAGTCAACCCTTTCGCGCTTTTTATTTATTAAACATAAATCGTGCGGGGCCCACAACGTTGGCAATGACTTTCGTCTTTCTTCGCGCTACACGTGTCCAGTTCCACGACCCCCCCCCCCCCAAGCCTCCTCTCGCCACCCAAAGTGAGGGCCGCCCATTAAAAAAAACTCAACTTCAATTTACATGGCAAATGAGTTGAGTCGTTGTCGTCGTCGTCGTCGACGCTGTTGTTGTGGGTAGTGTTCTTTGCTGTTGACGGACTTGAACTTGCATGTCGATAATTCCACGTTGAGTGCGCGGCGGGTGGGAGGGGGAGTGGGGAGGGGAGCCTCCTCACCGCTGTAGCATGTACATGGTGTAGTTGCGACACGTGTAGCAGGCGCCAGTAGTTAAATATGTATAAATAGCAACTGAAATCAGGCAAGGGTTGTTCTGTCCCTGACTTGCAACCTCACCGCACCCCTCGCCCGCCCTCTCACACGACACGTCCCACTGCCAAGGCCCTGCATTCGTATCGATTCTTGAGAAATGCTCGCAGCAATTAAAAATGTGGTTTTGTTAAGGTTAAAAGGGACTGTTACTCGGAACTTGACTCGCACTTCTTCCGCTGCACTGCTCCCCCACATACCCTGTACTTAAAGCAAGAGCTCTTACAGCTTGCACTCGCCTGATTACAGGGTATTTGGGTCTAGGCCGCTTGGCGAGCCACCAAAAAAACAAAGAATTGTCTGAGTCCCATGATCGTGTGGATCCAACTAAAAATAACGGCAGAAGGCGAGAGAAAAGCGGGCGAAATGAAAGCAGAAAGCAGCTAAATGGCAAATTGTCCGATCTGGGGGCAATACGAAAATAGTTTTACGGCACGGCGGCAGCGCCATCTGTTGGCCGAAATGGGAGCGACCGCAATGAAAGTAAAAGGTAACATTACAAAAGCCAAACACACACACACACATACAAAAGGGGCGACAGACAAACGAAATATTTGCATTTCATTTGCGAAACAACAAGAGATTCGCTCTAGACATTCGTTTCCTCCTTTGTGTTTATTTTGGAGGGATTATTTGCCAAAGACTCGGCAAGCAGTCGAAACCGTTATCGCCACTAGCTTTGGTCGCCTAATGAGCGACCGAAACAACAGCTGGCAATTATCAATAATTGCATTTGGGGGCGTTCGTTTGGCATTTAAAACCAATTACCTATTGATAGAGCGATCAGCAAAATGCAGACCTGCTCGCACCTGCTGACCGCCAGCTAATTGAACTTTTCCCACGTAACAACCGCGACACGCAGAGCACCAGAAATGCGGCTGCCCAGCAGTGCTAACTGGTTGACAGCCGCCGCTAACCAGTTAAGTGTCGGCTAGAACTAGCTGATCCCCCCCGCCCCGAACTCCTAGAGCACTTGCAAAACAGCGAGTTGACAATAACATCGGCATTCAATTAACCAACTGACAAAGCAACCATTTCTGGAGACTTTGAAACGTCTCTGCACTAACGAAAGTAGTCGACAATGTCTGGGAGAGTGCAAGGGGAAAGCATAAAAGATTTTAATTATGAGCAATATGCATTGAGCTGACTAGACAAAGGAATCCAATTTGCGTAGCGCCAGCAGGCAACTGTAGAAGCTATTAGTGTGCAGGATATATCTGCATGTGCAAATCGGAGTAATGGGGATTGCTCCTTTGCTAAGTAATTGGAAGCAACATGGCGCAGACTGACTCGACGCCAGTTCATAGATAATCAGGCAACAACTGGGGCGTGGCTCCAACTGTCTCCCCCGTCCTCGTCGCCTTGACAAAATGTCAACAAATGGCAGCGAGTGTGCGACACGCAAATCGATAGACACAATGAGATGACGACAATAGTTGGACAACGCAAAAAGGCAAGTGAAAGAAGCAATCCATAGACCGACCATAAGAACAACGAACAGATATATGATTGTGAGCAATTTTTGTTAACTAAATGCCTGCCACATACGTTGCACACAAATCACAAGGTGTTGGCCAGACAGACACGCGATGCGTGGACGCTGCTGGACTTCAGTTCGTCGTTATTGCCAGGCGGCAATACGTTAAATGAGCTCGAGCGTACTGTACTTTTGAGTAAGTACATATAATCATTGTCATGTTCCAAATAGCAACAAGAGCGCGCCAACAACAAAGAAGCGTCGACTGCGCTCTGACGCCGATGGAAACGAACGAGCGAGCTAGCGAGAGAGGGTGGTGGAGGGGGGGGAACAAAAGACATTTGGCAGACGCATTCGATGGGAAACTGCGTCTTAGACATTCGACGACGAAATGCGATAACTTTTAGTTGAAACTCGCTTTGCGCTCATTCATTACGATGATGAGCAACAATAGTTGTTGTCGCCTGCCTTCAGTATGCATGCTTGCTTAACAGTATAATTATATGTTAATTATTTAACCCAATTTAATGACAACGTGATACGCATACGCACTTGGAAGCAATGCGACTTTGCACTAATCGAGAGGACTAACTGCGGAACAAGTGGCAATGGAACGCTGGCGGTGTGAATGATTGCAAGCACTGCGCCGTTGATGTAAATTGTGGTGCACTCTGGAGAGGAATGAAATGAAAATGGAACACACGTAGTGGAACGAAATGGAAATGGAACACGTTTTCGACAAACTATTATGAACTAAAGTGGATTTAGCAGTGCTTGAAAATATATATGCGAAACAACGGGAATGGAACACACTGCTGCTGGAACGAATGGAATTGGGAACACTTCCAAGGTCGCTGGCAGGGAGGAAAGCGAACGCTGCTTGATTGATTCGATTCGTGAATGGAACAAGTAATGCACGCGACTCTAGCGATAGATATACGCGAAGTGAAACACGCGCCCAGTTCCTCAATTAGCGATAAATGCAATTAAATTGAAATCAATTACTTTGCAAAAACGGCAATAACTAACGAGCGGCTTTTCGCGTCGATAGCAGCAGAAAACAGGTGGCGAATGCATTGCTTGTTCCGCTCCCTCTTCGGCTGGCGTTCCACTGCCAACGTTCCGCACGCAGCACGGCATATCATTAGCGACGACGGTCGACGATATCGAATATTACTAATCTTATCGCACGCGCTAAATGCAAAATTCGCATTAATTAATCAAGCGAAAATAATAGAATAATGCGTTCGCCTCTGTTCAATTCGTATTACGCAAATGGCGTCGGATAAAAGAGCGTGGCCTAAGTACTTTGTCGTGTTGCAGGAAGTCCGTGCCACGCAACTCTCCCTCACTCCCTCACTCCGTCACTCTCTCGCGATAATCGGTGTGGGAGTGCGACAGAGATGGGTCGAAGTGGGGGGCGTAAAATGGCAGCGATTGCAACACATGATGTTTTTGCATGATTGGCAACAATAACAACAAAATAGCTGTAAACAAAAACAATGACGAACTGTAAACACATGCACATCTAGTAATAATAAGAAAAGAGATAATAATTATCAGGCATTGCATTGCAGTGTAAAGATTTGTTCATCTCTTCGCGAGAAAAACAATAAATTTACATAATGGCCGCGCTTTTGCTTGTTGCATGACTCAGCACACACACTGCGACACACACAACAGTGTGTGCACACCCACAGCTGTGGTTCCCCGTTTTTGTTTTTTTTTTGGCGTCCAAAGTGCGCAGAGCGCAACTCTTGGAGAGTTGTCAAGCATCCAATTGAGAAACTAGTTCAAATAGTTCAGCAATTGTCGTTCCAAGTGCAGCATTCGTTAGTCGATTGTCGTTGTTGTTTTCGCATGACTTGCCAATTTCATTGTCGTCTTAACCCATTCAGCCCCGAAAGGGAATTTGTTGACAATTTCCATTTCCATTTCCATTTCGTTTTTACGGCGTTTTCATAATTAATTTGAACCTAAGGCTAATAAAGAGCTCAACCCTAAATTAGCAAATGGCAGCCGTTCTTTAGATTTCTATCGATTGTTACCCAACGCCAGCCCCCAGCCCACATTTACAGCAAATTGTATAACGTTCGCTGAGTGACTGTTTAACAAGCACTACTACTTCTTCGATATTACTTTCTCTGCACGCGCACTAAACTAATCAGGGCAAACCCAATTGAATATCATAAATACCCCATTATTTCGATATTGCTATCGATAAGCGCGCGCATATTTCCGTTTTTGCTGCCTGCTTAATCAGGGGAATACCCATCCGCATTACGGTTAGTCTGTCAGTTTATCACTCCCTCCGTCCGTCCGTCTGTCTGTCTGTCTGTCTGTCTTGCTGGCTGCTGATTCATAAGCTGCTGTCCCTGCTCAATTCCGACTCTGATGCGGAGTCGCGTCCGAACCTGATCCGTAACTTTTGCACGCTGACTAAACTGCGAGTGTGTGACACACAGAAATACCAATTCCCCCCCTTACTCCCTCTCTCTCTCTCTCTCTCTCTGACGCACTCTTCGCAACCCTTTCAATAACAACACGCTCTACAATTTATGTTGTGGCCTTTCCCGCGGCCTCTCGCTTCTTGCTAAATTTGTTTTGATGAATTCGCGCGGCGCTCGCAAGCTGAGTTATTAATTGCATCAGCCAATTTGAAGGCACTAACACACACAGTCATAGAGTAGGTGTTATACCAACAACTTGTAGATGTCGCGTGCGGCATTGAGACGATCTCCACGAGCCACGATCACGAGCGAGCGAGAGCGAGAGCGAGAGAGGGGAAGAGCAGCAGTCAAATTGCCTTAAATGCTTCAATTAAAAAGCGAAAATTGATTTTCCTTTTACGCATAGCATAATAATTTCATAGTCTCCCCCTGCCCAGCCTGATGTGTATTTATAGTTTGCCGGGCCTACCCTGACCCGCCTCTCCCTCCCACTCGACACTATCGCGCTCTCGCCGTCTCTCTTGCGCGCTCGCTCGCTCTGACGCCGTGAATGACTGGGCCATGCGTCATCATGCGCGCCCCAAAAAACGAAACTAAAGTAAGAAGCAACAACAACAAAAAAAAAACCAAAAAAAAAAAGCACAAAAAGCAGCAGCGCCAAATGCCGTTGCTCTCGCCCCGTCTCCCATTCAGTTCAGTTCTCTCTCTCTCTTGCTCTCTGCTTCTTATGTCAGTCAAATGACGCAATGCGTAGCTGCGTTTGCGTCAACCGGCAACGTTCACTGCGACTGCGACTGCGCTGCCAACGTCACCAATAAAACTTGTAAAGCCGAAGTTTCGACGAAAGTTTTCTTCGCATCCAAAGGTCAATAATACCCTCACACACACACAGAGAGAGAGAGAAGGGGGGAGAGCGAACATGTGAAGCCGCAGCCAAAGCTGAGGCCGAAGAAAACATAGGCAAAGCAAAGCTGGCGAGAGTGCAGTCGACAACGCTGCTGATAAGAAGACATGACGACGCTGACAAGTTTGTGAGCGAGCGAGAGAGAGATGGATAGTGATGGACGGGGGGCAGCATGTGGTTATGACTCTCGCTTCATTCGTTTTGCGGCTAACTGTAAAGGTGGTGTGTGTGCTGGTTGTGTTGATAAGGTCACGCAATGAAAACGAAATGTGAAGTTTGACATTTGGAATGCATTCCAAGCGCACGCATTGTGGAAATGTAAATTGCAAAATGCACTTGGCAGCTCTTGAATGCAGTTAACTTCAGTTGCGTTCCACAACACCAAGTTTTTAGGTCACCCAGGCAATCACTTCCAGCAGTTGTCAAGACGGCTTAATTGTTAAACGAAACTACGAATCCACCAACAAAGAAAAACAGTTTGCCAACACTGGCACGCTTGCCAACACTGGCTGTCCCGCAAGCATTTCGATTACATTGCCCAGCGGCACTTGACACACTGCAACGCTAGATAAGATTACTAGACCCACTTTCTCGAGTGCACTTGCGCAACACTCGCACGAAGTGCTTTCCAATACTGCACAGACTGACTGTCTAACTCGCTCGCTCTCTCTCTCTCTCGCACTCACTTGTGTCTAGCAAGCACGTAGTGCGCTTGTGGGTGGGTTGGAAAGATTGCTGGGTGATGACTTTTCGTGTTATCATGACCGTGTGCACGTGACGCGCATACATTACAGAGATGAACAGCGAAAGAGACAAAGCGATGGAGAGCGAGGAAGAAAAAAAATAAAAATGGCAGCTGTTAATTGTTTAGGCAAATGGAAAAATATTCAATTTAAACTTGACTTTGCAAAGTTATGCACAGAGCAGCAGCCACAGATTCCCCCCCCCCCCCCCCAAGTGCAAAGCGGAAAATAAATACATGAATTTATTTTGACATATAAATAACAAAGTGCTAATTGCGCAAGGGGAACACAATAAAATCGAAACGGAATGGGATGTGCGAGGACGGAACAACGGCAATAAGACAAACAGCGGAAAATTTAAGTAAAGATCCCTTAATTCTATAAGTGAGCGCTAATGAGTCGTTCATACAGACGTAATCTACGATCGATAATCGATTACTTGACCGTTCCAATTCCAAGTGTTTCCTTACACTGTTTACACGACTTGGATGGGCGCGCGCGTTTCGTTCGCCGCCGTTTCATGCGAGAAGTCGTGCTAAATTAATTTGCACTCGATGGACGATGAACGATGGACGATGGAGACGATATAGACGCTGAGCAAGCAACGAATGACACTCGCCATTAGAGATGTGCTAATTTCGATAGGCTGCGGCGCGCTAATTGCAGCACACACAAATATTTGCAAGTCTTTTGTTGTTCCATTTCGCACGTTCCACATTATTTCTTCTTTTTGCTGTGTGTTACTTACAGACAACAGACACAACAATGTGCATTAGACTGGAAAGTTTCTGTATCTGTTTTCCCAGCAAATCAAAGATCATGTGACAGATACAAATGCGTTGCACACACGCGTCGCAAATACTAAAAATACACACCAAAATAAAGAAGAAACGGAGCATCCACCACAATAGAAGTCTCGCGCCTCTTGAAGCACATTAGTCAATACTGGGCACACGCCCGAACCAATTTCGATTTGCATTTTAAAAATAGCCAAGAAAGGCGATAATTGCGAGCGGAAGGTGTAATAAAAATGGATACAGCGCCGTCTATTTTTATCCCAATTGTTTGCGCCGAATTTATTTGCTTTGATCGATTAGACGAGCATAAACCGGACGGACGAACGAGCGGACGGACGGACAGACGGACGGCGGGACGAAGCGAATCGCCGCTAAAGTCCAAGGCCGAGAAGCAGTGCAAAAGTTGTGATTAAAACGAATTTTAAGCAAAAAGCCATTAACCCTAGCGTAGCTATAACTGTAGCTGACAGGTGCACACCAACGAGACGCATGGGGGGGGGGGAGGTGGGATGGAGTTGTTTGCCTGCCGCACCGCACAAATCAATCAAACTTCCAATAGCTCTGTAACTTTCTAAACGTTTCGCACCGCCGGCGGCCATCGAGCTGGCGCGTTAATCGCTGACGGCCTTGGGAGGGGGAGCGGGAGCGGGAGCGCAGGGTGGCGAATGCAGGGGGTTGCTGCTTTATTTTGAACTGGTTTTTGGTCAAAGCCAAAGCCAAGTCAAGTCGCCTGGCCTCACGCGAGGCGACGCAATAACAAAAGAACCGCAAAGCCACCAGAAACAAAGCCAACGCCAAAGACACTTGAAATGCGCAAAATGTATCGTGTATCGTGTATCGCGGATATCGTTAATCGACGATAGGCTAGGATGCTATATAGAGATCGTTACACCGCGCATAAGGTTCAACATATCAGTGACATTTCATTTCAATTATTCTCGAGCGACTAGATTTATGGCGCTTTGTCCGCGGACGTGGAAAATGGAAACAACTGCGCCGCCTTGCCTGAGAGTTCAATAGCATTTTCCACATTCACGCATTAATTGAGTGAGCGTGGAAGCGTAGAAGTTTCCGCAAAATGCATCATCAAAAACGACAGCGAACAAAAAACAATAAGAGCGCGTTCTATTCCCGTGCATTCCCCTGCGCCACCAACTCGCCCATGTGACATTTCCAGACAAACTTAATTATTTTCACCTACAACAACAACTGCAACTCACATGAGACAGTTACAACATCAACGACAACTGGTCATGTCCATAACTCTATAATAAAAATAAAAAAAAAAAAACAATTTTAGAAAAAACCCGTTGAACGCCACAAATGCACATTTGGAATCGAAACATGTTTCGTTTCCACCACAGAAGAGCGAGAGAAAAAACTTCAAATTTGCAAGCATTTTTTTGCTCGCATTTTCTCATGTTTCACTTTGAAATGTGATCGATTTGTTGATCGCCGTCGCTGTTTTTGCGCAGTCCCAACTACCTTGTAAAATTGGCATGAACTTTGCCATGAACATGACGCGAAGAGCGAGGCAAAGACCAGCAAAACGTCGTCTTCAATTACCAACTCAACTGCCAAATACCCTCTAAACTAAACTTGCCAAAAAATACGTCAATTAATAATCCAAACAAGTTAAGATTGTATAAATGAACTGGGGAGTGTCGAGAATGCACTCTGGCGGCCTCATCATGCCCGTTTAGGGCAACGAGTGCAGGGTATTCGCACGTTTCAAGCTGCATATTTTGAATAATGCATAATTAATTAGAATTTAAAGGTTTTTCTTTTTGTTGATCACGTAGTTGGCAAACCCAATACTGCAAGACTGCAATACTACAAGACGGCTGCAGTGGAACGCGCGGAATGGAACGTTGCATTGGACATTCCGTTGTGTGGCCGTGCATGTGCTTCTTCGCTTTAATTGCAAATCGAATCGACGACGAAAAATGTTAATTGAAACGATACAACAACGAACGAAACAAATGCGCGGGGCATAAAGAGGATCAACGTCGTCGCATCGTCAGACGCCGGAAAATGTCGTTAAACAGCAAACGAAATTCCTTTTGTGTTTCGTATCTTGCACTTGCTGCCTGCTGTTGTTTCGCATTATGCTATCGAATGTTTCTGCTTCTGGTTTGCGCTTGTCCAGCTTCAGCAACAGCAGCAGCAACAACAACAGCCTCAGCTGCAGCTCCAAAAATGGGCGTGAGAAATCGCAAACAAGTTGAAATTCGCATTCACTTATTGGGCGTCATCATTAGCGTCATTATGCCATAAATACAACAACAAGTTCGCTCACACTCACACACACACACACACACATACGCGTGCACATATTTATAAAACACAACAGAAAATAAAAAAAAAGGGCACATTGCACATTTCTGGCGTGGAACGCGTGAGATGTGAAACGCCGCAATAAACAAAAAATGAAAAAGAGCTGCGAGAGCGGCCAAGCACACGCTGGCTGCAGAGCGAGAGAGCTGCAGTGCAAAAAATAAAGCTTCACCTAGAGCTTTTGTGCTGGCAAAGCTTTACGCTTCTGCGCTTACAACGCGATCGCAATGGATCGACGCTCTGCTGCTGCCTTGAACCATTGACACATTTTGCGCGTGGGTGCGCGTCCAAAGAGAGCGACCAGAGAGCGCTAGTAGAGAGAGAGCGAGAGCGAGAGAGCAGGAGAGAAATTGCAAAGTTTATGCAAATTATTTGTTGTTTCAACAACAACAGCAACGACATGAAAATGAGCAGCAGACGAAATGTTGCCGCTGCTGCTATTCTTGTTGTTGTCGTTGTTTTTGTATGCAAACATTTCTTCGTCTGTGCTATTTTTATAAAAAAAAATGTACAAAAAAGAAACAAGAAGCAACAAAAACGAAAAAAAAACTGAAGCGAAAGAGCGCGCAAAGGCAGCAGCAACAACAAAAAAAGAAAAAAAAAGACGTTGACTGACTTGACTTCTGCTTTGTGCCCGAGGATAGCCGAGGGAGGCGTGCGGGGGGCGCAACGACAACACGCCGGCAACACACACACAAACACACACACACACACACACACTATGGGGCCCCAGTTCATGCGAATTTTTTTTGGGAATTTTCCACTGGCAACGCGACAGCAACAACATGAATAATTCACTTTTGGCCCAAGGCATGCGCTTGTCTGCATGTGTGCGTGTGTGTTAGTGTGCGCGTGTGTGTGAGTGCGTGTGTCGCCAATATGAAATTGCATGCACGTACTTGCACGCCCTCCTCCCCCCGCCCCCCGCTTCACAGCTACCACACCACACGCAAGCGCAAAGAACTTCTTCGCAGCCTCTGCAAAAATACTAATGAGTGAGAGAGGGAGAGGGGGGGGGGGAGAGATAAGCGGGGTACAGAGACACTTTAACGATTGACTCGCTAGCAAAAGCCACCCAATTAGCGCGCAGGCGCAGCAGCAGCCGCAGCAACAACAATTACAACTACCACTACAACAACAACAATGTGAAACGAAACTGGTTTGAAGACGCTGCCAACGACGACGACGACGGCGACGACGCTAGCGATTTTTTTTCGCTCTTCTCTTTTATTTTTGCTCACTTGTTGCGTGGCGTGCGAGCGAGATGGCATTATTGCAAACTTTTCCATTGATGAATTTTGTGTTGAATGCCGTTTTAGTGTGGGCAGCGCGCGGGGGTGACGAGCGCGAGGAGAAGGGGGAGATTACATGGCGCGACTTAAGGAGGCTGGTCCATTGACTGACTGACTGACTGACAAAAGCTCAATACTACGCTACACTTTCAACAGACGTTATCGAAGTTATCGATTCAGTAAAATGCAAAATGCTAAGCAGCAACTCACAACCGACCAACAATCACTCCACTCGTATCTCATTACTTCGAAGACTGACCAAAACTTTCTAGAAGTTTCCCAACCGCAAACTTATCGATATCGTTTTTGAACGCGATGTGTTCCGGCTTATTAGCAGGCCAGGCCCCCAAAAGCTTTCCAGAACTTTCCAGGCAACAATTAACAATCAAACATCCAATTCATCGATCACACAAACGACCAGCGTTTATCGAGAATTTTGATGAGCAGCCAAACATTTCAATTAGCATCGGACAGCATTTGTTGTTGACGATGTGCTTAAACCATTTGTGTTTTCTCCCGACTTTTTCTTTCCAAATATTGTGAAATCAAAGCAAATGCAAAGCAAAAATAAAAAAAAAAAAAACCAGAAAAAAGTGGAATTTAACAACATTCAAATTGAATTAGATTCAGCATTTTGCTGCTGTTGCAATTACACTGCACTACACATTTAACATTCATAATTACCACAACAACAATAAAGTAGAGTATTTTATTCAGCGCAAAACAAAAAAAAATTGGCAAAAAAATATAAACGTTTGTTGTTTCACTTTAGGTATAATTATTTCATTTCATTTTCTCACTGTTTCGTTAACTTTTTTTTTATGCATGTATTTTTTTTTTACGATTAGCGCGCTCCGTTTGAGAGCAACAACGCCGTAAGGGGGGACGGTGGGTTTCAAGGGGGGCGGCGACGGCGTGTGCAGACGTAACGAAGCGAAATGTGCAAAGACGAAAACGAAAACGACGGCAAAAAAAATACAAAAAAAAAGACTCAACTCGACTACGAAACGAAGACACACGAGACGAGACGACGACGGCGACGAAAGTACGTATACGCCTGTTCGGTAGATTCAACGCGATTGAACTAAACATTTTGCCGCTTCGAGTCAGACGCAGCTACGACGGCGGCAGCGACGCCAACCGTCGCTGCTCTCATATGTGTGCGTGTGTGTGCGTGTTGTTTCTGTTTTTGATACCCCTCAACCAAGTGTGGTCAATGGGTATGACAATTGGAGGCCAATCGTAAATACAATATACGAAAAATTCGCGATCCCTCGACACGCAGATCAAGTTTGTGGTACATGTGTACAATGAAATAATATCAACAACTTTTTCGATTGCTTCGTGTAAAGTATTTTCTAAAAATAGCGCATGGGTATTTTATAGTCGCGCACACTCATTGCTGGCTTTCTTGCTTTTTTTTTCGTTTTCTGTTTTTTGCTTCTTTTCCTTTTGCCCTGGAGCATTGAACGTTGTTGATCCACACACAACGCATGCACAGGCGGCAAGAGAGCGCCAAGTGAGAGAGTAAGCCGATAGAGAGAGCGCCGAGTGGGAGAGTGAAGTGAAGTGCGCTCACTGACCGAAAAGAGAGCACATGCTAGAAATTCTTGCTAGTGGCGTGCATGTGCGATGTCTGACTGTGTGTGTGTGTGTGTGTCTGTGGGTTTGTTAGTGAGCGTGACTTGCGGTAACTTGTGTAGCATTCGATTAGATGACGTCGACCGCGACGACGACGACGCCGACGCCGACGCCGACGCCGCCGTGGAAATTATAATTAGGTAACAGCACACCACACGAAGCGTGGCTCTTGCCGAATGATTCAACAACAGCAGCAACAACAACAACGACTTCGGAAAGGACACTTGCACTCTGGAGGCGAAACTTGACGCGAAAAAAGCTGCCGGCGCTTGAATTTCGTGTGACGCCTAAAAGTATGCGACACCAAAAATTGCAATTGCCGCGGGCGAACGCTGATTGCGATTTCTACTTTGCCATTTCAAGGCATTTGCATTGGACTCGTTGGCATCGCATTGCCACAATTATACATATTGTTTTTGCCTATTTATTTTTATATTTATTGCAATCGATAGACAACAAAAAAGTGCAATTATTTCGCTTGTGAATTGCACACATTTCGACACATTCGCCAATGGCGGCATTTGCAATGCGATAATCGGCACCGTGAGCTATTCGAATTTGCGTCGTTTGATGAAATCACAGATTAAAGCTATTCGAATATATTGGAGAACGGCAATAAATCTATCTAGATACAGATCGAATAGCAGCAGCTTAAGTCAAAGTTTTGCTACTGACGTTTTAAAAGCAGCTTAACCGTCGCATTAATACGCAGAGCTTTTAAGCTGTGGCGCTAAAAGAAAAAAGCTTTCGTGTGTACAATGAAAGTTTGCTCGCTTACCCGCACTTGCAAGAACCGTTTTATTTATCGACAAAAAAGAGTGTTGGTCAACTTACCTGCAAAGAGAGACAGAGAGAAAAAAAGAAGGCAATCAGCAATCATTGTAATGTAGCAATATACACGAAATGAGTTAAGCAATATCAATAATTAATTACGACTAATCGACGGGCGATTGTTATGGTTACGAACCCGATAGATTCTGCACAAAATGCTTGTCAAAGTTTCTAACGGACGTAGTGTGCTGACTGGTAACCAGGGGAACGGGTGCCGGCGGCAGGGGTGTCACCTTGCTTGCACTCGTGTTCGCAAATTTGGTGGTGTTCGCGGGGCCTCCCCCACGGGAGGCGCCCTTCACCTTAACTGCACGATTGGCGGCCGTTTTGAAGGCTTTGTCTTCTTCGTTTTCGATTGATTCGTATATATGTAAATTGTGTATAATTGCCTCACTTATTTTTTTTCCTGTTTCCTGTTGTTTTACGTTGTGGTATGCCTCAGCTAGTGTTCTGAATTCAATTCCGAAAATCGTTTAATCGAATTTTGCATTACGCCCCTAAAAATGTATTGAGTAGGAAAGTTTTCGGATATCTTCAATTCTGGGGGACAATGAAAATTACGAGAGAAAATATGATTGTGATTCAAAGGAAAATTTAGACAGTTCAAAACTAGCACACTGAGCCCAAAATCCTCGACAGATCGATTTGATGTGCTCGACCAAAACCCATTTTCAGCATCGAACTGAACAATCAAATATATTTCGCTCTATCCCGAAGCTAACTATTAATTAATTCCTTTAAATGAGTTTGGGGAAGTACATATTTCATTGAGCGAACCTGAAGCATATTCAATCGAAAGTCTATCGAAATAGATCTCTCGTGACCTCATTTGGGGGGTGCATTGGTCTGTCAAATATGTATACTCTGGATTTCGTAGAGCTGCTCGAGTTCAACGTGACGTTGCAGAAATAAAGATTGCAGGATATTCACATTGGACAAGCACCAAATGATATTTGGTGAATTTTCATAAATTACACTAATAAAATGCATAAATTAGGGCAACAATTTGGCAAGCAGCCAAAAACAAGAGAACAGCGAAAAGCATGCGAAAATAAACGAGAATCACAATTGGAGTCGACGCACAGACGGACGCGTGGACGGATGGACGGGCGGACGCATTTTTTTTGGGGGTCGCCGCTCGGCAGCGCAATATAAATACATAAATAAAGAATATAAAATAAATATTTATGAAAAGCACACCAGCAGCGACCGAGTGCGAGGGAGTGGGTGAGGAGAAATAGCAACAACATTCTCAACTCGCATCGCATTGCAATGCGCCGCTTGCTTTAACGCACGGTATGCGCCCCCGTCTGTCTATGTGGGTCATTATCTTGTTTACGCCAAAAGACGCTGACGACGACGGCGACGTCGGCGTCGCCGCTGGCAGAATTGGTGACTGCGGCGTCGCCGTTGGCGTCGATGACGCAGCAAGAGCACGATCAAATTAAAGCACGACGAACGGGAGAGGTGAGACTACAACACTACACCACACTAGCGACTCTGTGTGTATTTTGCCCTCCAGCTTCAAAAAGAGTGAGAGCGAGTGAGTGCGCCGCAGTTTCGATGTATTTTTGCGCACTGTGTGCAAAAGCTGACGAAGAGCATAAAGCACATGTGCATTGCAATGCACACACACACACACACACACACACAAGCAGGCAGCTAGACTGTATATGTGTGTGTGAATTAATGTACTTGAAAGCATATTTCAAAGTTAATTTCATTTGCTTGTAGCAAATTGCATTGAACTTTCCAGACGAGCAAAAATCAGCCGGGGGAAAAGTGCAACTTAATTGAACTTCCTTTCAAAGTTGTTGCATCGCAATACGCTTGCCCAAGCCAGTCACGTTTAAGCTGTTAAAGTCGCATCAAAGTAGAACCCTATCTAGAATTGCAAGTGTATCTTATTTACTCTACAACTTCAGTAGCCAGCTCACAATTCATTCATAATATTTTGCAGTCTCCAATTTCAGCAACGTTTCAACAGATCCAATTATTAGTTACCCGTCTGTGGGAAACTGCCCCCGAAAATAATTAGAGAATGCGAGATAAACAAAACCATATAGAATTACAGATGCGGAAGGGGAGCTTGGCTAAGATTTCTCGAGAATGCGAGGTCGTATCGATAGCATATTAGTTCGAGTACTTTACAGATTACCGCACAGTGTGTCGTTCTATTTGTTCCTACTACCAGCCATTAAACTGCGAATTTGTCGCAGCTATGTTCATCAAATCTAATCATTGCTTTGTTAACTTTCAAATATAAAAAGGACGATCGCGTGATAAAACATATCGTTAGATACAGCTTGTAAGTGCTCTTTATCGCAATAAACGGCGCTAATCTAATCACACAGTACTTTCATTCGCCGTCACACAATCAACATTGCACCACTGTGCCAGCTTGCCATCATCCACATCCAACTCACGGTTTGCCGCCTCCTTTTTACTTTTTACTCATGGCTGCACGTCATCGCAAGCGTCAGCGTGTAAATTGAATTAAGACGCTTACCTGCTCACACGCACAGGCGCGAACACATACCCATGCAGTCGCGTCGCATTCTTGCACGTTGAATATTCATAATGAGTATTAATTGAATTTAGTTCCTTCTTCCCTTCGCACTCGCTCGCTCCTTGCAGGCGATCAACACGAGCGAGCGAGCGGACAGGTTGAAGCAATTACGCGAGAGACGAAGACCGCAAACAGACACACACACACACACACACACACAAGCACAAGCTTGTAAAGAGAGTGAAGAGTGCAAGAATTTCAACAGGTTACGCAGTCGACTCTCTTTTGCTGCGAATGTGTGTGGTGTGTGTGCAATTAAAAAGTAATTATTTTTACAGCATTTTTCAAGTATTTCGTTTTTTGTGAAATTGTTCTGGTGTTGTTCTTTACCTTCAAGAAGTGAACCGCTGTTGATCAACATGTTCGCAGCCTTCACCAGCCAACAGTAGAAGCGAAAGAAGAGAAAAACGCTGTGCAGCGCCGCCACTGCAACGGGAGAGCGAGCCCACCTGAGAGAGACCGGCCCGTGAGCGAATCGAGAGCACACCCAACGTTGCCGTCGCTGCTGACCTTCTTATTCAAGTGGCGTTGCCGTTGTGTGCTTCAATTTTTGTGTTTTTTTTCGTTCGGTTTTTTTTTTAAATTTGTTATTATCTTTGAACTTTCTTTGCGGGAGGGCGGCGGCGGGGCGACGACGACGACCGTAACTTTTAACTGCTGCCAACTTTGAAGTCTGTGTCAGCGTCGACGTCACGCTCACAGGAACACGTTCGTTGTGTTGTGGGAGGGCTTTGTGTTTGGTGGGAAGAGGTAAGTTACACACACCACGCGAGCGACAGAGACCGTGCCGTTTAAGAGAGAGAGAATTATGCGAAATTATACTGCTTGTTTTGCACAGCCGACAGCAAAAAGTAAAACGTTCCTTACATGTTTGTGTGCTTAGGGCACATCAAACAATAAACGCACACTCGGCAAACAAACAAATTGAACAATAAAGTAACAAAAAAAATAGAAAAAAAAAAAAATTAGTCATATACTATATTCTAGTTTATAGTATATTAGATGAAGTTGCGAACGCGCGCGCGTTTTCTGCGTTGTTGTTCTTAGCGTGACTTCGAGACGAATTTCGTGTTACTGAAAGTCAGAGCGAGCACAAAATACAAAAAAACAAAAAAAAACGAACACACACACACATACACACACGAGCGGCAGCGGCAAAACTCAACTCGTCATACAACTGCTGTGTTGTATGCACTGGCGGCGAATCTAGCGGCGAATAACCAAACGCAAGCCAAAACAGCAGCGAACGTAACGAATCGATGGATGTCGAGATGTCTACACACAATAGCATACACAATCGACCAACGGGCAGAACGACACACAGAGAGAGCGAAGCGAAGCAAAGCAGAGCAGAGCAGAGCAGAGAACAGATAGAGAGTGGGAGAGCGTGAGAGCCCCAAGCAGACAGCAGGTCGTGCGAGGTGAAACGTTCACGAGCATGTACGCGCGTGTGTGTGTGTGTGTGTGTGTCTTCGTCTGTGTGTGTGTATATATCTGTGTGCGAATTCGCTGTGCTGGCATGCGCGTCACACTCGCCATGCGGCGGCGAGAACTCTGAGCCTCAATACCTGTGCATGTGTGTGTGTGTGTGTGTGTTGGAATATAAATGTATTTTTTTTGGTGAGCAACAGACAAAACAGCGACACTTGAACGCCAGCGCCGCAGTCGGTGCGCACCGTCACCTTTGGTGTGTGTACAGTGGGGTCGTGCGGTCGCTCAGTCCACTGACTGCATTGCACCACTGTGCACCACACACAAGGCAAATTTGCAACTGTGCCAGGCTAGTGACAAAACAAGAGAGTGTCAGAGAGTCGCAGCTGTGGTGAGTAAGCATTTTTGGCATCTGTGTGTGTGTGTGTGTGTGTGTGTGTGTGTGTGCGAAATCGATTGAACTTCTCGGTTCGCGTTGCAGCAGCTGGTTGGGCGGATCAACAAAAGGGTAAAAAGCAGCCGAAAAGAGAGCGAGGTGTGTGGGGACCTATGCTTAGTCAACAGCGCGACCCACTGATGATAAAAATGCGGACCACACACACACGCACACAATTACAATTGGCATTTGATATGAAGTGTGTGCGAGGGCTGCTTGCAAAGTACGCCGATTAACTCGTAGTTTTTGGTTTCGTCTGTTAAGTTACAACTTGGGCTACTCTCGTAGATTTTAGTTTGAAATTGATTGTAGCTTAAAACAGTTAGTTCTATAGATTAGCGTCGACATCGATGTGTGTGTGTGTGTGTGTGTGTGTGTGCGTATCTGAAGAGAAATGCAACAACGCAAAAGCAATAGACGGGCGAAAACAACAAATAACGCTAAAGAAAAATACGCAGATCGGATCAGCGCGTGGTTCTCTCACCATTAGCGCCGCTCTCGCTCGCACTTGCTGCTTCTATGCTATGTTGAAAGCTCAACGCAATCAGCAATAGATAGTACGATGGGGGAAGGGGGGGTCAGTTAGTTGGCAGCGCGTGCTTTTGTGCTGGGCAACAACAGCAGCTGCTGGTGCGGTGTGGTGGGTTAAGCGCTGCCATCGCGAGAGAGCGCCATTGAGAGAGGGTGGTGTGTAAGGCACACGTATGCCTGTGTGTGCGTGGTGGGGAGGGTGAGAAGGTTGGTGCTCCAGGTGCTGCTATTGCAGTGCATGCAGTTCAATCAGCTGTTGTTGCAGTTCGATTGTCGCTGATAAGCGAGACGATAACGATTACCGAAAGCTGCTGATAAGGGTTAATCAGGCTGGCGGGCAACACAGTTACTAAATCGCTCTCTCTCTCTCTCTCTCTCTGTCTTTCTTATTTGCATTGCGAGAATGGGGTTAAGAGAATGGGCGACCAGCTGAGCTGAGTTCTCTTTTCATTGAGCGATTTCGCGGCTTATCGTTAACCCATCTAGCCTTTGCTTAGTACACGCCTCTTAAACCTTTATCAACCCTCTAGAAAGTCAAGTGCTAAGCTTCGCCTAAACTTATCAGAGCCTCTGCTTATCGCTCGAAGCTAACATCGAAAAAAGTAAGTGTGTTTGGGAACAAAATAATTGCAGTTCGAATTTGCGTTAGACCCGAAAAATCTCCAATAGTAAATTAAGCTACTGGGTAAGCTTTTACACAACAAATCATCATTTTAATGATCCGAGCAATTAAGTTACGCTATAGCAACTCTAGGGAACTGCACACGCCAAGCTCAAAGGCCACGAATACGAATACCTTCAATTTAATAGTAGTGCCCAGTACAGTATTATTTTTACGACAATCGCAAAAATGCCATGTTGGAGGAAAATGGGAATTCCCCCGTCTTTAATGGCACTTTTTTCATGCGTCCATCGGGGCTACTTGAAGCCGTAGTAATTGATGACGCCTGGTTATATAAAAGAGAGCTATATAGATAGTAGTGCAGTTCCAGGAAATACATGAGAAACGTATTACGAGCACTAATTGCTGTCAAAGCTTTTGCTCACATTATTATTACGACTAATCGATTGTATTAAAATTGTGTGGCCTTGAAGCTCTACAACTCCATTTTCAATTGTATTTGCGCTTAGCACTTATCAGCTTTGCAATCTCTTATTGGATAATAATTGAACCCGTCTGTCATTTAGTAGATTAGTTTGGCATGCAAGTTGCTTCGCTTCAGTAGCTCTCCAATACGCATATTTGCGACGTTTGCGACTCTTGAGGCAACGCGCATATCCTAGCAGTGGAAATGCTGTGGAAATATGTACTTAAGCCTAGGAAGATAGATATACTCACTGCATGTTTTGACGCCGCCAAGCACCAGACTCGGTGACTGTTTGTTGCCCTCAGCGAATGAGGATGTTCTCGGACGACCGCTCATGGTGACAACGTTGCTGTTCGCTGTTGTTGCTCGTCCCTCGCTGCTGTCTCTCTCTCTCTCTCGCTCGCTCGCGCTCACACACACAAACACTCAACGATAGTTGCAGTCGTTGCGCTTATCAATGCAATTATTGTTTATTTCTTCAATGTACTATTAATATTATGAATTGGTTGCTATTGTTTATTGGGCTTCAGCTTCAGCTTGTGCTTTATGCTTTATTTTGCCGCTAGTATTTTGCTCTTTTCCTCCGGTTTAGTTTTGTTTGTTTAAAAAAAAAATGTAAAACAACACACAAATCACACGCGTCGGTTTCACACACAGCTGCTTTTGCGCGCTCTGTTGTTGTTGTTGTTGTTGTATTTATTATTATTATTATTTATATATGTGGTTGTTGTTCGTTCTTATTGATGATTGCGAATTGTTTTGATTTCTGTTCTGCTTTCTTGGTTTTTGTGCTTCGATTTGCTTGCTTACACTGCTCCTCGATGATAATGGTGTTGTTGTTGTTGTTGGCTGTTGCTGTTGCGGTTGCGGGGGGGAAGAGGCGTTTGGCCACACACGTTTAATTGTTGTTGTTGTTGGTAACACACACAGACACAACACTCGTCAATATGTTAAACGGCTGCAAACAATCGATAGAAAACAGAAAAAAAAATTCGTAAAAAAAGCAATATACAATATACGCCGATGTGACTGCCAAAAATGACAACAACAACTACAAATCGGCAGTAAATACTTAATGCATATAGAGACATATACTATAATTAAACTACAACTACAATGGCAGCTGAAGCGACAGCGACGGCGACAACGTCACGTGTTTTTCATTCTATTTCATTTCGATTCACAGGCAGCAGCTTCCGCAACGACAAAGGCGGCTCTTCTACCTCTCTTTCTCTCTCTGTCTCTCGCGCACCCACACAATGTTATGCATGCTTTGCATGCTGTTAATGTTAAGTTCTATGCACTTCTGTTGCTGTTATTCTTGTTGTTCCTCACACACACACACACACACACACACAGACGAATTGCTTGGGCTTTTGTGCTTACGTCTTGCTTGACGGCGTTGCTTTAACTTCTCGCTTATGTTTCAATGCCACGCGTCGTCGCCATATTGTTGCTGGCTCTCGCTCTCCCTCTTTCTCTCTCTGCAAATTGCACAACACAGTTCACACACACACACACACACACACAGACGGTCATGCAAGCACGTACACACAGCAACTGCAGTTAGACCGCATCCCTTGTTGTTGTTGTTATTGGCAGCGCTTCAACTTTACTTTGCAAAAATGTGAAATGCGAAAAAGCAAGTCAACATTGATGGACAGCGAGGGGCCGGGGGGAAGGGCGGCTGCATGTAGCGGCATTTCTACGACTGCCATTAGCAAAACACGAGGGCAGTCTTTGCTATTGCTGTTGTTGTTGCTGCTACTACTGCTGCTGCTGCAGCTTTGTTTGCTGTCACATAAATAAATTGCCAGCAATTACTCACACACACACACACACACACACAGACGCACACGCATACGTATATATTGAGAGATACTCTCACTAAAGCTCTTACTGTGGGGTCAGTTCACATTGCATCGGACATTATTGGGCGTGGCTGTCCTGAATAGACTCCAAATGATTGACCCCATTTCAAGTGGACGCCGCGTTGACAGCTGACGCCGGCCAGTCTCTGTTGCCAACCACGGCAAACGTCCGCATTTCAGCTACCAACAATCCCTAAACAGTGCTGGCCAGCAAAACTTGCAAAAAAGAGGCTAAGAATTCGAATAGACACAAATTTGTGCTGCGAGTTAATACAACAAGAATTGCTCGTGTTTACTCTGCACATGAGCATAATTGAAGCGCTTTTCATTATATTTTTGGGTACGAAAAAGGTCAACGGAAAAATGAGGCTCGTTAATAAATGATTTCGTTGGCAAAGAAATGCTTGATTAAACTTCAAATCTCCTCATTTGAAAAGCTGTCAATAAAAAAGCATTCATAAAGCCATCTACAACGCAACAAAATGACTTTTCAATTTGTTTTGCCTAAACACACAACAGCGAACAAATACACTCAGTGGAGGGAAAAAGGCGAGATGGGCATCACTGATCCTACACAGCCAGGCGGACGCCTGTGCGTATGCAATGAACGTTTGAATTGAGTGCAGGGCGAGATGACAAGCTGATTGAGTGATTGGCGATTCGATTGTGATGTGCTGTAATTGAATAAGTGCATATTTAATTGCAAAACTACAGCTCAAATGCATTAAAATGCCAATAAAAATGCTGGCACACAGAGGGGAAGGGCAAGAGAGCGAGTGAGCGAGGGGAGTGGTGGAACGATTGAAAGCTTTGCCTGACAATGACACCATTTGAATTGAACTAGAGCAGTGCCGCAAAGGACGACACTGAGCGAAAAAGGGAGCGAGGGCAGTCACCAAAATTTATGGCTAGCGACCACGCAAGCAAACACACACACACACACACACATACAGCGAGACGATATATATATTTGATCAAAAATACATAAAACAAAGCACAAAATGGAATTGCAAATAAAAAATGGCCAAGGGCTGCGAAAGCTGTCAGTTGGCCAAGAATGATGACGGCCCCTTGAGCTAGAGACGACATTGCTGCTCTACGTGCTGTTTGTTGCTGTAGTTGTAATGCGGCAGCCGTTTGACCCACAAAACAACGCAAATGTCGCAGCCGTCTCTGTCTCTCTCACTCTCTGTGTGTGTGTGTGTGTGTGTGTGTGTCTCCATCCCTCGCATCTGTGTGTCAACAAATAGTGTCATCGCTGTCGCCGTCGCCGTCGTCATGAGCTCATTTTCCAAAAGGGATTATCACACAAAGCGCCGTCAGCGCTTAAAGTAAATTTGCACAATCGGATTTTGCATATCGATAGCCAGTAATCGATTGCAAACACACAACCGCTGGATCATCGTCAATTGACACAAGAAATTATCAATGTGGCAGTTGAGTTTGGCTCGCGCCATATCGATTATTTGATCAATTTTGTGGGCAGCCGTGGCAACCCTGGCGCCAAAATAAAATCAATGCGCAACCAAGGCGACAGCCCAAAAACGACAGAAAAAATGAAACAACAACAGCAACGCTTCGATAAGCACCAAAAGTGGAAACAGTGGGGTGTGGGGGGGGGAGGATGGTGGTGTGGTAGCAGGCGTCAAATCTCCATAAGCATACTCCGAAAAGTATGCTACGGCATTTGCCCACAAAACTCACACTCACACACGCACACGCACACACTCTGGCACATTCACACACTTGCTAGTTGTCGCCCCGTCGCAGTCGCACTTGCGAAATGCGAAGCAAAAGCAAATCCATCAAGGTTAAAAGCGTCATGGCAAACATTTTGGCAGCAAACAGAGCGAGAGCGAAAGAGAGAGACGCAGCGAGTGCAAGAAACGAACGAAAGAAATTGGTTGAGTGAGTAAGTAGTCGATAGCCATTCAATTTGGCAGTTCGATTTGCTGTAGTTGCTTAATTGAATTTAAAACGAAATAAATACACAAACGCACACAAGTGCACAAGCTCTTCGACTTCTTCCTTATGCTGCCCACTCTCCCGCTCCCGCTCCCGTTCCCGCACCCACTCTCGCGCTCTCCCTCTCTACGCTCTACACTCTGTTTCTGTGTGGCCCATTTTGTCGCCACTGGCGGCATTTCGTTTTTTTTTTTCTGTGTTGCTCTTCTTCTATTTTTCGGTAACAGCAGAAAGGGGGAACATGGGCAGGGAGGTTGAGGTGGCCACTGGGATAACGCCCCCGCGCGCGCGTCATATTTTCAAATTGTTCTTTGTTGTTGGCTTCTTGTTCTTCCTCGGCTGCTTCGCCGCACGTATTTTTAGTCGCTTTATTTATTGACACACGCGCGAAACGAAAAACGTTTTGCGTGCCATTTTACCCACCCAATTGCGACACTTCTCTTTCGAATATTATCTCAAACATCTGCTCCCGACTCTGCTTCGCGCCCCTCCCCCTCCTCCTCTTTCACGCGACTCGCAAAAGCGCCAAAAAGTAAGCTACAAATTATGAACGTTGCTAATTAGCGACGCCTATTGCTGATGCCGCAAATTATCGATAAATTGGTTTGCTCTCGAAATTAGCAATTATTTAAATTGCGACCATTGTTAAAGGAGGACCCTACATTCCCATTGCGAGTTGCCCATAACTTAGTTAACTCCAATAGCGAGCATATATCATCTAATGTAATTTAAAATCATTACAAATTGCAATTATAGGAGTCGAGGTCAACAATTTGTATAATTTGATCAAATTAATTCAGACTAAAAAGTCTTTGGGCATTAAAGTTGAAGTTGAGTTAAAGTTAAACTAAATTTATTGACGAAAATTTAATTCAAATTAAGTTTTCCACAATATGCTGGATAATAAAAGCGAACTAATCATTCATTCGTCGTGTCCTTGCTACTACTAAATTGTTTAAAGTTGTATTGTTTTCATAAGTAAAAACTTATTTAGAAAAAATAACTTAATATTCAATTGCTGTTTATGCTTGAAACTTGTGAACAATTTCAACGATTTTTTTTTTAATACGATCGCATTAATGAATTTTAAACAGACATTCTAGGTCTTGTAGCAAAAACAACACAAAAAAAAATGTGTAAAAAGCCGAACAAGTTTTCGAGAGTCTAGTTTAACCAGAAACTATATCTATAACTCGCTGGCAAGCAAAGCATGGAAATTAGAAATGAAAGAAAAATGTAGTTTTATAGCACACAAGTTTGCGGTTGCTTTCATAACTGGGTCCCTCGCTCGCTTTGTTTTCTTTTGCTGCAAGTTTTTACTAACAACAAAGTTAAACAAAACAAAGGCAGTGGGCGAACAAATGTACATACATTCATTAATAATATGTACAAATATGTGTAAATATATACTTACACTTGTGCGCTTATATCTAATTTGTACAAAGAATTGAGGAATGGGTTTGGTTTGCTGCGCCGTTTCACCACATAATCTTATCGAGTCTTAGGGTTATTTTGTGTGACGGAGTTTTAAATTTAAATCTTAACGGGACAACAACAATCTATCAGCAGATATCAACTAAAAAACAAATGCTATTGATAAGCGCGGGGGCGCACATTTGACAGCAAAACATAAAACACAAAAAAAATAAATAAAAATGAGGCGACTTTTGCAGTAGCATTACTCCTGCTCTTTCACCCAAAACAGCTGATCGCGAGCTTTTGCTCTCGCTCTCTTTTCAGAGATGTGCCGGCAAAGCTTGTTTCCTTTCTCAATTCAAGCAAAGATCAAAGCTTGCGAAGAAGAACAATTCGTCCAGCAGCAGTCGCAGCGCAGTCAGCTGAGCAAGAGAAACACACATACGCACGTGAGAAACACACACACACACAAACGCAGGCACGCACACGCCTACACACTTCCACACACATATAAAGTGCAGCAATTATGTAAGCAGCAGCAGCAGCAGTAACTAAAGCAGCTGACTAAGCTGCCGACCGACTAACTTACTAACTGACCTGCTCTTCTCTCCCTCTCGCTGTTTGTTTGAAAGTCAATTACAAATTGCAAATCACATACACACACACAGATTCGACGAACAACAATTATGTGTTAAATTTCACAAAAGATCTTAAAACAATACAGAAAATAGAGAGATGAACTACTTGGCCGTTGTTGTTTTATTGTTAATTGTTCACTGACGTGCAAAGGCGATTAACGGCAACTGAGAAGAGCAAGCACACACAGAGAGCACGAAACACGCGGAGCACAGGACGCCAGCGTCAAGGCGGCGTCAGCGTTGACTGAACCGAAGCAACGCTTGAATTTTACATTTGCCTTTCGGCTGTGGCTGCGCTGCTGCGACGTCAACAGCGACTGCGGCTAAGGAGAGCCTGGCATGGTGTTTTTTGTCAGTGCTGCAATGGGCGCAACTAGTGCTGCTTTACAACACTGACTGACGGGGCCAATCGATTTGCAAGGCACTCACACACACACACACGCGACACACACATAAGTGAGTTGCTTCTACTACTGCTGCTGCTTTGGCTGTTGAATAATCGATAAAAGTTTGCGGCGTGCAAATTGTGTACAAAGAAGTATCGGAATGTCACGCGCAGGCGAAGGACAACGCAGGCGTAAAAGTGTTGCCAGCCCACACAGAGTCAGACACACACACACACACACTTATACGCACACGCACACTGCATGGAAACAGCTGTGGCGCAAAAAAGGCTTTTGAAAGCAAAAAAGAATAATCAGATTTTTTTTTAGAGCGACGCCGTTGCCAGGCAGCTCCCTCTCTCTCTCGCTTACACGTGCAGCGGCTAGTTGACAACTCTGACTGTGCATGCATGTTCGTTCGTGTCGGTGCCCCACAGCCCACAGCCCCCACCACCCCACCTCCCTTTTGGCTGGTGCACTTTGCAACAGCGATGCGATGACAGCGTGACAGCGACAAATTTGCACAAATTTCGTTTTATTTAATTGAAATTCCTTTGACTGTTAGTTAGTTTAAAGCAGCGTGTGCGCAGAAACCTGTACAGTGGTGCCAACTGCGATCGGAACAATGCCAAAAAGAAGCTTACAAACTCAATACAACTTGCAACTCGAATTGCCACACAAAAGTAACATTTTTTTTTTTTTGTACGATAAACAAAACAATAAATACAACAAAGGCGGCCGCTGCTCGCTGATTCACGACGCCATTTGCCATTTCATGCCATGAATTAAATGCGTATCAATTTGCAATTGCAATTAATATAATTTACAATGTACCATAACAAAACAAGCAAACGACCGCAGCACGTTTACTCATTGATCTGACACCACTGTGCCAATGAGAAGTGGAGGCAGGGTTGAGGGGAGGCGATTGTGACGTCGACATTGCTTGAAACATGAACGGCGCGCCAACGTAGAATATCGAATCAATGTTTTTATTACATTTGCATTCATTAATTCAATTCTTCTCAAATATTAACTACTAATAATAAAAATACAACAAAAAAAATATATAGTTTATTAAATACCACATACACACAGACACACACTCCCGCACTAACTCAGGCCAGCAGCTCACTCACACTCACGCACGCTGATTAAGGCACTTGTTCTCACCACGCTCACACACACCACAACAGCAGTAGCAGCAGCAGCAGAGAGAGACAGCGAGAGGGGCGCTTGTGTAACGCAATTTCTTCTCTTGCATTAGCACACTAAATGTGTACGTGTGTGTGTGCGCCTGTGTGTGGTGTGTTTGTTGTGCATATGCGTGTGTGTGCGTATTAATTTGAATGTTTTTGCTCAGTCCGCTGGTTGCTGCTCTCACTTGGTCACACAGCAAAAAAAATTGGAAAAAAAAAGAATTTTTTCGGTTTGCTAGAATTGCTTTTCATTTATACATACACACACACTGCATATGTATAAAATCATGCATACATATACGTATATACTTGCAGATGTGTGTATAACTTTTCTTTCGGTTTTTTCTTCTTCTTTTTCACATATACACATATGTATGTACTTCTTCACTGCTTTCTTTTAGCTGCTGCTGTTGCCGCCGCCTCACGCACACGCACACATCTGCACGTAGCGACACACACACTCAAACGCACACACAGTTAAATATACATGCATACATACACACTCACACACATAGACAGAGCGCGACCCGCTGCCGTTGCCTTTTTTCACCTTGCTTCCGTATATACTTTTTTAGTCGTTGTGAGTGAGAAAAAAAAATGAATCGCTGTACAACACACAAAAATGGTACAAGATTTTTTCTTTTGCCACAAAAATTTCTTCTTTACTTTTTAGCACAGTTTTTGTATCACTTTTTTTTATTGCGTTGGGTGTTTCGAGAGTTTCTGTTTCGTTTTATTCGCTTTTCGTATGATACGCTTTATTCGCTGTACCTATGCGCTGCTTCTTCTTTCTATTTGGGGGTTTTGCTTCATTTTGCGTTTGCTTCGTTCTAATTACTTTCGCTGTTCGTCGTTCTCACACACGTTGCTTTTTTCTTTTCTTTTCGGTTTTTTCTATTTCTATATTTTTTTGGGTAGTTTCAAGACACAACTAGAATTGTGTATTATGCGTTTATACGTTTTTTTTGTTTCGTTTTATCGACTACCTTTTTTTGCCATTTTAATATGGCGGCCGTGTGTGTATTGTGCACAAAACGTCGCTACTGCTGCGGCTGCTGTTGCAACAACAACAACGACAACACTACTTACACTTTCACTAAACGAAAAAAATAAATTTTGCGCCGCGCGTTTCACGTTCCACGTTCACGTTCGTTTCGTGTATGAGAGGCAACTAAACGACGAATAAAGTGCCAAAGCAAACGAATGATAATGAATAGAAGAACATTGCACGATAATTATTCGATATTGTAGGCGTACGTTTTTAGCTTCTTTGCTGCCAGCCGTCTGCTGCTGATGCTTCTTCTTTCCAATCTCAACCCAATTCGACACTGTTCAACACTGGCCGGCTAACGCAACCATGTGACTAACATTCCGTTGCGTGCGCACTGTTAGTTAACAGCAGTGTGGCCGAGTATATGCTGTATGGAGAGTGATCAACAAAGGTTTTGTTTTAAACAATTCTTATTTGCCACAGTACAACAAGAACGTAAAGTACGCCGCAAAATATACTGAACAAAGCCGACTTAGCGGTATTTGTCAAGTTGCAAACAACTTTCTTATGGCGAAATGCTATTGGTACTTTTATAAAAACCCGCAATAACTGATAAGAGCTACGAGAAATTGAGTAAACCGAAATTAACGAGCTGTTTTCAATTATAAATATGTTACAGCGAGAGTAACCAGCTGACAGTTGTTCGGATTTCTGTATTAAAACATCGGTGTAATAAAGTATATTTCTCAAAGCTTAACTGCGGTCACATCTAGAAAGCGGCCGCAAGTGGAGCTGTTTTAGCTGCGCGCCAAAATTCAAAATGCAGAATGAAATTCGTTTTTCTTCGTTTTTGTCCAACCAACAATGCAAATTAGCTTGTATATTTCAACATTGGTTTGTTTTGCAACGAGGAAAAAAAATAGGGATAATACATATGTATATGTATATATATGGATAATTACACAGTGGTTATGTTTTACAATTAGATAAATAATTTTATATAGGTTTTCTTTGCTCACGTTTTAAATATGGAATTCTTTTAGTGGGTGTTACTTTTTCAATTGCCCCGTTATTATCATATGTATATCGTATATCGTATATATATATATGTATATAAGTAATGTTAAGTAATATGCTTCGTGTATACGTATATATGTAGGTAACAAATACATTGTACAACATATTGCGCCTATAATTGATTTAGTATGCATCGTAAAATCTTCGAAAACGTTCGTAACAGCTATTCTCAAATTGGAAAAAAAAAAAACAAAACACAAGAGTAACACAGAACAACAAATAAATTACATCGTAAAAAAGAGAAAGTATAGGGGTGGCTTTAGAGGTATTTTCGCTGCCCAAAATACACAAATACATTCACAATATAATAGTATAAGATTAATAATACAGCATTTGGCTAACAATGTGAATTCCCGAAACCCGCAAGAAAGTAAATGATACACAAGGAAATAGCGGAATATAAACCAAGCCCAGTCCCCAGCTATTATCAACCCCTGTAAGTTGGAGGCCCGCCAATATATATAGTGTGCGTGGCCGTTGCGTTGTGGTTTAGTAGGGTATCTGGTTTTGATAGTACTGGATCATGTCGTAGGTGCGTGTTCGGAAATTCTGATACGAGTTGCGTATGACAGCCAGCATGTGGGCAGCTGCCTCCTTGTTGTTCTTGGTAGCCACAAAGCGTTGCTTCAGCAAATTGATCGTCTGCCCCCTGAAGCAGGGCAGTCCAGTGTCGAGCATCAGCGATACCAGCGAGACGATGGCATCCTGATACGGTCGCACGGCCAAAAAGGCCTGAACGCACAGCTCGCAGAACCACTTGAAGACGGGCGCCTCCATCTTGCCGCCCATGATCATCACCATTTCGTCGGTGAGCTTCATGTCGGGCTCGAAGCCGATGTTGCCACCGGGCGACGATTCGAACATGAAGCCAAAATCTGTCATACACGAAGTTAAGTGTTATACAAAGTCATACAGGTGTTATACCAGTGGTTACCTATGTGTATAATGTGTCCGTCCTTGTCGATCATAATGTTGCCATTATGTCGATCCTTGATTTGCAGCAGATAGCCGATGAGGGAATAGGCGGCCATTGATTTGACAAAGTTGGCGCGAGCCGCCTGAAATTCCTTGGAGCTCTCATCGCCATACTGATGCTGGAAGTACTCGGATAGGCCCGAATCTGTCTGTCTGCCCAGCTGGTCCCGCGACTTGGCATTGGGCACACACTCAATGACGCCACACTGGAAAAAGTGAATGAGCATCAGACATAGAGCTTAAGTTGCAGTTGCAGTTGCTGGAGCTACTTACACCGGGTGCTGTGGCGACCACGCGATAGGGGAAGAGAAACAGATCGAGGCCGACTTGTTGGAAGATATTCTTGAAGATGGTGATCACCTGGAGGGCGAGCATGTCCTGACGCACGTCGTCGCCCACCTTGAAGATGGCCGCCTGCCACGACTCCACGCCCAGCGTCATGTGCGCATCCTCCTGCGAGTTCTGCAAGAATGAACGACTGCCATTAGAGTGAGTTCGAAGAGAGCGTACGAAGCGCGCACTTACCGGGTTGTTGGAGACCTCCATGGCGCGCGTCTCGAGCTCGGTGATGCCGCAGCGATAGACGCGGAAGCGGGCCAGATACGGCGCCTTGGCAGCACTCTGCATCGGCGTGCCGCTGCTGTACTCAATGTCCAGGACCATGGCCTCGGGATTGGAGGGCAGGTAGCAGCCCGACTGCACCTTGATGCGACTCAGGGCCGCCAGGCAGGCGTTCTTGCGCTCAATGCCCTTGGGGAAGGAGCGTATTTCGCCCGACACGGCCGTGATCTTGCCAAAGAAGTCGAACTCGCGCTCGTAGAAGCGCTTGGCGGCGCCCGAGAACGAGGCAATGATGTTCTGGGTGAGCTGGTCGAGCGCCTCGTACAGATTGGGATCGCGGTGCAGCTGGTCCTCGTCCATGTACATGTTCGTCTGCATATTCCAGATCAGCTGATGCGCCACTATCTGCGACCGCTTCGAGATGTTCTTGATGAACTCCACCACATAGCCCATGGTGTCGTGGCGC
Source organism: Drosophila rubida (assembly GCA_035046165.1). Taxonomy (NCBI): domain Eukaryota; kingdom Metazoa; phylum Arthropoda; class Insecta; order Diptera; family Drosophilidae; genus Drosophila; species Drosophila rubida. The sequence continues at coordinate 9,663,122 of JAWNOF010000023.1, read as the reverse complement.
AGCGCCTGCACCAGCTGCGGTATGTACGGCAGCACGGACTCGGCCGGATACGAGCTGAGCGTCTTCACCGCATACTGCGCGGTCAGCGGGTGCGAGGGGTACTGCCGCGAGAAGTACGAGAGCGCCTGAATGGGCGTTACGGCCGACCACGAGAGTATGTAGACGAGATCGGGACTCTCCTGCAGCAGGTTCTTCGTGGTGCAGAGGTACTTCAGTGCCTCGGGTATGTGGCAGACGGCAATGGGGTCGGAGCACACCAGGCGCGACACCTCCTCGTCGATGGTCTCGGCGTTCTTGATGCGCTGCGGCAGGAAGACGGCCAGCGCCGGGTTGTAGCACCAGGCGAGGCGCGCGTAGTCGCGCCACACGTTCGGCTTGTACGGCCGGTTGCGCCACTCGGTGATCTGTTCCTCGCCTGCACCAGACACGAGCGTGAGCGAGAGAGAGAGAGAGGCGAAAACATGAGTAAGAGCAGCACACAGATAGGGGCAGACGAGAGCAAGAGCGCGAGTCTGTTTGCCGCAGCACTTTAGTCTGACGCTGCCCGTGAAACGTTTACGAAAGAGCAATGACGAAAAGACAATCGCTTAACAAGTGCAAGAAGTTACAGAATACTGAAATATGCCTGCAAATGAAGCAAACAAATGCGAATATCTAACAATCCCAAAATGCAGTCGAGCAAGTTCGAAGTAAACGTTTACGAATGTAGCAGCAAAGGGAGAATGCATAACGAAATATGCACACGCAATTAATTGTGACTACGATTGAGACAAATAACAGGTATTTTTGTGGAATCTGCTGGAGGCGATGATGCAACCGGCTTCAACACAAATGAAGCGTATAATTGGAGGCCAAATGATTCAGAGTGAGAGCACGCACAACGATTACTCATTGCCGCTGACTGAACGAGATTTAATGGCCAACAAAAACAACTCAAAATAAACGAGCTACTCGAAATATGCGATGGCTAGTTGGCTTTCAATTCCCAATTAAACAATTGCTACGGCGGATTGATGGCTGATTGAACGATTGAGCCACAACTTGGACGCATAGTTGGTCGATTGATTGGGGAATGAATATAGTTAGCTAAGGGAGTATTTCCAACAATAGTTAACACAACTTTGTGCACTGATAGCTGACTGATTAGGCGATGAATCTAGTTAACTTAATGGAATAGTTGGCAAAGGCGATAAATGGCCTTTGACTCAAATTGCTGGCTGATTGAACGATTGAGCCACAACTTGGAAGTATTGTTGGTCGACTAATTAGCTGATGAATATAGTTAACTAAGGGAATAGTTGGCAAAGTCGATAAATGACCGTTGACTCAAACTGCTGACTGATTGATGGTTGATTGAACGATTGAGCCACAACTTTGGCAAATTAGCTCAATAAACATCTGACTGCTGACTTGTTGAGCCACAACTTTGAAACTTGAATAGTTGGCAAGGTCAATGATGATTAAACGTCAACTGCTGACTGAGTTCAGGTGGCGTCTTGTGGGCTTACCGGGCACGATGAGGTCGGTGAGGCTGTTGGGGTTGTACCACGTGATGAGGAACTCCAGCTCGACGGCGAGCAGCTCCAAGATCAGGTTGCGCTTCTTCATGTAGTCCTTGTCGTAGGAGTCCTTCTGGTACTGCAGCCGCTTGGAGCGATTCGAGCGCTTCGACAGCGTCGACGTCGAGTGCGGAATGGTGTTGTACCAGCCGCTGCCACCGCCACCGCCGCCCCCGCCAACGCCGACGCCGCCGGTGGCCATGTTGCCCGTGGCGCTCATCGAGCGGCCGTAGTCGGCGCCGCCGCTGATGAGGGAGGCGGTCTCGGGATTGTTGCGCACCGCCAGCATTTGCGTGGAGCTAACCGAGGCGCTGGTGATGTCGTAGTCGCCCACCTCCGAGGTGACCAGGTGCTTCTTCTCGCTGCGCATCGTCTGCCAGAACTTGAGCAGTATGAGAATGTCCTCCAGCAGCTGCTCGCGACTCTGATTGGGGCACGTGGGCGGGCCGCAGAAGTAGTCCAGGGCATTCGAGTAGATGCGCTCGCGCAGTATGTTCCGGGCCAGCGACTTGGGTATCGTGTTGCCCTGCAGCAGCGACAGGCCGCACTGCAGCAGCTTGAAGCGACAGCCGACGGTGGCCACCTGCCTGTTCTGGCGACTGCTCTTCAGAATGGGCAGACAGCGATGCAGCAGCAGGCAGAACATCTCCACCTTGTCCCGGTTGCAGTACTTGGCCGTGTCGACCATCTCCGAGAGCAGCTGCAGCCAGATGAGGTGCGGCGCAATCAGTATCGGCTTGCTGACCAGCTTGCAGCCCTCGTAGGCGGCCAGCGGATGTGTGATCTCCATCTCCCAGGCGAAGAGACCCATGCGCTTCTCGAAGGTCGTCTGCCAGGCGCTGACCATCTCCTGTATGAAGCAGAGCTCCAGGTCCTGGCGCGCCGTCAGCACCCACTGCCAGCACTCGACGGCCGTCTCCATCGCCGACTCGGTGAACAGCTCCAGCTGCGAGCTGGCGACGGCGTGCAGCAGCTTGCGATCGACCTCGGCGCAGATGATCAAGTAGGCGGTGGCACGCCACAAGGCGCCGCGATGGCGTGCGTCGCTCTTCTCCGCACACGCGCCCCACACATCCTTGACGAGGCGATCGGCCAGGCCGGCCTTGTCCTGCTCGCTGAGCACGGAGAGCAGGCCGCTGATCTCGCCGGCGTATTTGCTGCGCAGACACAGCACGCTGACGAAGCGCGGCGTGTCCGAGTTGACGCAGCTGGGCCGCTTGCTCAGGCTGCTCAGCGTGTTGCCCGGATGCAGTGTGCCGCTGTTCACCACCGAGTCGAAGGCCAGCGCCAGGCCGCTGTGGTGGGCCAGCACCGGCGTGGGTATCTGATTGGGGTACTCCTGCAGGTGGGAGCGCGTCGAGCGGGGCGCCCACTTCATGGCCTCGTTCACAATGCCCTGGCAGCGGTCGGCGAAGTCCTTGAGGCGCAGCTCGCGCGCCGGCAGCGAGTCCATCAGCTGCAGCGTGTACGGCGTCGAGACGACGCGCAGCGTCGGCGTCTCCTCGTTGGGGTCCAGCGAGAGCGAGTAGGCCAGCAGCTGCAGGATGTCCAGCATGCACCAGAGCACGCGCCGGTTCCACAGCAGGTGCGGGAAGCGATCGACCAGCTGGGAGAGGTACTGGTCGGCGACCAGCTGGATCTGCTTGTGGATGTGATTGAAGTAGACCAGCAGCAGCGTCGCCTGCGACTCCAGCACCTTCTCGCGGATCTCGTCGTGCGCGTACAGCACGTTGCGGAACTTCTCGAACACCTGGTCCGCCACGCTGCCAACGGGGAGAGAGAGGTTAGTTTCAATCCATCAGCAGGGGGAAAGTACAAGGAGAGAGCTCAAGCAATTGCGAAGGCGGAAGGAACAACCCACTCATGTGAAACTTATAAAGAGCACAATCTCAAAGGTAAAGCAGTCTTCATTTGGCGTCTATCTCAACAACAATTAGGCAACAAGTTTATCGCAATAAACAATACAGAAATTCATCTTAATTTGAAGCACAGCAAATTCAAGTTGAAGAACAGTAGCTTCTATCTATCTAATTCAATTACAACTTCAATTCATCTTGCTGCACAGCATTAGCGACTGTTTAAAAGGTGTTTTGAATTGAATTGAATTGTCGGACTATTGCAACTTGTTGCTTCTGTTTAAACAATGCAGCAATGCCGCTAAGGATCTAACTAAAAGTTGAAGCACAACAAATTCAAGTTGAAGAACAGCAGCTTCTATCTTTCTAGCTAAAGTATAATTCAATTACAGCTTGAATTCCTCACGCTACACCGAATTAGCGACTGCTTAAAGAGCGTTTAAATTACATTGAATTGTATAACTATTTCAACTCGTTGCTCCTGTTTAAAAATGCAGCAATGCAGCTAAGGATCTAACTAAAGAACTATCTAATTCAATTGCAATTAGCGCTTGTTTATAAAGTATTTCCATTGAATTGATTTGTCGGACTATTGCAACTTGTGGCTGCAGTTTAAAGAACGAGAAATGCAGCTAAGGATCTATCTAATTCAATTACAACTTGAATTCCTCACACTGCACAGAATCAGCGACTGCTTAAAAAGTATTTCAATTGAGTTGTCGGACTATTGCAACTTGTTGCAGTGGCAGGAATCGCAAAGCTGCTTAGGAAGTCTAGGCCAACCCTTCCTGCTTGCTCTCCCTGTGCGCTCCTCAGATGGCGGCACTCACCACTTGACGCACTGCCAGATGCCCGTCTTGTCCTTCTGCAGGGCCGTGTCGCACAGGTAGCTCATGATGGGCTCCAGGCTGGGCTCCTCGGCGTTCTCGACGCGCAGCATCTCCAGCCAGTAGACGCTGAGCAGGTACGTGCACTGGGCGAACGTCAGCTTGTTGATGGAGCCCGCCACGTTGTCCGACGAGTGCTCGAGCAGCACCAGGATCTGGCTGCGCAGCTCGTTCACCGAGTCGCTCTTGATGGCCAGCGTATAGTTGAGCTCGCGCATGTCCGACTTGTGCGCCGTCTGCGAGATGAGCAGCGGCGACTTGGCCGCGATCTGCTGCACACCCTGATACCAGTCGGCGGGCCACAGGCGCGCATTCGTGAAGCCCATGACAACGCAATACGTCCAGAAGTCCTTGAACAACTTGTGCAGACGCTGTCGCGGATTCTTGATGGGCGGCAGCCGGCGCATGAGCACGGCAATCACTGGTATCAGCATGCCCAGGTTGCCTGCACGCGAGCTCGCCTTCTGTGCACCCGGCGTATTGTCGTACGACCGCTCGCCGTCGAGCCCGATTTGCACGAACAGCTCGAGCAGTTTGCCCAGCAGCTCGAGCATCTCGGCGTCGCCCTGGATGTTGGCGGCAATGTTGCCGAGGGCATTGACCACGGCATCGGAGACGTGATGGAACTGCTTGCGGTGCTCGGGATCCGAGTTGTAGGCCAGCGAGGCGGACTGCACGGTGACGCGCGAGAACATCTTCATGATCTCATCGAAGATGTGCGTCTCGCACTGCGAGATGATCATGCAGCCCAGCTGGTCGACGATCAGGGCGTTCTGCTCCGAGGGCACTTTGCAGAAGCGCTGGATGAAGAACTGCAGTATGTTCTGCGTCGTCTTCGAGGTGTCCTTGAGGGCGACGGCCACGTGGCCCAGCATCACGATGATGTTGAGGCTGACCAGCGTCGATTCGCTAAACGAGATTACAAACAAAAAGGATTAATCAAGGCGAGTGCTTTGTGTTCAGACGATACATTGCTGTCTCTTATTCATAGGGATTCTTCGTCTCTTAATTGATTAAGATTGTGTGATTTTAGCTTGGTCTCTTAAATTGTCATTGATCATTTGGGAACTGTGTTCACCTAATTTGAAGTCTTTGTCTTTGTAGTCAATTAGCTGCTCACATATTAAGTCATTGAAGTAAATTGTTGTGAAGCAATGTTGTGAAGCAAAGTAACTAGTCTTGGCTCGACTGGCACTCACCTCTCGTGCTTCTCGGCGGTGAAGAGGCGGTTGGAGACGTTGGCCACCAGCGCCGGCACACAGAACTGGTCCAGCGTGTGGGCCGCTCTCAGGGCGATCGAGAGGTTCTCGATGGCCGCGTCGCGCAGCGCCTCGAAGGCAGCGTAGCCGCTGCGACCTGTGGCGCCCGCCTGCTTCTGGTGGTCCCCGAAGATGTCGACGACGGAGCGCGAGTCCGAGTGCTGTACAACGATCTTGAACGGCGTCTGCTCCTTCTCCTTCTTCTGCAGCGCCAGCGTCTGCATCGCGTGGGCGTGCAGCTTGCCCAGAATGGGGCTGGGGTCGACGAGAAAGTCGCGCAGGTAGGAGATCGAGGTGCCGGCAATGTTCGGAAACTTTTGCGCCAGCTTGCCCAGTCCCTCCAGGCAGACCATCAGCAGCGGCATGTGGTCCATCACGATCTTGTGGCTGAGCACCAGATTCAGCTTCTGCGACAAGCGACCGCACAACTTATCCGCCTCTGCATCGATGTTTGTGTGTGTGAAGAGCAAAAAAAACGAGATTAGTTGGCTGGTTTGGGGAAGCAGAGCAGGATATTTTAGGGGAGACGGAACGAGCTCATGCAATGTTCTGTTCTGATCGTGTGTCGGTGAATGATCTGTGTATGGCCGAGTTGCACATGCCGCGAGAGCAACGAGAACACAACAAAAAGGAGAAACGAAACGAAACGTAACGAAACGCAACGCAAAAGAAACGCAACTCAATCGAAATCAACAAGGTGGGAATTGTAAGGGGGGGGGGGGGGCAGCTAGGAACCGCTCTTGACCTTTCATCAATAAAAAATGCAAGCCATTTTGCAAGGATGGCACGTTATAGTCGACGTCCACTGTAAAAATACTCCGCATCAACTCAAAACAAAAACAAAAATTCTAGAGTAGACAACTTAAACGCAACTTAAAGAGTTTCCTCTTCTTAGGAACTTATGCCCAGGCAGCAGGAACGACGATCAACTAATTGAGCTTTTAAATTGGATTAAAATGAAAATGCAAAAGACTCAAGGAGGAGAGGGAATTCGTCCTTCCTTCAAGAGCTGTCTAGTTAAGTATTCAATTTGGCATGATACAAAATGTCTAAGTTTGCTGGAAGATATAATGCTAAAGAAGCTCAAACTAACTGCTCAATATAAGTGTCTTATTATCAATAGTAAATACAGTTTTAAATACAACTTAATTCATGTTTGCTGCTTATCTAAAGAGCAATTAACGAAGCGCTTATTAATAAGATCTTAAACAGTTTCCAAAGCTGTACAAAAGCTACACATTTATATAATGAAATTCCCGTAAAACTTTTGTGCGATCCACACATAGAAATAACTGCCCATAAACGGCAGCAACACATATAAAAGAACTTAAGAACTTGAGCTAATTGAAATGAAAAGAAAAAGCTGCAGTCTGCAGAAAGCTTGCAAATTAAAGGCGGACGGACGCTGCCCGGGCATAAGCGCAGGCGATACGAATACCGATAGTCCGGGCTAGAGATGAGAGCAATAGATAATAGCTAGCGCTAGAGATGGCACAGCAGCTGAGGCTGGCGCAATACGCACCCGTCTCGTCGCGAATGGCCCAGACGAGCAGATCGACGCACGCCGCATTGGCCATCACATTGATCTTGTACTTGTTGACGACGGCGATGCCGTTCTCCTCGCGCCGCTCGCGCTCCTGGTCCTGCTGCTTGTTCTGCAGCTCCGTTTGGCCGTTGAGAAACAGACGCTTGACGAACTCCTGCACGTCCTTGGTGAAGGGCGTGGGCAAGTCGACCTGATGCTGCAGCAGCTCGCGCAGCAGCGTCACCAGCACCAGATTCAGCATCTCCGAGAAGCTCTTGTAGCAGTTGCCCGTGTTCAGGTGCAGCGAGAAGATGTCGCTGCCCAGCTCGTCCAGGTACTCGAGCGTGTCCTTGGTGAGCAGCTTCTTGGACACGGCGAATATCGTCTGCAGGTGCTGTATGGGAAACGGCGGCACCCGGTACATTGGCTTCACGCCCGTCTTGCTCGGCGACTCGCACAGATTGACGCGCATGTGGGGGAACTGATTGAAGCTGGAGCCGTAGCGCGTGAAGAAGTGCGTGCGCGGATCGTACGGCACCGAGAAGTAGCTCTGCAGCGACGGCTTCTGTTTGCCGCTGCGCAGTCGATGCTCGTCCAGCCACGGCGTCTGCTGCTGGTGCACGGCCAAACTGCCGGACATGGAGCGCGGTATGATGGGGCGAAACTGTGTGGTGGCCAGGCGTTCGCTGCTGCTGAACGAACCGTTCGAGTTGGAGCCGACGCCGACGCCGCCGCTGCCGCCGCCGCTGCTGCCCACTGCGCTGCCACGCATGATGGGCAGCTGTTCGGGCGGAAAGATGCGACAGAGCAGCGGCGGATCGTGGCTGGCATAGCGACCCATCGAGCGGGCCAGGCCAAAGAGCAGTGGCACAGTGGCATTGCAGAGCACCAGCGGCGACGGCGTCGAGTTGCTACTGTCCTTGCTGGGCTTCACAATGTTCGCCAGCGTGCCCAGTGTCTCCACCTGATTCAGGATGATCTCCTCGCGCGAATCGGGACACTTGGCCGCTATGTCCGAGAGCAGCGTGTTCAGGCAGAAGCTGAACTTCTCGGCCGCTGGTATGCGCACGCCTGCAAACAAAAATAGAAAGGAGTGTGAGTGAAATTTGTAGGCAGGACAACGCTTTGCGCTTACGTTCAACTTTCGTGCTGCGCTCGTCGTGTATGCGCGCCTTGGGCAGACTCTTGGCCAGGCGCAGCAAGTAGGGCACGATTTGCGCCTCATGCTGGCAGCCGCCCTCCAGGAAGTAGATGCCCAGTGCAACGACAGCATCCTGGGCACGTGCGTCGAGGCAAAAGACACCGGAGGCGTTCTCTTGCGGACAGTAGCGGAACAGCGTTTGCACCTGCCAAGAGATACAGAGAGAGAGAGTGAGAGAGAGAGTGGGTGAGTAAGTGCGTGAGTGAGAGAGCGAATCAAAGGTCAACGGGGCACAAACAGTTTCGTTCCGCCACCCCCCCTCCGGCCCTCCGCGCCCTGCGCTGGTGACCGCACTACACGCATGTCTGTTTTGCGTCCAAGGTCAACGCTAGTTGCGCGAAAAATTCGATTTTCAATTTCGCCCAAAACACTTCCCCTCCCGCAGCTGGTCAGCTGGGCACTTGTACTTCCGCTTCCGCAGCTGCTTGGTGCTTGATGCTTGGACTACCAACCTTGTCCCATGGCGTCGGCTGGATGCCAGCGAGAACGCGGGCCAAACAGAGCACCGTCCGCTGATACGTATACTTGTCCGAGGCGGTCATCTTTGCTACACACGCCTCGTCGACGTCTACGTTGACGGCCTCCTCTTCCACCTCCTTCGCCGCCTCCTCGTCACCGCACTCTTTGCTGCCTGCTCTACGCTCTGCGCCACTGTAATTCGTGTGCTGTGTTTCGTCGATCGCACACACACTTTTCGCTTTCAGCACACGCACAGTTTTGCACACTTTTCGTTTTCAATTAGGGAAATGTCTTTAAAATGTTAGCTGCACTCATTAAACGTTCGTCATCGTCAAAATCGTTCGAAATTTTTATTGTTTTGCTATCGCACAGGCATCGAGTATTTTGGCTGGCCTTATATGTAGTACTCAGTGCGCGTTGCCACCTGGTTGCGAACGTGCGCGCGCTTATGGGTAACGCTTGCCAATGGCTTAACAGCAACAGTCGTTGCTCCTCACGCAAGCAGTAGCTGCTCCACACACACCCAGCTGATGCGCAATTTTTACACAATTGATAAAGTTAGAAAAAAAAAACAATTAAAAAATATTTGCACTTTAAAAAAATTTAAAATTTTATAAATGTTTTTATTAAATTAATTTCAATGAATGTGTGGTTTTCGTATGTTTCATGTCATTGGTTAAGTTGCCTGCGCTTAACTACTTCGTTAAGCTGCACAAATAATCAAAAGTTTCGAACGTGAATGAAAATTAAAATAAAGCATACAACTTAAATTTGCCAAATGTTGAGAATTAAATTAATGTGTATGCTGCCGAACAATTCAAAGTGTTAATAAGTTTGTTTTTTTGTACTTCTTGCTAATCGTCAAGTTGCCCGCGCTTAACAGTTTCGTTAAGCTGCACGAATAGTCAAAATTTGAATTTGAATTTGCAGTTTTGGCGCAGTGCTCGTTTGCTTAAATAATACTGACAATATGTTAAATATTGCACATATTTCAAATGCTTTTGCTGTGCTTATAAATTAAAAACGCTGCTTATCGACTAACAAAAAAAAAAATTAAAGTAAAATAAATGCAATGTAGCCTTTTTGGGTTTCACTCGCGCCAATCACCAATAATCTGCGAGGAGGGCACCAGCTCTAGAGGCCCGGGCGCGTTGGCCAAGTACGGCAGCGGCGGCGGTGGCAGCACGAATCTGCAAAGTCGCACAGATATCAAATAGAATGTCTTAGGAAATGTACACTATTTCAGCTATCAATTGCCAATTGAATAGCTGCTGATAATTGATAAGTTGAATATGCTTGCTCACCTGGGTCTTACGACCGGTCCTTGGTGCGTCGAGGGATGCGGCTTGCTGAGTGGCAGACTCATGGGCGGCCGAAAGTGTGCCGTCTTCGACTTGACTTTCACGAAGTTCGAGAGCGGCGCAATGCCAGTGTCGACGCTCTCCAGCGTGTTGCGCATCACGTGCGGCAGCAACGGCGGCAGCGCGGCCGCAGCGCGCGGACGCGGCTGAGCCACCGTCATGGGCAGCTGCATGTAGCGGAAGAGACGCGGCGTGGCAGACTCCTCGTTGTGCTGCCCGATCAGATCGATGTCGGCGAACTCGTGGTCGAAGCCGTAGCCAATCCTGGCGCCCGACGCTGCCGCGGCTGCAGCAGCGGCAGCTCCACCGCCACCTCCTCCATTGCCGCCGCCAGCCGCAGCAGCGGCGGCAGCTGCAGCAGCGCCATTGCCGCCGCCTGCGCCCGCTGCCGCCGCTGCAGCAGCTCCAGCAGCTCCATTGCCGCCAGCTGCTGCAGCTGCTGCTGCTGCTGCTCCGGCTCCACCACCGATCACTGCCAGCGGCGGCGTGTACATGGCGGACAGCTGGATGGGCACGAAGGCGGGCAGGCGCACGGTGACGGGCGCGGCGGGCGGCAGCACGGGACCCGGTGCCGTGGGCGGTGCGGGCGTGGCAGGCGGCGCTGAGGGGCGTGGACGCGGTTGTGGCGGCGGCTTGATGGGCCGCTTGGGCGGCGGCGGCGGCGCCGGCTGCTCGACGGGCTCTGGCGCTGGCGTGGGCGGCGCGCTCTCCTCCTCCACCTCCTGCCAGGCCTCGAGCAACGTGAGCAGCTCGTCCTTGGTCATCTGGCCGAGACTGAGCGGACTGAAGCTGCTCACGCTGTTCCAGCCCAGCTGCGTCGTTGGCGGCGGCCCGTAGATGGAGCGCTGCGGACGCGCGACGTACAGCTGCTGGGCGCCGGCGAGGCTGCTCGCGAGCAGCAGCAGCAGTGGTAGTCGCAGGACTAGTCGTCGAGTTGTCGTCATGTTGCTTGTTGGCACACGTTTGCTGATCCACCTGGCGCTGGCGCCGGCATTTATATGCGGCTTTGTGACGGCCGCCCAAAAATCCAGTTCGCTGGCGGCCGGAAAACGGAAGTGTCCAATAAACACGGCGAGCGACACAGAAAACAAGAGCAAGTCCACGAGCGGGTGAACTGGTTGCAGCCTTGCCGAGATGGTCACTCTAATCCCAGCACAATGCATAACAGCGAGTGCCAGTGGCCGTTCATTGATTGCAAGTCCAAGACCACGTCACACATCCAGTCCGACAGCGAACTACTTTTGGCGGCCACCCTGCACTTGTCAGCGCTCTCCGCAGGGTAGGCGTGACTACAGCCTCCTTTTGTGGCACCGTGCAGCAGAGTGACCACATTACAGACTGCTTGAAGGTTGCGCGAAAGTGACCATTGCCAGTTGACTGTAGAGACGAAATAAAGGATGGATGTTGAACAAGATTAACGTAGTTTATTTTTCATTTCAAATGCCCATTTATGGCATTGTGGATGGCAGCGTTTGAATGTGCGCCGCAGTTTCGTAGTGCTCCAATTTTGACTCTTTAACGCTGCTGCATAGATCGAGCCTTGGTCTGTGTTATGTTGGCGTTCAGGGCAACGCTCGATTGCGGCCTATTGGCAGAAGACCAGCGACCTCAGAAGAAAAGGTTCAGAGAAGAAAAGATTTAGCGCAGTCAAATCAGACGATCTTGGTGGCTTGTAGAGCAGACTTTGAAGTAGAAATATACGAGTACCCATCTTGATAATAAAGTTTTATCATTTGTAACTTGACTTGTTGATACGACAACAGTGACTGAATAAGAAGAAACGGAACTAACAGCTGCCAAAACAACAAACATCGATCATCTCTAATTATATGCGCTGGCAACAATAAATAGTGTTTAGAGTGACCATATTCAGCTTTGTAGTATGGCTTACATTGCTAGCCACGCAACGACAACTCAACACGATTTGACCTGTGTGTAGCACATAGTATCTTGTATATTGTATTTATCCTATAGTAGTTGTATCTTGGCGATCTGCACATACCTCATGCTGCGCTGCAGGGCAGCAGCTAGTCCACATGCCGTGCCACACTTGCATCTTGCACACTTGTTATGACTGCCGCGGCTGTTGCTTTTAATGGCCAACTGCCCAAGCCAGGCTAGGCCAGGACAGGACAGGCTAAGCCAGGCCGGACCACAGCAGAGCAGAGCGGAGCGGTGCAGGCAAAGCGTGGGCCAATTCCTGAACGGGCGCCGGCGGCACAAAACCAGTCGCATTGCAAATTGTAACAGACAAAAGCTGCGTCGCTGTGTTACATTTTGGACTTGACCGGTTCCCAGTGATGGCCCAGCTAGCGATGCGACGTGACGTGACGTGACACGCGCAAGGCTAGCAATGAAGTCAATACATCGTCTATCTTAAAAGACAACACATTGTTTTCTTGGGTTACAATTTAAGCTACTCTCTCGTAAAGTTTAAGTGTAAAGTTTGAGTGTATTTGAAGTTGAGGCGCTGTGCCATCTCTAGCTGCTCGTGACACACGCACAGTTCTAGCACGGAGGCTAATCTCAGCAATAAAATTGTATCGCATCGTTGTATACCTTAAAAACCAGTCATTGTTTTGATTAGTTACAATTTGCGAAGTACAATTCTCTTGCCAAGTCAAATAAAGTGTAAAGTTTGAGCGTAAAGATGAAGCGCTGTAGCGCTGTGTCATCTCTAGCTGCTCGTGACACACGCACAGCTCTAGCACGGAGGCTAATCTCAGATATGAAATTGTATCGCATTGTTGTCTACCTTAAAAACCAGTAATAGTTTTGCGTAGCTACAATTAGCGCTACTTTCTTGTCAATTCAATAAAAGTGTACTTCGTTTTGAGTGCACTTGAGGATGAAGTCGGTGCCATCTCTAGCTGGTCGTGACACGCGCACAGCTCTAGCACGGACCTCAATGTTGATTTATGTCGCATATCTGCTGCGCACTGGTCGAGGAAGCGTTTGCAAAAATGTTACAGATTTATGCGAACAATAAATCCACGAGTACTCCGCGAGTTGCATGTTTGCGCACAGTTACTTGCAGTTACACGAACCCACTTCATGTAATCGATTTGCCAGCACTCACCACACCACACACACAAACAGTCCCACGATTGAAATGAAAGCAGTGAAAATTAAAAGGGAATCACACGCGTGTGGTTTTACTTATCAACAGATATCAATTTGGGAACGTTAACAAAACATATATATCAAAATGTACTGCTTAATGAATTACTTTATTATGGGGGACAAAACAGCAGTCGAACGCAAAGTTGACTTCATTTCTTCCCGCCGTTTACTCGGGAGCACTTCTCGATGTTTCTTGATTCTTTGCGGACGACTGCTGCTGCTGTTACGGTGTATACATGCATGCCTCGGATAGTTTCGATTAGATGTCGATGTATGTGAGGAGGATCACCAGGAGTCCCACGCCAATTGTGCCCAAAGCCTTGGTCTGTGCCTTGGAGCAGCCGCTGTTCATGTAGCGCGACATGAAGACGTCGCGCGGCGGAAAGGCGCACGGCTCGATGAACTTGGATGCGTAGCCATAGGCGAAGCCAGCGGCAATCAGGCTGCACACCAACGGGGCCAGCTTGGCGACCACGTGGCGGTCCGAGGACCACATCATGACGGCGCGTATCTGCAAGCGCATCGAGTTGCCCAAGTCCTCATCGCTCCTGCCAGTGATGTACGGCATGATGCGATAGATGATGATGGCCACGACAAAGAGCAGCACAATTTTCAGGAGCCAGATCCAAATGGAGGCCAGCTTGCAAGTTTTCTGCAGTACACAAATGGAAGTCACGTTGCGTATACGTAACGATTGCGTATACGAGGCGTGTGCCCAAAGGCGAGGCGAGTGCACCAAAGAATGGTTTGCACTACAACTGATTAACCAGCAATGTGGTTAATCAATTGATTTCAATAATTAATTGCAATGCACAGCATTTGCAACATTCATTTGCAATGCATTCACGCAGTTAAAAGCAAAACGAAAAAAAATAATGCATTCATTTTGCCAATGCCAATCAATTATAATTAACCGCAAATGCAAATACATTTAGCTGATGGCAAAAAAGTGCACAGCACGCGAGTTTTAGTGGACGTAAAGTGAGAGCAGTATGAAACTTACTTGATACCGAGATGTAGATATATATATATATATTCGAAGAACTCTTGGTCAGTTCCTCGGTGGATGCTTGGCAACGGAACGTTGATGATTGGTGACTGCCTTAGGTTTCTTTACTCTAAGCTACAAAATAGAATCCCTGCAAAGCACAAGGAATTACAAATTTTATACAAATTTCTTTTTCTGAAATTTGTTTTCTATTTTCTTACTTTAATTCCTAATATGTTGTGCTCTCTATGAAAGCCTATTCTATTCTGATTTCTCGAGCTGCCTGTTCCAACTTAGGCCCCCTTTTCTCAAAGTCAAAGGCAACTTTGATTTGCAGTTTTTCACACAAAATTACAATCGAGTGATTCTCTTTTTCACAATCGATTGACGTAATAGCCTTTTGAAAATATGTCTAGTCGTTCAAGAAAGTCTGTTGTATTCTGGTTGTATTCTTATGGTAGATATAGTAGACTTGTTTGCTTAAAGAACTTGGGCAGCTTGGGAAGCTGAGTGATAGTTGCAACACTTGAGCAACAACTTTGGCAAAATAATTCCCGTCAATATGCCGTGGATGCTCCCAATTCCCAACTCGTGTCTGCCTTACGTCATGAAGCTTAATGGCTGAAACTATTTTCGTCTGGTTGGCGGCTTTATTTGCGGTGCCCCAGTGAATCATTTCTCGTCGGGGTGCGTTGCAAGTGTCGCTAATCGGCTCTCGACTGCGTTATGCATTCATCACTTGACCCAGATCAACTGTTCAACCATTCAACTGTTCAACTGTTCAACTGTCCAAGCAGCCCAATTGTAGTTCACAGTGCTTTGCTTCAATTGAGCCAACTTCGGCGGGGCGACAACTAATGACGTCCCATAAGACTGACGACAGTTGGAGAAAGACCACGAGAGGAGAGAGGTGGCAGTCAAAATTGATAATATCAGCCGTAGTACATGAATAATGAATAACTGAGTGAATAACTGAATAATGAATAATAATGCCTAATAACGCGACGGCGACAGACGCCAAGATAAAGTTGGACTTGAAGTTGAAGTCGAACTCGAAGTCGAAGTTGCAGATGGAGACCGTCGCTGTTGGCGCTTACAATGGCCACGATGCTCATTACATAAACGAGGCGCATTGCACCAGCAATGATTGCTGGACCCCCTCCCCACTCCCCCTGCGCCCACCACTCCACCATTTCACTCTTTCTCTTTCGCTCCTTGCATTCCACAATTCACCTGCTAGCAATTGGCGCAGTCGCCAGACGAGCGATGACGATGACGACGCTGAATTAGCGTTAATTGTCGCAGCTCTTCAACACGGTGACAATGTTTTCAATCATTGCCCTGTTGCACAGTGGCGCAAATGCCATTGCAACTGCCGTCAAATTTGTTTGTATGAGAAAATATTTTAGGACAGTTGCTGAAGTTATCTCCATTTTATTTGGCAACATCTCTTCGCTGAAGTTATCTTATTTTTATTTGTCTTTCTTTCTCGCTCGATCGCTTTCCTTAGTAAACTTTTCTACTTGTGCAAAGCGATTGGAATGTTTTCGATGTTAGCTTTAGAGGCTTTCTTACTGTTTATTCTAGCAATACCTATTAAGTAATGTTCTATTGATGCCCATCAATTGTATAAGATTCTATTCATTCTTTTTGCGTTGTATTTCCACTGCTTTCCATTCGATTTATAATTCTTGAAATGTGAAAATTAATTAAATATAAATGTGGAGTAATACACATTGCCTTTTTGTTACACATTTTATATTCATCTTTAAGCCTCTTCTTGCTTAAACTGTTTGCTAGTTATTCTTTTTCATTTCTCCTCGTTCAATTCATCGCATGTTGGCGCGCTTTGCGTCCACTGTGCTCAGGCGCCCCGTTAACGCTTAACAAGATTGCCAGCAGCTGCTGCAGTAGGCGTTGCGCTTGCGTCGCGCGTTTAGAGTGTGCGAGAGAGAGAGAGAGTGACAGAGGAGAGGATGGCGAGGAAAGGAGAGAGGAGAGGTGGCTGCTGCTGCTAAGTCAAACTCATTATGCAATCGCGACGACGTCGTTGCGCTTAATGCGATTGAAGTTGAAGACCCTTTAGGCTTTACACCTTCCCCTCCCCCGACCTGCTCTTTGCACTGCTCTCTCCTACTGCGCGCTTAGGCTCGACGCCGACGCCGATGTCGACGTCGACGTCGTTGTCGTTGTCGTTTGTCGTCTGGCCAAATTGCCAAACGGCAAATGGCCCAAAACAATTGCGCTGCTTTCCATTGATAAATCAGCAATGTACACGGCCAACAAATAGAAAAAAATAAAACACTTTGGCCACAAATCAGACGCTTTTACCACCAAATGGCTTTCAACTGGCGCTGAACAAAAAAAAAAAATGCTTTTGCTGCTGCTGCTTCTTCAGCTTCTTTCTCTTTCTGTCTTCGGTATGCGCTGCTTCTTCTTCCATTTTAATGGTGGGAGTCGCAGTTAGTTTTGCAGCTAGGCAGAACTCGTATGACAGCAGAAGAGAAACACAAAACGAAAGAGAAGACGACGACAAAATGAAGAGGCGCCCTGACCTGGCCCAAGCAAGCATCGAGAGATGCTTTGCATAACGCCAACGACAACTACAACAACAGCAAAAGCAGCAGCGGCATTTTTCGGCTTTCCCAGCGAGTCACGACCGGCGCAATTTTCTTGTCACCCAAAACGCGCAGCACACGCAACAAAACGATGCAACAACAACAACGATAACAGAAGACAGACGACAACAGCAAAGACAAAAACAAAAATGTCTGCAGCAATGCCAAAAACAACAGCAGCCGTAACACAATCTACAGCATTGCCAACAACAACAACAGCAGCAGCCGCAGCAGCAGCAGCAGCAATGACAAAAACAACAACAGCAACAGAAGTCAAGAAGCCAAGCAAACAACAACAAGAGCGACAACAGGCAAAAGCCAAAAAAAAAGCAAAAAGAAGCAAAACAACTACAACAACAGCTGCACGGTCAGCAGCAGGCAGCGACGCCTGCGGCGCAGTCGACAGCGGCAGCGACGTCGACGGCGATGATTGCAGCGTGCTGATAACAACTATTGTTAACTGGGGAGTTAACGGTTTTTGCTTCTGAAGTCGATGAAGAAATACACTGCGAGCGAGGGAGTGCGACTGAGTGAGAGTGTGTGCGAAAGATAGATGGAAACAGACGTGCTATCGTTTTACATATATTTCTACTCTGCAAAGCTGCCAATAGCTGCAATTAAAGCATTGAGAATAAAGAAGTCAAATATATTCTAAGCAAGCAAAAAAGCAAAGTAAACACAAATGGAAATAAATTAAAATACATTTTATTGATTATTGAAATCAGTAGATCTTTTGCTGAACATTGAAATGGGAAAGATTTGAAGCGTTCATTCAGCAGATAAATGAAAATGGAAAAATCTTTGAACTTTGTTGTAGAGTTTACCATATTTGTATAGCCATATTTTAACTAAAGTTGTGTAATTGAAATTGTTTATTAAACTGAAACCGAGGAATTGAATTAGAAAAACGCGAATGAAATTTGAAAATAGGGGGACAAATATTGAACAAAAAAAGCACAGCCAAAATCTGCAGCGAATAAACATAAATAAGAAAAACAATAATAAAATAAAAATGAAAATAAATAAATCACGTTTATCTATGCAAATTGATCAGCTTAGTGGGGAGCAAGAAGAGTGGTTACTTGGAGTTTCAAATGAAATGAGAAAAAAAAAAACTGCAGCAATTGTTATTGTTATTGTCTCTGCTACTGTCTGTTGCTCTTGCTCTGGCGCTCGCTGTCGCCGTCGCTGTCGCTGCCGCTGGCAGCGTCGACTGCGGCAGAGCGGCGGCTGTGGCAGTTTCCATTTCATTTTTAAGCAAACGCTCGACGCGCTCAGCGTTTTAATATTTAATTGTCGTTGCTCGCGAGCGGTTGCCATCCAGTTGCGAATCCAGTCGCACCACAGCACAGCAATCACCGCAAATATCCCAGCAAACGCGCCGTCGATTTCGATTTCGATTTCAATTTCGATTCAATTTCCATTTCCATTTCCATTTTTTTGCAAGTGCTTCTCGCGAGTGTTTTTTGTTTGTGTGTGTTGTTTATTTGTTTTTGTTGTTGTGTGCACAAGTGTTGCTGCAAGTGTTCGCTATGGTGTTGCACGTGAACGTGGCGCTGTGGTGTCTTGGCGGCGTCTTGGCCTGCCTGCTGCCACTGAGTGTGGCACGCAGCTACAGCAACGGCCTGATCTTCTACGAGCTGGCCACGCACACGCCCTACCTGCCGCCCACGGTGAGCGTGTCGCGGGGCCGCAACCTGGCCAGCGTGCCGTACTCGGAGAAGGGCTCCATCTGGTCGACGTTCGGGCAGCCGTGCACCTGCCGCGGCGTCGCCTGCGGCTGCTGTGCGGGCCTCAAGGTGGACCACTACAAGTTCGATCAGAAGGGTAGGTACGACGGCGGGCAACGCCAGCGCCAGCGCCAGCGCCAGCGCAAGCGGCAGCCAGCTGCCGCCGCAGTTGCCAATCAAAATGCCGCAAATTGTTGCCAACTGTGGCGGCGGCTGCGTGCCGCCCGCAACTTTCGCCCATTCCCAACATTGCTGCCACTTGAGCTGAGCGTGTGTCTCCATTTCTTCTCTTCCCATTGCCGTTTCGCTTGCCACTTGCCACTTGCCACTTGCCACCTGCGGCGCGCAGTGTGCGCGAATGTGACGTTCGTGCCGCAGCTGGAGGAGGCGCAGCTGGAGGTGTACCTGAATGAGCGGCCCTCCTCGAAGTTCGGCATCTCGCTGCGCAATCCCACGCCCTTCTGCATACCCGTCATGATGGGCGTGCCGATGGCCATGTGCGTGCAGCTCACCGACGTCGCCATGGTCGACAGCACGCTCAACATGTGCATGGACTTCGTGGTGCGCCTGGCCACCACCGATCTCTTCGAGATGCACTTCCAGTGCATGCGCATGGGCCTCAGCGGCCTGCAGTACGTCGACAAGAACGGCCAGCCGCTGCTGCCGACCGCCAGCGACGACAGCGCCGAGGTGGACGACGACGAGGCCGAGCAGGAGTCGCAGCTGGGCACCATCGACTACGACTATGCGGACCAGCCCGACGAGGAGCCCGAAGCCACCACTGAGCTGGCTGTCGAGCAGCAGACGGAGTCGCAGTCGCAGCTGGAGCTGGAGTCGGAGTCGGAGCCGGAGCCGCTGCCCATCGAAAGCGAAATGCTGATGGCAGGCGAGGAAGCAGCGGTGACGGCGGACGACGAGGAGGAGGAGCAGCAAGTGCCCAGCCTGGGTCAGCTCTATGGCGAGCAGGCAGCCGAGGAGACGCAGCTGAACGAGGTGATTGAAGCGAGCGCCAGCAACGAGGCGTCAACGGCAGCGACGAGCAGCGCAGCGCTCGAGGAGACGGCCGAACAGGCGGAGCATCCAGAGGAGGAGCAAGCGGAGGAACAAGCGGAGGAGGAACAAGAAGAGGAGGGTCAGCAGCAGACCGAGCAGCCGGAGGAAGCAGCAACTACAACTGCGGCGGCTGAAATGGAAAACGACAGCGACAACGAGGTGAATGTGGATGACGACGATGACGAGGCAGCGCCCCAAGACATTGACACTAAAACAGAGCCAACTGCCGCAGAAGAAGAGTACGACGAGGAGGGGGAGCAAGAGCAAGAGGAGGAGGAGGAGGGGGTGACAACAGAGGCAGAAGCAGCGAGCGCTGCTGCTGATGGGGACGATGAGGCAGCCACAGACGAGGAGCAGGAGGCGGCGACTGCTAATAGCAATGAAAGTGCAGCGCAGCCCAACAACAGCACTTCGAGTCAAGCTGTTGATGACATTGCTAATGAGATACAACAGCAACTGCAACAGCAGCAGCAGCAAGCGGAGCAGCAGCAGCGTTGGCGCCGCCTGCGCTTGCGTCAGCGCAGCGTGGTCTGAGAGCTGGATTGTTAATTTATTGTAACTGTTAATGGATTGTTGAATGCGGGGCGCTTGTTAATTAATACTTATTTATTTATTGCTAGCATAGACAAGTAAAACACCACTAATAAAAGCCCAGAGTTGTAAAATCAAAATACGAAATTGCTGAAAACAGCAACAGCAATGTAAAAGTAGCCGTGTCGGCTGTGGCAGCAACACTGTTGCAGCAGCAAGCGGCGTTGCTGCCACAGGCACACAGCGAGACACTAATCGGAGCTAAAGGGAAGCGCCGTCTTGCGCTTGCGCTGATGCTGCCAGTAGTAGTCGGCGTGCTTGTTGCGATGGAAGTCCAGCTCGTAGTTGTTCACCGTGGTGCAGAGCTCGAGGTAGGCGAGCAGCGCCGGCGACCGCATCTTGCCGGCCAGGTGGTTGGCCTTCAGCAGCGAGTCCTTCAGCCGCTCGTGCCGGTTGAACGAGGCGTGCACCTGGCAGATGAGGAAGCACGCGTTGAACCGCCACACCAGACTGTTGCACTCGCTCGCCTCTGTGAAGTTAGTGACGAAATCAAGTGAAATCAGCTCTGCTCTCTCTCACCACTGCACTCACCTCGGGCCGCACTACGCGCCATCGTGACGCACTTGCCGAAGCGCGACTCCTTGAGGTGGTGGCGCGCTATCTCGCACATCAGATACGCCCGCTCGATGCCGTAGCGCGAGTGCAGCAGCCGGTCCTCCAGGCGCTCGAACACCAAGCTGCACGAGAGCAGGCGTTAGAGAGAGCGCAGCGATATGCATAGAAGTAGTCACAGTTACTCCTAAGAGCTGACAGGAAAAAGCATTTCCAATTCGAAGAAGTCAAGCTTACATTCTAACTAGTTACGCTCCAGTTCACCTCAAAAGTATTTGGCAAACATTCGAGTCAATAAGACTCAACAACAGCTAACTAAGCATCTTAAGTTAGTCTTTTGCTTTCAAGTTAGGTTATTACTGAACAGTATCAAGGAGAGGATGAGCTATTAGAAGAGATAGAACTCAGGTTAAGCAAACACAGTTTGCCTGTTAAACTTTGCTTAAAGACATTGAGCAAAAATAAATGGGAGTTCAACAAATAAATAAATGAGAGATAACTTAAATGACTGAGAGATAAACTTATAAATAAATGAGAGATTTCATCATTCTAATAAAAGATTCGGTTCTTTAGGTTAAGTAAACAGTTGCAGTTTTGCCATCCTAGAAACTAGAGAACTGAAGCAGAAATGATAATTTTGAGACATTGAAAGTAGAGCACTTTGTGGAGATTTCCTTGTTAATGGAAGACACGTTTCTTTAGGTTAAATTGTTGCAGTTTAGCAATCCTTGATATTAAAGAAGTGAAGCAGAAAGGATCATTTTAACAAGACATTGAAAGCAAAGCTCTTTGAGAACTTTATGCGAAGAAGTCTCGCATTGCAAGTAAAGCACTTTGGGAACTTTATGCTAATAATTCTCGCATCGGATGGAAGTATTTATCAACGAAATGAAGTAAGTATCTGGTAAACTAAGTGCCTAACTAGAAGCACTGGATATGGACTACTACCTAGATCATTTGTTGTTTATGCCTGACAAGAATCGAAAGATAGATCTCTTTGTGCAGAGTCGGTTTCTGCAAGTCCTGAATAGCGAATGCCAGGGATAAGTTGTGAAATACTTTGGAAGACACTTGTCTGCCTTTGCAAACACAACAGCTATTGATCGAAGATGGGAAAAGAACTTAAGCTTAAGCCAAATGAAGACTCTACTCTGTTGCCCACTTACAAGGCACTTTGGGGACATTATGCTAAGAAGTCCTGCATCGAATGAAACTCTTTATCATCGAAATGAAGTCAGCATCTGGTAAACTAAGTGTCCAACTAGAAGCACTACTTAATAGCAAAATATACTGGATCAGCGTTATGCCTGAAGGGAATCTAATGCTATAGCTCTTTGTAGAGAGTCGTTTTCTGAAAGGCCTGATGGCTGAGAGTTATCTGACTTTGCAAACACAACAGCTATTGATCGAAGATGGGAAAAGAACTTAAGCTTAGGCCAAGTGAAGACTCTACTCTGTTGCCCACTTACAAGGCACTTTGGGGACTTTATGCTAAGAAGTCCTGCATAGGATGAAAGTCTTTCTCAACGCAATGAAGTTAGTACCTATCTAAACTATGATCAGCGATTGGTAGACGTTGGGAAGAGAGCTGAAGCTTAAGCGAAGTGAAGACCCAACTGTGGACTTACGAGGCACGTGCCGCACGATCGCTGTCCTTGGTCATGTCGTCGTAGATGTTGCGACCGCCGAAATTGCCCGAGTAGTTGCGCATGCGATCCTTGGGCAGGCGGTAGAGAATGGCGTGCGCGCTGCGGTTGAGGAAGTCGACGCCCTTGGGCACCGCGCGCTCGTCGATGTGCGCGAGCCCGAGAATGTTGTAGACCTCGTTGATGAACTGGAACTTCCAGCGCAGCGTGCGGTGCGTCTTCAGCTCAATCTTGGTGGACATGATGTGCTCCACGTAGTCGGTGAGGCGCTCGATGTTCTGCGTCTCGCGCAGGCGCCGCACTTCGCGCAGAATGTGATAGCAGTCGCGGCTCGTCTGGTACTCCACGTAAAACAGATAGTTCTCCCGGTGCTTCTCCCGCAGCTGATAAATCGGACGGCGCGCATGCATCATTTTCTAAAGGGAGGAGGCAGGGATGGGCAAACAATGACGACAAGGATAACGATGCGTGGCTGTAGCTACCATGAACTTGCGGACCGTCATGTATTGCTCGGCGCTGTAGTCGATGATCTCGCTGGATATCTGCGGGTAGAGGGGATTGAGGAACTGCTGGCTCTTGCGCAGCTCGTTCAGCATGGCCACATCGACGGCGTTCACGCCCATGTAATGATAGTTGTAGACTTTCTCGGCGATGCGCCGGCGAGCGCGCTCCAGCGGCGGCAGCGAGGTCTTCTTCTTCAGCGTGATGCTCTCGACGTCGCACTGCGGATTATCGCGCAGCTTCTGCCACATGGGGCGCGGCATGAAGGCGACCGCCGTGGGCCGCTTGCGCAGCAGCAACGGACGGTTCTGCAGCATAAACGGATCCATGCGGTCGCCCAGCGCGTCCTCCAGCACACTGAGCGTCTTCGGTGGATCGAGCAAGCGGCAGAAGGCAGTAGACGTTAAGTTGAAAGCGTGAGAGGAAAGCGAGGTTCAGAAGGCAAGAGCGCAACAAGAGGGAGTGAACAGATTGAAGGAAACTAAATTAAGGGAATACGGAGCAAGAAGAGTAGCAAGCAGCAAGGGAAATGTGGAGAAGTGAGGGAATAAAGCACGAAGAATTCAAGTGAGAACAGCTGGGAGAGACAACATATGCGAAGCAGGAAGCAGAAGCAGTAAGCGAGCAAGGCAAGCAAGGCAAGCAAGAAGCGCAGAGACGAAAAGCAAAAGAAGTGAAAGAAAAGGAAGTAACAGACAACTAGACAACAGGTGAATAAAGATAGGAATTACGATTGTAGACAGATGGAGGATAAGATAAAGATGAGCGGTAAACTGATGGGGAACTCGAGCTAGAAGCGCAGATAGCTTGAAGCAAAAAGCATTGAGAAACATGTGCGGAGAAGGGCAAGGGGATAGGCAAAGGAGGTCAATCCGGAAACTCACGAGACCCTTGTGCTTCTCGAAGCGATCCTGGATGGTCTGGCCGCGGAACTTGAGCGCATCGTTGTAGAGGTGAAAGAGGTTCTCCTCGAACTGGTTGCAGTCGAACAGAATGTCGCACTTGTCGAGCACGAGGCCCGAGTTGAGCTGCCCCACGCCCTCCATGAGCTTCTGCGCCTCCTCGGCGTCCTCGTAGGCCTCTTCGTTCATCGCCAGGCTGCGATAGCACTTGCTGCGCTCATAGAACGTCGTGTACATCTCGGGTATGCGGTAGCAGTGCTGCGACTGCGCCAACTGCGTCGAGATCGTCGACAGCGGCGCCGTGGTGTTGCCCGACCAGCGCTGCAGCTGGTGGGACAGCACCAGGGCGCGACTGAAGGCGGTCAGCGCCTTCTTGTTGAACAGCCGATGGGCGTAGTACTGGCCCCAGTCCTTCAGGATGCGCGTCTTCGTGTGCGGCGGCCAATCGATGCGCTGCCATGGCTTCAGATCCGGCCGCAGCCCGGGAAATATGCGGCGCGCGAAACTCTCCTTGGACATTGCCCCGATGTTTGTGCACAGCTAATACGCGAATTGCACTTGCCACAATCAATTTTAATCGAACGTCAAATTTTGCAAAAACACACAACACAATTTTTTTTTCGTGATTCCCTTGCCACTCGCTTGACAAATTCACTCTCAACAGAGTCACCGCGTCACACAGCAGGCCGGGCAATGCCACAACACTGCCTGGCAGCAGTATGCGCACAGGTTGTTATTCCAGCAAATCACAGCAGCTTGTGAATGCAAGCAAGTCGAGAGCAGTGTGGAGTATGCTACTAAATAAATGCAAACACCATTTGCACAAATATCTTTTGAGCTTGAGTGCGCTGAATTCAAATATGATTGCTAGTCGTTAAGTGTCCAGGATGTCGAAGTCAAGCATCGGCATAGTGCTGGTTGCTCTCAGTCTCTTATGCCACTCAACAGCGGCAACATTTGATCACTTAGGATTGAAGAAACTGCAATATTAAACACGCTTACAACACTTTTAGTAGTAGCTTAATACATTTAAATTTATTCCTTTTGAATTTAACTACAGTTGCATTGAACATACTTCAGTGCTTATGAGCTTCACGCTTAGGATTAAAATAAACCCAAATTCAAAACTCTTAAGGCACAACACTTTTTTTTATAACAGTATAGCATTGTATAACAAAGAATTCCTTCTCTATTTCGTTAGCAGGTGAATGGCACATAGTCGTAGTGGAAAACTCAGTTTTCGTTTTATCCAATTAGTATTTTTTGGCTGGTAATTAGCCACTGATATCATTGACAATGTGGACAATAAAAAACTGCGAAGTGTTCCTAAATTGCAACTAAAAGCGGGTTTATTTGGGGGCAAACACTACAAGAAACTTAAAGCAAGGTAAAGCAAACTTTAGAGTAGATGGCTTGAAAACTAAACATTTTTGTGTTGCAGTTGATTCTTAGTATTGCAACCTCAAAGAATACAACTGCGCGTGTTCCTCCCCCATATTGTATTGGATTCCTTCTCTTTTTCGTCAGCAGGCGAACTGCAAATAGTTGCAGTGGAAAGCTCAGTTTTCGCTTTTTCCAATTAGTATTTTTTGGCTGGTAATTAGCCACTGATAGCATTGACAACGTGGAGAACGCATAAAAACAACTGAAATGAAAACAAACACTTGCGAGCAAGTTTCGCGTTCCGGCTTCGCTGAGCACAACTGAGCCAAAGTTTGATTGTGCGTCGGATAAGTTTTATTATTTCATTTTGGCAAAGTTAGAGATCGCCGTGGTCACTTGAATGGAAAGTGAATCTGTAGCTTATCTCATTGTTTGATTTGCGCAATCTTTTGCCATTGCTGTCGGGAGGCGGGGATTCTCCCGGCATTCCACGCCATGACGCAATGACGCAATGAAGTCGCAACCGAGAGGCGAGAAGGAGACGGAAGGTTCAAGTGGTCGCTTCTCACGCCCACGCGTGGAGTGTTAACACTGTTAACACTGTTGGCCACGGCGCAGGTTCAAATGAGTGCTCACGCAGCGAGCAACCATTAGGAATTCTCCCCGCCAAAATAAAACACTGACCCCTCCCCCCCCCACTTGGCGAAACAAAAGAGAGAAGCCGCAACAATAACAAAGTTACAGAGACACACACAAAAAAGAAGAAGTGAAAAAAAAACAATAACAAATAATGACAAGCGTCATAATCGGGCAATATTTACGAGCATTATTATATAATTCTCAGCTGTGGCCAGTCCAAATTATTTAATTACTTTATTTAACATCTGCTGTTGTTGTCGTTGTCGCTGCTGCTGCTTTTTCGTCGTGTTTTTCCAGCTTTTTGTCCAGCTGTTACCTGTCTGCTGGCCAGCTAGACTTGGCCCAGTTGCTGGGCCAACGACAACAATTTTACAACAATTATTACGAATATTTGCTTAAAATGCAAAATGCTTAATTGTTGGCCTGTTGCCCTGCGCGCACCGAGAGCCAGCAAGCGGGTATGCTGTACTAGACAAGCAGTTCAACTTGAGCTTGAGAAAAATGTTCAACTGAATCAAGGTGGCAAACTGCAATTAGATAACAGACGATATTCAAACGATATGAGATATAGAGAGATGTATTTGAATGAATCGCAATGTAGAAACTCTCATTAGATTTGAGAGTTGGTAGTTTTTATAGAATTATTTCCCTACTTATTTTTGACTACACATGCAGTGAGAATTAAAGGCAAAATACCATCTATTTTGGAAGCGACATTTCAACGATATTAACTAGAGATAAGGCAATAAAAATAATTTGCAACGAAAACAAATAGAAAGAAAGTTAATAGATCTAATAGCATTATTTCACTATTTTTCTTGGCTAGACATTCAGTGAGAGTTGCAGGTATAACAACGGATTTGGATGCGATATTCCAAAGACATTTGCAAATATTGTTATGAGGAGATACATTAATGAAAATGTATTCGAACTGAACGTAAATCGTAATGCTAGTTAATAGATTTAATAGTACTATTTCAGTATTTTTTCGAGCTACGCTGTCGCTGAGAATTACAGAGATAATAGACGATAATAGGAAGCGATATCGATATTCACAAAAATTAGTAGAGTTACATATATGTATAAAAATGTATTGGAGCGCATTGTAAATTGTAATCTCAGGTTTAATAGTATTATATGTGCAACACATATGTGCGTATTACAGGGTATCTGGCAGCAGAGCAGTCTAGCGTTTGGCAGGCCGCACAGTTATTGCCTTTGCTTCACATAATTTGTGCATTTCTTTTGTCTTCGCTGCTCCGCTCGCTTTGCATAAGCGGAACACGACGCATTTCAATTTGGCTGACCAGACCACAGCCTGATCCATCAGTTGGCGTTTCGCGCGCTGCTGCCCCACAGAGGGGGGCGACAGTGCGAGGGAGGGGGAGGGGGAGCGAGAGGGAGATCTTGGCAAGCGGCGAACTCTTCATTTGTATGCCGCATGGGGGCTGTGGGTGTCGTTGCTGGCGGACAGAAAGAAAGCAAGAAAGTAACAGAAGACGATGAAACGCAGAGAAAAAAAAAACTGTTGCACGAGCTACGCCACTTGAGCGCCAATTAAATGTTGCTGCTGCTGTTACTGCTGCTGTCATTGGCATTGTTGTTGTTAGTGTTATTGCTTTTGCATTTATTTGATTGTTTGCTGTCTTCATTTTTATTTCGCTCTTTTTTTTGGCAACAAACAATAAATAAAATAATTGTACAAAGCCGAGACACAGACAGAGAAATAAAGAAAGAAAGAAAAAAAGCATAAGCAGAGCGTACAGGAAACCAGCGGAGTGACAGACTGGCTAACTGACTGACTGACACAATGCGTTGCATGCCAAATGAGTGACGTGCAGTGGCCGTCAAACTGTGGCCGCACAGTCCATGCCCAACTGTCAGTTGGAGAGTCGCGCACGACTCGCCCGCAAAAAGGAAACTCACTTTTGGCAACGAGTGCAGGCCATGACTGATGTGGGGCCAACGACCGCCAGCCGAATAGAGAGTGAGCACATACATACTCACCCGATTCCCCTGCACCCAGCTCCCAGCTTTGCCAATCCCCCACTCGAGAGTAAGAGTCGACTCTAAAGTAGCGTAGCGCAAAATGGTGTAATATGTATTTGCTGTCTACTTTATTACAGTCTAATAATTATAATATATATAGCACTTTACTGCAAATGTGACGAAATTACCTTGCCCAAGGCTAGTTCATCTTCTATCTATTATTATAACGTTGTATTTCCATTCAATATCTATAATATTTTACTGGAGATGAAACGATATTGTCTAGAGCACGACTCGATCAAATTCTATTTATTATTATTACATAGTGTTTCAATTCAATATCTATATATAATACTTTGCTGCAAATGGTCGTTCTAGTTTCCAATTGCCCTGACCAAGCCTATATCAAGTTCTATCCTTTATTATAATATATTATTTTCATAGATGAATCGAAATTGCCTTGAACAAGTTTAATTCATTTTCAATCTATTATTATAACATAGTATTTCGATTGAGTATTTATAATACTTTACTGCAAATGAAACGAAATTGTCTAGAGCAAGGCTCGATCAAGTTCTATTTGTTAATATAACATAGTATTTCTATTGAAAATCTATAATACTTTGCTGCAAATTGACCAAGCCTATATCAAATTGTATGTATTATTATACCATAATAATTCTGATCAATATGTATAATACTTTACAAAACTGTCTTGACCAAGGCTAGTTAAAGTTCTATATTATTATAATATAGTATATCTATTCAATATCTATAATACTTTACTGCGAATATAACGAAATTGCCTTGATCAAGGCTTGATCAAGTTATATCTATTATTCTATTATAATTTTTCCCCATTTATGCAACGAAATTGCTTTAAGCAATGCTAGATCAAGTTGGCAAATGAAAATATTATGCATTGTAAATATTGTGCAATCGCATCGCAGCCTAAATATTATTGAATACAACAAACCGCGCACTTTCAACTACCACATTGAGCTGCAGTAAGCTGCTTAAACGAGCCACACTTCGCGAGCACCTTTGGGCCAAATTAGTTGGCACTTATGTGGCGCCACCAGCATCCTGTTGCACGTCGCCGCGAGCAGCACTCAAGCCAGCGCACTGCAATTGAGTGCAGCATTCCACACGTGCCCCAGCTGGCGCGACGCTCACTTTGAGCTCACCGTCGAGCTGCTTGCAACTGCCACGCTGCAGCCTCAAGTGGCTTTACTTCTAGCTGATTAATCTGTCGACAAGAATAAGAACAATATCGGTCAGTTGGACCGTGAACAAAATTTAATCAGCAGTTAATTCATTTGCAGCAATGAAAACCAGCCTAATTGGCGTCGTTGTGAATTAGTGGCATTCAACTTGAATAAGCTGCGAATTTCATGCAATTTGCAATTATTTGTTTGCCAGCGAAAAAGAAAACGGAATCTGCCCGTCTGGCTGTGCAAAGTTCGTTTATTACTTTTTAAATTGCCAGCAACTTTGCGGCTCGTTCCTTCTTGCGCATAAATAATCGCCTTGCAAATTAATGCGAATTCCTAAAACAATTGCAAACACTTTCGCTGCCCAACTAATGCCATCAAATTAAGCAGTAAACAAATTGCAATATTCTTTTACGTCTCCCAGACGATTCAATTGCCCACAGCGCACACTGTTATTGTCACTGTCACTGTTATTGTTACAAGTACTGTTACTGTTAGTGCTATTGTTACTAGAACTGTTACTGTTACAGCTAGCGTTACTGCTAGTGCTACTGTTTCTACGACAAGAACTGTTGCTGTGGCTGTTATTGTAAGTGTTACTGTTAGTGTTATTGTTACTGCTGCTGTTATTGCTATTGCTACCAGAACTGTTACTGTTAGTGTTTGTGTTATTGCTTACTGTTACTGTTGCTGTACTGTTTCTGTTACTGGAATTGTTGCTGTAGTGTTATTGTTACTGTTCATGTTATTCTTACTGTTACTGTTATTATTACTGTTCTGCTTACTGCTATTGTTATGGTTACTAATACTGTTACTGTTTCTGTTAGTGAGTTACTGTTAGTTGTCCCTCTGACGTTATGATCTTACTGTTACTGTGATTGTGTCTGTTACTGTCCTGGTTAATGTTATTGTTACTCTTGTTATTCTGCTGACTATTACTGCTACTGTTATTGTTACTATTATTGTAACTGTTCTGGTTACTGACACTGTTGCTGTTACTGTTTCTGCTACTGTTGCTGTAGCTGTTACTGTTAGTCTTACTAACTTACTTACTCTCACTTCGTGTTACTGTTTCTGTTGCTGTTCATGTTCCTGTCGCTATTGTGGTTATTGTTACCATTGCTGTTACTATTACTGTTATTGATATTGTAATTGTCATTGTTACAGTTAACGTTACTGTTGTTGTTCCTGTTACTCTCACTTCTACTGGTATTGTTGCTATTAATGTTACTTGTACTGTTGCTGTAACTTTTATGGTTACTGTCCTGTTACTCTCACTGTCCTGGTTACTGTTAATGTTATTATTACCATAACTGTAACTGCTACTGTTAATGTTCTGGTTACTATCAGTGTCTTCGTAACTATCACTGTTCAGGTTAATGTTTTCTAAGGCAGCTGTGACCTACAGGTTAAGCTCTTCAAGTGCTTCACCTCGCTGCCGCTGTTGCGACACTGTTACATTCGCTGTTAGCGCCACTGTTAATGTTATGGCAGTAATTATGGCGCTGTTAGCGCAATTGATGTGTCGTGTGTGTGTGTGTGTAAGTCTGTTCTTCGTGTTCTTCGACGCAATTTACTTTTCTGCCGTGCCACCGACTGTGGACAGAGTTAAGCTCTGCCCCAGCCAGGCCACACACATTTGCACACACAGAGACTGCCAGCGACAGAGAGGGGGAGAGAGACGAGTCGCCACTTTAATCGGACACACGACGTGCTGAGCGATTCGTGCGGCAAGCTCGTCGTGTTCGTTGCAGCATCAGCAGCATCGGCTGTGGCACCAGTGGCAGCGGCTTCCACGGCCGTCTTCAGTTCGCATTTGTGTCGCCCAGTGGCAGGTTGTCTTGCCGCACGCGTCCTGTGGCAGCTCTCGCCACGCACAGCAGTGGAACACACGCCACGCACTCGACTCGCAGCGAAGGAACCACTGGATTCGACGTAAAAATAGCAGTTGGAAATTTGAACGAGGCGTTGCCAAGTCTAGGACTTCACTGCGTGAGTATTGCTCAGTATGTGCTCCAGTCGCTTGCAACATGTGGCGGCGATTAACTTGCAAATTGTTTGCGCTGTCCACCTTTACTGCGGCTGCCTGTTTGTCGAGTGTCCTTTTTCACTTTTTGACAGTCGCAAGCCCGTAATCTTTCACGCCTGCCACCCGCCGCGGCGTGGCAAGCCTCATCCATTATTTATCAGCACGCTTCGCCCTCTCGCAACGACACGCACAAAGCAAACAAGCAGCGCGGCTACGACTACACAAAATAAGTCGAAATGAAAATAAATAAATGCGAGGCAAATCAAGCATACGCCGCATAAACACTTCACCCCCCCCCCCACCCCCTCCCCAGTCTGGGCTATTAGCATGAATCTTTCATTGCATTGCGCTCGCACACTCGACGCGACTTGAGCGCTGATCTCTGCCACGAACGCGACGGCAATTGTTGCAGCCAGCTGCTCAAGTGTCAGCAGTGTGTGCTGCCAATAGACTGATGGCTGCAGTTGCATAATGTCTGCTCAATCAGCCGGACAAAAGCTGCAGTTTAATATTAGCTCTCTGGAGTGTGTGTTCCTGCTGGCGCCACCTGTCGGTCGAGTGCATAATGTCGCATGCGAGAATCGCAGCCCAAAGAATTGCGAATTACAGCAAACTGGAACACTGCCCCTCCCCCCCCCCACCACTCCATTACTTACTCTCCCCCTCACTCGTTGGGAGCTGTGCAACAGTGTTGCGGCACTTGTCTAGCTTAATTGGCTTAGCGCGGCTTAAGATGCGGCTTTAAGTGGCAACACAACGTCCCGCTCGAGCTCATTGACCTCGTGCGCTGTCAGCCGCTGCTGTCGTGGCGCCCAGGTGGGCGTGGCAGCGGCCGCCCTGAGGTGCCCAGAAGCCTCGTTAAACGTCGCGCGTTCATTTATCTTTAGATTTATGGCCTGTGCTGTGCGCGATTGTCCACGCTCCGCATCAAATCGGCAAATTAATTCTCATAACCCAAGATTTTATCGCGCCCCGCTAAGTATGCTACACAAATTGCGCTTAAAGTGCAGTAAACTTGTGGGCTTTTAATTGCGCTTAAATGTTATCAACGATATACATAGCTGAATGCAGCGTTAAGGTTTGATCAACAAACAATTTCGTTGGCCAAAATGAAAATGAAATTGCGACGAAAGTGCGCTCTAATAAAATTTACGATTGGATTCATAAAAAATATAATTGCGTGACTGAGGTCTCATAAAAAATCTACGATTTATGTATTTAATAATCATTTTTGTTAGTTTAATAAAAACACAATCAGTTGTTTACAACGCGCTGCATAAAAATGATTATGAGCATCACACAACAATGAATACAATGAAAACAAAGCCATATATAATTAAGCTGTGCATTTGAATACGCTATTAGTGCAAAACTAATTAATTGCAGTTGCAGCTTCATTTTAAATGCCTCAGCAAAGTGTACGGATAATTGGGCCAATTAAAATGTTGTTCTACACTCAACTTGATAGTCGCTAATAAACGTATCTGTCTTCTGTGCGTGCAGTTGGTACGTGGTACGTGAAATAAAGCCGAGCAAGATCTCTGACATTCTGTGCGCTCTAATGCCATATATCGTTGTCCAGCTAAGTCAGCTGGACAGAGGAATGCAAACGGCATCGTTTTGAGTTTCGTTTCGCATTGCTGGCAAGTCAGAGTTTATGCTCGTTTCAATTATGGCTCTCAAATGAAAAGTCCTGAATTACGTTTCAAATGCGATTTAATGGCAGGCACAAATGTGCAAACTCTCTGCGTGTGTGTGTGTTTGTGCGAGAGCTTAACACATTGTGTTGCCTGCTTTTGGGCGCTTGACTTCACATGTACTTTTGTGTGCGACAAAGCAGCACTTGCATTTGCTCCCCAGAGAGAGCGAGAGGGGGGGGGGGGGGCGGGGGCACGGAGTGTTCCGCAAGTGCTTTAATTGGAAGTCCGCCGTAGTCGGCACTTTTGCCACTTGCGCCTAAAAGTAGACTACGCTGCCATTTATAGCGACGACGTGGGCAACAGCTTGAGTCTCAGGTTGCCGCGCAACAGGCGCTGCAGGCGGAACACGCCTCACCCCCTCTCAACAACCTCGTTTTCTTTCTGTCTCTGTGT
This sequence comes from Drosophila rubida, assembly GCA_035046165.1. Taxonomy (NCBI): domain Eukaryota; kingdom Metazoa; phylum Arthropoda; class Insecta; order Diptera; family Drosophilidae; genus Drosophila; species Drosophila rubida. Next base: position 9,629,964 of record JAWNOF010000023.1, on the reverse strand, counting down.
TTTTTGTGTTGTGCGCCATGCTTAACCCCTTGAGTGAAGTGAACGCGACTGCGATTCCAGTTCGTCAAGGCGAGCAGAGGAACGACGACGACGACGACGACGACGGAGACGAGTTTTATAAATTCATTAAGCGCCTGAAATATGCATAAACATAATTTGGTTTTGTAATTAACAGTGCGGGGCCAAGCCGGCGCGACTTCATCGCGCCTTTCGCGCGTCACACGCGGCGTATGAGCAACGCGGCCCTTCAGCGCTTGCCCGCTAATTGAATCACTTTTGGCCATCCCTTTTGTCCGTCTGCTTGCTTGCTGTTTTTTTCGTTCTCGTGCGCCGCTTTAATTAAGCAACAAAGGGCTGAAGACGAAGCGTGGCAAGGATTCAACTATATCCATGTTGCTTAACCAAAACACGTGCTCGAATTTCTCTACAAAAATTCGCACAACGAGAGCAACCGAAAAAAGAAGTAAAAATGAAAAATGAGCAGGAATGTGGAAAATGTTAAAATGCCAAAGGGCCTCATGGCTGCTCATGGTGTTGTTGTCGCTCTTGTCGCTGCCGCTGCCAGTGCGCCCCCAACTGGTATGTGGGCGTGGTCAAGTTCAAGTTATGCCCAACTTTTGCTTTCATGCATATTTGTTACCCTGCAAAAAGGGCTCGTCAACGCCAACTAGTGCAGTTGCATGCAGCCAGCGTATCGACTGAACAAGAACACTTTAAGCTGCAACATATAATAGCAAGCTATGTTTCAGCAAGCTCAGCGAACTCTACTCTTCGAGTAGAGTTGACATTTATGCGACCAAGTGTTGCAAATAGTTCACTGCGAACAAAACTGTTGTCCTGCCAACCAAGATTAACTTTTCCTATTAGCGAGTGTCGACAAGAGTTGAAATTTACGTGGATTAGTATTGAAAATTCTTCACTAATATCGTGAATACTTCACAGCATCTAAGAGCTATATCTTCTCTAAGTATGATCGTCGAGTATAGTTGGAATTTATGCGACCAAGTGTTGAAAATAGTTGACTGCAAACAAAACTGTTCTTCTGGCAACCAATAGCTATTTTTTCTATATTCGAAAGTATTTGAAATTGACGAGAATTAGTATCGAAAATACATCACTGAAAACAGAACAGTTCTTGCCTAAAATCTAAGCAACCAAGAGTTGAAATTTACGTGAATTACTTCAGTGAAAATAGAACAGGGAACTCAGCAACTCAGTGGCGGAAAGAGTTGAAATTTACGTGAATTAGATTTCAAAATACTTCACTGAAAACAGAGTAGTTCTTATCTGAACTCAGAACTCAGCAACCAAGAGCTACTTTCTCTACGTGCGAGTGTTGAAAATATTTGAAATTTACGTGGCTAAGTATTGAAAATACTTCACTGAAATTGTGAATGCTTCACAGCAACTAAGAGCTACTTCTTCTATGCCTGAGTGTCGCAAATAGTTGACATTTATGCGACTAAATGTTGAAAATACTACACTGAATACATAACTGTTCTTGCCTGAGTACTCAGTAACCAGGAGTTGAAATTCACGTGAATTAATTCATTGAAAACAGATCAGAGCTACTTCGTTGTAGTTGACATTTGTGAGAATTAGTGTTGACGAAAAGCAGTGCTCATCTCAAGCATATCATTATAATAATTATACAATATTTTCCATCACTTACCTCAACAATCACAGCGAGATTTTGTGTTGTACATTCTCAAATTGCTCTACAGCTAACAAGTTTGTCGATCTGAAAACAAAAAGTAAGCGTGATTAGATTCCAAATTTCAGAGTCTGTCAAAAGCATTTGATATTAAAACAACTTTTGTTCTAAAGAGATGCGTGGACTCTTGCTGACTCATTCCCACAAATTCAGTAGAGTTGAAAAGTTCGCTTAGGGTAACTGTGTAGTCGCGCATTGCCGCGCTGCGTAGCGCAGAAGTCTTTGTACCTTTTTCCATATAATTCTATTTTTTCTTGGGCTTCTTTGCCACTTGTTGAAACTCATTAATTTCTGATGATGGGCCAAAAGTTTTCTGGTTCTTCATGCAGATGCCAATTGTAAAGGATACGTGCGGCCTTTTTATGTTTCTACGGACACGTTTAGCACGGTCGAGGGGGCGGTGGCTAGTGGGGGGTGGGGGCGTGCCGGCATTGCATATCCTTTCGTGGCTGCGTATTGTGCTGCCTACGTTTATTTGCCCAGAGTATTATTTAATTTACATGGAAATGCCAGATAGAGAAATATACGCTCCAACACGATGACACTGAGTACGGGGCGGGGCAGGGGGCGTGGCGGGCATGGTAGCTTAACAGCTCTATAAACACGACCAACAATGGTGGAACGACGCACGGCACGGATATCGCGCTGCTGCCATCCATTCGAAGGCAGCTGTGCAGAAACCGGCAGATAATGTAAACAAAACAATGCAAACAGCGATGACAACAAAAGTAGCAACAGCAACAGCAACAGCAACAACAAGACGAGTCGAGTCGGGCTGCTGATGGGTTGAGGAGAGACGAGCTGCAGCGCGACTGAAAGTGCAGCCGACAGTCGAGGCGACAGCACTTGAGACAAGCGCTAGGCAAGGGCTGCAGACTGTGAGTCTCTGTGTGTGTGCGTGTGTGTGTGTGTGTGTGTGTGGCTGTTGCTCTAAAAGCATGTGGCTTTGACTCGATGCGCATAGTTTGCAGCCACAGCAACAATAAGCCAACTGCTCCTGGGCAGCACAACAGATACAAGACACAGCGCGATCAGCTGCACGACTAGCAGCTACCCTGTACATGGCAATGGGAGAAAAAGTTAGAGCTCTGCTTTCAGCAGTTCAAGTATTGCCTACTTTGAGCACTCAGCAAGACGACGAACCTCATTTAAGTGGCTTATTTTGTGTGGTCACGAATCGAGCATTAACAAAAAACTCTGGTAACTACATTTATAAGTCACGGACTTATTGAATGGCCTGTTACATAAATTTGAGACACTTGCAACTGTAGTTAGTTGCCAATGACCACAGACAGTTATAATTAACTATTCAATTCAATGAAATTGCCACAATATTAATGTAATACTTAAATATGCTGTTATTTCTATAAAGCAATTGAGCGACTGAGGAATCATTGAAAGCTGTCTAAATAAAATGCTATAATAGAAATGTAAAATATAAATATGCTGATACTTCTATGAAGCAATTGAGCGACTGAGGAATCATTCATGATGTAGAAGACAGTTCGATTCAAGCAACTTGGTTGCCATTTGAAAGCGGTCTAAATAAAATGCTATAATAGAAATGTAAAATACTTCTATTAAGATTGAGCGACTGAGGCATCATTGATGATGTAGACAACAGCTTGTTTCAATCGACTTGGCTGCCAAATAAAATGTTATAAAATAAATGTAAAATATAAATATGCTGATACTTCTATGATGCAATTGAGCGACTGAAGAACCTTTGATGGTATTGTAAACTGCTCGTTTCAAGCAGCTTGGCTGCCATTTGAAAACTGTTCCAATAAAACGTAGCTGCTGCTTGAGGATGCCCGTGAAAAGTCAGCGAGAAACGGGGGGAAACATGCAAGAGTCGTCGTGTTAATGTAAGCAAGTAAATCTTGAGTACTTTGGCTTCAATTGTGATATATCGTCGAGTGGCGCATTTACAGGGTATGCGCGCTAGAAGAGGGAACAAGAAATGGAATAAAATAAAGCCAGCAAAAGCAAAAAGGTTGACAGCGCATAAAAAATGTTCGTGAATAAGATTGTTACGACTTGGGGGACTCGCCGCGGTGGCAACTAAGTCCTCACTGGCTGCACATAGCGACGGGTAGATTTAGGGGGCGACGGGGGAGCTGTTAGGCGACAGCCCAGACGACGATGAAGACGAAAACGAAGACGAAGACGAAGACGAGAAAAGCGAAGCTTAGAAGGCAAAGTGCGAGCTGAGCTTTCAAACACTAATGGCTCGCGATAATCCCCAACAACGAATGCGAAACTGCGACTGCGAGTGTTTAACGGGGCAGCGACAACTGTGCCACAAGTTGTTGCCAATTAAAAGTGGCATTGCACGCAAGACTCGCGCGTTTTTTTCGTTTAGCCAAATGCCAATAATTGAATGTGCGAAATGCGCTGAATTAAATTATGAAATTGCTGCAATTTCAGGCCACATTCAAGCTGCTTGTGTGCTGTCGTTGCTGTCCTTGCTGCCCCACTCCGCCACGCCTTCGTTTGGGCCTGCGGCAGTTGGGCGGCGAACAAGCGAACACGCGCATTCGCCTAAATGTATGCCATAATATTTATGTATTTGCTGCCATGTGAATGAAAAACAAGCATGAATAATGCCGCAGGCCGCGTGTGATAGACTGCGCCCAATACCCTGCAAAGCTCGCCCCACTCACTCAGTACTTTCACAACAACAGCAACTGCCAGCCAGCAGTCGAGCACAACCCGCTGGCATGGCGAAGAAGCCAGGAAAATGCCTCTGGCTGTCGTCGACTCGTTGCCGAGATTTTCATACAGATTTTTTGGCGACTGCCGTGATTTGAAACACGCTCGCTCTAGGTGCTGCAGGGGAGTAGGGGGAGTGGGGAAGCAGTGGAGGGGGCGGTAGGTTAGAGACAATGTCGTAATGTTGCCAAATGATTAAATATCATTGCCAATTAAAGTGTGTGTTTTTTGGGCCCCAAAATAATATGTGCTTCTCTATCCGCCTGTGTGTGTGTGTGTGTGTGTGTGTGTGTGTGTGCCTGTTTGTGTCTGTGTGTGTGTGCCTGTGTCTCTGTGTGTGAGTGCCTGTGTTTGTTTGTTTGTGTATCGATAACGCTGCGACGCGTTTTCAATTTGTTTTTGCAGATGATTTGAGCAAATAACGCGCTCGCCGCACGCAACTTCTGTTTTGCCTTTTTCCATTATGCTGTATCAACAAACGTCTCGCTCTAGCACACACACCGACCCTTGCCCTCCCTCTCTCGCTTGGCATAAAGGTAGCCTTGCTCTGGAGTGCAATTCAAGCGCACTTCGACTCAAGTTCACGTCTAATTTGCAGAGTTCTAACTTTGCTTACAACTAGACAAAATAGCTCCACTTTGTTGGGGGCTCAACTAATATTTGTTTGGTGGCGCATTCAACACTCAACTTAATGCAATTATTAGCAAACTTCTGGCAAAACAATATGCGCTGAAGTGCGAATTGAATTTAGTTGGCGCAACTTTTGTTTAATAACAATTAAATAAAGTGCCTCGGGGCCTGTGATTGCGGCATGTCGATAAAAACTAACTGCCTAATACGCGCATAATCGCATAACTCAGTCTCAGTCTGACGAGTTTCTTGGGGCAATTTGTGAAATAATTACAGCAAACAGTCGCAGCGATATATGCTAAGATTCGCTCTGCAAAGTAGTGCAAAATTTGACATTTTAATTGAGTTTTGCAACAGAATTATCATGGCTTTGCAGTCGCTGGCGTTTTAGCTGCCACTAAACAAGTTTCTGGCTTCAAGCGCTGTCACTTTCACGCCCTGCCAGCTGAGGCACCTCAAGTGCTTGCCAACGTGGCGTGACAGCAGTCAAATCATGTGCCGCTCGCTGCCTTGCAGGCTCGAGTGTGTGCGTGTGCGTGTGCGTGTGTGTGATAATATTAAGTTAATTGATTGATGAACTTATGGTGCCGAAGTCAGCACTCTCGTCAGGCGCGCAGCTCCCACTGGGGCTGTTATTGTTGTGGCCAACGCAGGAGTCGCATTAATATGTTGACGCTGATGTTATTGAGGATATTGTACGTGTCTGTGGGCCGGAATGCCGCTGGCTAACCGCAAAGCAAACACACACAGACACAGACACACACAGGCATACACGAGTTGTGCACGCTGCTCGGCCACGCCCAGCGACGCGTTGTAAAAACAGAAGCATAGACAGTTTTCCAGCTGCCGCATGCTGCAAGTAGCACTTCATTTATTTGTTGTAGTTCCTTTGAGAGGCTGCCACTTCAAGTGCGTATCCCTTGCAACGCCCTAGGGGCGCTCGTCGGCTCCTTGCCACACGCATTTGCCGCTTGCCTTGTCTGACTGCGCTTTTTTCGCTCTGCACTTTGCCAGCTCCGCGCAATTGTCAGTCAAAACACAACACTTGGGTCTGGGCGCGTGCAGCTCTTCAGTTGGCTCGCTTCTTTTACAACTCATTTGAGCCCTAATTGCGCAGAAAGTGATGCGCTCAAGAGTCCACTTCAAGTGCAACTATTTCGCATTCAATTCCCCTGGCTGCGGTTGGCTTCATTAGCAGTTGCCCTCGAACTGCAATTTAAAAATGCAGCTTTTGCAATTGCGCAATTTTCATGCGAACTTGCCACTGCATAAGTCACTCTATTGGCACGTGCCACATGCCATTCTCGAGCTCACAATGTTTGTCAGCGCTGCGTAGCGCATTGCCAAGTTATTGCGACAGCTTTTGTCTTGTAAAATGTAAGCGGCATGCACTTGAGTACATTATTTATTAGAGCGACAGAGAGCGAATCAATTTCGCCTGCTGCGCGACATGGCACGCAGTTGCCATTGGCAACAACTCCAATTGATTTCGTACAGTTGCACTTGACAGATGATTCCTAGATGGCGCTCTCAAGTTTTGCAAGTGGCGCTGAAAAGTATGCTACACTTTTTCGAAGTTGTCGCTTTAAAAACCTGATTAGCTGGCACGTGTAATTACGCCCCAAGCGCCACGCCCCATTGACTGAGCCGCGCCCAATCGAATACATGAGGGACATAAACACAATTTAGGCGTCGAGCACAACAGTGTTTATCATTAATTCAGATGACAGCCCGAGCAGAACAAGAGCAACCGCAACAAGGACACGAGAATGCACTGCAAATTGGGAAATCCACTTAGACAGCAACACACGCAGCCCCAGTGCGAGAGACAGAGACGGACAATGAGAACGAGTGGGAGTGAGAGAGCAAGTGACACACGCACATATATTGATAATGTGTTTGGAGAGTTAATTAAAAGCCAACGTGAAGGTTGCCAGCGGCGAAAGGAACTGAACAATAAAACAACTGACAACAGCAATTGGGCGGCCACCGCACTCTGTGTGAGTGTGGACACAGGCGGCGGAGGGGGAGCAGTGCAATTGACAATTGCAGTTGCGAGGGGCGACAAAGCGAAATGCGATGCGAAACTCAATTGCTGGAATTATAATAAGCGTGAGATGCAATTCAGTCGTCAACAGCTACAGGCAGCCTCGACTGCCAAATGCCCTAGAAATGTGCATAATATTGTGAAAGAAACTTCCATTAGTTTGCACTGACTCACGCATACCCTGCTATTAAAAGAAATGGGAAGCCTTGCTGCCAAAAGTTTATGATCTGCTGCTGGCTGCAATTAGACTTCGAGTCGTTCCGCAAGCCCAAAAATAAATTGCATAAATTATGGCGAAATTTGCATTCTTTGATTAGACAGTGGCCGACTTGCAGCTGCTCTACGACAAGCTTGGCAATCACAATTTCCGCTGTGACAGTTGATTGCGATATAAGACTCCATTTAGCTGCAGCAGTCAAGCGTTGCTCGACCAGCGGACACTTCTAGTGAATGAAAGGACAGTGGAGCGTGCTGCTACTTGCAACGTGCGGCCGAAGCATGTGTTGCATTCAAGAGCTGTTAACTGTGAGCAATGCATGCGAAAGTCTGCGAGTCTGCTGGCAAAGTTGACCTCCATTGTCAAGGGTATTTATGGCGTTTTATGCTTTGATTTTATTGCGCTTTTTTCGCACAGTGTACGACACAATGCACAGTGCTGCAGTGCAACTTTTTACAATCAACTTGCCGGGGCGTCAGATAAGTTCTAATTGAAATTGTGTACAGCTCGGTTGGCTTTATGTGTGATGGGTGTGTTGGTGTGTGTTGCAGCGTCTGACAGGCAGCTGCCAAGTGGCGCCCCAGCCAAAGACAAAGACAAAAGCAAAGAGAGAGAGAGAGCGAGGGAGACGAGTTTGCTTAAGCAAGATTTGAATGAGACAAGGATAAGCGGCAAAGGACAAACGACAGGCGACAACGACGATCCTTGGAGCAGCTGTGAGTGCGTGCGTGTGGATCACATGCAGATGCTGCGTTAACATGGCTCGGCAACATCCTGTGACAGGAGTGCTCCTGACACTTGGCTTCCGTTTCGCCTGGCAGCGCACAGCGTCGCCGTCCAAGAGCCACGGCCAGCATGTGTATTTGTGAGTGTGTGTGTTTGCGCTGACCTTGGCCAGGATTTGTTGAGGCCAGGACATTGGCGTTTTGGCAAAAGGCGCACAGTTAGTCAGTGTCACATTTTCCTTTCTGGCAGTCTTCTCGCTTCTTTATTATTTTTTTTTTTTTTGTTGGCTTTTTGGCTGCTGTTTTGTCGCTCTGGCAGCCAAACTAAATCGGAACAAACGATTTGATTTATTCAACTCTCGCTTTGCATATGCCACAGTCGACAATGGGGAGTGTAGGCACAAGGATGTGTGGTCGCAGCGCCGCAAATGTCACGTCACTAACTTATGAGCATAAGCAGACAGCGTCAGACAGACAGACAGAGAGAGGGGGAGACAGCGGGGGAGACGGACTGGCAGCCATGACGCGCTGCTTTAAGCGCTTATTTATGGTGCGCACTTTTAGGCGCAACAACAGCAACCAGAAAATATGCCAGGCGAAACTTTAGTTTTCCATTATGGAAAAGTGCGTGGCTCGTAAACAACAAACACATTATGTATAATAAACTCTAGGCTCGCATGTGTGTGCCTCAACGTGTCTCTCTGTTTGTGTGTGTGTGTGTGTGTGCTCAGGAGCGGACTAAGAGGCAATCACACTGCGAAGCAGAGATCAAGACGTTTACGATAACAGCAAGCAAGTAGTGTGGCAAGCATTGCATGAGGCATGCAACTAGCAAGCAGAGGAAGTAGAACAAGTCAATAAGTCAATAGTCGAGGGGCACAAAGTGAATAAAGCCAGCGTATGACAGGAAAATCTGCTGATTGCAGTTTTGACTGCAACTCACACTTATGTGGACAATGTGGAGTTATCTTTGTGAAGCTCTCAGTCCACTTAGCTGATTACACTGCCTGTTGTTGTGCTATAGCCTAACTTGATAATTTGCAAGCTGTGACAAACATGGCAATTAAAATGGGAATAGTTGTAGAATACTTTGTTTTGATTACGCAGAATAACAATTCACAGTTTAACTTCAATCAATAATAATTATACTCTTAAGCACCTGACGATATAAAGCATAGTACAAGCAGCAGTGAATAAGGTTGTCAATCTTTGTGTAACTCTTTTGCCTGACCACGCCCATTTAGCTGGATTATACGATTATTATTTTTTGACAGCTTTGACTTGAAATTTAGTGCAATTAAAACCTCAATTGTATTCACAGTTTATAGCCTTCAAGCAATCCATAATAATTGCAGCACTTTAGGATATATAAGTAGTTATAGTTATGAGCAGCAGCTCATGTTCAAGTGAATAAAGTTGATTCATATTGATGAAGCCCTCTTGCCTCACTTAGCTGATCTGATCTGCTTAGTTTGCACACGAATCGATTGGAAGATGATGCTGTTCTATATAAAACTTTCATGATTAGACAGACTGGATTCTATGAGTTGAATAATATCGTATTTATCAACAGCTTTGACTGCCGCAAATGTGTGAAACTTCAGTTGAATGTTTTGTTTGAAATTTTTAGAATTTGAACTGCAATTGTATTCATAGTTTGACATCAATCAATAGTAATTATGCTTTGAATGTCGTGAGGATTTATAACATTGTTACAAGCAGCAGCTCATGGCCAAGTTGACAATCTTTGAGTAACTCCATTGTCGGATCACACCCTCTTAGCTGATTCGCTTAGTTGGCACACAAAGCGACTAGAAGATGATGCTGTTATATGTGAAACTTTTAATAATTAAACTAGCTGAATTGAATGGGTAAAACAATATCGTCTTTATAGACAGCTTTGACTGCCGCAAATGTGTGGGAATTCAGTGGAATATGTTGTTGCCAATTGCACTCATAGTTTGTCAGCTTGTAAAGCAATAATAATTGCACTTTTAATGACCGGAGCATATAGAAGATACAGTTACAATCAGCAATGTTTGCAGCACACAATCAGTGGAAGCTGTGTGAATTTTAGAATCGATTGGGCAAGCAAAATATTGTTCGATTGACTTCAAATACTTTCCGGCTGCAATCCGGCCCTGTGTCAACGACTTCCCCTCACTTCCCCCCGCACAGCATGCGAGTCGCCGTCGCCGTCGCCGTCGTCGTCTGCGCTGGAGAGTCTAGAGTGGAGAGTGAGAGATTGTTTGGCACTTTGTGTTTGCTCAAGTCGCTCGGCATCAAAGTGAGTCGCGCTAGCAGACGATAGCAGGCAGGAGAGGAAAATAAACGGAAGGCGTCGACGGCGCTGACAGCGCAAATTTTCGCGCTGCCAAAGTTGGCAGAATTTCCTTTTTATGACAATAACAACAGCAGGAACTCAAACAGCTTCAGCGACAGTGCGAAACAATTGCGAGTGACGTCAAAGTGATGCCCAAACTGTGAGGAGATTGTCAGGCAGTCGTCAGCAGAGTAGAGAGGCAGCTGACTGAAGGGTTCAAGATGTGGCACGCTTGCAGGTGAAGCACACGCTGCAGCTGACTGAAGCATGCCACACACACATTCGAATTTGAAGCAGGTATACTAAAAAGGCAGCCCAGCAAGTTGTCTTTAAAATTTAAGCAATTCCTGCTTCGGTAGTCTAAAGCTCGTGGCAAGCGATTCGCGAACTCTTCCGCTGGCAACGCAATTTCGCGGAAAGCAGCAAATAGAGATATGAGAGAGCTGTTGTGCGCCATGCATTTATTTTCCAGAGAACTCAATCGATATTATTTATTTATATAACTCGCATTTAAACTGATTAAGAAAGTTGCAATGAATCGGAACGAAATTGAATGGCGCCTGCTATGCAAACAGTTTTAAACATGATTAATGTCCGTTTGGCCAGCGAATTTAATGCATTAATATGGTGATTAAGTGCGCGTCTCGCGAGCCTCTACTCGGCGTATCCTCCAGCGTGTCCTTGAGTGCAAAAGGCTGTCGAGTGAAAAGTTTTCAGCCGCTGCGCCGCATCGTCGTCCATCATGCAGGCAGGCAATATCGATGAATCGGCCAACTCACTCGCATCTCTCTCTCTCTCTGTCTCACTGGGTCATTGATAAATGATGGGCCATTTAGCAGAGAGTTGGATGGGATGTCATCCATATTGAATGGATATGATCGGAGCGTTTTGGGCCATGTTTATGCTTGAGTGATGAGGACGTCAGTTGGGCTGGCATTGTTGGGGCGAGGGATAACGGCGAGGACGAGGACGAGGACGACGACGAGATAAATGGCTCAAATGCCAGCTGCCAACTACAGTTTGAGCAGCACTGGCGGTGCGGCGAGGCAGCCGAACTTTGAGTAGCAATCAAAATGTGATTTTGCTGATTTATTGCGCATACAAAGTGTTTCCCAAGCACAACACGACGCCACTCGGCCAACGTCTCAACGCCCCCAAGCATCGCCTGTTGCACGGTCAGACAGCTCTCTGTCTGCATCACTGTGTTTGTGTGTGTGTGTGTGCTGCTTATATTTGCTCAGCTGATTGGCAACAAGATGCCCCAACAATTGCGCATCCAAATAAATCAGGATACAGTTCGCAGCAGTTGAGGGGCGAGTGCAGAAAGTGCGATTGACACAGCCGAGCAAAGCGAAAGTTGGGCGTCTTTTCGTCTTTTTGTCGGGCTACCTTCAGCGCGATACGTGCCCAAGATAATGACGGAAATCCGTCGCACCCGCAAAAATAATGAATGTTTAGCCATGACGACGACGTTGCTGGCGAACGAGAAAAATTAGTTTTGTGCATGGGAAATCCTTTAGAAATCCTTTCTCACCACACAGCGACAACGCCAAACAACAAGACGACAAAGCCACAGCGACTCAGCGAGGGCTGCTCGACTCGCAAATTCGCTGCAAAGTTGCAGAGCCACAAGAGAGAGCACGTGAATATATTTGTTAACTTTCCAGTTTCCCATCAATTTTCGATTGATTGTCGCACTACGCATATTATTCATTATTTATGAACTGAAATTCTGAACTTATACGACAGTAATATCTAATATCTAATATCTAATATCAGTGTTTCTTAATGAAAGAAATAATAAATTAAAGAAAACTTGTGCTGTATTCAACTAAAATGCTATACTTCTCAGTCAAAAAAATTCAACTTTATGAAGTATCCAAATATCACAGAAGTCACAATATACACGACAGCTTTATGTCATTTATAATTTGCAGAAATCTTCTATAATATCAGAGTTTCAAAATGCTAAACTTCCTTAAAATGAATTTATAATTTAAAAATTAGTTGTGCTGTATTCAACTAAAATATTCGGCACTCTCAATTATACTTTTCCGTCAACAATATTAAGAATTTATACCACAGTTTTATGCCATTCATAATTTGCTTTAATTTTCTCCAATATCAGAGTTTGTAAATGATAAAATCCCTCTAAAAAGAAATCATAAATAAAAAAAATGTGCTTTACTCAATTAATAAGTTCTGCACTTTAAATTATACTCTTCAGTCAACAAAATTTCTGCAGTTTCCCTACTCGAGAGACTTTAGCTGAAGATGTCTTTAAATTCCCATTTGTGGGGTTAGTCAATTTATTAACCCTTTCAATTGCGCACGCATTAAGGGGTATTTGAAAAGACACCAAAACGGAACATGAAAATGGCGGCCGACAAATTTTAGCGCCATCATGTTCATTGCTGTTGTTGTTGTTGTGCTGTTGTCTGCTGTACTTTTTCATGCTTTTGTTATTGCCGCTGTTGTTCGTTGTTTGTTGTTTGTTGTTGGCTGGTTTGCCGGACCAAGTGGAAAAGTTATGAGGCGCCGCGAGTTCCGAACACAGTCCCAAACAATTTAATGCCCACCAAGGCGACGCGACGCGACGCGACGTGAAGTGAAGTGATGGAAGGACATACGCTGCGTATACGTAATGCGTTGTGCGCCGAGAATAGCTCGGCTTTATGATAAAGTCTCAGCGGCAAATCGCCAAAAAGAACGAAACACATTTTTATGGTAAGCTGGGGGATTTCAATTCGTTTGTCTAATTTTTTATGGCAATCAAAGCGTAAATGCGAAACGAGAATAAGGAACACGCCTCGGCTGTTAGTTAAGATTTACGAGCTGGCTCTCAGATCAACTGCGGCCGGGCATAAAAAAGCGAATTGAAGGTGCTAGTGATTTGCGGAATAGGCTTTTCATTTACTTGCTTGCGTTGCTTTAAGAGCAGACGTGGTGTGAGCTGGAGATCTGCATTAATTCGCTCTGCCATTAATTTAAATTTAGTTGCATGAGCCATAATAATTATGGCAGCAAAGCGCAACTAATTGTTGGCATAATATACATATAGTAATTTATGAACATATTTGTGCAAAATCATTGCGGTTCATTTGCGGCATTTAAACGTTGAACGGCGTGCGGCTGGCCTTTGAATGTGCAAATATAGCAAGGTGAATCAATTCACCAAATTATTGCCAGAGATGCGTTGCGGTGCCATTGATGTTCAAGACCGCAAATTTCCGTTGAAATCCGAGATGAGTTGGCGTTTGGTTGCGTGCTGCGTGTATATGCTTAATTTGCAATTAAAGCAACAGCGCGAAAGTATGCTTTAATCTGTGCGTAATTGCTGAAAACGACAGATAGATGGCGGCAGGGAGAGAACGAGCGTCGCATGCGTGCAGACTGAAAACTCATTAGTGCGTCATAATGATGCCTGTGGGCCGCAAAGAATAAAAGCCAAATACCAAACACACACCCAGACACACACACTGCCGCAGTGACCAGTATGGCGTGCGCACTGCAGCCGATATATATGCAATTTAATCGCGCTGGCAGTCAGCGTGGGGCTCATCAGCAGATTTGAATGCTTTAAACCTAATTGCAATTACAAGCGCACCCCAGCGCGCACAGTGGCGCAAAAACGCTGAATTCCCAGCAGAATTTATGGCGCACTGACCAGTTGAAATTGCGAATATTTGCGCATTTGAGTGCAATTGAGAGGACTAGACCCGTTGACTACTGCATTTGGCTGATTGCAGCTGCCGCCCGAAAGTATGCAGCATTATTTTTGATTGCGACATTAAAGCGCACTTCTCGCATGCGACACTGGGGTGACTGTCTGACGGAGACTTTGCCCGACGACGCTCAGCACTAACCTTTTTTGTGGCAAGTTTACTGCAAGTTGCACTCGGCAACAAACTGTCATTTGGCGTTTGGCAATTAATGTTGCAACTTTGCCGAGCCAAAGTTTCCAGCGCACACACACAGACAACTGTTGACATTGCACCAGACATTTATGAGTGGCAGCAGCAATAGTAGCTGCAGCATCATCATTATTATAATTATTATTATTATTTATGTTGGTTTATCGCACACTTGGGCAAAAAGTTGTGCAGCAACTACTGAAAGCTAACTGGCAGATTATTACAAAAGTTGCACTTGTATCTCAAATGAGTCTCGCACTCAAGTGCTTGATGAATAGCTGCCTGTCTGGCTGGCTGGCTGACAATGTTCAACTGCCAACTCGCAGTGCCGACACATTAAGCTAGATGAATAGTCTTGATGCATTTCTGATGCATAGCTTGACTCTGGCTAACGAATTGCTGTTTAGCATTACAGTGCAGCCTCAATAAAATGCAGCGCTGAAAAGCAGGCTACACTTTTTTCCATTGACTGCTTCTAACCGTTGCTTTAATGGCAGTCATAAGCCAGCTTGCGGCCAGAGCAGAAATTCAAGTTGTGCACAAGACGCAGGCAGCATCTCGAGTAGCTGCCGAAATTGCACTTCAAGCTATCTGATGTACATGAAGTATTCAGGACACACACACACACACACTCGCGCAAGCACATGTGAGTGCTAGGAGCTGGCTGGCAAATTTAATTTGCATTTTGCTGCAAATTTTTGATAAATTTATGTAAGCAGAATGCAAAATAGTCGCAAATGGCAAAAGTAAATCAAAGCAGCACGACAGCAGGACACGGCCACAATGCCGCACAGACGCTGCGCTGCCACTTCCCGCTGCACGTTGCCGTGCTCAACTCGCAACTGGGTCAACTGTAATGCCAGTCGAGTGCAATGGCTGTTGTTACGTTGATTTGCCACCCCCTCCGCCCCCTTGGCCTTTTTTTGCCACTCGCTGCAAATTGTTAAAAATGAGGTGCAACGTGGGGCATGCAACAACTGGCTGGCAGTGCACTGAGTTATGCATGCAGCAAGCGCATCCATAATCAGCGCGGGCGTGGCAATTGAGCAGCTGTCGAATTGCGGTCAGTGCCTGAACTTCGACGCGAGAGCTGCCGCAAAAAGCGTGTAACGTGTAACGTGCCACGTGCCACGCGCCACGCGCCACAAGCGTTGTTATTTGGCGCCGTGATTGCAGCGCACAGTGGGCCAAAACAGCTAGCGAGCGCATCACAGAGTATTGCCAGCGAACGACAGCAGCTTTTGCCCCACTGTGCGTACTAATTACGCTGGCAACATTAATCCAACTGCTGACAGCGGGGGCGTAGCGGGGCGTGGCGCAAATCACGAGCTGATATATAGTTGGCAGCTTAAAGCACATGATGCTAATGATGATAAGCGCTCTCGTTGCCAGGACGTGGCGCGCACTCTGCTCGCTGTTGACGCCAGATGCCACCACTGCCACACTGCCACACTGCCACACTGCCACATAGCGGCACAGTGTGCAGGGCATGTTGCGTTCACGCTTCCGCATCAGCGCGCCGAGTTTGTCGAGCTTGAACAAAGTCAAAGCGCAGCGAAAGCAAAAGTTGTCGGGCGACTAACAAAAACGACGCTCAACACAAGAAGGCCAAACAAAACCCGAACTAAGCAAATAAAAAGGGGCAGCCGGCGGGGGGGGGGAGGGGTGCTTGGCTGGGAGCAGAGATGCTGTCATGCATGCTAAAATGATGTCAACGGCGACAACACGCAAAGTGCTGCATTAAAAACCCGCACAGTCTATAAATAAATATGTGAAAGATACATTTATGACCCGACTTCCATTCGCACATTGCTGCGTCGCCCCCAACACCTCCCCCCCCCCCTTGCACGAGACGAATGCGGGAGCAATCTCGCTTGTGCAGCAGCGATTTCGAATCGTTTCGTTTAATAATAAACTGCGCACTGCTTTTATTTATTGACCCAGTTTGGCAGTTAGCAAGTATGATAAATCGCCGTAGTTTGCACCACGCGCACCACGCGGCGTATGCGCAACCTCAGTGTGGCCCCAAAGTATCGCCTGCAATGCATATTTAAGCCGCTTTGCACACGACAACCATTTGCATGAAAACAATATGATAACTGCACAATAATGTTATATTCTCTTTATTCGAAATATATAAATTGTAAATTGTTTGTCGTTGGCAGCAGTTTATGCACTTTCAACTCTTGAATATCTAAACGAACTATTCGTTTGTGTTTGTGGCTTGGCATCCTGTTTGATGGCGCTTCATAAACGCTCAGTGAACGCTCTCGTTTAATAGTCTGGCCAGCTGCGTTTGCAATTTTCTGCTGTCATAACTTTGGCTCAACAATTGCAAACTGTTTGTGATGCATTCTAATTAAATGCCGCATGCAAATTGTGCTTTCGTGTTGCAACAGCACTCTTGACAAGCTGCATTCGCTTTCATTTACTGCTGCAGCAGTGTATGCCGTCAATCAGCACTGTTTCCAGGGTATGGATGCATGGCGAATGCCGTAAATTGTTTTGCAAAGTGCAGTTGTGCTTTTTCCAGTTGGCACGCGGGGGCGCCAAGAAGGCGAGGCACAAATTGTCACACTGTGCGAGCGGGGGGCGTGCCAAGTGTCAAGTGGCAAGCAGAATTTATATGCAAATTTCATGAAACTGACACACACTCAATACGAGAAACGAGCACAGTTGATTACAGTTTGAGCGGCACTGCTGCTGCAAGTTATTGTGACACTTTGTGCGGCGCCTGTTGACAAACAAGGCTGCCAAAAAAAAATTGAGAAGAAAGCCATGCCCAAGTGCCACGCCCACTGCCCTTTGTGCCTGGGCAGCCGGCGAGCTGCAAGTGAAGTTGACTGATGGCCGAATGGCAGCACTGACAGGCTGCAGCCTTTTCAAATGAACTGCACAGCAGCCGTGGCATGCAACGGCAGCGCAGCGCAGCCGACGAGCCAGCAGTGGGCGAGCGAGTGTGCGTAATCGGAGCTGACCCAGCTTGATAAACGATGACGAGTTCGCTTGCAAGCGCCCAAAAAAGCCAAGAAGTTCAGCTGCAAGCGAGTGAGCTCGACTGCGTGACACGCGCACAGATGTGGCACACTTCTACAAGGTTCTTTAAATGAACGGTCTGCAACTGCTAAGCAGCATGCTTTAAGCAATAACATTTACTGGACATTTAATGTCTACAACCTGAGCACTTCAAGGCGTTTGCAGGCAGCCTGTTTAAATAAGCTGAAGCTGCGTAAACGCCTACGAAATGTGTGAAACTAACTTAACACTACAAGCTACTGAGATCTAGCACTCGGACGGCAGCAAAAAGTGTAGCATACTTTTCAGCTGGCAGCAAAAATACTAATGCCTCGCTCAGCTTACAGAAGGCGCCCCAAACAAATTGCTAAGGTCGCCGAGGACAAAGCGATAGACAGACAGTTTGTTAGTACAAAGCGACAGACAGGGAGCTCTAGAGAGAGAGAGAGAGAGAGAGAGAGAGAGAGAGAGGGGTAGAGTTGTATGTGTGGCATTTATTTTACTGCCAGGCTGTCTCGGTGAAGAGCGCGCGGCCGTAGCCGGCAATGACGGCCTTGTTGGTGGCCTGCACCTCACCCCAGTCGCTCAGCTGCAGACTCTGCATGTAGACGGCGCCCAGATACGCATTCTCCTGCTGTGCCTCCTCCTCCGGGTGTGCGTGGCGGCACTTGAGTCCAATGTCCAGCAGCAGAGCGGGCCCGTCGAAGCGTGCCAGATAGTAGCGCACACGCCAGCCGTCGCCCAGCACGCCCTTCTCGGCGGGCAGCTGCTCGGGCACCAGGTGCGCCGGCAACGGCCCGTTCAGCGGCTGCAGAAAGGAGCGGCCGGGTCGCAGAATGTGCTCGTCGTACTCGCCGCAGAACACGTACAGACTGTGCGAGCGTGCCCGTGGCGGACAGCAGCGCAGCACCAGGTCCAGATGGTGGTGCTCCGCCTGTGTCTTGTACGCGTATCCCAGCAGCAGCAGGCCCAGCGGCAGCTCGAACTCGGTGAGGAAGAGCCGGAAGGCGCGGTCGTAGTTGAGCACGCGCAGTGCACAGCCGCCGGCGAAGGCGGTGTCGAAGCTATGCTCGGCGTTGCGGTACAGCGGCACCGACGGCTGCAGCGACTGGCGCGCCAGGTTGAAGAAGGCGCCGCCGGAGCTGCTGCGAGCGCCGCACTCGTAGCTGGCGCGCCCGGAGCCCACGCAGAAGTCCGTGTAGAAGGGCAGACGGCGATAGGGGTGTGTGGCCAGCAGCGGCCAGACGTTCGACCACCACTTCTCGTTGCGGCCGAGGAAGGCCGCATTGAGGGCCGCGTCGCCGACCTCGTTGCGCAAGTCGTAGCCCCACTGCTGCAGCGACTCGTAGCACCAGGCGGGCGCAAAGATGCCCGCCGAGAAGCCGCGCCGCACTATGCGGGCCAGCGTGCGATCGCTGCTAAAGCGCGCCAGCTGCCCGCGCCCGAACACATCCAAGCCCATGAAGACGCGCTGCCCGAGCGCCGACTCGCGTGTCAGCGTCGCCGCGCTGACGGCCAGGTTGTCGTCGTTCCAAGTGTAGTTGATCAGCATGCCGTGGCTGCGCCGGAAGAACTGCACGTTGTGTGCGTTCAGCTCGTTCTGCCAGCGCAGGCTGCCCGAGTCGATGATGCTGTCGTACCAGAAGACGCGTCCGTGCGGCACCTGCGCCTCGGTTGCGCGACGCAGCTCGTCCACGAAGAGGCTGCAAAGCGGGGAAGGCGGTTTAGTCATGCATAACACTTTGTCTACTCCACACGAGTCTAAGATACTTCATTGCATAGCTAGACAACTATTAGTGGCAAGTGGTGTGATTGATTAGAGCTTGCATTGGCAGCTAAACAACTGGACATCATTGCCTGCTAAGTGAGACGACAGCGTGCAGCATTATATTTCTAAATTGACTGCTTTCTAATGTCGTTGCAACTTGCATTTTCACTTCACTCAATTCAATCCACTTGCACCGCCTGATTAACCCTAATGCTAGCGGGCTAAGCTATTATAAAATCCTTTTTGGCTGACGCCCTCACGTACAAATTGTTACGACTCGTAGTCTTGTAAACGTAGTCTACCCTAACGTACAAATTGTCAGACTCGTGGTCTGCTAAACTTAGTCTACCCTAACTTACAAATTGTTAGACTCGTAGTCTTGTAAACGTAGTCTACCCTAACGTACAAATTGTTAGACTCGTGGTCTGCTAAACTTAGTCTACCCTAACTTACAAATTGTTAGACTCGTAGTCTTGTAAACGTAGTCTACCCTAACGTACAAATTGTTAGACTCGTGGTCTGCTCAATTGTGAATATCAGCTACTTTAATTTATGTATTGTTTCAACTTTCTGCTGCTGCTCAATGCAGTGTTATATTCCGGAGAAATACAAAGAAACTATTGCAATTCGAGTATTTACTTAAAGTTGCAACCACAGCAAGGAAACTTAATTGTGTGTCAATACTGATGAAAAGGAAAACGTATCTGAAAACTGAACTATCTAGTAGTTTATAATTTGGCTGGAATACTGTATTGATTGTCTTTTCCTGAGCATCATTTGTGGGGAACAAACGACTGAGAGTTGAGACACTTCTGTTGTAAACTTGCTGCCGTTTACAACAGAAGTACGACAACTCTTAGTAGATTGTTCCCCTCAAAGTATGGCCAGGAAAACACGCGTGTCTTGATGACAAACCTCAGTAGCTGAGCTGTTCTTGGAGATGGTGTACTTACTAGAGATTGGCCATTTGGCTAGCCTCCACTGCGTACTCCACGTTGACCAGCCAGCCCTCGAAACAGAAGTGCAGACAGAGGCGCGTGAGAGCGGCGACGGCGCGCTGGACGCTCTCCTCGCTGGCGAGCAGCTCGGCGAGCAGGCGGGCGCCCGACTCGCCCTCGACAATGTAGGTGCCCAGCACGGGCACGCCATGACGATGGGCCGCGTTCAGCCAGCCGCAGGGCGGTATGGTCACGTACTTGTGGCTAAAGTAGCAGAAGTAGTCGACCGACGACCAGTGCACAAAGCGATAGTCATCGAACTTCTGCGAGCTCTGATAGTGCCTGCAAGTAGAGAAGGAGCAACAAAGTGGTAGTAGACGCGAGCTGATCGAGTGCAGGGCTTACCGATCGGCCAGATAGTTGCCCATCATGTCGTGGCAAACGAGGAGTTCGCGACGATTCCCCTCGGTCATGCCGCGTCGAAAGCCGCCCACCAGATCCGCGTGGTACTCCAGACAGACGGCAGTGCCGCGCACTTGGGTGTCCAGGGGACGGACGTAGCGGCGCCATTGAATGTTGTGGCTGCGCACCTGGAAGCCCAGCAACTGCTCGTTGTTGGTCAGCGGCTCCGCCTCCAGTTGGGCTGCAATGTGGGGTGTTAGCTGTGGATGCATCTGCTCGAACTCGCCGCTGCAACTGCTGCACGCCAAATGACTGCTGCTGGCGAGTTGTTGCAGTTATCACAGTTCCGCAGCGGCGACCGCATTAGAAGGAAACGTCGAGGGCGGCGGATGAGTGCGATTAAATGCATTGAGCTTGTCCCAATGTCACTCGCAACAATCGTTGCCTGATTGCACAATATCTCTCACTCTCCCACTCTCTCTCTCTGACAGCAACTCGGCAAGTTTGGCCAAACCCTACAAGTTTGCGCGCTCCTTTGGCGGGGTTTTAAAGTCAATTTGATACAGTTGCAAAGTGGTTTTTGGGGCTTCGCACTCGCATAACTCAATTCCAAAGTTACACTTAGGCGCACACCAAGCATTGGCTTAAATCTACTTGCATTCACATTTATTATGCAAAAGCCAAGCTCAACTTTTTACAACTTCAAGGCCCCATGGGGGAAATGATTAGTGGCATGTTAGTAGAAAGTTAGTAGAAATACGATACGATATCGCGGAACTTGAATATTGATAGACATAAAGGGCACACGGTAATAATATATCGGAAAATTACTATAACATATTTGCCATTCAAATTATGACTCTTATGATACCGAACTCTTTTTGTTGCCAAAAGTTGGTAATCTAATCAGAAGCTCTGTCGACAGTTGCATGAGAAAAGGCTTTAAAGTCGCTGGGCCTCAATGTCGACGGCGCCATTGAAGTGGGTAGGTAGGTTGGTAAACTGGGCGTGGTCGTGCGGTGCACTCAAAGAGCAGTTGAGAAACGCACTGGCAAACATAAAACGATTTCATCTTATCGCCCATTCAACTTCATTTTCTACGGGCCGCACACAAAAAAAAAACAAAAAAAAAAAAAACAATATATTGTTCATTTGGATTTAGTGAATAATTCATGCGGTCAGATGCGGAGCTCGACGTGGATGCGGACTCGCAACCGGGCAACGCAGTGACCTTCAAGCCATTTCAATTGCAGTTTCTAATATGCAGCAACAGTGGCTGCAACAACAGCAGCAGGCGTTGCAGCCGCATCAGCAACGGCAACAGCAACAGCAATAGCTGTTACAGCAGCCGCATCACCATTGCCGTTTCCTGTGGCAAAACTTTTTTCTATACCCGTTAGCCACAATTCGATAAGGGGCTGATAATTTGCTGAACTTGCAGACCACTGCGAAACTAGAAACTCTGCTACTTAATTGCACATTATATATAATCTTACATAGTAAATTGCTATTCTTAGTAAATAGCATTCTTAGAACAACTGTCCACTTTTAGAAGTAAGCATTTTACTGTGCTATTTAAAATTGACTACATTAAACATATAAATTGCCCTGATTTGTTTTAATGTGTTGCCAACTGCCTCAAGAAATTGACCTAATTACGACATTCCCATTTGCACGACATTCATTTTGCAAAACAGACGAAAGCTATTGTAATTAACTCAACTATGTTACAAAGCAGTCGGGAGATAACAAAGGTTTCGTACGGAAATAAACGGAATATGAAACACTTCCCAGAATTCTATGAGCAACCATTTTTAGAGCGTGCAAATCGAAAGTATACGTCTATGTATTAGTTTTCAGCTGCAGCGTTAAAGTTGCTTAGGGTCACACTGAATGCGAGAGGCGAGTATTTTGCAGTCGAGTGTGCACACTTTTCAATTCGCCGCTGAGGTGGGCGTGACGTTGCCGCCTCCCTGTGGTTATAAAGAGGGTGCTGCTGTGGTACAGCGGCAGGCGGCATTTTGTGCAATTTGTGCGCAACGAGGCGTCTGAGCGGAACTTTAATCTATCATGGCTGCTACGTTATGGATTTTCGAGCGGCGCGCTCCACGAATACCAATGAGCTGACCTTACAAATAGGAAACGTGTGCATTTCAAAGGGATTTCCATGTAGACAAGTAATATTAGCAGCGGCCATTAGAGTACATTGTTACCTTTTTAGGGGGGCAACTTACGCATCGCTCTTATTTGACCTCACAGTTAACACACAATTAATTGAGGTCTTCTTTAAACGTATTTGAAAAATGGTTCTTGGCGTACTTACGGCAGCCGCAGGTGCAGCATGTTGAAGAGCAAAAATCGCACAGCTGTTTTTTGCCCGCCGATTGCGCCTCATAAACACAGTCGGCTTTTGGCTGCAGCGCCTCGTTTTGAGACGCCGCTAACAATTGGTTGGCAGTAACATTATTTGAAGCCATTTTTTTCGCAGCACTTTTTTTTCACACTTCCGATATCACACGCACCAAACAAAAAACACAAGTAATAACAAATTTACAGACGCAGCACGAACTTGTGCCTTTTTTTTGTGACACAGCTGTGCGTCAACCGGCATTTGTTCTATAGTGTTGGTTAACAACGCGAAAGCTTCGATAGTTAAAAGCAGTGCTGAAATGGCGCACTTTAAGTTTCAATTTAAATTCGATATTTAAAATGCAGCGTTTTTGCTTTGCAATTTATTTGTGCTAATTGAAATTAAAAATAATTGCAATTTTGTTCTACACTTACAGCCCCAGCAAAATGAAGCCAAGGCCGCAATGCAGTCGAAAATAAATTGTAATTAAGCCAGTTTTCTGAAAGCGAAAAGAGAACTACCAGAACAATAAAAACAAAAGTTATTTATTGGCACCGTTGCCAAGAACAGCATAGCCGAAACTATTTATCACGCTCTGCTGCAAACTTTGATTATTTTTGGCATCAAGCAAACTACGAGAACGCATTAAAACAAAAGCAAAATGCCAGCAGGTCGTGTGGCCGGTAAAGCCGGCTACTCCAATCACTATTACAATGGTACGTACAATACTATATGCCAGTGTGCTGAGAATGCTAATTAAATTGTTAAATTTTGCAAAACATTTGGCAGCGCCCTACAATTGTTGCTCATTCAATTGTAATGCGCATCGATTGCATTTCGAATTGAATGCGATGTGCACTGAGCTGTTATTAACGCTTAGGCTGAGCCAACTAAAATACAATATAGAGTGCTTGTTTTGGCTCTTGGAACTCATTTCAAACTGACTCTTATTCTCTCTGTGTGTGTTTGTTTGTAGGACGCTCGTACGTGGGCATCAATGAGGAAATCATGTGGGTTAGCATTGGCATGGGCGTGACTATCGCGCTGCTCATAACGATTGCATTGTGCTACATCGCGCGAGAGAAGTGCCAAAAACGTCAACGTGAATATTACGTGACGGCATAGTTAATGTATGCAGCCTGCCAGCGACACGAGGAGGGGAACGAGAAGGCAACTCATTGCATTCTCCACATGGACATGGATGCGAGCGTCGAGGTAGACAAAAAGCAGGCCTTGTCAATGGCAGCAGCAACAGCAACAGCAGCAGCAACAGCAGCAGCACCAGAGGAGACAGATCAGCAGCAAGGGCAAGTGAAAGAGCAAGAGCTCGAGCTGCAGCTGGAGTTGTTGCCTTTGCCGGCGGTTACCATCATGAGCTGGACTGTTGTTGACATTTGTGGGGCGCGCAGCTGGGGCTAGCCGAAAATAATAATAAACACAACCCACCATTTCAAGCACACATACACGAACACACGCACAGACACCTACTATATATGTATGAGGCATTCTTTGCATCATTGTTGTAGTTTTTTTTTTTTTTTTGTGAATGTAAACTAAAAATTGTTGTAAGCATTGAGAACAGCCATGCAGCGGCATTACTTTAAAGTGAAACATGTTATTAAATTTGCCAAAATATATTAATAAATAGCAAAACACTCTCAAGTTGACTTTTGAATTGCGCGCTCACAGCGCAGCTGGCATAGCAACGATGCGCTGCCACTTAACAGCAAACAACACTCCTCAGCGTTGCCACTTAGCAGCGCTGTATAAGGTTGCACAGCTTGCGCTTGCACTGCTTGTCGACACTGCTTGCCAGTGTTGGTCAGCTGTTTGCAACTGCGCGTGGTAAGAAGAAGCGCGCGCGCACGTTTTTTTATTTACAAAAGTAATTTGCACAACGAATGCAGCGAAATGGATGACAATATAACGTTTAATGTAACAACAACCCCAAAACCAATAAATAAAACAGTAAAAAAGGTGAGCGTAAGCAAGTGTGCAAGTGCAGCACCATAAGCTAATAAATTGTTGCTTTGCAGGCGGTTCCAGCGCCAAAGGCGCTTAACAAACAAACACGTGCGGCGGCATCGGGATTCGATTTCCAGTTCAATGCGGAGAAGCCTAAAGTAAAGGCGCTGGTGGTGCGACGACGTGTGGCCACAGCGCCTAAGGAGCCGGCAACCACTAAGCCGTCAGTGCTGTTAAAAGAACAGTCCAAAGAGCTGATTAAGGAGCCGTTAAACGGGCAGTCGAAAGAGCTGCCCAAGAAGCCCGCTAAAGCTGTTGTCAACGGCAGCAATGTTTCCAAAGATGTGCCCAAGATGCTGGCCAAAACGGTGGCCAAGCCCGATGACAGTGGCTTCATGTTCAATGTGTTCACAGCGCAGCCAAGCGTGGCGCCACCAAAGCCGTCCGTGGAGCCACCGCCGAAGCTCAACGATTTGCGCAACAAGAAGCAGTTGCGAGCGGCACTTCGTGACCAAAAGGAGAATCCCAACAAACAGCCACGTGCTGGCGATCTGTTCAAGGCACAGCTGGACGAGGAGCATCGACAGAAGCGTGCCGCCGAGCAGCAGACGACAACAACTGAAGCCACTGCCGAAGCAAAGCCAGCCAATGAGGATGCGAAGCCAGCGCAGACAGCGAACAAGTTTCGCACGAAGAAGGTCGGACTGTTCGATCAGAGCGATGTGGCAGCCTTGAAACAGCTGGGCCAGCGTGCCGTCAAGCCCGTCAAGGAGACCATCTTCTCAGGCAGCAAGGTTTCGAGTCTGGGTCTGCATGCGCATGCCGAGAAGAATCTGGCAGATCTGCTGAGCATTACCGAACTGACCACGGTGCAGCAGAAGACGATACCCGAGGTGCTGGCCGGCAAGGATGTGCTGGTGCGCTCACAGACGGGCTCCGGCAAAACGCTGGCCTATGCGCTGCCCATTGTGGAGCGTCTGCAGGCCCAACAGCCGCACATTAAGCGCACCGATGGCGTGCTCGCCCTGATCATTGTGCCCACGCGCGAGCTCACGCTGCAGACGTACGAGCTGTTCCAGAAGCTGCTCAAGCCCTACACGTGGCTGGTGGCCGGCACGCTGTTGGGCGGCGAGAGTCGCAAGAGCGAGAAGGCGCGTCTGCGCAAGGGCATCAATGTGCTGCTGGGCACGCCGGGACGCCTGGTGGATCACCTGCTGCACACGGCCACATTCAATCTGGGCAAACTGCGTTTTCTCGTGCTCGACGAGGCGGATCGCCTGCTGGAGCTGGGTTACGAGCGCGACGTCAAGCAACTGGTGGAGGCCATCGAAAAGCAGCGGGCCGAGGTGGCAAAGGAGAAGGCACCCGAGGAGCCTGCTCAAGCCTTGCAGAGCATGTTGTTGAGTGCCACGCTCACGTCACAGGTGCAGCAGCTGGCGGGCTTGGCGCTCAAAGATCCGCTCTACATCGACAACAGCGATGAGGCGGCGCAGGCAGCGCTCAAGGGCAACGCTGGCTACGAGAAGGAGACCATTGAGGCGCAGCTCGCGGAGGGACTCGGCGAGTACATGGAGGATTTGACGGGTGTGCTGAGCATACCGGAGAATCTGCAGCTCAGCTATGTCGTGGTGCCGCCCAAGCTGCGACTGGTGACTATCTCAGCGCTGCTGGCCAAAGAGATGGCGGCGAGTCCCAAGCAGTTCAAGGCCATCATTTTCATGAGCACCACCGAAATGGTGAACTTCCATCACGATCTGCTGAACGAGGCGCTGACACGACGGGTGCTCGACGAGGACGACGAGGAGCTGGCCGCCGAGGAGGAGCAGTCCAACGATGGCGAGACGCCGCTGCTGCAGGGAATGCGCTTCTTCAAGTGAGTTCAGCAAACTTGTTTCTAGCAACTGCAATTGGTGCGTGTCTACAATAAGCAGTGGTTTGAATGCACGCTGTGGTTTGTGTCTTGCCTTAAGCATGCACTCTCACGGCGCTGTTGTGATTTAAAATAGTTAACGTTTGTATTTCACTGCGCTGACTATGTTGTTCAGCCAGGACAAATAATGTAGAGAAACTTGCAACTAATTCTGCTTTCACTTTCAGGTTGCATGGCTCCATGACGCAAACGGAGCGTCAGGGCGTCTTTCGTGGCTTCCGCGACTGCGCCAGCTGTGTGCTGCTGGCCACCGATGTTGTGGGCCGCGGCATCGATGTGCCCGACATCAAGCTGGTGGTGCAGTACACTCCGGCTCAGACCACAGCGGACTTTGTGCATCGCGTCGGGCGCACAGCGCGCGCTGGACGTCGTGGTCGCGCCGTGCTCTTCCTGGCGCCGAGCGAGGCGCAGTTCGTGCGGCACTTGGAAAACAAGCGCATACGCATTCAGCAGGCGGACATGTACAGCTATCTGAATGCACTGGTGCCCCGTGATCCGGAGGCGCGTAACGTGCAGGAAGCCGCCTCGAATTTGCAGCACAAGTTTCAGTCGCTGCTCGAGGATGATCGGGAGCTGAACGACAAGTCGTGCAAGGGTAAGTTCCCATGGCAGTTGCGCCTCTTTCGCCCCAGCCCCCCATTTGCATTACCATTCGTAACGCAACTAGCAATTTAATCCTTTCACCAAAAGTATATTAACTTTGTAATTACGATGTACATATATATGTTTTTTTCGCTGCTCTGGCGAGGGCTGCAAATGGCAGCGAGGGGAAGTGATAGACACTGTTTTTCCAATTATAAGTTGGACGTTCGACGCCACGCCCTTCGTTGCGGCCAGCCGCCCACTTGTATACGCTGGCAACGCGCGTTAAAAAACACGGTAAAATTATTTCATATTTGAAGTTAATTTCGATTGCGTGTCGAATTGCCCACCAACCAACCAACCAACCAAAGGACCGACTGTCGGACCGCGCCCGCCCACCACTCCACTCTGTTAAGTGACCAGCACTCCTGTCGTCGCAACCGCATATCCTTGTCCTCTTTATACCCTTTCCGTTAATGAGCCTGACTGCGTTTATGCGACATCACTAATGCTCTTCGATTTGCCGAATCTGCTCCTAGGAACATATTTAGTGATTTCATTTTTATGGTGCAAAGTCAAGCTCAAAGTTGTTTCAAAAAGGAGCAGATTAAACATGTTTTGCATAGAATTGCTAGGAGTGTAATTTTGTGAATTATTCTTGAAGACGGTTTCATTTGATTATAGTTAAAAGTGTTATATATTATTGGAGAGCATAGTGAGATGACAAATTAATTGATAATTTAGTAAAAATTTGTATATTTAATTACACAAATAGAAGAACTAGACATAAAATGAATGTGACACTTAAATTGATTTGTAGTGCTTCAAGTAAATATTTGAACAAGTGAAAAAGCGGGTAGTAAATAATGAAGAAAAGCGTATTGCAGCTGCGGCTTTGCCTCAATTGATGTAGATATACTTTCATTCCCTTTTCTGTGTGGTTTTTTTTGTCGCTGTCCTGTTAATGTCCTGTTGAAATTGTAATTGCAGCGCGGTCGAGAAATAAAAAGTTAATTAGATGTTACCAAGGCAGGACGCAATGCTGCCCAAACAGAAAGTCGAAAGAAAGCCAGGGAGAAAGGGGTCAAAGGCAATGGCAGGGAAAGTCAGAAGAAGCTATAAAAAAGAGGTGCTTGTTGTTGGAGTTCGCGAAGAAGTTGATAGGAAATTGATGTGTATCTGTTTGATTGAAACTAGTGAAGTGCCACGCCCACGACGCGCGATGGGATGCAAATGAATCATGGGAGCCGAGAAGCAGGCAAAAATCGCAACAGGAAACGGAAATTGTGAAATTCAAACAGCAAAACAATGGCAAAACAACAGGAATCCAGCAAACAGGAAAAAAAATATATAGCGAGCAAAGAGAACCATGATAATAAAGATGATGATGATGATGATTGGAGAAGATAAAAGAGAGATAGAGAGAGAGAGAGAGAGAGAGCAAGTGAGAAGGAGCAGCAACTGATGCTGAAACTGAAGCTAAAGGCAACCAGGCAAAATGGCAACTCAAATTGCACTTAAGCGTCGAGCCAAGCGTCAAGACAGGAAGCCACTTGGTAAAACTTGGGCGAGCAAAGAGCAAAAGTGATAGAGAGGCAGGGAGGGAGGGAGGTAGGTGGGGCAGGCTGATACTGGTTGCAGTTGATGTGCTCTGCTGTGCTGTGTCCAATCAAAAAGCCATTAAAAAGTATTACGCTTGAACAAAACTCTACAAAGCAGCAGATAAAAGCAACTACACAAAAATAGAGAACAACTACTCGAGCGCAAGAGCAGGAAAACGATAGTGAGGGGAGAGCAGAGAGAGTTTCTGAGTGTGCAGCCATTGCACACAATATCCAAAATATCCTTGGGTCACTGCTAATTGACATCGGCTTCCAGCTGACAACAATTAGTACTCTAGTTAATCTAGAAATGCGTTGCGTTAAAACTTCTTGAGTAGATAATTCTTTTGGTTAAAACCATCTCACTTCATTCGCTGTCAGAGTTCCACAAAATGTTGTCAAGTTTCCCTTTGTTAATCTGCATTTATTAGTTGAAGTTAATCCAGGTTTGCCTACCTCCAATTTAAGCTGATTGTTTGACTCTCGAGGGCTCCACTTTGGTTGCTCCTGATAACCATAATATTAATTTGCAGTTGCTCCGCCCTTTTGCCATTGCCAGCACACAGTTTCTATTAAGTTAGTAATTTCTTGACAAGCTATGCGCCGTTAATCATTCAATCATTAACTAAACATCAAAGCTGTTGCCATTGTCCGTGTAACCACATGATTAAGTGCTTAGTGGCGACGTCGATGTCGACGTCGAGGTAAAGATACATTTACTTGATGGGTGTATGGCGAGAAGCCTTAAGCCGAAAAAGCTGAAATGGAAAGCAAGGAAGGGACAACAGAAAAAGGGAGACAGCATTTGCGGTCGAGCGGGCGGGGGTGGCGGGTGGTGGCGCTGGAGAGACAGAAAACAATCACAACAATTTGCCACGCCTACAGTCACAGTCGAGAGAAGCAAGCGAAAACCACATGGACACGCGCGCTTTTCAAAATATCCGCTTGCATTTGCCGTCGTTGAGCCGTCGACGGGCGCATTAGTCGAACCACCGCCCCCCTGCCCCGCCTACTACCCTGGCCAGCGCCAGAGCCAAACAATGGAAATCGCCGAGGAATGGGTGTGGATGTGGGAATGGGCTCTGAGAAAGTGGCATAAAAAGCCATTTTGTGCGGTTTTGTGCACTGGGTTGGCTTTGCCGACATTCGCTCCTTGGGCTCTCAGATTTTGGCATTTGCGTTGGGTGTCATCCAGCCGCCACCCCCGACTAGCACTTGAGCAGAGAAAGAGAGAGAGAGAGAGAGGGTGCTCGAATGACATTTATTTTATTCGCAACTTCCGGCTTGCAGACGTCTCCAAACATCCGGGCTCGTCATACTTTTTGTTTGTTTAATGTCTGCCACTTGACTGTAATCGCATTTGCGGCAATTAAGCAGCCCCAAAGACAAGGGTTTGACTTCGAGACACCCCACACGCACGAGACCGCAAAAGGGACTAACGATGGACGGACAGAGGGACAAAGGGACAGACAGGATGGAGCTGCGCTGAGCTGAGCTGTGAACGTAGCGAAAGGATGAAACGACGGCTGCTGCCAGTTAATTGCCGGGGTAGCGCTGCGTCTTTGACTTTATGTGCTCAGCATCCCCCTCCCCCTCCCCCTACCACTTTCACACACACGCACACGCACACACACACACACTGTTTGTCTCCCTCTGTTGCTGTGGCATTCAACCCCGCCTGGGGATTAATGCATTTATGGCTATTGTTTAGCTAATGATTCCAAAGTTAGTCGCAAGTTTTTGCCACTGAACTGATTCAAAGCGTCTTCATAGTGAGCATTATTATGTAATGCATTATCATGTTATCATGTGAACCTGTTTAGTACTACAATATATTCATTTGTGAGGTTCTGCAAATGAGCGCTGACGGAGTCTGGCTATAAATTTGATTTGTTGTGCAGTATCGTTGGTTAGTTGCTTCTATATCTAATAACTTGATACAGTAGATTCAGAGAGAGCAAATTAACCGCTTAATCGCAATACTTTATTAGCAAGAAATGCTAATGATTTGCGGCTCAAATGCCACGCTGAATGGAGATGCAATAACTGCGATGATATGCCAAAGGAGTGAATGACAATTATATGCCTCAATTTGTGTGCCACGATAGCGATCCGATCTGTATTGGGCAACTGCTCCCATGTGAGCGGTCGATGAGAACACTTTTGGGCACTTCACAGCTTCAGCTGTCTGGCAGCACAAAGAACTTTATACATTTCATGACACATTTGCATACGTTAGAGGCGAGTGGAGGGGGGAGGGGTCTATCAACGATATGGGAGCTGTCTGTAGATATGCATTTGTCTAACTGATGTTTATCAGACTCGCTTGCTGCTGTAAGGACAATTGCGGCTTTGCGGTGCGCACGTTGTGGTAATTTGATATCATTGTTGTATAATTTGGCATTGCCTGGCATAAGTGCTGCGTAATTAGCAAGGACATGCCCACAACACACGAACACACACACACACACACACACACAGACAGACAGGGACATAAAAAGGCTGTCGGGGCGAAGGCAGGAGGACAACGAGAACGACGACGGCGATGTGCTGCATTTTTGGGGATGGCAAACGCGAGAAATCCTTTGCTGACAATGCTCATTTGTCATTTTAACAAATTTATTTTGTAATGAATGCCACACACACAAACACACACAGTCGCTCACACACACATGCTTGTCTGCTGCAGGCACTTAAGCCAACACATCAATTAATTCTGAAAGCATTAACATGCTACTCAACTCAACACAACGCATCACAACTCGACTCGACTCGACTCGACTCAACTCGATTCGACTCTAACTCGCTTCGCTCTTCTGCTCGCCTCTTCTCCTTTTTATTGCTGTGTTTCTATATCTCTCTTTTTTCGTTTTGTGCCGCAGCCTTTGTCTCGTGGATGAAGTTCTACTCGACGTTTCCCAAGGAGCTCAAGTCCATATTCAATGTGCGCGTCGCCCACATGGGCCACTTTGCCAAGAGCTTCGCCCTCAAGGAGGCGCCCAGCAAGTTCGCCCACAAGCACGCCGCCCCCAAGCCGGCGCCGCCCACCAATCGTCTGACCTACACGGAGCGGTAAGTAACGCTGCACAGTACACTTGCTTATATAGTTGCTATATATAGTTCGAAACATTTGCAGCGATCCCGAGAAGCTGCAGCAGGCTAAGCGTGCCAAGAAGCGACTCTACACGACCACAGTGAGTGGCGAGGTGCGGCAGATGCAGCAGCCAGCGGGCAAGCCGGGCGGCGAGCGCCATCTGGCGGCAGGCGGTGGCAGCTCGACAGGCAATGGCAAGAGCAACTTTATGAAGAGCTTAAACAAATCGCGGGCACTCAACATTTCCGAGTTCGACAGCGGGCTGCCGGCGCTGTCGGCGCCCAAAAAACGCAAGCAGGCGTAGGAAGCGCGTATTGGAGTGAGGGGCAGAGGGCAGAGGGGGCGGCATTTTAGGGAGCTATTCGAGCGTTTAATCGAAAAGCAGCAGCAGCTAAAAATGCTAAAAAGCCGAGGCGAGCCAGCGGCGTCTCGAAAACCTCATAAAAGTTTCATTTTTCTCAACTTTTAAGCCCGGACGTCCTGCGGGAAAAGTTGAGACTGTGTCGCTGCCCGGCAAACCGCAGCTAGCATATTTTAAGCTCATCTTTACAGTTAGTTGGCTCTATAGCGAAACTCTTCTCTTTTCATCATATTTCCCATTTTTTTTTTTTTTTTTTTTTTTTGTATTTTCTGTAATATGTTTTTTAAGGGCAAATATTAGAAATCCATTTTCCGCTCACTGCAGATTCATTCAGTTTTGAAAATGTCAATCCCCGTTGCTGCCACACAGTGACTCGAGGGGAAGGGAGGGGGTGGGGGTTGTGCGGCACGTGTTGGCCGCCTTTTTGTGCAACTGAAGCGCGTAATTTGTTGGACAAGCCATAAATAAATATGAAACATAAACGCATAAAAAATCAAACGATTTGCTTTCATTTACTTTCCCATCTAGATTCATTTTTTTCCGCTGCTGTTGCTGTTGCTGTTGTTGTTTGTGTCGAGCGTGTGCTCGCAATATTTGCGCAGGACACGTGTCGGGGATATTAAGGAAAAACAAGAACAACAACAACAAGCAGCAGGAAACGCCGCTCGCCTTCTTGGCTATTATGACCATTAATTGCTGGGGGCCCAATTAAAAGCGAGCGGAGTCCAGCGATTGATTTTTAATAAGCACTACTCCACATCGCCATCGCAGGGTGTGCTCTTTGTTTTTTGTTCTTGTCGCTGTCAGCTCTCAAGTCGATACTCAAATTGGCCGGCCAATCAAGCGTGTCCGCCCCCCACACTGGCGACTGCCCGACTAAGCGCCTTAACTGGACTCGACTTGAATGGCGTCCTAATTACGTGCTACGTGCGAGTGTCAACATATGAAATAATATTTTGATTCAGCCCGCCCCGTCGCACGCAGCTGAAAGCTGACTTTTGTGCGGCAGTGTGTTCTTGCACTCGCCTGGGCATGCTGCCGACATCATAAAGTGTGGCCAAAGCAGTGTACAAATAGTCTAACTTAAGAGCAACTTTGAAATTGTGACATCGAATTAGTGTGAAGCACTTATCGATTGGCATCTCTAGCCAGCAACGATAAAGAAGATTATGTAGCCTAATGTTAAAAGTAAATCTAAGGTTTCGTAAAACTAATAGTTCAATAATCAAATCGTAAAGTTTTAAAGTTATGTCAAACACTTCAATGGAAGTTCATCACAAATCAAATGAATTCATGCAAATGTTCTTATTTATATTTTAAACATATTAGTAAATTACATTCATGAAATTATGGTTGACTTGTACACTCGATTATGATATGTTTGTGAAGTTCCCAAAGTGCGCATTGAAAACATTTACAGAGTATTTCAAGTACATCAATTAAATGGCAACGCGATTTGCTCACAGCTCAAACGTCTTGCTGATTCAAAGCGAAGCAGTCAATCAGCAGTGAAGCAGTCGTTTGTTGTCGTTACACTTACAGGGTATCTGCGCTTCGAGTGGTCTCGCTGTCAGCGCGTTGGCCGGCTCGTTGGTTGGTCGGTTGGTCATTTGCCACTTTGCAAAGGGTTGTCGAGCGTTTCTAATGTGATTGCACTAATGGTTCGAATTATAGACGCATTAGGGTAAATTAAAATCCTCCTCGCTCCACGGCCACCCCCTCCAGCCCGTGACCGCCACCACCCACACTGCAGCACGATTTGGGGGTTGTGCTTGCCTCGCTGCTCGCCGGCTGCCCGGCTGCCCGGCTGCCCAGCTGCCAATAAAAAGGCAACTCACTTAGAGCCAACGGCTTGACCTGCCAGCCAGTTCGTCAGTCAGTCAGTTAGTCGGGGGGGGGGGGCTGACTTACAGGGTGGATTTGGATTGCTGAGTGCTCAGCAGGGGCGGGGCAGGGGTTGGGGCCGAGCGGCCGCCTGGGGGTTGGTAATGAAGTTGTAGCGGCTGCATCAACAATGCCATTGTCAGAGTGTTCTTTTGTGGTCAGGTGCAAGTGTTGCACGTTTTTTCATTTGTCCTTTGTCCACTCCATTCTTTTTATTCAAATTGAAAAGGGCGAAATTCCAACAGCTGTCAGCATTTCTTTACAGGTGAACACCGCTCGGTGGGCAGTGGGCAGGGGGCAGTGGGCAGGGGGCGGCGCGCTGGGGGCGTTTCACTTTGATTATGAAAATGCTGTGACCCGTGGTATGTTGACAATTGCCGCGCAGGCTGCCCCAAGCTCGAGGCAGGGCCAACCAGGAGTGGCTAATTGACGAAGGCCGCGTGGATTTGACACCTTTTTTCTCTTGACGTGTTAGTTATGCAAAGCAGCGACTATAACATTTCAATTGCGCGCACTAAACTCTGCGATTCTTGTTAAGCAGCTAGAGGTGAATTAAGCAATAATCACTTGTCCTTCAGCAATTGTAATAAGCATAGTAATTAATTGGTTTGTCTAGTAGGCTCCCTGCCAGCAGTGCACTAAAATGTTGTTCTAGTATTGCTTAGCAATTTGTCATTATATCATTGACTTTTCCTATCCCTTTCCTTTCCCCTTTTAATGCTACATTGATTTATAGCTGGCGAGCTACAATTTATTTGTTGACATCGTTTTGCAAAAGAAGTGCGTTGATTTCTATTAGATTCTTCTCTTAATTTAATTCTATTCCAAGAAAGCTCGATTCTATCTCTAGCAAGTATTTTATATACTACAACGATAAGCTTCATTTAGTTACAATCATAAAGTCGAAAACATGATTAGAAATCGAGAAGGAAAACAGCTTAATTGGGTAGTTACAATGTGTTTGCTTTTGTTTCAATAATTCAAGTGAATGGCAATGAAAAGTTTTCTGCTGTTTTTGCAGTATTTACTCAAATACTATTCCTCCAAATAATGAAGGTGATATCGGCAAGGAGTGACAGCTCCCAGGCCGAAGTTTTGCGTGGAGTTCGCCACTCGTTTTTATGCCTTTTCTCAGCCATTTCCAATTTCCAATTAGAAGGCAATGCGATTGCGTGCACAAAATGACAAGCTTTTATGAAATCGCGATGGTATCCAAGACAAGGGCAGGTGTGGACACGGGGAGACGAAGAGGGAGAGGGAGAGGGAGAGAGAGATAGCCACCCTTTAAAATTATGATTTCATTTGACGTCCGTCGTCGACGAGGAGGAGCCACAAGGCTAAAGGAATGAAGGGAGCGGTCCGAGGCTGGAGCTGGAGTCGACGGACTGCATAGAGCACCCACACACAGAGTGGACGGACGGGAGGCAGGCAGGCGGGCAGGCCGGAAATCAGGATGAACTCAAATTATACATATTTGATATGCAACAACGTTGTGTTGTCTTTGCTTCTTCTGCTCTTTATTACGGTTTCGCTGCTGTTGGCTTTTTATCCAATTATGTTCATTAAATTGGCATTTGAAATGAGCTGAGGCAAACTAAGCATATTATGAATGCGGCGCAGCGGAGGCGGGGCGAGCGCTGAGCTCCTTCTTTTGGGGGTTGCAGCATAAACTACTTAATACTTATTTAATTTGCGCTCAAGCTGCTATCGAGGCTGAAGTCGAAGCTGATGCGAAATGCAGTCAAGCTGAATGCGTGTCCCGGCACAACTGTCATAAAAATCACGCAGCGGAAATTATTTTGTCACCATTTATAATTGCATTGTCACAGCGCACAGCAACAGCAACAGCAACAACGACAACTATTGGTATTGGCTCGGTGTTGTTGTTGTTATTATTATTATGCTGATTGGAGGGTGTTGAAAGTAACACCCCGCACATTAAATCAAGTGGCTGCGGGCAACGTCATACATAAATTATTGAAAAATCATTCTGCAAATAAACCCAACGACAGTCGACAGACGACAGACGACCAACAACCGACGACCGACGACTGCGTCCTGGGTCAGCGAGTAGTGACTGAAGTGGAAATAGAAGCCACCACCAGCCCAGAGAAGGCCGCAAGGATCCGTGTGCACTCAGACGGATGGACAGATGGAGTGATTGACTGGCTGACTGTGACCATAAACACATTCATATGCTCAGCTCACTGCTGATTTATGCCTCGAACAAGTCTGCTTAAAACAACATTACCACTTTAACTTCTTTTTTTGAAGTATTCTCTAAACTTACTACTCTAATAATTGCCAAAAGAAATTGAAATTCAATTAAGTTGCAATTTTTAGTAGCATTTGGAAATTGAATATCTCTCAATTTGCTTTTCTTTTATAGAGATAGCTACGCTCTATAAATTTGCATGCCGTATTATTGTAAAATTAAGACAAATAGCTTGTCGCTGCTTATAGTCTCTTTTAAACAATTCATAGTTGTTAAAGCTGATTCCTTAGCAATTTAGCTGCCTCAAGTATTTCATAACATTTTCAAAAGCAAACACATCGGAGATAAATGCTAAAATGATGGCTAAGAAATGTTTTCTTTAAAAAACTAAAGCAAATTGTTGCAGTTATTGTGTAAAGCAACATTTGTCTAGCCCAGGAAAATGCGCAGTTTTGTTGGATGCTGTCAAGTTGACTCTGCACATTGCGCATACGCCGCGTGGAGCGCAAAGCGCTGCAACTAAAGTGTGGAAGGTGTAGCCTCAGCTAACTGCCGCAGCATCCAAATCCAATTAATTTCATTGCGCCTAAAAACTTTAAGCGCAAGCGTCGAAGCACAGTAAGGCAAGAAGGAGGCGGAGACGGCGATGGGCATGGAGGTGGAGTTGGAGTTGGAGATGGGTGGAGAAGCTACCCCCTCGACAGGGACTGGCAGACACCCTTTAGCCAGTCGGCAGTCGGCAGTTGGCAGTTGGCAGCTAATGGAAAGCGACGACGCCGGTGCGTCTGTGGCGTCAGTTCCGTTTCCGTTTGAACGATTTGCGTCGACGCCGAGCGGCGGCTTCTATTTATTTGCAAATGCAACTTGTCCAATTTGACAGTTGTCGCTTGTAAATGTCACAGCCGAGCGACGGCAGCGGGCGGGTTAGGGGGGGTGGCTGGCTTCAAAGCAGGCGGCGGGCAAAAGTCAGTGAAGCGTGGAAGTGTGAAAGCCTGTAACGAGGCATATTGCGGATTGGATTTTGTGTAAATTTATTTATGTTAATTAGTTTCAATTTGATTTAATTTGCGCTCAAGCAGCTTCACAGCCACAGCGCCAACCCGCAGTCGAAGTCGACTCAAAGTCGCAGTCGCAGTCGCAGTTGAAGTCGAAGTCGAAGCCGAAGCCGCAGTCAAGGCAAGGCAAAGGCAGGCGAAGGCAAAAGCAAACTGAAATGAAATGAAATGAAATGAACTGACAATTAAAAGCACGTTAAAAACGCATTTAGCAAACGTTGAGCGGGGCGGCGAGTGGCGGGGAGCGGGGAGCGGAAGCGCCGAGTGGTAAAAAGGGGGATCCGTTTAAGCCGAAAACGCCTAATGACAGCTGCATTAATCCTGTGCGCTAACAAAGCGTTGAAGAAATCACTTTACCAGCGGCGGCGGCGACGGCCCATAAAACAAGCCAAACACACACACACACAGAGAGCGGGAAGTGAGAGCGAGAGCGAGTGAGAGGCGGAGAAGAGAAATGACGGGCCAAAAGGAGACGCCGCCAAAATCAGCGAAATGACAACGAGACATGCAAACAAATGGAAATGATGAGCTTCAACGCGACCGTCGAGCGTTGAGCGTCCGCGTTGCATTTCGACTTCGACTTCGACGAAAAGTCTAATTTGTTGATAATTTGCGACCGCCGCCGCTGACCGCCAACGATGCCCCACGGCCACAGGCGCTGCGACGGCCACAGGCAGCCAGAGAGCGAGACGGCGACGCAAT
The DNA here is from genome assembly GCA_035046165.1 of Drosophila rubida. NCBI lineage: Eukaryota > Metazoa > Arthropoda > Insecta > Diptera > Drosophilidae > Drosophila > Drosophila rubida. Next base: position 9,591,817 of record JAWNOF010000023.1, on the reverse strand, counting down.
GCGCATTGCGTTTTGGGGGCCAAGCGATACTTCCGCTAAGCCATAAATGGAAATGGAAATGCAGCCATGGCTTGAACTTCGCCAAGCAGTTGGAGCTGACGCGTTCGAGCAGCAGCTGCCAGGGAGGTTGGAGTTGGTGCTAGTCGCGTTGCACTTGCGACTTGGTGCCGTTTGGATTTATGATGCGTTGCGCCAACTGCCAATTTAAAGACCATTTGGCCAAGAGGCGCGATTCCAAAGACTAAATTGCTCACAATTTGTGGGGGGTGTTGTTGTTGTTGTTGTTGTTGTTGTTGTTGTTGTTGTTGTTGTCGTTGCTCTTTTTGTTGCCGTTGTTGCCGTTGTTGCTGTTGCGCTCAACAGGCTCGCGAAGGTCAGTTGACGGATTGGCGGCAGTCGAACTGAGCGTTGAACCTAATTAATTGCGTTTTAATGTGCGTGCAACGGCAGCCGCAGTGGAAAGTGCAGCGGAACGGTGGGAGTGGAACACCAAAGTGGGCTACTGCAAGCAATTTGGAAAGTACTTAGGTTGAAATCTAAGAAATGCATCAATGGAATCGTGGAACACGGAGCAGCAATGCGCGCGTTGTGGAACGCTGGGAAACTTACAAAATGCTTTTAGATATACAGATGAAACGATTCCAGCGTGTAAATTCAAAGTGCTTGCTCAACAGTCCACTAAATAGCTTGAGAAGAACAATGTGGAACTGGACCAGCGTGGAAGTGGAACAGCGTGAAAGTGGCGGAGCAGCATGAAAGTGGAACAGCGGAATTGAATCTAAGCAGTGGGATTGCTTGATAGTAAGATCTTTAGTGCACACATATGAACTATTATGTGGAACGCTGGAAGTGGGAAATTTTGGAATTGTGAGACACTGCTTAACATTTTCGAAGCTAGCTCTCAAAGATTTGAGAAATTAGAGCCAAGCACTAAGAAAACGAAAGAGTAATGGTATTGCAAAATAATTTAGTACTTGCATATATTAGGCGGAACTCGCTTAAAAAGTGGAACGCTGGAATTGGGAAACTGTGGAATTGTGAGACACTGTTCAAAATGAAAGAGTAATAGTATTGCCAAATAATTTAGTCGTTTAATACACTGAGTCAGTGGAACAGAGTTCATCAATTCCGCTATGCCCTTCACCCCGCAACCCTCTCTCTCTCTCTGTCTCGCTCCTCTCACTGCCATTCGCTGTCATCGAATTTGTGTTCATTTGACAGCCGCTGCTTTGATTTATGTGCACTTCACGCTTTGTCGCAATTGCTGCAACATGCCACGCCCCTGGCCATTGTGCGGCCCCCGCGCGACGCGCTTGCAGCGTGCCCGTTAAACACACATAGAGTGCTGGCATTATCCTGGACACGTGTGCGCACAAATTGATCCTTTATGAGCATTTTGCGGTTAATAATACTTTAACGTTGCGCTTCCCCAGCCCAAGGAGGGGGAGGGGTCAATTGCTGGACAGCCGCGCGAATCCGTTGGCAGCGGCAGGCACGTGCCACCGCCACCGCCACCGCCACCGCCACCGTCACCGTCACCGCCAACGCCGCTGAGCCTTTAAGTGTAAGCGATAAGCCATTGAGAGCCGCGACTGCGGATGAGCTGCAGTCGCTGTCCAGGACTCGGCTGGGGTTAAGTCGCGCCACGCCGACGACTTTGTTGTGTGTTTTGTTTGTTTGTTGTGCCCAAAAAACAGAGCGGCGGACAGGGGCAGAGTCGTGTAGTAGCTGCTTGACATGTGACACCTTTTGTCAGCGAGCCTCAACGGCGCTGCCTTTGTTTTGTTGTTGTTGCAAGCACGGCGGCAAAGGCGCTTAAGAGCACGGCCGATCTTCGGCATCCTGTTCGACTGCTCGACTGCTCGACTGCTCGACTGCAGCGCGGCCGGCAACTGTGTAAATCCCAAATGCCACTTCACACTTAATTTGCTCATAATGCCCGGCGTAATCCTGCCTGCCTGCCTGCCAGCCTGCGTTAATATCCTGGCAATTACGCTGACAACAACAATATTTGAAAATTGCATTAGCAACAAGCACAAGCACAACCACCACCACCAGCAGCAGTTGCCACCCCCCTCGCACACACACTCCCTCCCTCTCTCGCTCTCTCTGTCGCTCCCGTGTCGAGATTTTCTGCTGCAGCGGATCTTATCAGCTCCTTCACATATGCTCCGGCTAATACTGCTAATGTGACAAATTCATCCAGCGACTTGATTCGAGTCCTATTGAGCTGTCGCCGCTCGGCGTTGTCCTTTTTCGAGTGACGCTCAAATTCACATCGCTGATAAGACTTAAGTTGCCCCCCCCCCCCCCCCTCCCCATTCACCGCCTCAAATCCCTTGCGTTGATTGCTTTCATAATTTGTTCGTGCGTTTTATTTATTATTTTCGCTTTTCCTTTCCCTCTCTCTCTCTCTCTCTCTCTCTCTCTCTCGTTGTTGTGTTTCCACTTTTTTCCTTTTTGCCGCATTTTAATCTCTTGGCCGTCGACAAATTGCCCGAATTGCTCAGATCGTCGCGACGCGATAGAAAATGGCAACAAATGTTTTAATTTTCAGCGGCAGCTAAGCCAACGCTGGCCTGCTGCACATGCCACATGCCACATGCAGCGCGCCGAAAGTTGTGAAATCTGCTTAAATTAGTTACGAATTAAGCTACGGCCATTCGATGCAATCACAACTTAATGAGCTAACAGCTTACTAAGCCATTGTCCAAGCACGTGGCGCTGCTTCTGCACTCAATGCGCCTAAATATGGATTGCAAGAAATCCAATAAAATGACAAGGACTCACTTTAAATGCACTTCAATTACAGAATTACATTAATGACTTTGCCTCAAACGCACGACAACACAGATCAAATATCACGACAGTAAAAGACAACGATGAAATATAAACCTTAAATACGTCTAAAAACTAAGCAACAATAAACCTATTTACATAGTACTACACCTTAAACTACAAATAAAATGATCAATTCTTGTATAACATAGCAAACACTTATAACAAAATCACAGGATCAAACTCTCTCTGGTCCCACACAAATAATCAATTTAAGCGACTCATTGTTGACTTTAGTTCAGTTTATAATGCAGCTGAATTTATATTTATTTATTTTTATTTTCAGTGACTAATATCACATGGAAACCAATGCTGAATTAAATGCGAATTCATCTAGTAATCTCTGAAGCAAAATCCTACACAAATGCTGTTCAACTTATTTGCTAAGCTGCCATCTATTGGGTATTTATGCTATCTAAATATTCGATCTACTTCGCTGGCAATTGGAATTGCACAATTTGCGAATGCTTTAAGCCACGCTGCTGCATGACGAGTGGAAATTAATAAATTGCCTCTGAGCTTCTTGGCCTCGATAAGGCGACCAGCTGGGGCAGTCTGGATTTGCATAAATATAACGGGGAGTTGCATATAAATCTTCTATATGCTTTCTATTTAACTTTTACTAAAGACTTCCGACACATTTCGCAGCCGACTCGCGCCGTCCGCGCCACGTTGCTCAATTTGCGGCGCGCCTCAAGGGGGCGCATGACAATGCACCTGCAGCTGCCTGCAGCTATTTTCAACACCTACACACGTCTCCTGGCCGTAGATGGGGACGGGGCCGGGGCCGGGGCATGGGGAGGGTGCGACGATGGCGTGACTGGCCACCATTTCGCAGTGGCGCCTCAAGTGGCCAGCGTTGCAACTCGTTGTTGTCTCCGTCTCTGAGCCGGAGCGGGGCACGATTGTCTGTGTGGCAGGTTGATTGTCGGTCGCTCGGTCGGGGCTGCTTGGCCCTGTTGGCCCCGGGGCTTGTAACTTATCTAAATGCACACAATTATTGAATATAATCGCTGCCGCAAAACAAACAAAGCGAGCAACGCACTCGAATTTGCATGCCGTCTTTTAGGCGTTCGCCTGCACGGCAAGTGGCCGACGCTCGAATACCCTCACTTTATCAACTGTTGCAACTATCTTTGCTATCAAGCGCCACTTGATTTGATTTAAAGCTGGGCAAGTGTAGCGTGCTTAAGGCACGCATGTTGTGCTGCGCTTTTAAGTACTTAAATATTGCAGAAACGTGTGCTAGGGCGAATAAAGGAAGGTCCATGGTACGTTAGACTGTTCACACTACATCGTGATCTATATCTGCACTCTGTGGTGGAACAGATTGGCAGACACACGAGTCGCTATAGTGATAGGCTGATAAGCCACCGAAGCAGACTCGCTAGAAGACTCCTACTCGCTAGACCACTGAGGCGCTTAAAGCGTCTAGGTTTGGCCAAAACATTAACGACAATTGATCAGTCCTTATGACATATATTCTTGAAGTTTGATCAGTATGAGATGTTCCCAAAATGTGTTGTTATGGCACTAAAGTGCTCAACTAACTATAAAAACACTTAAATTGTTTAATCTGCTGTTTATTTAATTTACTTTCGCTTACTATTTTAATTCGGAAATAACACCAAATAGCTATTAAGTTGCTCGCTCGCTATTAGAGGCAATAGCACTGTGTTTTCGTACTCGGCTTACAGCGTTTGATCGCGAATCCTCCCCTAATCCTCCACTCTCTCTCTCTCTATCTCCCGCTCTGTGGGTTACAAGATGCAGCAGCAGCAGCAGCGACAAACTGCAAAACTATCATTAATAATGCCGACATACCCCACACCCCCCCTCGACTGCCCGACAAGCAGCATATGGCAAGTGTCAACGGAAGTGCAGTCGAGAAAAACGAAACGAAAAAAACAAAATGAGCGAAATGGGAAATTATTAAAAATTAAACTGACATTAAATGCGCATAAAATTGCTGAGTTTCTTCCCATGCATCGCATCGCACTCGGCTTTTTCCACTTCGATTTTGTTGCTGCAAATTGCACATTTGTTTAACTAAATGCCAGCGTCGACTAAATTGCCGCCGGCCACAAGCTGTCTTCGCCCTGAAGTTTCTGCTTCCGCTGGCAATTTGGACGCGGACCTCGGACCTCGCCGACTAGTCGACTAGCCGACTAGCCGACCCCTATCTGACCCCTATGCAGCCATTGTTGGCTCAAGGCATTTCTGAATCGTGGGCGTGCTTCCGGTTCGCTCGTTCAGCCCACTAAATTGGCCAGTTGCCTGGTAATCGCTGCTGTAGCTTAGGCAAATACTAATCGATATCTGCAGGTGGGCGATAACTAAGCGTGCCACTGTGGCAATGTGAGCACAATTACTCTGCAACTTGTAGTTTGCGAATTACTGCGTCGCTCTCCGGCAAACCAAAGTTTTCGAAAGCGATAGACACTCATAATTATCGATTACTCTTGGGGTCACATGGTGCTCTGGTAGCGATCAATTGCTATCGAAGGAGATTCTTTGTTGGACACATTGTTGTTAATGCTATCGATGGAGACACTTTGCTAGAGACATTTGTGGCACCTTTTAAGTAGTCCGAATTGCGAGTGTAATCAGGGGCTGCAAGTCGTTCTCTTGGGGTTAAATGCTGTTTAGGTAGCGATCGATTGTTCTCTATAGAGACACTCTGTTAGAGAACTTTTTGGCACCTTAAAAATAACAAATTGCGAGTGTAATCAGGGGCTGCAACTTATCGACAACTGTGTCGTTCTCTTGGGGTTAAATGTTGTTCTGGTGGCGATTGATTGCTATCGATGGAGACACTTTGTTAGATATAGTTTTGAAATCTTTTAAGTAGCCCAAATTGAGAGTGTAATCAGGTGATGCAAGATGCAAGATTGTTATAGAAGCAGACACTTTCTTAAAGATATTTCTGGCGCCTTTTAAGCAGCTCAAATTGCGAGTGCAATCAGTGCATGCAAGTGATAGATAACACTCTGGGATTACAATTTGTTCTGGTATTGATCGATTGTAACCGATGGAAACACTTTGCGAGTGTAAACAGGGGGTGCAAGTTATCGATAGCACTATGGTTCGATATGTTCATCGATAACTCGTATACATTTGGCAGTTTTTGCTTGCTTTTCCTTATGGCCACTCGTCGCTCTCGAAGCGGCTGCAACTCCGCATGCGAGTCGCTGGCTGCCACTTTGTAGCTGCTTTGATGACATATCTCACACGCTGTTGCCGCGCTGACAGACTGTCATGTTGGCAGTTGGCAGTGAACTCCTCCTGCTGCTCGCAGCCATCCATCAATCCCCAACACTCTCTGCTGCTGCTGCTGCTGCTGCTGTTGCTTTGTACCCAAGTTGATTGCTTAAGCGAATTGCGGTGCCTGCCCCAGTGGGAGGCGCGAGACGAGAGACGAGTGGCGAGAGGAGGGGCTGGCGGCTGTCGGCTGGCGGCTGCCGGCTGGCGGCATGCACACACAAAAATATGCGACTAATTGAAGTTTATGTTTTCGTATGTTTTGCGGAGCCCCCGCAGCGCGCCGAGGCTGTGGAGCTGGGGAGCTGCTCGGAGGATTACTGGTGGATTGACGGGCGGCGGTTTGCTGCTGATTTCCATGCAAATTGATGTTACAGCACAGTAAGCAGCCAATATTTCAGCTTCATTTCATAAATGCGCCCGGCCAATTCCCCAATCGCATCCAGCAATCCCCGACGGCGCTCGCCCAGCCAGCCAACCAACCAACCAACCAACCAACCAGTCAGCCAACCAACCAGGCAACCAGCCAGTCAGCCATCCGTCCATCCGTCCATCCGTCCATCCATCAGTTGCCAGAGTTTGCATATCAAAGTTTATGGATGCCTCGATATCGATAACGACGTGCCACATGACAAGCCTCTTGACGCATTTTCATCTTTTTTCGAGTGTGCTGCTGCTGCTGCTGCTGCTGCTGTTGTTGTTGTTGTTGTTGTTGTCGCTGTTGCGTCCTTTTTATTATTCACACCTTTAATGTATGCATGGAAATTACGCAATTATTTACTGTGACATCATTTTACGCCATAACAAGCAATCGAATGTGTCTAGAATTGTTTCGCACAGTAATTTTAAAGTGCTTACTACGTAAACTAATTAAGAGCGCCAGCGAAATTTGAGCGCAAAGTAAGCCTACATATAGACAAATAGATCTTTTAGTTCTTTATGCTTCATATGTTGACTTGTGCAATCAACCCTTTGATTGCTAGTTTCTTGCAACAGTAATTTTGAAGTGCTTAGTAAGCAAAGTAATTAAGAACGCCAGCGAAATTTAAACAAGTTAATCACTAGCTGAAGTATTCTGAATAGATAGACAAATAGATCTTTTAGCTTTCTATGCTGTGAACTTGTTCAATAAACTGTTCCTTTGATTGCTTGTTTCTTGCAACAGTAATTTTGAAGTGCGTACTATGTAAACTAATTAAGAGCGATACTAAATTGAAACCAAATTAATCTCAGGCATGATTAGCAGATAAATAGACTATATAGATATGTGGACAAATAGATCTTTAAGTTGTCAATGCTGAGCGCTCTATTTGTTAACTCAATCAATTAACTGTCCCTTTGATTAACAGCTTTTTGCAACAGTAATTTCAAAATGTAAAATAAACTAATTGAGAACGTTAGCGAAATTGAAGCAAGTTAACAGATAGACAAATAGATATTTTAGTTCTTTTTGCTTCATTTGTTAACTAGTTTAATTAACTGTCCCTTTGATTACTAGTTCCTTGCAACAGAATTCTCACGTTTTCACTTTCGTTGAGTTTTAAATGTTTGAGTTAACAATACAAATTGACTGTCCATATTATTATATAAATAATTCAAAATATACAGAAAGCAATCCTAGATAATCTCTTTAATGAATGCTGAATTCATTTAACTACAGACAATTTTGTTATAGCAGCTTGCTCAAACAGTTCCTGGAATAATCTTCGTTATATCGTTATTCAAGTTCTTCTGTTTCTGTTAAGTTGTTGCATCTGTTGTTGCTATTCGCTTCAAATCTAAGCTGCAACTTGTCAATAGTTACACAGCCCAGAGTGCAGCTATCTCTGTAATGGGGATCTCAATTGTCAGTTGGCAAGATTTATATATTTATTTTGTAGTCGCAGCAGATCTGTTGATTCGTTGTCCAACACTGGTTGCACTCTGGCGGCTTTGTGGTCGGCGCTGCTTTTGGCCAATTTGGCCAGCACTATTGCCGTAATTAGCAACATTTGGCTACCGACAACGATCGAGTTTAATTGAGCGTGCCCACGCCAAGAGGAGCGAAAGAGAGCGAGTGCGAGAGCGGGAGCGAAAGAGAGCGCGGGCCGCTGGACTGTGGCAGCTTTGTATCATTTGTCTTTAATGAACGGTTGCCTCCACCACCCGTCTCCTGCACGCCTCGCCCCGCTGCTGGCAGCTCATTGTTCTCGGCCGTTGCATTTATTGTCCTACCAAGCGTCGCCTTTGTTTTAAGCCAACACACATTAACATCGCTTTCAATTTGTCGGCGGCGAAGGCGCAAAACAGAGAAACACGCGTGTCTCTACCCTTTTCCCTCTCCCTTTCCCCCTCTCTGTAGCTCTGTGGCTCTTTGCAGCGCAATGTTTGCTTGGGGTGACTGCTAGCACGATTGGCACACGATTCGCAGGCCAAACATAGCAACTTCTTGGTACCCTACAACGATTGCAATTAATACAATTAATTGCCTAGCAATATTGTAATTAATATTAAAAACAATAGTCACGCAGAATGTTGCAGCCAATTAATTGGGAGAGATTGCGTTAATAACATATCAATTGAGATGCAATTCATTTCAGCAAATTACTGTGGGAAAGCTGCGAACTATTTACAAAATATAGAATGCAAACCGAATACTTGCGCATTTAGTAACTTAAGCTAAAGCGATGCTCGAATGCAGTGGACTGCAAGCTATCAACTTGGCGGGTCTCACTGACAACGTGCAGTTATTAAAATGTAGAGGGTATAACTGACAACTTGTAGGCATTTTATTGTCTCAAAGGAGTGATCTACAAATAGCAAATGTACGGCAAGCGAGTCAGGTTGAAGTTGTGCTGCAAATCGAGGAATCGCAGGGCAGCTAGAGCAAGCAGCCTGGTCAGCTGCCACGTTGTGTGTCCTTAGGCCAACTGCAGAGCCTGCGCCTCTCACGCTGCACGCCGCACGTTGTCGTTGTCGTTGTCGTTGCCCGCAGCGCTGCTTGCATGTGGCGGCGTGGCACGCAAGGCAAGCAGCGACAGAGCTGCACACATCAACGTGCTCATAACTGTGCAGTGGCAGGCAGCAGTCAGAGGCAGTAAACGGCAAGCGGCGAGCGGCGAGCGGCGAGCGGAGCTTGGGCCAAGTCAAGTTGGCCAACTGGCATAGCGAGCACTTGGCATCAGCTTTTGGCCTAATAAATGCACTAATTGCGGTTAAATGCATTTTGCATGCAATTATCATCATTAGGGGTTGGCTCGTTGCAATCGCCCCCCCCCCCCCCCCTCTCCAGCCCCGTCCCCGTCTGAATCGTTTTAATTGTCCTCGCTCACGTTCAGCTGATTGACAAATTGAATGCGCTTTTCGTTTTTCCATTATTTTTATTTAGACAAAAAAATGTTGTTTTTTGTGTGTTTTCATTTTTTGTGTTGCATCTTTTTGGGTTACATTCACATTTTACATATACAACGAGCACATTTCGTTTACACTAATATTACAAAAAAAAAAAAAAAAAACACTGCTTACACAAGCTAAATAATATGTATAAAATCAAACAAAATGCAATCTCTAGTCGAGCTCTAAATGTATTGTGTGTGTGTGTGTGTCTTAACTATGCACAAGTTCTTTTGTCTTTCACTGTTCAAGTGTGTTTTTGTTTTGGCTGCGCGTCCCTCACAATTCGATTCCTCACAACATTCAAATAAGTTACTTGTTCTGCATCGTAATCGTAATCGTAATCGTTATCGTTATCTATAGTCTAACCTCGAAAAAAACTGACTTACTTTAGTTACGCGTTAGTAATTGTTTTTTGTGTTACGCTAAGTATGCGATTTCTTTGTTTCAATAAGTTACTAAAAGCAAACGGGCAATAAATAGAAACACGCACATACATATATATACACACAGCACGCTCTCTCTCTCTCTCTCACTCACTCACTCCCGCACTCACTCTCGCACTCACTCACGCACTCACACCTGCAGCTGGTCCTCGTCGTCGGACTGCGCCTGCGAACTGTCCACGGAGCGGCCGGGCGGACTGCCCGGATTGAGCGTCGGACTGGGTGTGGACGGCGGGTGCGCGGGCGACGCGCCAGCCGAGGCGCTGCAGCCCAGCGCCAGCGGCTTGTGCACCTGCCCCGCCCCCCCAGCGGCCGCTGTTGGCGGCGGCGGCCCAGACGCGGCGCCGCCCGCCGTGGCGCCACCATTGGCCGCTGCGGCAGCGGCCGCTGCGCTCTGGTAGTAGCTGCTCAGCGAGGACAGCGAGCTGGAGGCGGACAGATGCGAGAAGGGCGTGGCAGCCGCGCCCAACGGCCCCACGCTGGGCACGCCCGCCGCGTACAGGTTGTAGGGCAGCGGCTTCTGCATGGCGGCCGCCGCCGCCGCCTGCCGATAGTAGATGTCGATGCTGGAGTGCGGCGGCGCTCCGTGGGCAGCGGCTGCGGCGGCGCCGGCGCCGGCTGCGGCGGCGTAGGGCCAGGCGCCCAGGTACGGCGAGCCGCCGTAGAGCCGCTGGAAGGCGGCAAAGTTGCCGGCCTCGGCGAGCAGCTCCAGTCCGACGGCCGTCTGGCGCTTCCACTTGGTGCTGCGGAAACGTATATCGCATTATAGTTGCGCCTCTATGTGCTATGTGATGTGTGTTGACTTACCGTCGATTCTGATACCAGGTCTTCACCTGGCAGTCGCTCAGGTCGAGCTTGTGGGCGAGCTCCTGGCGCTCCTGGACGCTGAGGTACTTCTGCCGCTCGAAGGACTTCTCGAGCGTCTGCAGCTGGTGGTCGGTGAAGGCGGTGCGCGCCTTGCGCTGCTTCTTGCTCAGCCCGCTCATGTCGCTGGTGGAGCCGCTCTTGATGCTGTTGCCGTCGTCGTCCTTGCCGCCTGCAAAGAGCAAAGAGTAGCTGCCCGTTACTATGCTGTTGCCACTTTCGGCTGATGCAAATTGAACCGATTGCGCTCAACGCCGTTAAACTGCGCGAATTGCCAAAGCGAGAACTTGCCAAGTGCGCGCTGCGACTGCAGCTCGTCTCGGCCATTGGCCTGCGGAGCGCGGCCCCAAATTGTATTGGCCAATTATGAGCAGTGCACAAAAAAGCAGCCAGCAGTCGCAACGACGTGAGCAGAGTTGCAGTCCCAGAGGCAGCTGCAAATCACAGGGCTCGGAGTCCTTTCGCTCGGCTCGGCAACGAGCAACGAGCAACGAGCTGCGACTACCGTTTATAAGACTTCAGTTGCGCACAGGAAATTGCCGCAATAAATGGCAGCTTCAGCTGCCCAGTGACACACACACAAGCACAACAAAGTTGGGCTTCGGGGCGTCTATTAAATGCCTTTAAATGCATTCTTTCTTTTTTTTTACTTTGCTTCGCTGTTCATAACAATTTGCACAGTTTAATGATTGCCAAGCAGAGAGAGTGACAGAGAGAGAGAGAGAGAGAGAGAGAGAGAGAGAGAGGGAGCGACAGAGAGAGAGAGAGTTGGCAGAGACAGCGATTGCTGCCCTAACTATATACAATTATATTTTGTAGCTTGGCTAACTGAAAATTGCCCCGCGCTGCCCCCGCCAGCAGTGCAGAGCTGCCACGCCCCAAGGCAAAAACAATAACAACAATAAAAAGTACAAAATACTAATAGAAACGCTGCCATTATCATTCGCTTCGTTCGCTGTTTAAACAATGTTTAAACAATTTTGCTGCACATTTAGGAATGGCGTTCAACGGCAGACAGAGAGCGAGAGAGAGAGAGAGAGAGCGAGGGGGAGTTGAACAAACAAAGCGTGAAAATGCAATTTTTCAGCTGCAACAGCGGCGACTGCGACGGCGACGGCGACGGCGGCGGCAGTCGCCCCACGAGCAACTAGAACATGCCGTGTTCGTGCAATTTTTACAGTTTGTTTTGCAAAGCGACTTCGCCCCCCGTCGCAAAACAAAAGACTCAGGCAACGAACTTGCGCTGGCATTCACTCAGACAAAACAAACAGACTAGCAGACAGACAGACAGGCAGGTTGGACTGACAAATGGACTGGCATTCCGATTGGCTATCACGAGACATTGCCGAGCCAAGCGCGCTAAGCTAAGCTCGGCAATCAATAAACTATTGGATGTTATTAGGCGCATTTCAATTACAGATTTTTGCACGCCACAAATGTGGCTGACTGTTGACATTGCAAGTGCAAAGCTCAAAAGTCGCAGCTAAACTATCGATTACCACTAATCGCATCGCGTTGACAGCACTTTGTTGATTGCCATGCTCCCAGCAAAGCCACCGCAATGTGTTTGCTTTGCCTTTGCAAGTGTCTCGAGTTTGTGCAAAGCAGCAGTCAACTAATTAGAACACTACGCTGCTCTAAACTGAATGCCAAACTTATACTATATGTTGAATAAGGAATTGAAATCGAAATCCAGTTCAGTATTCCAAATTGAAATAATCATAACTAATAATATGTAGTTAATATTGCACTGCCAACTGTAGTCACCTGCTATCTTAATCACATTCATTTACAAGCAATAAGTATAAGTAGTAATTAGAATTGGCTGTGTATTCACATTACTTTGTTTCGAATTGGAATAATTCTAACTAATTTTGCACAAATAAATATACTCTCAAATATTGTAGTTTGCTGTTCAACTCACATTCAATGTTAGAGAAATGAGAATGAGTAAGCAGCAATTGCAATTATCTGTATATTCACATTACTTTATTTCAAATTCAAATAATTCTAACTTTTTAGTTTGCAATATTTGTCATTACTAAATATTCTCTCAAATAACATTCATTTTAAAATAATAAGTTGTATTTAGCACTTGCTGTATACTGATATGAAATTATTTCAAATTGAAATAATTCTAACTAAATATTCTCTCAAATATAGTTGCTTGCTTTCTAAATGGCATTCGCTTTAAAAGCAAAAAGAGAAAGTTGTAATTAGAGCTAGTTGTATACTTCTATTAGCTTATTCCAAATTGAAATAATCCTAGTTTATATTGCACAAATAAATATACTCCAAATATAGTAGCTTGCTTTCAATTCAAATAAATATAAACACATAGTAATTAGAGCTGGTTGTGTACTCACATTACTTTCACTAGTAATAAGAATTACTTTTGAAATGCAATTTAGAATTGTTAAGCAGCAGCTAAGCTGACATATTTGACAATAGAATAACGATGTGTAGATGCCACAAAACTTGTCTAATGCTAAGCACGGATTGTGCAGTTATTGCCTATTCAATATCAAATGGAAATTGAAATTTGTAATTTTACTAGTAGCACTTGCAACGGCAATAAGAACTAAATTTAAATGGAAATTCAAGTAGCGCAACAGCAACTAATTTGACAATATACGTGTAGAGTTTGCACAGCTACATAACTATAGCATACTCTACACTCTAAATATGATATAATAGTTGTCACAGCACAGCTTGCGCAGTTCTTGTTGTATTCAATCTCAAATGAAAATCTTTGAAATTTGTGATTTTAGCCGAACTACTTTAGCTGCTCAAACTTGAATTATGGAATTTAATTTATTTCCAATCAGTGCTTTGCAGCTTTCTTATTGCAGCGCGAATCATGAAGTATAAGTAAGTAAGTAAGTATTCAACTAATGAGTGTCAACAGTGTGTTGCGAGTAGCAACTGTGCAGGCGTCATATGAATCTTAAGAGCTGCTGAAAATTGTTGCAAATCATGGGACAACGCCTCACAAATGAACTTGCTATCTATTAGAACTTAGACTAACTTTTGAATATGCGAAAGTTCTTTAACGAAAGCTGATCGTTGGTCTCGCAGTATCTGCTGCCTGCCTGCGCTGCTCGCGATCGCGCGCCCGCCCCAAAAGAATACAGAAGCTCACCTCACCATTACTACAAACGCTGTGATCGTCCATGTGGCCGCTGCCGCCTCCGCCGCCGCCGCCGCCGCCGCTGCCCGCCTCGTCGCTGTCGCAGTCCTCGTTCTCCTCGTGGTAGTCGCTGCTGTCGTCCAGCTCCGCGCCCGACGGCGTCGCCCCATCGCCAGCTGCAGCGGCGGCGGCAGCAGCAGCGGCGGCTGCGGCGGCCGCGGCGGCATTGTTGCGCGCAGCGGCGGCGGCCGCGGCGGCCGCGTAGTGCTGTTGCATGGCCGCCGCGTACTGCGCCACGTTGAGGCCGTTGGAGCCCATCTGGGTGGCGGCGGCGCTGCCGAAGTGCGTCAGCTTGGCGGCGTGTGGAAGTGCGTGCGGATGCGAATGCGGATGTGGATGCGGATGCTGGTGCGCGTGCGGATGCTGATGCGGATGCGGGTGGTGGGCGTGCATGGCGGCCAGGGCGTGCGGATGCGCCTGCAGGTGGGCGTGGCCGTGGGCGTGCGCCGCGTGCTGTGGCGGAGGCGGTGGCGCGAGCCCCAAGACGCCGGCGGGCGGCGAGGCGGGCGACGAGTCCGTGTCCAGGTGCTCGCTGCCGTCGTTGTTGTTGTTGTTGTTGTTGTTAGTTGTGGTGTTGTTGTTGTTGTTGTTGTGGTGGTGGTGGTGGTGCTGCTGCTGCTGCTGCTTGTAGAAGGCGGCGGCGCTGGCCGCGGCTGCGCTGCCCGCGAGAATGTCGTTGATCATGAAGCGGGATCGATTGGGCTTCAGGTTGGACGACGTGGACATGGACATGTTGATCGCCGGCGGCTGTGGCAGCTGCGTGTATTGCTGCTGTTGCTGGCCCAAGTGCTGCAGTGGATGCAGATGCTGGTGGTGCGGATGCGAGAGCGGTGCTAGGTGTGGCGACGGCTCGCCGCTGTTCGCAGAACTCGTTGGCAGCGTTTGGGTTAGGATGCTCATTGAGTCTTTCATTGCCGCAGGCAGCACTCGGAGCCACTGGAATGCTTCTCCTCTACACACGCACACACACACACACACTTTGAGAGAGACACTGAAACACTTTGGACACTGGGACACTGACACTGAAGAAAAAAGTAATAGTGTTTTTGAGTGGAGTTCGCTGCTCTTAGGCTGGGCTTGTGCACTTGAACTTGAGCATGAACTGCGTGAACTGTTCGCTTCTTGTGGCTCTGCGTTTCTGAGCGTCGCCTGCGCTGTGGACAACGTCGCGCTGTGGCTGCCAAAACGAGACTAAACGCACCTGCAGCGCGGCAGCGCTACAAAACCCCGTCAACGACGACGGCAACAATTTTGCCACTTTGTCATAGGTGGTGCCTCTGCCTCTGCCACTGCTGCTGCTGCTGCTGCTGCTGCTGCTGCTGCTGGTGGTGGTGGCTTTGCTCGCTCTGCCCGCAGCAGCGCGCGTCTGAGCGAGAGCGCTGCTTGAGCCCGTTGTGTTGCCTCTCGCTCGCGCTGCCTAGTTGCTGTCTCGCTTCGGCGCTGCGCCATGTTGTTGGCTGCGCTCTGCCGTGGTGAGTTTCCAGCGAGTCGACCAGTTTTTATAGCAAGTCGCTGCCAGAGCGAGAGCAAGCGAGGCGCTCTCACACACACATTTACTGTGGCCCGAATGTCGGTCAAACGCTGCGTACGCGAAGCAATTTGGCAATCTCGGGAAGTTCGGGCAACTTGGCAAGTGGACAGCGCGCGCGATCGCCGCAGTTGGCAGCGCCTTGGGGCAGCGCCACACAAAATGGCGACAGCTCTGAGCCTGAACTTTGACAATTGCACTCGCTCGATCCACTCGCGCTTTATGCAAATCAAGCAATGAACTTTATGGCAAGCGCAGGCCATAAATTAAGAGCGCAAATCGATTTTGAGCAGATGCATAAAATGCGCCAATTAATCAAGCTGAATTCGTTTAACACACAATCGATGTAATCGCGGAATATATATATAGAATATACGGCCCGAGAAGGGCGATTTAATTAGCCGAAATAAACAGCTGCGACGCTTTATGGCGGAGAAGCGCATTTTAATTAACAGTAATTCGAGAACTCAATTAGCTGCAATACTCAAACTAAACATGCGCCACTCCACATCAAACAAAAACAATAAATGCGATTGGTTTATTCCACTTACTTTTAATCGCAACAAATTCATTTGGCTACATTTTGAGTATGCAAAACACACTTTCAAGTTGTAAGTTCGCAGTCAGAGCTGCAGAGCTAAATGAGTATTCAACAGAGTTACGCAAAGAGTGGATCATTTATTATTAACTATAATTTGGTTAATCTATTTTATTATTCAAATTTGCAGACAAAGCTACTGAGTTAGAGGGATTATATATGAGGGAATATTAATTTTAAAAAATATATTATAATTTGCCTTCTCTATTTTATTCTTTTTAATATTGACTACAGATTTGCTGTCAGAATTAAATAAGTATTCAACAGAATTATATAATAGCGCATACTAATTATTAAGTATAATTTGTAAATATAAATCTCTTTCATTGTCTTTAATATAGAATACAAATTTGCAGCCATTTCTCTATTGTAATGTTTTTAATATTGAATACAAATTTGGAGTCAAAGCTACAGAATTAAAATTAAATTATGAAGTATAATTTGCTTTCTCTATTTTATTGTTTTTAATATTGCATACAACTTTGAAGTCTGAGCTAGAGAGTTAAATGAGAATTCAACAGAGTTATACACAGGGGAATATTAATTATTAAGAATAATTTGTAAATATAAATCTATTTTCTAGTTTTTAATATCGAATACAAATTTGCAGTCAGAGGTGCAGAGTTCAATGAGTATTCAACAGAGTTACACAAAGAGGGGATTATTAATTATTAAGTATAATTTGCTTAATCTATTTTATTGCTATTAACATTGAATATAAGTTTGCAGTCAAAGCTGCGGTGTTGCAGCGCTCGTACCAAGGGCCAATATTTATTATTAAGTGTAGTATGCTTTCTCTATTTTGTTGTTTTTAACATTTACTACAAATTGGCAGTCAGAGCTGCAGAGTTAAAGCGCGAAGACAAAGCGCAAATAAAAATTAATAAGTGTAATTTGTTATGCCTATTTGGTTGTTTTTATTAGCAAATACAATTCTGTATTTAATTAAATATAAAACTTATTAGCAATTTAAATAGTTTTGAATATCTTCGAATTATGTGTTTTGCTTGCACTCCAATAATTGCACGCAGGACTTTGCAGGACTGCGTGTTTCTTGCCTTTGTCATTTTCCTGCCCTGCAGCTGGGCAGCAAGTGGTCAGCGCTGTGGCTTGAGGCGCCGGTTGGCAGGGCGGCTTCAGTGCTTCTGTGTTTGGGCCATTCGTGTGAGCGGGCGCCAATTAAAATTTCACGCCAATAGCTCAGGCCTGAGCATTAAAGTGGCCACATGTTGCCCCCGGGACAGGAGCATTAAGCCAGGACTAATTACTTCTCGCAGCAGCGGAAGTGCGTAGACACAAGTCGGGCCCCGAATGCAATTTGTCGAGCGGCAAACGTTTGATTGATATTGATTCGGACGTCGATTGTTTGTGCAATTGGAGTGAACGGGAATTGGGCAGAGTCGAGTGCTGCAGGTCAGGTCATTAGTCGTTTGTTAGTGCGGTTAGCGCGGCGGCGACGGCAACGGCAACGAAAATTAGAGCAGCAACTGACAGACGAACAGGACGCGAGGACGAGGACGAGGACGATGACGAGAGGACGGGACGCATGCGCGCGCTTCAATTGCGGGCACGAACATTTAAAATAATTAGTGTTGTGCCGCAGGATCATTGTCTCTCTCTCTCTCTGTCTCAATTCTCATGCCGGCTCATGATGACGGTTATTGCATTTAAATGCATATAATTGCGGATCTGGGTGCAGCCACAGCAGCGAATATACTCCGACTGCCAGCTCGAGCTCGACGTTGTATCCTTGCGGTTGCCGCTGTTTGCGGTCGAATTCCAATTGAATGCTTAAAATAATTGTACAAAAGTCGCCAACCGCAATGCGCAGTTGCCGTTGCCATTACCATTGCCATTGCAGTCCGACTGTTGTCCCCCCACCCCTCCTCTCCCCGCTCCCTGGGCTGCCCCCTCCCCAGCAACTGGCCAGTTGCCAGTTTTTCCGGTCGTATGCCGTGCAGCCTTTCTACGCAGCAGACCCACCAGCCGCACCACCTTCTGCATTCTGCGAATTTCGACCAACAGACAGACAGACAGACAAACAGACGGACAGACGGGCGGACGGACAGACAGACGGACTTGGCTATCTAACTATCTAATTAGCGTGTTTGTTTGCCAGTTAATGTTCACTAATTTATTGACTCGGGCCGCCTTATCAATGTGTTTGCTCCGCTGTTAACAACATCCGCAAACACACTGCCCACCTACCACCCCCCCCCCCCACCCCCCACAGCTCGTTCGCCAATCGATCATATGCAACAAACAAGTCAGAGCAGGCGGCATTAATCCAGGCATAAACTTTCAGTTCGCGTCTCGTTTTGCGCCGGAATCGCGCTCGCCTTTTTGCTGGAAAACAACTAATCTGCGCTATTGGAAACTTGGCCAGATAATGCCTCAGGAAATACGTTGATTACTTCTTACGTTTTCTGCGTAAAACTAGCTTGACTTCAAGGCGAAATTGTGGCAAGTGCAACATCATCTCAGCGCGCAATTTGTAGCCGACGTTAAGCACTAAGCGCAACTTACAGCTACATTCAAATTCAAATTCAAATTTATGTATTCTAAATCGAATATAAACAATCTAAGTTAGACGTCTCTATGCAGTCAGCTCATGAAAATCTTAATCAAATCTTGTTGTGTGGCAAAATTATGGCAATTTCTTGTTGGAAGCCACAAACTTGATTTGAGCAAATGTTGGGATTAGTTTAAGAAAAAGTTCGAGCCTCAATGTGTTACCTTCACACTTGCGCTTGAGGTGCAATTCGTCAATAAATCACAGGTGAAAAACGAGCCGAAAGTGCCCAATAAATTGGGTCCCCCTCCCCACCAACCTCGCTGCAGCTTCAAACTATTATCGATGTGCTCTATTTCTTGCAGTCCGCGAGCCGGGCATCCATCAATGCGCTGCGTTAGTTCCTGACGTCCGCTATACGAGTATGCGCTGCATATGGGGACGATGAATGCATGTGGTCGCTGCCCACATAAAGCATCTTAAAAATCCGTATGCCGTGAGTTAACAACCTGGCAGCTGAGTGTGCGTGTCCTCTCGCTCGCACATGCGTGCGCCTGGTGTGCTGCTGTCTCTGTCGCGCTCTGTTTGCTGCGGAGAATCTTAATCGGCATCTTTGATATTATAATGTTCGTGTTACTGCGTGGACAAACGTAATAAAATAACTGATCGTTGTCGCTGATAAGTTAATTTACTTTTAATGTGTTGCCCTTCGCAACGACGACGACGACGACGACGACGCGATCCCGAGCGGAGTCCTCTGCGAGTGCGGCTGGGAACGTGGGGGTAAATGGCTTTGTAGGTGACAAAGGGACTGCGATCCACCAAAAAAGTGTGGGGAGCGCGCGGCGGAGGGGAGCTTGGGCAGCGCGTGTGCCGAGCGTCGACTGATTTGTCAACAAGAACGGGCCAACAAAGGTGACTGCAATTTATCGCTGCTCCAGATCAGCCAGCATGCCAACACAGCCACAGCCACAGCCACAGCCACAGCAACAGCAACAACAAGAGCGCGCTGATAAAACAGAAACTACATAAATAAATAAATAAATAAAGGATGCCTCGTAGAACGGCGCTCGTTTAAATTGATGTCGTTTGCTGCTTTGACTCTTGCGCCAACTTCGCGTTCGCGTTCGCGTTCGCATTCGAGTTCGAGTTCTCGCCGCTCTTGTTGTTGTCCACTAAATGACCGCAATTTAAATTTTTAGTGCCAGCTTAGGCCTATAAATTCTACGCATCTCTAGCGCAAGAAGCTGCGCACATCCCTGCTCTGCTCTGCTCTTCTCTTCTCTTCTCTTCTCTTTTTTTTTTTTGGCACCTGTGCAAACTTCGCACCCGCTTCAGCTTGCTTCGATTTCTCATTTTTATTTCGCGTTTGTTTTTATGGCCGCGAGGAGAGCGTTCGAGGCGCTAGCCAAGGCAGTTGCCCGGTTGCTGAGAGGTTCACAAAAGGCCACAATCAACACCTCGTTGCGTTCTTGCCGCGTGCAACAGCCATAGACGAATGCACATGCAACTGGCTCTGCGCTTGTGCGCCTAATTAAAAAATTGCAAGTGCGATCATTTCGCGCTTTGATTGCGTACTTAATCGTCATAATAATAAGCGCTAAAACGGGCAACTCTCGAAGCATTCAGTTCGATATTGAAGTAATGACAAGTGCCTCTCACTCGGTGTGTGTTTTACTGCTCTTGGGCAGGGTATTTGCTAGTCGACTGTGGCCGGCAACTGCGCTGCGCCGTGGCGTCGTTAGTCATTAAGTCTGCTGGGTTCTCTTCTTATCGCCAGCCAGGCAAATTTTTTACTCACTCTGCCCATAAAACATTCCAAATATCGCGCCCCTCCGCGCGCCTGCTGCGCCGCCTTGCTCCAGCTCCAGCTCCAGCTCCACATCCAGTTCCAGTTGGAGCTGCCATAAATGTGGCCATTGTGAGAGCGCGATACCCTGTCTATGCGCCTTGCGAAGCCAGCAAATCTAACTAGGCTTGCAGACAGACATCTGATAGCTAATTAGACGAGCAGTCGCGCTAAACGTCCGCCTCGCTGCGACCATAAAAGCGAGCGCAAAGCGAGCGTGCTCGACGCCAGCGAACCCTGTTAGAAAAGCAGCTGGCTTTGAATGCTGACAGGCAAGTCAAAGTAGCTGAGAGTGAGCCTGGGTTGCAGGGTATTTGAATATGCTTAACGCATTTCAAATGCATCGCTTAAGAGTCGCCGCATCGTGTTGCACTTATGCAGCCGCACTTGCAGCTTGGCGAGGTGAAAATGCATTTTATGACTCAATTTGGTGCACATAAAAACATATTTGTGGCTCGGCGCGCTACAACAAAGTGCAACATTGTTGCGCCCACGTTATGCTGCCCCCGAAAGGTGTGATAACCATGCGGTTGTTACGCTGCCCCGCTGCCTCGCTGCCGCAAGTGGCAAGTGGCATTGTCAGGTGCTGTGGCAGCTACTTCTTCAGCTGATTGTTGTTAATTTTTATGTGCAATTAATCGGCTACGCGCATTGAGCATTTATAAGCATTTCTCGCACTCCGTCGCATTTCTCGTTCGCGCCCCCGCGCCCGCGTCTCTGCTCCGCACATGAAAGGTCGCAGCGGGAAGCAGAAGAAATTAAGTCGTTTTGAATTAAAGTGAAATGCAAAAAGGGGCAGCCGCCATAAAATTGGCTGGCAACATTGTCCCGTTCTCGGTTCCCAGCTTCCCAGTGCCTCGCGCTCCCCCTCCGCCTCCCCCTCCCCCAACCGCCTTGATGACCGCAATTTAATGATGGCCCATAAAAGTGGGCAAGGTGTTTGTGTCCGGCTCAAAGACGACGCTGCAACAGCAACTGCGGCAGCTGCAGATCGCTCATTGTCAGCGCCACAGACCCACAACAACAACAACAACAACAACAACGAGTGCAACAAACGAAAAGGGATTGAGAATTGAGGTTTTATTCTGCTTTTTTGGGCCCGAGCTGCGTCCCGCTGGGCAGCGCTTAAGCCGATAAACTGTTGGCCACTGGGAGCCGCTCAGTCAGTGCCGCTTGCTGGCGACGCGCAACGCTGCGAGCTGCGTTATCGATAGCGATAGTCAGCGCGATAGTCGCACTAGTAATCAGTTGAGCAAGTTATCGGTAGCTAGCAAATCTCTCGCTTAACTAGGCAAGTTATCGATAGCAATAGTCAGCCCGATACTCGCAGTAAGTCCCTCACTTAACTAGCACGATAAGTTGAGCAAAGGGTATAGAAGAGGTCAAGGTAATAAGAGCAGTCGATAAGTTACACAATAGTTATATATAGCACAAGGTAATAAGTGCAATCGATAAGTTACAGAATAGTTATATAGGTCAAGGTAAAAGGGGAAACGATAAGTTACCGAATAGTAATATTGGTGAAGGTAAAAGGACAATCGATAAGTTACAGAGTACTTTTAGCTAACACTTGAAGCATATAAGGTTTGCTATGTCAATCTACTACTATTTTCACAGTATTTGCAATTGAGAAAGAAGGCAATTGACAGTGGGACTGATTGTTACCATGATAAATTGAACTGTCAGCAATAGACTGATTGTTAAAATAATACCATATATTGAACTATTAGCAATCGACTGATTATCATAATAAACTGAACTTTCAGCAACAGGCTGATTCTTAACATTTTGCAAGCAACAGACTTTCGCTGATTTGAAGCTGCACAAATGCTAGTGAATCGACAAAGAATTGTCAACAGTTTGCCAATTGACAGCTTCTAACTCATCCTGCATCTCATCTTACTCTATCCCAAGACTATTCCCAAGTGACTACTTTGCTTATATCTTGATGGCACTTTGCACATTCCTCTCAACAATAGTAGCTCAGTGTAATCGAATGCTTCAGTTTGAATCCGCTGAGCTGCAGTCGAAGGCTTCGCCTTGGCCTTGACCCGTGCCCAAGTGCTTAAGCGCTGCTTCGGCGGCCCAGTTGCAGCGCTGCTCACTCCGGGCTCCAGTTGCACAAAGTCCCGCACATGCCAATGCCAATTTGCGCTCTCTCGCGCCTCTCGCTGCTCGCTGCTCGCTCTCGCGCTCTTCTTCGCCCCCGCGCTTGCTGGCTAGCTAATTGCATAATTTCATATTCGGTTTTCGCACAGCCTTTTGCCGCAGCCCCTAGACTGGCGCCCGTAGGGGGCGGGGGCGGGGGCGGGTCGGAGGTAGGTGTGTTGTCCGCTGGCAGTTTGCTTAATTGCCACGGCCAAAAGTGGCAAAGAAATGCAGCTCACTAATTACAACAACACGAACAAACAGGGCCGACAAGCGAACACTGCCTGCCCCCGCCGCTCTCCTCGACCATATCCTTGTGTGTGTGTGTGTGTGTGTGTCCTTCAAAAGCCAATTGAAGTGTGGCAACGTTGCATGCGGCTGCCATTGCCATGCAAAGGCATGAAATATATGTAGAATTTTAAAAGTCATAAAATTGCGGAATGTCGCCAATTAAAATAGTTGCACTCGCCTCTACGTTCGAGTATGTGTGTGCTCGAGTGTGTGCCTGCGTGTGTGCCTGTGTGTGTGTGTGTGTGTGTGTCAGTTGCTGGTGTTGGCCGTGCGTGTTCCACATGTGACGTGACATAAATGCATGTCATGTTCGCTGGCTGTTTCGTGCGTTTTTCCTTCTGTGTGTGTTCTTTTTTTTGTTTTCGTTTTGGCGCTGTTGATTGCCCCGAACCAACGAGATGCAGCAGGCGGGACGGAGCGGGAGGGGGTGGGGGGGCGGTGCGCGGTAAGAGGGCAGCTCGTGGCTGGCGCGCCAAAAACTATGCAACACAATGCGCGCAAATTGCGCAATCAAATTACGAGCGTCCCGCGCACTCCTCGCCCCTTCCCCCCCGCCACTCGCACTCAACTCCACTCGCAACTCGAGCTTAGGCAATCAATTATAATGTTAGCATGCAATCCTGGCGATTGCTCAGCCCGGCGGGGCCAGGGGGGCGACTTTGCTGCTGCTCCTGCTGCTGGGGTTGACATTACAAAAGAGCCTTTTAGAGCCTGTTGGGGGGTAGCGCTTGTTGTTAGCCTAAGTACGGGTCACAGCCATTTGGTGTCAAAGACGCACGAGTCACGAAACTGCAACAGCCCTGAACGCGCACGGTGAGCGAGAGAGAGAGAGAGGGAGAGAGGGAGAGCTGGGCTTTTAATTTGCAGCGTTTAACGTGAACGCGTGCAAATGCAAGGAGCTTTACTCACCTCTCTCTCTCTCTCTCTCTCTGTTTCTGTGTCGCTCTCTGCAACTTTGTACGCTTTAGCACTGTTTAGTTGCGCTTTGCATAAGCACAGTCTCGACGCGGACGTCCAAGGGTCAAAGGGTCAGGGCTGGCAGCCCCCGAAGTGTTGTGTTTAGCACACTATCGAGTGTCCACTGTGACAAATGATCCAGTGACGCACTTCGTTTTGGTCACTCAATCAATTCCATCCATCAATGGCACTGCGCTCAACAATTCAGTTGCGTCACACGCTGCGTATGATTAATGTTAAATACCAACTCGGCCAATTTAACTTTCGTTTGACTGCGCTTCACTTTCATTGCTGTTTGCCCAAAAAACCCTTGCTGCTCCCCTACTTTCCACTCGACTGTTGTGATATTGTAATTAGGGGACTAAGAAGACTTGTAATTGCAATTGCTGAACAGATTCGGAATTCGTCTTCAAAAGCGGTTTTTGATCGAATGTGACGAGGAATTATAGAGGCAGTTTAATATATTATACAGTCTATAAATAATAGTCGAAGCAGTAGCATATCAGCTCATTACTTTATAGAAATATATATATATATATATTTCTATAAAATAATATATATTTATATGTTAGAAATCCTCATTTATATTGTAATTCTTTTGTATATTTTGATTGCATTTTGTGTTTATCGAAGTTAGAAGTAATAATTTCTAATTATTTTGAATATTTCTCTTGCACTTTGTATATCGCAAAGATAGTAAGAATTTGACTTGCAAAAATTAGACAATTGAGGTAAATAGGGCAAGCCGAGCAGCTGGGATTGTAAACACACTCGACTCGACTCGACTAGTAGAACAAAGAGTTGGGTCTCTAAAGTCTGGAATACAAATTGAAGCAGATAGATAGCTGGCAAGTGCTTTGAAGTAATGTGGACCTGGACTGAGGTAGTTGCAAATGGGAGCCACGCAAAGGGGCAACAACAACAAAATGTTTAATTAGCTCAGGCTGTACTCGTTGTTGTTGTTGTTGCTGACTTTTGGCGCCTTCGTCGCAGCAGCAACGGCGACAACAAAAAGAGCAACTCGAGTTAACTGTTTTAATTACAGCAGCAGCTGCAACAACTTCGAGCTGAACTAGTTAAAAATGGTGATTGTTGTTGTTGTTGCTCGCTGTGTGTGTGTGTGTGAGTTAAGCTCTGGCTTTGGCTTTGCGGTATTTGTTGCCATCGTTTCCATCGTTTGCAACGTTTCCATCGGGTTTCCATCGCATTGCAAATTGTGTGAAAATTGTTCGCTGAGCTTGTTTGCGGTTTTTCACAGGCGTCGCTGCTGGCTGCTGGCTTTTTGCTTTTCATTTTTCTATTGCTACCGCTGCCGCTGCCGCTGTTGTTGTTGTTACTGTTGTTGCTTTTGCCAAATGTTTTCCGCCTACACTTATTGCCACACCCCGCCCGCCTCGCACTCGCACTCGCACTCGTGTTAACTCTGTAAAGTTTTCCAATTTCAACCCCGGGAAAGCGCGCGCTCATAATTTGCGATTACTGCCGGTTGTTGCTGTTGCTGCTTTGGATTTTAATTAGTTAATTATTATTTGTTATTACCGGTGCAGTTAGATGGGTCTTAACCAAGCTCGTTAAGCCGCCTGTGGCACACAAAACAACGCGCAAAATAAACAATGCCAAATAGACCTCAAAATCGCAAACTGCTCTGCAGCATTTGCGCCCCGACTGCAGCTTCCCACAGCCGGGGCATGCAGCCACTTCCCTGCGGTGGTGCACCATTCGAAAGTGAATGTGAGTGGTGCGCAAAAGGGCCAACATTATGGCGCAGCCTCATAACTGGGCTCAAAGTGCGCCACACATGGGAACTCGATGCAGCCAAGCTAAACATAGAGACAGGGAAATCATTTCGGTGGTCCACCAAAACAGAAATGCAAATGCCAATGAGATTCCTAATGATAATGCAAGTTCGAGTGCCCATTTTTTTGCAACAAAAGTTGCTTGCTATCAAGTATAGCAAAAGCATTGTAATGAAGTTGTAGGTAGATATTAATGAGAATTGTAATGCAAAGTCTAATCTAAACACAGATATTAATGAGATTTCTAATCCAAAGTCTAATCCAATGATTTTGCTAAATAGACATAAATTTCTTGCTACAGCTAGTAATGCAAATATTGCAATAACGAAGTAAAAATATTTGTGAAAATGTTAAGCATAAAATTGAGGCATAAAAAGTAGATCGAATGATAAAGTATTATTATTGAAAGCAATAAAAAGAATAATTCAATACTGCAAGTTGTATAGATTTTGAAAGCAGAAGTAAACATTATTACTATAAAACTAAGACTAATTACAGAACTATTGTAAGTTGCATAGTTTTTACATTAAGTAAAAATATATTTAGAGTAAAAGCTTGACAAATTACATTAATTAATTAAAAATTAATTGAAAATATTGTTAGAGTAAAAGTTAGACAAATTACAGAACTATTGTAAGTTGCATAGTCTGTAAATGAAGTAAAAATATGGTTAGAGTAAAAGATGGAATAAATAGAAAAGTATTGGTAGCGATATTGAAGTGCTATTAACAGTTGAAATGCCAATGACGATGCATATAGTAATCAGATGAAGTAGAGTGAACAATGAAAACAATGCGAAAATAATGCGAATGCTTATCGTAATGCGATTAACCATAATTAAGTGCTGCGGCTGAATTGAGCCAGCGAATGTGAAAAGCTGTGCGAACGTTAGCGCTAATCGCAACTTAAATAAATTGCATAAAAACGCTTTCCAAAACGAACTGGCAAAGGGAAATTCTTTGCAGCATTTTAGCCACATTTCCCCTGCTCTCCCCCCCTGCCACACTCTCTGTTTGCTGGCTGTTGTGTATTAATATTCGGCTTGGTCGTGTTGTTCTTTTTATTACATGCTCTCATGTAAGCACTATTATGCAGAGAGCGCGGGAGGGGCGAGGGCCCGCAACGAGCACGAAAATTAACTGTACTATAAAAGGTGGAAAATTGTGCAAACAACCTACAAAGAGAGGCCCCGGCCAGCCAGAGGCCAGCCCCAGCCCCAGCCACAAGAGCGCGGCGCAGTGGCAACAAAAAATTTGCATAATTATGATTAATACCGGGCGCGAGCGCGCGGGTGGCGGGCTAGCCGAGGGGGCGAGGGGGCGAGGGGCGGCTTGCCATGGACTTTTAAATGCATTCGGAAACTGCGAGGTCTGGCCAGGCTGGGCCCGAGTTTTCTTGCCAGCGACTTAATGCCAATTCCGCTTCCGTCGGGGGTCGCGAGGGTCGCCAGTCGGGGGCCTGGCGATCGGAGTGGGCCGCGTGTTTTCCGGCATAAACGCTCGCAATCAAATTCACATAAAATAATTCACGCAACAACAACAAACTGTTTGCTGGTCATGCAAAAGCAGCCCCCCCCCCCCTTCTCACCCCCCTGCCCCGCCTGAAAGCTTGCTTGCTGCGAGTCTTGGACATTCGCTCGTTTGCTTTCACATTGGCGTAAAATTACAACAACACGCGGTCGAGGCCCATTTGTTGTTAGCCAAACAAACCGTCGTTTAGTGGACGCTGACCGAGCCGCAGCTGAGACAGCGATAGTCGAGAGAGTGAGAGCGAGACAGCGAGACAGCTGAGAGACAAGGGCATTTAATTTGTCTGATTAGCATTTTTAGTCACTTACTTAAAATGCGCGCACGCATAAAACGCATTAAAAACAACAATGCGACTTTTTCCTCGACTTCCTCCCCTCCCCACTTTATCGTTGCGTTCTCACAAACTGTACAAGAGCCATAAATAAATCGAGATGAAATATGCTGGCAAATGCAACACGACAAGCCACACACATTGCGCCCAGAGGCGAGGAGTGGGGAGAGTTGACTTGCTACTCCTGGGGCAGGGTAAGGACACGGCTGGAGCGCTGCGGCAGGTTGGGCGACGAAACGAGACCTGTTAATTGTTAAAGGTGCGATAAGCTAATTACCAAATAGACAGAGACCGAGATGAAGTGCGAGAGAGAGAGCGAGAGAGAGAGAGAGAGAGAGCGGGATGCAAGTACTAGCAGCGTGCTTAAGAATTATTTATAAGTTGAATGGAAATTCAAACTATATACGAGTAGCAGCGTAGTTGGCAACTTATGTTGCCATGCTGAAGGGGTGAAGTCAAAAGTGGCTAACGAACAGCGATCGAGCAAGGGAGACATACTAAATTATAGCGCTAAACTATGCAATACATTTAACTACAATCCACTAAAATTTAATTCTCAATTGTGTCATGAAATAATAATAACACGTAATTATTTCAGTCCTGTTTCTGTTTGCTTTATTCCTTGAATTGAGTTTGAGCTAAAATTTAATTTGAAATTGGCTCAAGAAATAATAATAATACGCAATAATATCAGTCATATTATTGTTGATCGCTGCAATATAAGAATTCAGTTTGAGTTATGTTAGTAGCTTGCAGTATTGAAAAGGTGAAGTGAAAGCTGGCTAAAGAATCGTGGCCAACGGAGGGAGAGAAACAAAGAGAAATAATTATAGGAGCGGCCTGATTTCAGTCTGATTTGTGTTCATTTTATTATAAGACTTAAGTTAGCGCTATACAGAAGTCTGCAGTATTGAAAGAGTGAAGTGAATTGTGGCTAAAGAATTGTTTAATAAAATAATAGTAGATACTAAAAATAATATGTATGTAGTACTATACTAAAAGGATTGAGTTTGAGCTACATATATAATATGTCAAATATCTCTCTTTTTTGTATTTTTTGAATTTCGTAGCTAATTTATACCATACAAAGCGTATTACAATATTAGCTTGCTGTAGTGAAGTGAATGGTGGCTAAATAATAGTTGACCAGAAGAGCAGATATTGTGTCATACATACTAATTGTAGTGCTAAATATGTAATATAACTATTAACTATATCTGTCTGATTCCTATTCGCTTTATTCTAACAGGTCTGAGTTTCAGCTATATAGTAGTTTGCACTATTGAAAGGGTGAAGTGAATGGAGGCTAATTGTAATATATTTAACTATATATCAATAAAATTAATTTCAGAATTGTGTCATGCGAAAATAAAGTAATTCCTGATTCCTATTCGCTTCATTATAAGAATACAGTATCAGTCACATATGTAGTACCTTGCAGGGTGAAGTGAATAGTGGCCAAATACAGAGAGAAAGTAAATCCTGATTCCTGTTCGTAAGAATAGAGTATGAGCCACATAAAGGGTAAAGTGAAAGGTGGGGGAGATTATGCTATGCATACCAATTGTGACTCTAAAATATGTAATACATTTAACTATATTTCATGCAAACCTCATAAATAAAATTCAGAATTGTGTCATGCAGCGGCAAAGTGAAACAATAATAAAAACGGAATGCTTATAATTAGAATTGAGTCAAGTCAAGGCAAGGCAATCAGTCGCCCTGAAAGGGCTTAAGGGATATGCGTGTATTATCTGGTATTTACATGTGCTCGAGTTGGGAGTCGGGCGTGCCGTGAATAGAAGTTATTTTCGGGCCAAACGCCGATTTAGTCGATTAGGAATGCATTAGTGCGCGAGTCGGGGGTCGGGGGCTTATTCTCGGGGCGTTCATTTGAAAGCGAGTTCAAACTGCGCTTTTTGTGTGCCGTTGTTGTCTTTATTGCGAGCGTAGTTGATATTTATGTTATGTTGCTTTCGTGGCCTTTTTTTGTGACAAATCATTGCGGGATCATCACTCAATTTGATGTAGAGGCGCGCTTATCCTGCCCGTGGCTGCGACGGAACTGTACTCATCATCCTGCCACCGCTGCACGCTGCCCGCTGCCCGCTGCCCGCTGCTTGAGTGACAGCTGATGCCAGCTACTGTGTCCGTCTCGCTCGCGCCCCGGTTTGTGGCCGCAGTGTGACCGTTGTTGTTTGACGTCTGTTGACACATCTCGCTGCCATGATTGACGATGATGCTGCCTGCCACTCGCTCGCTCATCAGCTCTCTATTAGTGAGGGCCAACTGTCAAGCACGCGAGGCTGTTGATTTATTTATGCCCCTTCAGCGCCAGAAAGGAAGCGAGTAGCCGCTATACTCCATCTCTCTCTCTCGCTCTCGGACGATCTGTAGTGTCTAGCTCGACCTAATGAATTTCAAATGATGCGGCAACTTTTTCCCTGCCACGCCACACTCTTTTAATTTCTCTCGTTGTTGTGTTTTATTTTTGCCATCATCTTTTAGCTCACATTTCTCTGCTTGTTCGCCGCCCGTTTTTTAATTGCGCAAACAATTTTCTGTTACACTTTGGCGCCGTGTGTGGCTAACTCGCTCTCTGTCTGTGTGTGTGCGGCCTGTGTGTGCGGTGTGCGGTGTGTGTGTGTGCTGTCCATTGTCTTTGGGGCGCGCGGAAATGCGCTTCGATATGATTGCAAGAGGCGGGCTAAGTTTTGTGGGAAACTGCGCGTAACAAGCACGCAACTTGGCCCAAACAAAAGGCCACCACCACTTGCGACGACGCGAGACTCGAGGAAATACTTTTAATAGCTCTGCCTCTGCTCAGTTTGCGGTTCATCGTCGCCCCGTCAGCCTGCTCTCTTTAATAACTTTGCACTCCGATTGATGGATTACAAAACCAATCGAATTTTGTAGCTGTCATTTACTTTCAAGTCCACACAATATGTTTCTGGGAAGCGCTGCAGTTCTTCAATTTGACATGTTCTCAGTAGACTGAGACTCAGAAAACTTTGACCATATCTTTTATTCCAAATAAAGAACTGTATTAGAATCATTTAAGAAAGTCAACTTTTCTTTACATCATAATCAACAATCTTCATAATAGTTTCACTATATAAACAATTAGGACACAAATGCAACAGATTTGATGCTTGCAGCAGTTGCAATACACGAGTTCGCTTGTCACAGTCTATAATAACTTGGTTAATGGAGCAGTTGAAGCGTTGAAATTTGGTAATTCGCAATGTATTTTGTTGTTGAATAAATAACTTAAGTGAGTCTACCTTTATTGACAACTGTAAAATAGTTTTCATACTAGTTTCACTAAATAAACAATTTACACGCAAATGCAACATATTTGATACTTCTAGCAGTTCTTATATGTGAATTCGCTTGGCACAGTCTATGGTAACTCACTTAATAGAGCAGTTCAAGTGCTGAAGTTTGGTATTTCTCAATGTATTTTTGGGTTTTTAAATAACTTAATAGAATACATTAAGAAATTTTACCTTTTTGACAATTTTAATAATAACTTTCATATTAGTTTCACTAACTAAATCATTTAGATGCAAATGCAACTGATTCGATGCTTCTAGCAGTTGTAATACCCGAGTTCGCTTGGCACAGTCTATGGTAACTCGGCTAATAGAGCAGTTAGAGCGCTGAAATTTGGCATGCAAAGCAGCGGTGGCTTTACAATGAAAACTAATTCATTTTTAGAATATTTCAAAGTGTTTTCAAATAAGATTCGTTAACTTTGCAGCTTAACTATATTTCAAATTATTAAATTTTCTATGTGTACCAAATTTTTAAGCTCTTGTTTAGTCGCTACTATTTGTATCAGAAGTGTTGGGCTACACATGGACAAATAGTTAGATCATCGAATGGGAGCACATTGATTTGCTTAGCGCAAACAATAATTGAGCATTTGATTGACTTTAGCTCGCTGCGTAACCCGAATCCAATTGATACACATTATTATTGCCATGCGAGCAGCCTGACCACAATTTCGAGCTCATTAAAGAGAGAGAGAGAGAGAGAGAGAGAGAGAGAGAAGGACGACGAAGTCGAGCAAACAAGTCGTTGGGGTCGTTACAAATCTTTTTGGGCAAAGTACTTCATAAATATCTTAAATGAGTTTCCTTTTGTTCCACATTTTATGGCCTCTGTATGCGAACGAGTCAAATATTTACGCCATTTTCCCTCAGCCACCCGCCGCTAACGACAGTTATGATTATTGTTTTTCTTCGGCCGGCGACGGCCAGTAGGGGGACGGTGACGGAGGGGGGTGTGTGTGTGTCGTGTTGTGGCTCGTAGCTTAAATCATATTGTGGCACTATCGGCACAAACATCAAATGCCTTCGTTTAAATGCGCGATAGCGAAAGGCGAAACAGTTTCCCGGACTGCTCGACGAAATTCACGCAATTAGTTTTCTTGCGCCCCCACCTGCCACCTGCCGCAGCTGCCCCGCTTGCCACACAGGACGTTAATGTCGAAAAGGCGTCGGAATTCGTTTGGCTCCAAGTTGCGCGGCCCGCAGGGGGTGGGGAGGGGGGAGTGGGGTATTGTGTTTCCCTCTTTTCGGAGCGCCTCATTAACAATAATTTCGCTTTAATAAATAACGCTAAAACATGCGCTAAATAACATTTTAGCTGCCAGTCGACGAAAATTTGTAAGCTCAACACGCACTGTTCGATGGCGAGCGGGGGTGGGGGGTGGGGGTAGAGTGTGGGGCGGGGAGGGCGTTGAAATTAATGTAGCGCCAGCGAGGGCGACACTAATTTGCCTGTGAACATGTCAAATCAGCCCAGAAGACTGACTTACGCTGCCCCTCGTCCGCCCCTCCCCCGCTCGCTCTGCCATCGTCGCCGTCGGCGTCGCTGTCGACGTCGCTGCGCACTTAATGAAAAGGTCCTTAAGTGCTTTCCAACGGTATTTTGTTTCCGTTTGTAGCCGCTCTCCCTCAGCGCTCGCTCGCTCGCGGGCTGTTGATTTGTTATTGTTGGCATTGGCGAGCATAAATCATGCTCGGACCTCGACTAGAGCAACGCTTTTTAGTGGGCACACACGACACGACAGCCCACAGCACTTGACTTCGCGCTGCCTTGGTGGTTGTTACTGGCGGTGGTGGTGGTGGTGGTGGTGGTGGTGGTGGTGGTTCGCTCGGCTGCCCTGGGAAGTGCTTAAAGTCATTTAACCCACTCTGCACACGCGGCGAGCGGCGAAACAGCGCTAAAATTAATTTCTAATTGCGCACAAAACTAGGCAACACACGGCATGCTCTGTCGTGAGTCATGTGTGGCAGTGTGTGCGGCAAATGCCACAAATCGATTTCGCCACAGAATCGTCAACGACTTGTGTACAACTTTGATATTGATTAATTATGCGACACAAAGTCGCAGTCCGCCGACGTCTCATTTCTACCCTTTACTATTTGGGCCAGAGCTGCCGCAACTCGCCTGCCCCCCCCTCGCTTCGCATATGCTAATTGAGCTATAAAAATACTTTGTGAACCAAGCAACCCGCACTCCCCCCGGCCGAGACGCGCTCAGCAAACACAGCCATAAAAATGCGACCCCCAGATTTGGTGGCGCAGATTTTGCCGCCTTCGCGACTAAGTCTGATAAAGCCACCCGCAAGCAGGCGGAGAGCGGGCGCGGGGGCGGGGCTGGCGAGAAAAAAGAAAAACCTCATGCGTGATGCTTTCACATAAAAATTATGGCATTCAGGGCAAATGGAGCTTAGGCAGCACAAAAAAAAAAGAAAGACTCACATGCTGCTCGCTGGCTTTTCTTAAGCTACTTCCCTTAATCTCTCCTCCACCCACCCCCTCTTCAACCAGGGGGCTGGGCAGACTACTCCTGGGCAGCGCCTTGTTGCTGCTGCGGCGTTGGGAACATGATTTTTATTTTACGCAACTTAAGTGCGAACAATAAAAACGATTTGAGGCAGATTACGGCAACCGGCGACGTCCCGCTCTCTCTCTCCCTCTCTGTCGCACAATGCAAATTAGTCATGGGCAGCGCATATGCAAAAGCCCCAACCAGCAGCCCAAAGGATCTAGCTGCCCCATCACCATCGTCGCCATCGCCATCGTCATCGTCATCGTCGTCGTCGTCGTCGTCGTCGTCCTTCGTCCGCTTCACACACGGAGCGCGTTTATTTGCCTTGGCATTTTTGTTTAGATTTATGAGTGTCAGCCGTATTATGACCAACCACTTGACTTCCTGGCACGTGTGCGCCGCTCTGTGTGACATTTTATGCCCCACACGTTCGCCGAGTCCTTTCTCCAGCCATTGTTCTCGCCATCGTCAGCGTGGGCGTTGCTTCAGTTGGCCACACGGCGCATACGCAACATCCGTTTGACTTTCGCCTTGTTTGTTGTTCTTGCCGTTGATTTGTTTGCTATTGCTCTATACCCACCCGCCCGCTCTCCCCCCCCCCCCAGGGCAATTAGCGTCAACTCGACTGCCATTCACCTCCAGTCACAACTGATTCACACACGCATGAACGAAGGCAGGGCGGAGTTATTATAGCTGAGTTCCTAATTGCATTGGCTCTATTAAATCAGCGTTCAGTTTCACACCTGCCACCCCGACAGTTTATCCACATTTATTTCGGCATGCAAATTTCAATTGAGTGCGTTACTTTGCAGTCAACGAGTTTGCGACGAGTTTTCCACTTCGATTAACCAATCTAGCTAAACAATTTGCCATCTTTTTCGCATTTTCAATTGCCACTAACTTGCCTACTTTATTAACTGCTACTTTTAGCTGCAGATATTGGCAGTCAAAGCCATAAGCTATATACAGGAATCTAAAGTTATAATCTATATATACTTTACATGTACAAATGTCTGTTGTATTAGTTATACAATGCATGATTTAGCCACTTGATTATTTTACTTGTATTTTCTAATAAAGATTTCAACTTAGTAAATTACAAAATCCACTAATTTGTTGCCGAGCAGAGTTCGCCGGGTTAGCTGATTAATAATAAAAAGGAGTAGTTTTAATGCCTGCTGCGTGTTTTCAATACCCAGCACTTCTTCAGTTTATTCTGCTGCTCTGCCAGCTCTTAATTCAATTTCCAGCCAGCAAATTTGCGAGTGTCTTTGTGTGACTGGCTGTGGATGAGTGTGTGTGTGTGTGAGTGCCTGTGTGTGAGTGTGAGTGCAAGTGTGTGTCTGCTTGGGGCATTCATCTGCTTCCTCATGCGCCTTTGTTCTTTATGACGCAACTTTGTCGCAGTCGCCTCATAATCTTCTAGCTCAGCAAGTTTGCATAGAACACACACACACACACACGCACACACACACTGACACTTGTAGACCCCTTTCGTCTGCCCTGCCGCTCACTGCTGCCCCAACTCCGCCTTTGGCCAATTACAAGCGTCCGTCGGGCAAATTGACTACAAAGGCAAATGATATTAACATATAAATTGCTCAAAGTGCCGCTGATTTAGTTTTATTTGCTTGGCAAGGCAGACACACACACACCAACACACACGTGCACACACACACACACACACACACACACACACACACACACACACACACACACACACACACACACACACACACACTTGCACAGTGCCTTTTAGCAGTTTGTTTTTACGTCTTTCGGCAAACATTTACGTTTATTATGCCGATTTTCTAGCGCAGAAAAATAACGCTTATGCACACACACACTCGCACACACACACACACACACTCACACACACACACGCACACTCACACCCACAAGCGTGCATGTGTCTGCTGACAAAAGTTTGATGGAAGTTTCGCTTAGTTTGTTGTGCCGCTCGCAGCAGCTGACGTCAGAGTCGTCTTCCGCTGCCTCGCCTGCTGCCTTGGCCACCCCCTGGGCCAGGACGCCACCCACAAGATCCACCCCCGTGGCACCCGTTGCCAACCCCCTTCCCCGTCCACGTCCCCGCCCCCAGGCTGACAATGACAGCGCCATCTCGTTTTAGCGCACATTTCCGCTCTGCTGTCAGCTGTGTCTCTGCCGCCCAGCGCTTATCCCTTTGCTGCTCGCTCTCCCCCTCCCTTTCGCTCTCCCTCTCGCTCTAGCTGTCGCTCTCGCTTGCCATCCCTTTCGCTGGCGCGGCGCATAATGTAGCGCTTTTAGCTGCTTTCACATACAATTTACTGTCTTCTCAATGGCAACAATTTATGCTTGTCCTTAGTCCTGCTTTTTTTTTGCAGCGCGCTCTTTTTCTCCGCTCGATTTTTATGGGCAAAACGTCGCCAGCGGAAATTGATATTTGTGGAGGAAAAGTTTGCAAAAGACTTTGGCACACATATGAGAAAACTGCTGCAAGGCGACCAACCGAACAGACAGACGGACAGACGGAAGGACGGAGGGATGGACAGGCGATTCAATAAGCGAAAAAGTAGCTACAGTAGAGCCAACAGCGACTTGACCTTAAAATGCAAATTGAGTTGTGATTTTAAATACTTTACAGTGGACTACAACAAATTTACTACAGTTAAGATTATAAGATTTTAGCAATCCAAGAAGTTTAAATATTCTCGTGCCATACAAAGTAAACATTTACGTTTGTAAAATGTTAGCTTAAGTTTTATATAAATGCGGAATTCAATACTTCGTAATTTTTAATAGTAAAATACGTTTTGAAGTTTAATAATTCTCAATATTAGAAATGCATTATCCTTGTCTTTTAAGCTTACAGCAGCAGCTGCAACACATTGAAAGAAATTTCAAAATTCTTAAGAAGTAAAAATTTCCGTTCCGCAAATGTTAGCTGAGGTTTGATTTGACTGAAGATTTGTATAATTTGTAGTTTATAGTAAAATATGGTTTGCAATATATTTATTCACATTCGGCTTTAATATTAAAAAAGCAGATGCAACACGCTGAAAGAAATGAGAAAAATCTTGTTAAAATTTCTGTTACGCAAATATTGGCTTAAGTTTTAATTAAATGTGAAATAGAATACTTTGAATACTTTGTTGTTTTTGTAGTGAAATATATTTTCTTAATATTATAAATCCATTCGCGCTTAGCTTTAAGCTTACAGCAGCAGCTGCAACACATTGAAGGAAATTTGTAAATTCCAGTGCTACAAAAAGTAAAGATTTCTGTTTGCCAAATGTTAGCTTAAGTGTTGTGTTACTTTAATTTTGTGCAACTAGCAAAACTCTGGAATTCTAGAGAATTTAAAGCGAATTGCGAGCGAATGTTCACTGTGCAGGAATCGTGATTTCGGCAGAGTTGAGAGTGCAGCGCAAGGGTTGCCAAGGCAAGTGGGGCACTGCGGGAGAGTGGGAGTGGGGGCAGTCTTTTGGGGCATTGTGTGCTTTGTATTCACTTTTAAATGCACGGAAATTGTTAATTTTATGGCCGGCTATATCCGCTGGATAAATCGCATTCCCAGCCGCAGCTCTTGGGCCATTCGCCCGTCGCCCGTCGCCCGACGCTCGTCGTTGTCAGCTGCGAGTTTGTTTCGCATCGCAGCGCTTCGAGGCGATCGCAGCAGCTGCAACGTGCAACTGCTGCAAGGAGGGGAGCATGGCCTGTGGCGTTTCCAAAATGGCCGCCTCGTGGCCAACTGGCAACTAAATGCACCAATCGCATTATGGCCAACGTCCAGCGTTTTGGCCTGCTCAAATTGCCAATTGGCAATTGCAATTGTCCGTCTTTGCTTCGGCTCCAAGCCAGCGTCGACATGATGGCCGATTGAATGATCGCTGAGCTCCCTCCGCCGTCCCCCCCCCCCCTCGCGTCTCTCTCCTCGCCTGGGGCACTTTGGCCCACGTTTTGCAGACATTTTGCTACGGACTACTTATAGTAATTTCGCTGGCCAGTCGGGGTCTCGACTGCGACTCCACGTCGACGTCTAAATAAAATGCATTTTCTTTGCACGTCCTCGCATCCTGCGGGAGCAGCGCGCAGTCGTCGTACCGAGTGGGGCATGCAGCAGCAGCGGCAGCATTTGTGGCTCTTTGTCTGCCATATAATTTGCACAAATTGCAATTTAGAGAAATAAAGGAAAAGCACAAATGCTGCAAAACAGCAACAGCAACAGCAACAGCAACAGCAGCGAACGAACTACGGCCACAACAGCAACAAACTCTGCAAAGATACGACAAATTATTTGTATTTTTCATAATTTCTTTTGCTTTTTCGGTTATGCTACGCTACGTTTTACGGGCACTTCAATTGCCACAAAGCGTTTGCAAACTGCCCGCAATATCAATCAAACGCAGCAAAATGGCAATAAAACTAATAGCAATGCAGCAATTAAAAAACATTCACTTTATCACGCATTCGATAGGCGAAGTCGTAATAAATTATTTGCTAGACACTTACAGTTTTTAAATGATTATATTATTGCAATTTATTCGAGTAACCAGCTCCAAAATAAGTCGTTTTCATTCCAACACTTGTAGTCATTCAATTGCTTTAATTTCAATTTGAGCTTGCTTTTAAATTAGTTGCAGGGAATTTTATTAAATTCGCTGAGGTGAACAATCATGTAGAATTATAACGATAAATCGAAATTTATCAATTAATAGCAAATAAAGTGGATTAAATTATTAAGTAAAAATTAAGTAGCTTCAGACTCTTGACAGAAATCTTTTTATGTCTTCCTCAAAACACTTTCAATTTTTTATTGAACTCAAATCAAAAGTGAGCCTAGTCGAGCAATCTTCTGAGTACTTCAAGAGTAGTGAAATGTTAAATTTAGGAAAATTTAGTAAATTGTATGTAAATATTATCAACATTAGTGAGCTCAAATCAAAAGTGAGTCTAGGTCTGCAATCTTCTGAATATTTTCAGATCCTTTAAGTTCGAAATTCAAGTAAATTTTCTAGTACATTTAGTAAAATATAGGTAAATTTGGTACAATTAAAGTAAATGCAGTAAGGTTCAAGTAAATTTTGTAAAATGTAAGTAAATTTAGTACCTTTAGTAAGCTTAGTCTGTTCAAAGGAAGCTTCTCAATCTGTCTACATGAACTGAATACTTTGTGAACCTTTTAATTCTAAATTATAATCGTAGCTCCT
Organism: Drosophila rubida; assembly: GCA_035046165.1. Classification (NCBI taxonomy): domain Eukaryota; kingdom Metazoa; phylum Arthropoda; class Insecta; order Diptera; family Drosophilidae; genus Drosophila; species Drosophila rubida. The sequence continues at coordinate 9,553,271 of JAWNOF010000023.1, read as the reverse complement.
TTGGGGAGCTAAAACCAATTTCAGACTTCTTCTCAATCCCTTTGCAAAAGCAGAATACTTTGAGTATCTGAAATTGTAGCGACTTTGAAGATCAGAAGACAAAAGTGAATTTGTTCCAGCAGTCTTCTCAATCTCTTTGCAATAACTGAGTTCTTCGAGAACTTAGTCTAAGCTGAAATTGTAGCGCCTTTGGGGCGCCTTTCTAGCCGCATCCTCGCTGGCTGCCCCCATTAAGGCTGATCTGCTATAAGCCAGATCGGCGTCGTTGTCTGCGCTGTGGCGAGTTCGTTACTGAGTGGGAAACATAGAAATCACGTTTCAGCCATCAACGACGCAAATGCAACAATTTTGAAATGTGCGACGTGCCGCAGTGGAGAGCGAGAGAGAGAGACAGAAGGAGTTGTGGGGAGGGGGGAGCTCGCAATATTTCTTCATTGTATTGATTATCGGTTGTAATGTTGCAAATTAAATGGCAGTGCCACAGTTCGAGCCACAGCGCACTGCTGCACCGCAGTCGGCCAGCAATCAATCAAACAATCAAACGCAACTGGCCATCAATCTGCCCGCAGCTCGCAGCCCGTCGCAGTTGTGACTGGAGCCTGTAATTTTGGATTTTTCGAGCATTTTTATGAGAAAATTTAGCAAAAATTAAATTGCTCGAACATGTTGGCAGCGTGCGCGAGTCGGCTTCGAAATCGGAATAGGAATCGGAATCGGAGATGGAGATGGAGACGGAGTCGAAACTGGCAGTCGAAGTCGGCGATTACGGCGCGATACGACAAGGAATTTATGTGAAAATTAAATGGATCCAAAATTAATGGGCAGCAGCAGCAGCAGCAGCAGCAGATTGTTGAGACAGCGACTTGAACTGATCCTATTGCTGCTTCTATGGCGGCTGACATCGTTTCCAGAGGCAAGCGACGACGACGACGACGACGACGATTCTCTCAGCGTCGCTAGGTAATCGCGGCCAGATCGGCAGGCTGATAAAAATTAATTATGAATGGAGACGCGATGGAGCTGAGAGCTGAGAGCTGAGAGCTGGCAGATGCAGTTCGAGCCGGCAAATGTGTGTGCAGTAATTGAAAATGCAAACAACAACGAGAAGTTGCCGAGCTGAAGCTGCCTGCTGCCACTGCGACGCGGCAACAATTGTTGGCTGTGCTGGAAGTGAAACTCGTTGCGGCAATTAGCAGACGCAGAGTGGCAACTTGCAGTTGCAGGCAGCTGGTGGCTGGCGGCAAACGAGATTTACTTAGTGGAGCATCAAGAAGTGCTCATAATGAAGCACTTAAATGAATTTAATTGTGTGAACGCGACGACGCTCCAGCTCCCCCAACTCTCTCGTGTATGCATATTGATGGAGCCATTCAGTTTTGCAAACAATGCCCAGCAAAATGAGTGCAAGCGCAATGATTAGGCGTTTCAATGGGCACAACTCCGAGTATGAGCAATATATGGTCGCCTCGCGAATCGGGAAGTGAATCCCAAATGAATACGAGTACACACTGCTAACAATACGAGCGTACGATATGCAGATTTAATAACAGCTGCCAGCGCTCTTGTTTACAGTTTACTGGCGCTGTTCCCCCAGCGAATAGTGCGGATTATAGATGTGCTCACTGAGGCGCAGATAAACACCAGAAAGTGTCGATAGCCACAACAGCAACTGCAACTGCAACTGCAACTGCAACAATAGCTCGCTTTACAATCCGTTTAATTATGCTAACAATCGTGATTAGCATTGCAGTTGTGTGATACGAACGAAACACACTGCACAGTTAGCTAACTTTGTTTTTACAACGAAACATGAAGTGTGTAATAAATGTGGGAAATCTAGGAATCAATTGCGGACTATTCAGTATGTGTGGCATGCAAACACAAATACCTTACTCGCCATATTGAATACTTCAATTAATTTGTAAAGTGTTGTTAAAAAATCACACGTTAAAACTGAATTCATTTATTAAATACACATCACATTTTGAAAGTCAATTCTTTACAAGTAAATGTATTCATCTAACAATTGTTGGCTTTATTCCAACAGAATTCTTTACTGAATGCAATATCTTTAGCTACTAGGCAATAATTCTCTAAAAATCCATTAGGAACTTCGACAATTGCTCTGTGAGAATTGGCTGCCTCTTCGATCATCGCCACGGCAGTCCAAAATCTGTTAAACCCTTGTTGTGCTAGAGAGAATCGAACCCTTCAACATCACAAATTGGTATTTGATTACGCGTTTTTGCTTCTCAAAGTAACTTGAAATAATGTCAAATATGTCTAAGTTCTTCCTGCGAGAGTTGCATCTTTGACGCTCTATAGCTCACAGCTAAAACAAACAAAAGCAAGACTGCTTAAAGGTAATTTCTAGTACAAAAAGTCAGCTTTAAAACTACATATAGTAAAACCTGATTCGTACAACGATCTTTAAGTGACTCCATGCAAGGAAAGAATAGGAAATTACTTATTTCCAATATGAAGCGATTTGCCTGCTGAATAGTTGCATTAAGTCTCAGCTTCTTTAAGGCAAACACTCTAGGAATTTGCCTTTAATTTTCAGCCGAATTGTAAATGAGTCGCGGCTTGAACGAAATCTTTGCCATGCGGTTGCATTTGATGTGGCATTTCCTGGCTGCGTCGCCGTCGCCGTCTGCGTCTCAGTTTCAGTTTGAGATCTTTTGTGGAGAGGTTCGTGGAACACACGTATAGCATATCGTATATGGGGCGATAATGATAATGGCCTTTTGACTGATCGATCGAACGTTTTGTAATTGGATCCATTGTCAATAGCGCGCGCTGTGCTGCGCTGCCCAGCCAAGGCATTTAGGCTGAAGCCGCAGCTCGAGAGAGTGGGGGGTGGGGGGGGAGGAGAGGGGCAAGTCACCCACCTAACGAGGCAGGTCGGATTACGGATTACGCATAACACTATGCGCAGTTGTTGCTGCCGCAAACGGTGTAAATTATTGTTGCAAGTTTGTTAATAATAAATGTTTAGGCGCTTGATTACATAAAATCGCAATTTGTCGCTGCCGAGTCGACCACAAAAGTTGCCTCAGCCGTCAAAGTGAGACGTAACTAATAACAATAAATAATAGTAACAGCACTGACAATAACGATAATGCCCTTACAGTGGAGCCTCCTACCACAAGCCAGCGTCGTCGTCGACGCTCCAGTAATGAGCTGCTATCGATTTACAGCGATCATTATATGGCCAAAGACTCAACTCGAGTCGAGTCCGAGTCCGAGTCGAGTCGAGTCGGCATTATTAATAAGCCACAACAACAATTACAACAATGAACAGCTGTAGCAGTAGCCGAGCGGGGGGAGGGGGAGGCAGGCAGCTTGTTGTAGGTAGCCCGAAACAATTTTGCGGCCTAAACTGCTGCGAGAAAAGCGTAGAGCTCGAACTGAAGCTGGAGCTGGAGCTGGAGCTGCGGACGGTGCGAATGATTAATGTAAGGCAATCAGAGCCTTTGACTTGTGGTGTGACTACTGCGTGGCCGCCTCCACGAATCCATCGGGGCTGCCAGCGGAGTCCATTACAAATGAAGCGCAGTTGACTTGGTTTTGTTTGGCGACTGATGAATGCAGATAAAGACCTGAAGCTGAAGCTGCAGCGCTCGCGACTTGCGACTTGCGACTCGCCGTGGCTGTGGAATGCCTTTGAAGCCAGGCGGCTGTAGGACAAAATGCAAGCAACAGTTGACGAGCTGCAACTGCAACAAGCAACAAGCAACAGGCAAACAGGCAACAAGAAGACTCGCAACAGTTGCTGTTAATGAAACCGACTGATGGTGATTGATGGACTTGCCGAGCCTGCAACTGCGTCTGCTCTCCAGCCGAAGTCGCGGCCGATGCAGATGCAGACGATTGCGGCGCGAAAATTAAATTGAAATTAAATTAAAGGCGAGCTCAGTCGAGTCGCGTCGCGTCGAGTTGAGTTGAGTTGAGTTGTGAATGCGATTCAAAGTGTGAAATTAAAATGCAGCGCTAATCAGACGGGGGGCACGTTCCACATGCCGCACGCTGCTGGAGTTCCTCGCCCTCCCCCTTCGCTTATGATCTCTTTGCTCTATTTGGCGGCCTAGGAACAGATGACATTGAGCAGCGTTCGGAGCTCCAGCTGAGCCGGCGCATCTTGGAAATTGTAACAGCCAGCGTGTGATAAGCATCGCAATTGCCCGGCCAGGTTGCAGCGTGCCCCTCGCCACTTACCCCGTGTGTGGCAGACAGAGAGACGGACAGACGGACAGACGGACGGACAGACGGACAGACGGTGTCGTCTGTCAGCGGAACTGGCTGCAACCAGCTGCAGCTTGCCACCCAACGAGTCGAAGTCAGTTGCAATATTCATATTCCCATCGCAGACTTACCCCTGCCCCTGCCACAGTTGCTGCCCCTTTGGGCTGCCACCCTTTCCACAAAGCGTTGCACTTTTTGTGGTAATTTACATTTGGTTTTCGGGCCTTATCACTCGGCTGGCATCTTCAATCCCAACAGTCGAGTGTGTGCGAGTCTCTGAGCGGGGTGGATTGAACGAGTCAAGGGTAGGGCTAGTTAGCTAGTTGGCCCGACCTGGCCAAGCAACCCTGCCAACAATGGCAATTGTGAGTGGATTCATCCGCTTGCACTTTTGACAGTTGCCAAATTTACAATTCATTTGAAGTGGCAATTTGATTCACGTGCCCGTTTCGGGTACTCATTCATATGCTCAGCAGCCGCATCAGCATTACCATCGGCATCATCCGATTTACGATCGGAGATAATGCAATGCAAACGTTTACGTAGCAAATTTACAAAACAAGCAACTGGCAGGAGAGCGAATCAATAGCGATGCTAATTCACCAACTGCTCATGGAGTATGTTAACAAAAAGTCTTTGAGTTACTTCATGAAATTAACCAAAAAGAGTTCAACCTAATTATGAAGTTGCATTAAGTAATGAAACATGAATGCTGCAGATTCATTTGCTTACAAATCAATTCAATTTTAATGTAGTAGTTTACTGAGTTGTTAAATATAGATTTCTTTTGTAACATTAATTAATTATAAAGATGCCTTAAGTATTCAAACATCTTGCTAACTGCAGCATTTAGTTGTAATTTGTCATTTGTAACGAAACATTTCCTATTTAATAGTTAAAATAGGTTTTTAAATTAAGATTTCCTTTGTAACTTTAATTAATTATGATGCATTAAGTAATAAGACTGCTAACAGCTTTTAGTTGCTTTCAAAATAAAATTAAGCTTCACGTTTGTATTGAAATGATTTCTATTCAGTAGTTCAATAAGTTTTCATTTGTAATTTTAATATTTAGTTCGAAGGATAATTAAGTGCTCTATAATATGTCAATCAATGATGACTCTTGATTGCGAGACTATCTAGCAGCACTATTTACATTTCTAATTGTTGTAACAATCATTACTAATTTACGCTTGCAGAGAAATTATGTTCTGATAACAAATAGTAATAACATATGGTAAAACGTTGCATTAAGCAGAGTTGTCGCTTAATTTAGGCAACATAGAATTGAGTCTTGCTCACAATAAGCCGACTAATACTACATGCAGAGTTCCCTCAATCAAGAGTCTTCCCAAAACACGCATTCCTTCAACATCCACGACCAATAAGCCTACTTAATTGATAGTAGTTTAGTCAGTTTTCAAATTCATATTTCTTTTGAAGCATTAGTCGTTCCGCAGACTAGGAACTAATCTACAATATTTCAATAGTCTCCCTTAGTCAACGACGATTATGAGACTTTATCTAGACTTTATCTATTTGCATTTCTAATTGTTGTAACAATGCGTAGTATTTTCCTCTTGAAAACAAATACTAATAACTTAAATAAAGGAGTTATCGCACAGTTTAAGTACCATAAAATGCTGTGGTATTCAAATGTGTTCAACAAATTGGTTGGTTGTCTTGCTCACATTAAGCCAACTAATCCAGCAGTCCTTCAATCAATGGCCCTTCAACAAAACTCATTGCTTAAACATCTCTTATTAATAAGCCTATTTAATTGCAGTAGCTAGTCACTTGCACCTTAAATTGATTTAGTTTAAAATATGCTACCCATAATAAGCCAACTAATGCTACATGCAGCAGTCCTTCAAGCAATAGTCCTTCCAAAAAACGCATTCATTAAACATCTCCAAGTAATAAGCATGTTTAATTGCAGTCACTAGTCGCTTGCTCTTGGAACATAGGCAGAGTGTGGCTTAGTCCGGGTGCGATACTCTTGGCCAAGGCTGCTTGCTGGCTAATTGAGTGCGCCGACGACTGCGACGTGGGCAGCAGGATGTCGCACGCGACGCGATTGTGGATGTGCATCCGTGTTCGTGTTACAGTTTTTCCTGTGCGGCTGGGCGGCAACTGCAATTGCATTTTGTTGAATGGCTGCTACTGGCTTTCGGCCCGATTGCCGCGGCGATCTGCTGGCCATATGCTCGCTGTGTTGGTGTGTTGGTGTGGGGATCTGGAGGAGGATTAATGAAATGGCCTCTAACTGCGCGCTGCCGTTGAAAAATTAATGATCAATGCGCTGGTTATTAATGAATGTGGCTGCGTTGCCCTGTGCCACAAGCAGCGGCAAGCTGCTGCCTCTGGTGGCATCTTGCAACAACCAACAAGCAACAGCCAACATTCAACATCCAACATCCAACTTCCAACTTCCAACTTCATCTGCGTCGACTCTCGTGCTGCTTGTTATCGAAATCTTTTAGCCCAATGTGGCTACTGTGCATCCAATTTAGCCGCCTCGACCCGTTGCCTTTTGGCTGTTTGTTCTGTTGCCGCGCTGCGGCAAGTAGTCGCTGCACGATAGCATCACACAGCGCATCCATGAGTAATGTTCGTCGCGCACACGAGGCAACTGCAATTGCAAGCGCAACTATCGGCAGAGAGCCACCCTGAAACCACTTTGGCTCTATGATCAATTCAGAGAGCCAAAATTCAATTAGTCCACTTATCACTTGCCCCTTTTTGCGGTCCTGTGGCCTTGTGGGTGGCCAGCCGAGCACAGTCGCCGCATCTGGACACCAATATGTTAATTAATGAATCCGCTAATGTCCAGGAAGCAGCCTCCAACTTTTCACTTCCGGCAATTGGTTAAGCTCAGTTGAAAGACTGTTCAAAGTTGTATATTTTAGAGAATAAGACAAATCAAAGTATTTGTTGCGACTTAAACAATTTTAAATTGTTTTAGTTGTCATAATAAATTGTCTCGTATTATGTGAAATATTAATTCTAATCGATTTCTTTTGCAAGTAATCATTTCTTTTCCTAAGATCAACTTTGAAATAAAAAAAATTAATTCAAATCGATTTCTTTTGTATGCAATCACTTCTCATTCTAAGATCAACTTTGAAATTTTACTAATTTTGAAATATAATAATAATGTGTATTTTCCAACGAAGTAACAATTTTATAATTTATTAAGCACAAACTTACCTAACTTCTACAGTAATCAATAAATAGGTTTTTGTTAGTATGATAGAAAGATGTCTTAATTAATCGTGTCGTGAGATGTGAATCGACTTCTTTTGCATGTTATCAGTTTAAGTTCAAATTTTGGAAGTATAAAAGTTTTGGAATATAATAATTTGTCTAATATTTCAATAAGTATAAGTATAAGGATAGATGATCAGATGAATTGTTTCATGAGATATGAACATATTTACAGACTTTACTGTCTTCTACAATAACTATTTTTTTCTTTCATAGAGCAAATTTTAGAAGTATTCTATTTAATGAACAGATGATATTCTTTTGCTCAAGTAGTTGCTAAATAAATTCTCAATTCACTATATAGTCAAGAACATATCAGAATTCTGAGGGCACTAGAACTACACTAAGCTGTGCAGCAGACTGCAGTTTTTTGTAGGCCCCATTGAAGTTTAAACGAAATTAACAGCTCGGCTGGCAATTTTGGGGCATTTTGATTGCATAAATGCATGAGTGAGTGTGCTCGCATTCCAATCGAGTCGAATCGCGTCGAGTCGTGGCGCCTAGATATTCCTTTATGCAAATTATCCCCACATCCCCGTCGCCAACAAAAAAAATAAAAAGGGGGAAGCGGCGAGCAGGCGACCGACAACTGTAACTGCCCTGAACATCCAAACTACCAGCCGTGAAAAATCTCGTGTTCAAATATTTTACAACATTTTTCTCAACGATTTTTGTTCCCCCTCTCTCTCACACACTCTCTCTGCGTTTTTGTGTGTGTGCTGCCTAAGCAGAAGCGAGCCTATGGACAGCGCACGTGTGTGTGTGTGTGTGTGTCCTGCATCCTTTTTGGGCAACAGTCACAAGCCACTAAACTGCGCACTGTGGCGTCTCTGTGGCCCCTTTGCTGGCTGGCAAACCATTTGAAAATTTCGTTTAACAACAACACAGGGGAATGATAAAATATAACAGCAACAACAACAAAAAATTTGAAAAATCAAAGCGAAATCGAAACAGGATAAATAAATGTGCACATTTCCGCTTGGAGCGCATATCCTGTCCGCGCTTCCTACCCGAAAGCCAAGAGAGCGCATTGGACATAGAGAGCGGGAGCCGTCTGCCTTACCCCGCTCCCCCCCTGGGCAGCCCCTGCGTCTTGCCATTTTATATAAAGTATGTATTATTGATCTGCCGCGCATAAAAAGCCCATTTAAAAATGCCCCCACAGAAAAAAAAAGTGAAATGAAATGAAGGCAGAACAGACGAAGCGGCGCGAATTGAGCTCCGGTCCCTTCCCCTCCCCCCAGCATCCCTTCAACGAAAGGCAAACAAACAAACGGCACAAAAAAAGGACCAAAATTGTGTAGAAAAATTGTCGCGCAGCGACAGGAAGAAAATGGCCAGCAACAACAATTTGAAATTGTAAAATTGGCCATTTTAGCTTTTTGGTTACGCTGAAGCTTCTGCGGGTTTGGGTTTTGCGATTGGCAGCCAATTGGCTGGGGTTGGGGGACTGACAGGGGGGATTGGGCTTTGGTCATGCTCGTGGACCGTTTGGCGCTCGCTGTATAACAGAATTTGGCTGCATTGAAGCAGAACGCAGCCGCCGGGCGACGCGGCAAAAGAACAAATACCAAACCGAACCAAACCGAACCGAACCGAACCGAAAAAAAAATTACAAAAATGTGCAGAGCGAAAATAAATAAAAGCCAGTCGACGACAGTTCGAGGGGAACGAGACGAATGTTGCTATGTAAATGCGCTACAATGAATAACTGGATGCTGCAAGGCGATGCTGCCACTGGGGCATATCAATTTGGGCAGTCAACTCAAACTGTTATACAGCTGGGGAGACGCATAGAATAAATTCTTGGTTTAAACAGGTTTTGGTGAAACCAAACTGACAAAGCCAACTGTTATACAAAGTGTTATACAAAACTGTTATACGCCGGATGGAATGAAATAGCTTTCATTTGAAAAAGCACATACTCTTTGTAAGTGTTATACAAACTGTTATACTCGCATACTTCGAATGTTGCTATGTAAATGCGCTGCAAGGTGTCAACTCAAACTGTTATGCAGCTGGCAAGTTTTAAAGAAACCAAATTGACAAAGCCAACTGTTATACAAAGTGATGTACAAACTGTTATACGTCCGTAGGCATGCCATGGAACTGATTTGTAAAAACCCAGGTTGTTAGAAAGTGTTATACAAACTGTTATACACAATGCAGTGCTCATAAACTTTGTATTGGCTTTAAAAAATTTCAAATTACTCCACCTTAAAAATAACTCTACTCTCTACAGCGTAAACTTTATTCTTCTCTCTTCGAAGCGTAACAATCGTCCTTGAAATCAAGGAGCCCATCGTGGTAGCGCATCATTTGGCAGTTCACGACCCGTTGCACTTTCGAAAATCGTTGCTCATTGCCCATTTTCATTTTAATTTCACGTACAATTTTCCCTTTTTCCAACTGTTTGCCAGTTTACCAGTTTTTTATCTAACGTTTTTTGTCGATTTTCTTTTTAAGTTTGTTTTCCATTCTACATGGACGTTTTTTTTTATTTTTTTGATTATTTCCATTCCTTTTCGCAGCGTTTTAGTCTCTTTTATTCCTCGTCGATTTCTATTAAAATTCAATTGATGTGCCATAGATACAGAGCCGGCGAGAGGGAAGCGGCGAGGAATGGGCCCAGTTTTGCGGATGTGCCAGCCAACTATCTGTCGCAATCTACAGCGACGAGTGTGTGCGAGTGTGCGAGTGTGTGTGGCTGAATTGGCAGTGATTTATCGAACATTAGAGTAACATTCAAAATAAAATTTTTGGTTAAGTGCTTGGCAAAGCAGAGCATTTTATCAGCAATTCATGTGGGATTTCCCAACGCCCATCGGGGTGAACTACACACATCGATGTGCACACACATACACACACACACACACACACACACACATGGTATTTCGCTACGGTTACTTTGTAGGCAGTTTTTCAGCGAACAAAGTTGAGAAAAGCGCTGAGCGAACGCACTTTATAAAGCCATCAAAACGCAATTAACCCTTTTTCACTCGTCTCTATTTCCGATCTATGATTGTTACAAGCATTTCAGATTTCCGCAGGGAAAGAGATAGAGGGAGAGAGAACTGCGAGAGTTGGTAAATTAAAACAAAAGTCGTTGTTGGCCTAAACGGAAGTCGTTTTCTAGCCGTGTATAATAAAATAATTTCGGTATAACGTAAATTGCTTTCGAAATCAAAATGATGACGCCGTACTTATGGGCTATACACAGCCGCATTATGATAAATTTAAATGTGTATCCGACCAGGCGAGCATCGTCTGTATCTGAGAGATACACACACAGACACACAGAGAGAGATACGGGGCAACAACGGGAAGGGGAAGCGTTTGCAGCATCTATCTGCATGACAATGGGTGCAGAGTAAATAAAGGAATTCAAGTGGCGAAAACTAATTAAAGCGTATAAAGTGGCGCATTACAACAATGCCCCGGACAGCGCTGCAAGCCGCACTCAGGTGGTTGGGTGGTTGCATGCATAATTTGAATTGAGTTTGAGCGACGAACTCAATTAGATTCATGTGCGCAAAGTTTTTCCTAAGTGATACCGATCTGCCACATCTCTGTCTCTCTCTCTCTCTCTCAGTCACTCTGTCTGTCTCACTCGCGAGCTCGCTGTCTTTTGTTTAGCGCATTTTCACAAATTAATTGGCAAAGTCACAGGCAAGAGCCGTAGATACAAATGTATCTATGTGCATACCAAAGTATCTGTTGCCGTATCTGACGCGTAATTATATCGTAGCGCACAATAGACATTTGTGAAATTGTCACTGTTTAGCATATTTGGTCACGAAACGCTTCAATTTACTTCACGTTACGCCTTTTGTTGTTGTTGCTGTCGCTGTTGTTGCTGGCGTATTTTATTTGTTATTTCTCCGCCGCTGCCATTTGGCTGTTGTAGTGCCTGTTGTTGCTTTTTGTTTTCTTGTTTCTGTATTTTGTATTTTTTATGAGCCATAACAATTTATGCGTTCCAGCTCTTTTTGTGAAATGCCGCAGGAACTGATGCGTGCTCTGCGGCTGCCTCTGCTTCACCTTCAGCTTCAGTTTCAGCTTCAGTTTCTACTTCAGCGTCTACTTCTGCGTCGCTGCAGAATTGCGGAGCTCGCAGAATTGCCACAAGAACAAGTGCACTGTCCGCCTCCGGCTATAACTGTAGGCCAAGACTTTTACCCAAAACCAAAAACAACAATTAACAAGCTACACTGCAAAAAGCTCGAATGGCACTGGAAATCTATACACTAAAATACTTACATGGAGGAATTTTAGAAGCTAACTTGACGACATTTCTCTTCAATAAATGATTGACAACAATTTAGACAGCAGCAAGAAAAAGTTGCCAAATTAATTTATGTGCATTTCACGTCTGTGAAACTCATTCAATATTTTGAAGATTCTAAAGTCATTTTGTGTCTGAGAAACTCATTCAATATTTTGAAGATTCTAATTGGACGCGTTGCAAGTTTCGTATGGTTATCTATCGTTACAAATCTGAATATTTGCTGCAGCTGATTAATTCTGTTTAATTCAAATTATGCCCATTAACTAAAATAGTTTCGATGGCTTCAGGTGACTGACCTCAAAATGGGAAACTCGCCAACACCCGTAATTATGATTTTGTGTGTTTTTCAACGGCGTCGTGCAAGTTCTTTCGCTGGACTTTCTTTGGGCTATTATCTCGCTGTGTTTAAGTAATTAAATATAGATTTTTTCATATAGTTTAAAAGTCATTTAATATGATACGGCGATACACTTGCCGCTGTCTCTGTCCCTATCTTTGTCTCTGTGTCTGTCTCTGTTGCTCGGCGGCCATTACCCGTAAATTAGCAAATTAAATTGAAGTTTCAACATATTTCCGCTTTTGGCCAACATTTGTTTTTTTCAAATGCTTACCAAAATGGCCGGCAAATCAAATAATAATAGAGACAAGCAAAGCAGCGCAGCCAAACGAGAAGTGAGCGTGTGTTTTGTTATAGTAGCCGTTGCTGTAAATGTATCTGTATCTGTATCTGTATCTGTGTCTGTATCTGTTGCTGTTGCTGTGGCAGCAGTATCTGTTACTTTTGCGTGTTAGCTTTGCGCCGAACGACAAAGCCACAAAAGCCGTGCATAATTATGCACCGCATACGCGCCGTATACGTAATTATTAATTATGCGCACATTTGCGCCACAAATGCTATCCAAATCGAATCAGATTTGAGCCCGTGCTGCCAGCCAACCAGTCTGTCTGTCTGCCTGTCTGTCTGTCCCTCCGACTGAGATCTGTGCCAGTCGAGCTCCACTGTAGTGACCCAAATCTCAGGCTACAACGGGGGGCATATTCCATTGCAATTAAGTGTCGCATGCGATGGCCTTAACTATGCACATAATAACCCAATTTGAGACACACCAAAAGCCAACCAAAAGCCCAGATGCTGTGCGCCGACTTTCGCCCCCAACTCCACGGGGGAGTCGGTGGGGAGAGGGGGCAGCAATTCATGGGAAAATCTGTTGCAATTAGCTGCTCGCCTTTAGAAGCACGAGCAAAGCAACAACAAGAGCAAAAAAAAATGATTATAAAAAACTAAACACGCAGCGAAAACAATTTCTAAACGCGCTCAAAACGACTTAATTATGAGTGAGAAATATGCGCGGCAACGTCGCGAATCTCAACTGTATTTAACTGTCAGTACATGAGCGAGATACTCGCCCCCATCTGCGGCAGCTGGCAGCTGGCAGAGGTTGCTTAATTGCGCCCACTCAATCAAAGCGGGGCAACTTCATTAGACATTTGCGGTAAAAAATCAGCGAACAGCTAACAAACCTACAAACCGAGTTCACACGAGCCTCGGCTAAATAATTACCGCCAACTAGCAGCTGCCTCCGATCGGGAGAGACAGACAGCGAGAGAGAGAGAGAGAGAGAGAGAGAGAGGGAGAGCGACACACGAGCACTTATGTTAGTTGCAGCCACAAATATGCTTTTCATTCAGAGCTATGATGCATTACGTCGACCACTAAAGTTCAGAGGCCAGCTGCTTGCCAATGCTCTTGGCCAGTTATCAGACTCACAGTTACCCTGCTACTTTTATGTAACACCTCTTTACACTTTATTCTATCCTTGTCAAGCTTGCAAGATATCTAGCAATATTTCGCTTAACTCGAATTCAACGTGATTTAGTGGCACCCTGCAAATTGTTCTCATTGCATGCTCCACTAAACTCGCCGCCATTTTTACGCTAATTTAAATAACTTTACGATATGCGCAATGACTTTATTTAATGCCGTATATAATCACTGATCTGTTTCAATGCTAATGATAATATTCAAAAAATTAAATCCTTATGACATATATGATGCTTGGTTTGTATGAAATGTTCCCGAAATGTGTTGTTATCGCACTATAGTGTTTGTACTTGTTCAATTACTTATTTAATCTATATACCTCTAAAAAAAAAATGTCAGGCGTAAAGCACACAGTGTCCACAGCAAACAAGAAGGATCTACAACTTTGCTATTCATAATCAAAATACGCACAACTTTGAGGCATTTTATTTCGTTTCATTCGGCTCCCTCTTTAGGCGACCTGCAGCAGCTGCAGTGCATGTGCTTAGTACTACTTGCAGTTCACACAGGTCATGAAATTGTCATCGCTTCACACCTACACACAGACGCACGCACACACCCACACCCACACCTCACAAGCTTTGCGAAGCTCTCCTGCCCGACCATGCCCACTTAGCACATTCTCCCATTTTATTTGGGGGGTCCCACGTGTATTCGCACACTTGCACACGCACTTCGCACACATACATTCCAATTTTTGGCACTGCTCACACACACACGCACAAGTCTCGATTAACAGGCGGTTAACAGCAACTGTTAGCAGCTCTGTTAGCGCCTCGCTTTTATGCACTCTATTTATAGTTTTCTAGGGCAAGCCAGCAGCAGTCGATCATAGGGACTCACACGCACTTCTAAGCCAGCTGGGCGCTTTCTAAGCACTTTGCTGCTCGACCACGCCCACTTAGCACAGCCGCTGCCTGTTATTCCTGAGTCCCACTTGTATACACACTTCGCTTACATGCAGTCGGTTTTTTGGCACTGTTCACTCACACATGCGATTAACAGGCGCTTAACAGCGGCTTGTTCTGTTGCTGCAATAGACGTTTAACAGCAGCCAGCTCTGTAAGTTCCGTGCAGCTCTGCAGTTTACATTGAACTCGTCGTTGTGTAAGCTATGTAAAGCATTGCTGCACACTTAAATGCATTATTGCAGGCAGGCGCAAGTCAAGCGAGGAATAGCTGTGATTGTAATCCATACTCTCCTTTTACAGGGTATAGGAGTATAGCAATGAATTGAATCCGAGTTTGGGTTCACGAGTCAATTTACAGTCTGCCCTCTAATTTGTGTGCAGCTATCATGCAGCTCTGCGCTTTTTTGGCCGCCCTATTGTGTTTCATATTTGGATTTAAAATTTCTCGTTTTTTGTTGTTCGTGCTCCGCTTCAGTTCTCGAGTCTCACTGTGCTTTTTTTGGGAAACCTTAGAAAGCTGCATCGTGCGCCGAGGGAAATTAGCAAACAATGTAAATAACAGTTAGTAGCTACTTAAGTGGCAGCACCCCCCGCCGCCGCGCACTCCCAACTGCAGTTCGAGTCGCATCAGTCAGTCAGTCAGTCAGTCACTGTTCCCGTCCCTGTCTCTAACCACAGGCATGCTCGCTACCCCTCTCTCCGTCTCTCTTTCTCTCTCTCTTGCGCTGCGACTCAGCTTTGGCTTCGTCGCTGTGCGAGCAACACACACTTCATTGCTTGCGGTCAATGCGGCTGCTCCCTGCCCCCTCCCTGCACCGCCTCCTGGGGCAGCCTGCCCACGCCTCGGACCGTCGCTTGTCAGGGCGACGGCAACGTCTTGGACTTTGTTAAACCTTAAAATTAGTTTAAGTATTTAGTTACCAATTTAGTGCTGCAGGGCAGCCCAACCAATTGACAAGTGAAATGAAGATGAAGCGACACTCGGGGGATCGCAATGGGGCAAGGAATGGAAACCGAGCGCTGCGACTGCGAGTGTGTTGATGTGTGTGCGGTTTGCGGTGGCCAGCGACTGAGCTGCAAGCGCAGCGCGCCGGGAGGGGGCCGAGTGTTTGGCAGTTTGTCAACGGTAAAAGCTATCTGGGTACTTGTTTAGTAATGCTAATACGCACGCAGCCATGCTTGCATCATTTTGAGGCCACAACGGCGCGATTGAGGGCGATTGACGGCGCTGGTGGCCAGCAGAATGCGCTGCCACAGCACTCTGTAGATCGAGTGCAACTGCTGATTGATCGACTGAAATGAATAACTACAAATACTTAGCATGCTGAAAGAGGAACAGGGAACTTGAAACACATTTAACTTGATGCTGATGTTCATGCTGATTGATAGCTTGATTGACAGTCGCACGAACCAGACCACAGCGATTAATCGGAATGAGATTGAGAGCGATTGATGGTGGCCAGTAGAATGCATTATTGAAGCACTTCCAAAGCAATCTGATGTTGAAGTGCAACTGCTGATTGACTGATTGAAATGGGTAATGAGTAATACTAATCAAGTCGAAGGAGAAATAGGTAGGTGCTTGCAAGCTGATTGATAGTCGAACGGCACAGACCACAATAGGGAATCGGAATGAGATTGAGCATAGCAGACTCCGAGTGTCCAAGTGCAACTGTTGATTGACTGATTGATCGACTGAAATGGATAACAACGAATACTAAGCAAGTCGATCGAGGAATATAATTTGATGCTATTTTGCAAGCTGATTGATAGCTTGATTGACAGTCAAACGACACAGACCACAGCCTGAGTGTTTGGCAATAGACCAATCGGCGGGCTGGCTGATTGTTTTGCAGTGATTGACTGACTTGGCGATATCCTGCTAAGTTGAGTTGCTGATTGACTACGCGATCAATTGGCTGACTGATTGCTTGGCATTCTCTTTAACTGCCGCTCCAGCAGTTGCCTTCAATCTGCGCTCATGTGTTACAAAGCGCTGCCCCGGACTCGCAGCTCTGCATCGATAGATCATCATCATCAACGTCGTCGTCGTCGTCGTCGTCGTCGTCGTCGTCGTCGTCGTCGTCGTCGTCGTCGTTGTCGTCGTCGTCGTCGTTGTCGACTTCGACGTGTCGCTCAAAATGTATCTGGCAGCTACAATAACTTGTAGTTAGTTAAGTTTCATATTTATTGTATCGTTTTTTCAGCTCACGTTTTTATTTTTTTTTCCATTTTTTTTGGTATTCGGTATTAAATTGTGCGGTTTTGCGGTGGTGCCGGACTTAAGTACCACACAATTTCTACAGCATTTTCCACTTGACAACGTGAAAGAAGAAGCCACAAAAGAGGCACCACCACGACGGAGGCAACGAGCGAACCGAACTTGCAGACGACGATGTCATCGGAGCTGCGACTTGGCAATCATAGCGAGCGCGCTATAAAGCGGCAACAACTCGGACTATTATGGCCAGTGGTCAAGCATTTAGAGTGTGTTTAAAAGGAGCAGAGCCTCGCAGTCGACGGCCAACGAGCCGAAGACGGCAATTCGCACTGTTGTTGAACTGTTGAAACTTCAGGCCGCTGGAGCGCAGCTAAACGTGTTGAAAGCCGCACAGTCCGCACACTCTTTGATTGATGATTGCAGCTCGGACGCTCGGGATGCCTTTCAACTGCGCAGCGACCAAAAATAATGCCCAAAGAAGCAGTCAAAAAAAAAAAAAAAGAATGAGATATAAGTTATATGTGGCGCAGGTGCTGCTGCTGCTGATGGGGAGAGATCTCTGGGGCTGGGCCGCAGATCATGGCCCCGTGATTAAGCGCCAAATGTATTCAAAAGATTGTAATTAAGGCCACAAAGGCTGCAGATCTGCAACGGCTGATAGCCGCTTGTTAACGGCCAATGGCCAACGAACCAACTGACTGACTGAGCCACTGACTGACTGAGCGACTGACTGACTGCATTCCCTTTATGTGTAGTGGCCGCGTGCTGACTCATGCTGACGCACAATTGACTCTTTGACTCTCTCAAGCTGCCTTTTGTCGCATGCAAAACGCCAAAAAATTAGTAACGCAGCCAAATCGATGCTGCGTATCTGTATCTGTATCTGTGGCGCAGCTCTAACTGTATCTGTAGCTGTAGCTGTGTCTATTCATGCCCGCCTGGGTGGCATCCACAAAGCGTAAAGCTGCCGTCGCTGCTCTAGTAAGCCGAATGACGCTTTGCCCTGCTGGCTGCTTCAACGGCGCTGCACGCTTGCTCGTGTGGCAGGTGACTTTGCAGGAAGCTGCATCTCTGAGATACTTTTGGGCAGCTCTAAAGTGGTACATTTGAGAGCTGTCCCAAAGTAATCTGTAAGATACTTTACAGCGGAATTCCATCTCACTGTCTGAGGGTATTTGAGCTTCGGCTCGTGCAGCGCAAGTTAGCTTTATTTCCTGCATAATTCATTTAATGTATTCATTTGGCGGCGTTTGGCTTTTGTAGTCCAGAAGTTAACGTTTCTGTTTTGTGGTTCATAATTTATGCAAAATCATTGGCCGATCGATCAATGGAATTGGCCCTCGCCCGCCGTGCTCGCCGTGCCCGCCGTGCTTGCCAAAAGCCCGGCAACAACAAACAAAAGCTGCAAGAAAATAACACTGCTGGCAGAACCAAAGACCGAAACCGAAACCGAAACCGAAACTGAAACTGAAGCTGAAAAATGGAAAGCACGTGGAGAGCGGGGGAGATGCCGCACAGGTGCGAGCAGGAAACGAGCCGCAAACTGGCACGCATTTAATTGGATTATGAGCCAAATCCTGTCACAGCACAGCCACAACGCCAGCGACGCACCCACACGAGCACGGCCCGAGCCTGCTCGGCTGGCTCGACCTTCTTCTCGGCCTGCAACTAATTGCAATCGAATTAGTCAAGGAGCTCAGCGACTTTGGGCAGCGGCTCAGCAGCAATGGCAATGGAATTGAAAATGGAAAGCCAGGAAGACCCAAGCGGACCGTCTTCCACTCACTCTGCGACTTTGGCCATTTCCGGCTGGCGTCAGGGTGGCGCCTGCGCACGGCATTTCAAAGTGGGCGTGCCTGATGACTTAAAAGGTTTTTAAATGGACGCTCTCTGCAACGCACCCAACTTGCTACTGGCCTCCGTCTCACTTTGTTTGGCTGTTTGGTTGTTGTTGTTGCTTCATTTGGGTTTTCGGTTTTGGTTTTGGTTTCGGTTTTGCTTTTGCTTTTGCTCGTTCGACTTCAGCTCTTTTGCTCTTTGCCGACAGCAACGCCTCAAGCACCTTCGCTGCCAGGTTCATTGATCCATTTTCCCTTCAATGCTGCTGCTGTGTACTGCGTGCTACGTGCTACGTGCTACGTGCTGTGGCAACCTTTTCTTGCTCTCCGGCAATTATGAATCGACGCCGACGCCAACGCCAACGCCAATGCCGACGTCGACGTCGACGTTCGCGCCGCATGTGTTAAACGTTTTCCAAGACGCTGCCATCCAATTAAAAGGCCCAACACAGTCATAATCTTTGCTACGGCTTCCTAATTGTCAACTTTGCCGCTTCCACGGAATGAAACCGATTCCTGCCAATCGCTTTGGGTATCACTCGCAACTCTAGCCACTGTTCGACAGCTAAACTAGCTGGAAAACTTATAAAATCGAAATAATTGTTCAACGTTTTTCTGTTTGCTAAAATGATAAGTGTATTTGGGTTTGTTAATGTTATTTGTCAATTGAGGTCTTGGAACTTTATAGAAATAAATATATAATGTTAAATGTATTGATGCTTCTTAATGTTATTAGTAGAGTTCTTGGAAACTTATAAAAATAATATTAAATACTCAATGTATTTATGTTTGCTAATGTTATTTGTAAATTGAAGCCATGAATGCTTGTTCGTGTTATTAGTTGAGTTCTTGGAAATTTATGAAACAAATATTAAATGCCAAATTTGTTTATGCTTTTTAATGTTATGAGTAAATTGAGGTCATTTTATAAAATACATATAAAATGCTAAATGCATTTATACTTGTTAGTGTTATTTGTTCTTGGCAACTTATAAAATCAATATTAAATGCTAAATGTGTTATTAGTAAATTGAGTACTTGGCTAATTATATTTGCTTTCGCTTTCCAATTATCATTTGCTAAATAGCTGATCATCTTTAAGCAACACAATTGACTTCAAATACATTACTTCAAATCATTTGCTTTGCATTTCAACCGTTAGACAAATGTAATACTTGAGTTATTCAGAAGAGTCTGCAATACTTGACTTATTCAGCAATAGTCTAAACGTCTTCGTTGCCACATTTCGGCGCTGAGTTCATCTAAATCACTGTGCAATGTGAATAATTGCAAATTAAATAATCTGTTTACAATCAGCAGTCTTCTGTTTAGCTCAATTAAAAGACTGTCTCAGTGTGCTTTAAAATAGTAAGTCTATTATTCAATCTCTCGCCCCCCTCCCGTCTCTGCACTAACCGAATCGACAATTAGACAGCCTGCACTTAAAGCATCATATTTCATATTTAATTAAGCTTTTTGACAATCGCCCAACTGGCAGCTTCGCAAGTCACTACACAGAGTTGTCTCGAGTCGATGCGATACGAGTAGAAGGTCAATCTGGTTGAAGATGAGCAAAGCATTGAATGGAAACAGCCAGTCGACTGTCAGACTGCAAGCGGAGATGCCAGATTACCTTTATACTATATACATGTGTGTAGTTGTAATTAGCCAGAAGTGAGAAGACTTCTGATTCGCATGTGAGCTGCTTGGCGGCAATTAGCGTTGACACACCACACTTTCTTCCCATTCACAGACAGATCTCTCCCATTCACGATACTCACGTAGGGGCTTGGAATTCATTCAACTTTGATCGCCGCTTCGTCGCACGCATCCCCGCGATTTGTCCCTAGAGCAGCAAGGTCTCCGAAAATATGCCGTGTGTTGGTTCACTCTGACCTCTTTTCGCAGCTCATTTTGATTTCTTTAATGATAATTTCTGATGTTTTTCTGAGCTCTGTGTGTGTGCGTTTTATTCCCTCTCCCTCGTCGTTCATTATCTAACGTTTGCTTCTTGGGTTTTGGGGCTTCAAATATTTAAATGAGCTTTTAAAAAATTGTTAGCTACTGTTTGACGCACTCGAGCAGCCGAGAAACAAATCCGAAAAAGCCAACAAACCGAAGTCGCCTCGACGTCGTCGTCGTCGTCGACGTTTCGGCCCGAGGCCCGAGATCTGAGCGTTGAATTCAAAGTTGGAGTTTTCTATACAAAATTATAAAATTGCTATTATTAATGATTATAAACGTTTTTTGTACACTTTACTGGAAATTGACAAGCGCTTATTAACGATCTTATAATAGCGACTGATCGACCGATCAACTGAGATCGAATGGCCCCATTGTCCTAGGTTCCCCCCACTCCCCCCTCTTTGCTCTGTGGAAACGTGACGTGTCTGTCGGCGAAAATCGATTGCTATAGCCAGATACGCGGCCATATCACAAGTCGACTCAGTCGCGTTGACTTCCAAATGCCAGAAGCCACAAACACACAAACACACAAACACACAAACACAAAATGCAAACAAAGCAACGCCGCATAGACAATGCCAGAGTTGAAATATTTGCTCAAGACAGGAAGCCCCTTTACATTATTAATCAGTTTATAAATACCCACGACTGAAGTCGCAGCGCGAACCCTGTAAGTTCGAAAAGTCATTCGCCTGGACGGCAGCCAAGTGTGCTACTTTTATCGTTTATCGATCACCATCCAAGCAACTGCTTTCCACCCGGAGGCGCCACTTTGGCACAAAGCAATTCACTCATTACATAAACTGACATTTACTCAAAGCACCAAGCGAAGTTTTGCACTCAGGCAGGACTCTAGGAGAGCCTTATGTTCAACTGTAATGCAGCTACATCGAGAGACTTATCTAGATGAGGCTCAAAGCTGTGATTAAGCATTGTTGTTGTAATGAGGCATTCTTTAACTTCTTGAACTGCTCCCGATGAGACTCAAAGTGTATAACGTATATTGAAAGATTTATTAGCTTCCTGATCTCCTCCTCTAGATGAGGCTCAAAACTGTGATGAAGAGTTGTACAACCAACATTTAATTTATATTCAGAGATTCTTTGGCTTTTTCAACTCAATTAGATGAGGCTCAAAACTGCGATAAAGCGTTGTTCAACTATAATATACCATTTATAGAATATATTCAGAGATTCTTTGGCTTCTTAAACGCCACTAGATGCGACTCAAAACTTTGATAAGGCATTGCTCAAATATAATGTATTTATATTAAGGAACTCAAGACTGTTATTAAGAGTTGTTCAACCATAATGAGGGATTCTTAAGCTCTTTCAGATGAGACTCAAAACTATGATTCAACTTTATTTAACATATATTGAGAGATTGATTGGCTTTTTCAATTCCACTAGATGCAGTTCAAAGCTGTGATTAAGAGTTATTCAACCATAATATATCTATATTAAGGAATTCTTTAGCTTCTTTCAAATGACACTCAAAACTAAGATTGAGCTGTAATTCATTTAATATATTTTGAGAGATTGATCGATTTCATCAACTCCACTAGCTGCAGTTCAAAACTGTGCTTAATCATTGTACACTTTTAACATACTACTCGTATATATAACATATATTGTGGGATTCTTTTGTTTCTTCAACTCCTCCAGATGAGGTTCGAAACTGTCGCTAAACGTTTCTGCCACACATGCACCAAATATTCAAGCAATTGAAGTCAATTGCCAAAGCTCTTATCAATTCATATACTGATCGCCTTTTTCGCTTTTCAATTCGATTTGCTAACGAAATCGATAAAAAAAGTGCTGTAGAAAAGTGCTTGATTTGGCATTGTCACGGTCCGTTTGACAATCAGGCAATAATTAGGCAGTAATTGCAGCGCATTAATAATGCAATTTGTGGCAGCAGAAGTGGCATCAATCTGCAGAGCGGGGCAGGCTCCATAATTACAAGTTGCTGGGCTGGGCAAAGTGTCGTAAATGTGGCACAGTGCCTGCCCAGACGGTTAGACGCTGCCGTAATCTATTGACGCACTCACGCATTGCACGCACCGCAGAGAGAGAGAGAGAGATAGAGGGGGTGAGCGAGAGCGAGAGGGAGACTCTAAGTGCTTATTTAGCAAAGGCAAAGTGCTTGAGATCGCTCGGCCAAATGGGTGGGCAACGGACTGAACGGTTGTTGCAATTGAAAGTGGACTTGTGCGGCCAGCAGCGGGGAGCGGAGCGAGGCAGAAGAGAGAGAGGGGAGGCGGCTAGCGGAGCACTAAATTGTGCGCTTTGGGCATCAAAATTGCGCATTGCGTGCGCGTCTCTGCCGCAGTGCATGCATTTCTGCGAGGGGAGCGACGGGTGGGGGGGGGGGGTGAACGAGTGCGTAACTAAACGCATAATGTCAATGCACCATCCCCCGCCCCCGCCCCCGCTCCCGCTCCCGACCTCGCTGTCCGAGTCGATATCGGGGTGTGCGTGAGTAGCAAAGCTGTTTGTGGGCTCGTTATGACTATTATTTAGTTCTCCTCATGTTTTTTATATAATTCGAACATGTTTTTTTTGCCGTCCTCCTCATACACGTGTAGACATTTGTCATTTTTAGCAAATTGCCAGTTTCCGTTCGCAGAGTCGACGGCCAAATGGGGGAGAAAATGTACGCTATACTCACTCGATAGAAACTTCATTAGAGACACACGAGAGAGAGAGAGAGAGATAGTGAGAGAGGGGGAGAGTGCGGGAGGAGAGTGGCACAAAATTCAGTGGAAAAATGCTGGCAACTATTTCGCATTCGCATTCGCATTTTTTCTATATTCATATAAATGGGCAATTTATGGGCACAGTGAAGCGTAAAGAAGACCCACCTAGAGCCGCAGCATGTAGCAGATAGCTGTGGCAGTTGCACTGCAACCCAAAGTCACAGTCGCGTCCAGTTGGGCTCGATTGCAGATTATTTAGTGCACAACTAAAGTATCGGAAGTATCTCTGGCTCAGCTCAGGGAGAAAGCAGGCAGCGCTATCGCATTTCTCAATACGCGTAGAACTCGCAAGTTTCCCAGGCGAAAACGCAGTTGCTAACTAACAGTGGCAACACTGCTGCCACGTTAACAACTCCCAAGTGGCATTCAAGTTGATTGCGCCAGAGCAATTTGACGGACAATACAAAGCGCCTAACGATATATTGTATGGCTGCTGGCAATCAGTCGGAAAGTCGTATAATTGCACGGCGAGTGCGAGTCGATCGATAAGTGATCTATTAGCAGCCGTAAGTAGTTTCACACATTCCAGGGCTACCATTTAGGCTAATGAATCGCCAGACTGGCGAATCCCTAGTGTGGCAACTCATCATCATCTGAGCGATCTGCGAGCGCATATTTCAGCAGCACAGCGAACCGATTGGCCATTGTGTGAGCCAGACTGAGACTTGGGCCGAGACTGAGGCTGGTGTTGAGGCAGTGCCGCGTCATGCTCAAGATCATCATGAGGCTGAAGATCGCTGGCAAACGCCCTCGTCATTGTCGGTAGCAACTACCGGCTGACGCGTCGCTCTGCATTCAACTCGGAGAGTGCGAAAGGGAGAGAGGGAGAGGGAGAGGAGGTAGGCGCACAATTTTCGCGCCTGATCAAAAGGCAGCGATCATGCTGGCAGCTGGGATCGCCGCAGCAGTTGGAGGCGGCGGCCGAGCTGCTCGATTATGAACAAAAATAAACAAAATTCACTCGGCGCAGATCAAAGCGCTGATCAAGCTCAGCTTTAAGCTGTTGTTGTTGTTATTGCGGGGTGTGTGTGTGTGGGGGGGGGGAGGGGGCGTGTCACGTTGAGATAAATGCACAGTTTGCCGCATTTTAATTTCCTTGACTCTTCGATTTCTGTGGATGCTGTTTGTTTTCTAGCCATAAAACAAAGTTAAACATATACGCGCAATCGCGACTAGGTGCGACAGAGAGCCACAGAGCGGAAGACAGGCACGACGAGAGAGAGAGAGAGAGGGAGAGACGAAGACGAAGACGAAAATATCTGAAGTGGGCTGGAACCACTTAACACAAATTACGCAGCAAAATGTCGAGACGAATTGAAACGTTGAAAACGATCAATGAAAATGCCGTGTGGCAGCCACAGCCACAGACGGAGTCGGAGTCGGAGTCGGAGTCGGCGTCGAGTTCCCAGTTCGATAGTCCCATTCATGGGGCATCAATGAACTGGCAAAAGTCGGCTCGAGTATCTAACAGATACACGAGTAATAAAATCAACAACAATCGCTATTGAATCGCACTCGCACTCCCCACCTGCCTCCGTCTCTCTCTCTCTCTCTCTCGCCTCCTTCGTCTGCGCTATCGATTCTCAGTCGGGTCGAACAATATATTCTAATGACAAGCGCCTCGATCGCTGCGATTCCACTTCGATCAGATTAACGCAACGGCAGCCGCGATATGGACACGTTTAGGTGTCTCTCTTTATAATTATAACACCTCGTTAGTTATTCTTTGTTGAAGCATTTAGGCTCACACACACACACACACATACACTGGGTCCAACGGGAAGCACTTCTTTCTTCTTGTTTCGGCCTGAGAAAGATTCATTGATTGATCGCTTCTCGTTTGTGGATTGTGGATCATTTTGTGGTTAATGCGGCTCTTCGAGGAATTCCAATTGTTTGCCTTCTAATTAAGCATGTGGCATTAATTGCTCATATTCTCCGATTTTACGAGCACCCGAGAGCAGCAGCTTCATTGCCTAGTATCGCATTTCACATTAAATTGCCCAAGTCCACAGATATTTCAAAGTTCAAGATAGATGAGCAGCTCATGATTTCTTAATACTTCATGCAGATTTTGGGCAGTTCAATTTCGTTTAAGTTTATTTCTAAGTTCATGCTTTTAATGATTTACGAGCTCTTGATAACTTCAAAGTATTTCAAGCAGATTTTAGTTCAATTTGTCCCCTACAATTTCAAATTGATACTTGCATTATTCATTTCCTAAATTGTTTAAATATTGTTGTGGAATCTGTCTTAATTTTGCCATCAGTTTACAGCTGAGTCGAGTGCTATTAATTGGTATTTTCTGATCGTTAAGTTCACTGATTTCTTTGCGATTTCAAATAAATATTTCACTTTTCAATCCAATGCATTTTCTGTGGAAAAGTTGTGCTTTCAAAATAGTACGGCAAAGAAGCGTCGTCAGTGGTTTGATGGATCGTTCGAAGATCGCTCGCTCATGCATATGCAGATCGGAGATGGCTCCACAATGATCGTGCCACACAGCAGCATGACAAAGTAATTAGCCTAAGCCGTCAGCTGGCTATTGGAATTGGAATTCCAAGTCCATTCCCATTCCGAAAAAACAAAAAGTAAAGAAAACCAGTAGCGAATATTCAACTAAGCGAAATGGCTCCACGAGGCGTCTGCGCTGCGAGTTCTTGGCCTAATTGAGCCAGAGACGAGGCTGCCGTAGAAATTGTGGGCCCAACGGCGCACATAAGGCACGCCAAGATCGCCGGGGGGAGGGCGGCGGAGAGGCCCATTTACCATTTCAGTAGCAACCATTTTTCAACAATTTTGCATAAATTTTTGAAAAAGACGTTTTCACAACCAATAATCAAGCGCTGAGCCACGCTGATTGCCAACCAGTCGGTCCAGAGAGAGAGAGACAAAGAGAGAGAGAGAGGGAGAGAGAGGGAGAGAGAGAGCGAAGCGATTTGAAGAAAAAGATTTAATGAAGTTTAGCACGATCATTCCCCTAAGAGTTGCGATCGCAGATGGAACGCTGAGCCACTCTAATTGGATGCATTGACTGCAGCATCCTTCTGGCGAGACAGGGAAAGAAGCAAAGAGAGAGAGAGAGGGATGGGTAGCGTGAGCGAGTGAGAGGTGGAGTGGGTGTGCTCGGCCCCCACAGATAAATGATCGAAAACTGTGGAATAATGAGATAAACGCGAAAAATTAGCGATCGAAATGGTTGCTCGGCACGGTTTCTGCTCCCTTCCCCGTTCGTCTTTCGTCTTTCGTCAGTCGTTCGCTGTTTGCCTTTTGCCAGCTTTTAATCCAATCACGCAGCTGCATTTACGTGCAACAAGAGCAACAACAACAACTGCAACTCGTTGTTAGCCTAATTATATGCCGATCGCTGCAGTTGTATGCAGTTTTGCATACGATTTCGCAATTGTTATTGTAATTGGCCATCATGGCGGCAACGGCAGCGGCAGCGGCAACGGCACGATAGCACCACGATATAGGGCCCCGTTTTATGTTCACTTCGATCAACTCCTCTCGTAAACGAAAACGTTTTAAGGCTTTTCATAAGTCCGCAGCTGCGTGCGCTTTTTTTTGTTTTTTTGTTTTTTTGTTTTTTTGCTGCTCTATGGGCTTTTAATGAGCCATTTTCGCATCGTTCGGCCAGCAATCCAATCTTAAAGCCGCCATATGCCGGCCTCAGCCGACTTCCGACAAAGCTTAGCGCTCTCGGTCAATGACAATTCGGCCGCCCTACAACCAGACAATGTGAGGCGAAGGCTTTAACATTTCCGGCTTAAATGATTCCACGTCTTCGAGCCGCCGTAATTACTGTGCGCGAGAACCAGAGCGAGCGAGCGAGAGCGAGAGAGTGGGGGAGCGAGAGAGCGAGAGAGCGAAGCTGGAAGCGAAGCTTGAGGCCAAGATCAGCTGGATGCTGCGGCGCAAAAAGAGCTCGCTGTAAAAGCGATCTGGTTACGCGCCTCAGAGATCACTGCTCTCTGATCTCGATACAATCGACGATCGCAGCATACGCAGTTGCGTTGACCTTGAGCCGAGCTCAAGCTCAAAGTCTTATAGCTAGAGAGCTGCGAGAATTTGCATAGAGTTCATTGCGATCACGATCAAAAGATTGAAATTTTCGAAAGGAAATGCTTTTTAGTTTCAGTTGAAATCGTTTAAAAATTAAAAAGCGTTTCGTAGCTAATAGACAAATTAGATGATTAATCAGGGATAAACGCGAGTCGAACGTAGAGTAAGATCGCTAAAAGAGCGAGAGCAGCTTTGAGATAGTTTAGACTTCTGTTGCTTTGCTTGATGCAAATAAAGAGTGCACTTCTTTGTGCAATTTATGGAACAATAAGTTTTTAATATATATTTGTATGAGATATTCCCGAAATATGTTGTTGTGGTGCTATAGTGCTTGTACCCATTAAATCTATATAAATGTAGAGAAAAAGAATTGATGGAACACATAATATAACATCGAGTTTAGTAAGTTTACTGATGTTGTGCTCTGCAATTCGCCTCGCAGGTGCAACTACAGCGGCATCCTCCCTCTAAACAGCGCTAAGTCCGAGAGAGAGCGAGAGAGAGAGAGAGAGAGGGAGAGGGAGAGTGGAGTCGCCCTTTCATTAGGCAAACTGCTGGGATTACCGTTAAATTGTGGGACTGTGGCTGTCTCGCTCGCGCATAAATCAAATGAATTTGTTAAATTACTACCATTTGCATTTCAATAATTTGAGTTCTCGACTGGGAATGTATGTGTGCTGTCACGATTTGTGCGCTCAGCCACTTATTATTATTATCATTAAAGCAGTCGTCGTCGTCGTCGTCGTCGTCGTTGTTGTTGTTGTTGTTGCATATAGATATGTAGTTTCATTTTTCTTTTTTTGTTGTATTCATATTTTATTTTGTATTTTTTTCTCAACTTGCGCACACTTAAAAATGAATTTAAATAAATTTCACGCTTGGTTAAGCCAAACAGACAGCGACAGGCGAAAGCGACAGACGCAGTGACAGAGAGCGACAGAGAGAGCACTACACGGCGACAGGGGACAGTGGAGAGAGGGAGCGGGGCAGGCAATTATAATAATAATCATTTACATTTGACATTGGCTGACTGAGCGACGTGGAGCGCACGATAATTTATCATTTGATTTCGTATTTCATACTTTACGATCGCGTCCCGTTTCCTTCTCTGCATTTCGCGCAGCTCGTGAGAACAATTAGAGAGCGACGTTGCACAGGACTCGCGCTCCCCGCCTCGCTGCCTCGCTGCCACATTTGCATAAAAAACGCATAAAGTGCGTGCGGCGCACAATTGTGGCCAATTGACTTGGCTAATTGAGCGCTCAACTGGAAGAGAGCCGACGTTTCTCAACGCTCTCCCGCTCTCTCGCTCTCTCGCTCTCTCGCTCTCTCGCTCTGTGTCTCCTGCAACAACTGCAACTTGTCCCCAGGTTGACGCTGTGTTTTTTTGTGAATGTCTACGCAGAGTTTTCGATTCCACACGCGCGCCATTTGTTGGCAATTAATTGAGGCAACAACAACAATTGACAATTGTTGCATTAGCGTTAATTTATGTGCGGCCATTTGCCGTCTCCCTCTCTCTCTCTCTCTCTCGCTCCTGCTGTTGAGTAATTGCGTCTCGGGTGTCTCATTAAAACTGTATTTCGTGTTGTTGTTGTTGTCTTGTTGCTTGTTATGCACACTGTGACTGCGGCTGCGTCTATTATGGCGTCTAAACTTTTATCGCTGTTTGGCATCTGAGCCAACTGAGGCAGCTGGAACAATGCGACGCCGACGCGAAGTAGCATGATTATAATTATGATTATAATTATATCAAATTTTGAAACCATTTAAAACGCATTAAACGCCGCCGACAAAATCCAGCAGCAGCCAACGCGGCCTCAAGGAGGCCACGACAGAGACAGCAACAGTCCAACACGGCCAAGCGAAAGAGCGAGAGAGCGAGTGAGTCTGTGGAAAAGCTGTGCAAGAATAATTACGTGAAATTGCTGCTGCTTTTGTGTTCAATTATTTATAGGCTAGTTTATTAAAGAGACCTCCCCCCCACCCCCCTCTTCAGCCCCTCTGCCACTGGCCAGTCGACGAGCGAATGAAAAGTGACCGAAAATCGTTGAGGGCCATTCATAAGAGCTCTTAATGGGGCCATCGTTAAGGAAACGCTGCAGCAGAGATTTATAATCACAGACTCGCCGCCAACCAGCGACTGCTCGATAAATCAGCGGAGCCTCAGCAACTCCCCCTCAATTGAAGCGCTGCCCATTTCAATTATACATCCATAACATTCAGTTCCATAATGAGCAGTAATCCATGGCATTCATCTAAAGGAATCCTCAATGCTCTGCTCGATGTTTCAAATGCATTTCAACGTAATCAATTACTTACTGTAGACACATTTGAATATTATAATTGTTGCAAGTATATAAACTTCAAATACACTCATCGTAATAATTGTTCAAACTATATTAACTTTAAATACCTTCAAAGAATTTCATTAGAATTTGCATAACATTAAACTTCATATACATTGAATTACTATTCAAAGTATATAAAGTCTATAAGTATATACACTCATTATAGTAGTTGCTGGTAGATATATAAACTTCAAATATATTTAAATATAATAATTAGCATTTTCACTGCATTTATTATTATATTTATTGCTACATTTATTATAATAATTATTGGTAGTATATAAACTTAATATACATTCAAGTGTCATCATTAGAAATTGCATTACACTGAATTTGATAATTATCCGTAGTTTAATATGTTTTCATATATATTCAAATAAAATCATTAGAATTAGCATTACACTTAATTTTATAATTGTTCCTAACTATATAAACTTCATAAACATTTAAATATTATTAGACTTTGCATTACACTCGTTATAATAATTGTTCAAAGTATATAAACTTTAAATATAATCATTAGAATTTACACTACACTTATTTTTATAATACATACAATTACATTTGAATATAATCATTGGAATTTGCAGTACATTTATTATTATAATAGTTGCTTGCATATAATCTTGAAATACATTTAAATATAATCATTTGAAATTTATTATTTTAGTTGCTAGTATAGTATGTATTTATATATATTAAAATAATCTTTAGAATATGCATTAACTCATCGTTATAATTGCTCGCAAGTATATTAGATTCATATACATTTAAATATGATCATTAGAATTTGCACTATACTTCTTATTATATATAAACAACATATTTATTTAAATATTTATAATCATTTGCACTACACATATTATTATAATTGCTGCTAGTACATTAACTTCATTTACATTTAAATATAATAATTTTCTTTGCACACTATAATTATAATTGTTGCTAGTAGTCTATATTAACTTTTTAGACATTTCAGGCATTTCAAACTGGGAGCATCAGGATAATCCTGTATCATTCGACAGCGCTGCCAGATCGACAAATGTTTTGCTAAGTTGGAATCATCAATCGAAGACATTTCTACCATGGAACAATAACTTTGAAAGATTCCAATGAAGTTGTTGAGCTTTACATTGAAAATAACTTCTCAATTGTGAAAATCAAGAGTATGTAAAATCTTTAGAATTATTCCTATAATTGTTGCTAATATATTAACTTCAATTACATTTAAATATTATCATTGGCATTTGCATTACACTTATTGGTATAATTGTTGCTAGTACATTAACTTCATATAACTTACATTTAAATATAATTATTAGAATTTTCACTGCACTTATGATTACAATTATATATATATTACAATATATACTTTAAGTCTATTTAAATATAATCTTCAGAATTTGCTCTACACTTATTACCATAAATGTTCCTAGTATCTACTTACAATACTTGCATTACAGTTTTCATTGTTTGTTCAGAGTTTTAATTGTACTACAACAATGTTTGCTATAAGAATCTTGAGATCAAAGTATTTTTGTTTAGTGTTTAATTACAATTGTCGCAAAGTTTCTTATTGTGGCGATTTCGATTGCAATTCGTAAATATTTGTTGTGCTCAGTCTATAAGGAACGATAAATACCCTGTAGTTTTGGGCGTTTGCTGTTGCCTCAATTGGTTGCGGCTTCCTGCTCAAATGCAATCATTTTCATGGCTTTGGCGTATGACAGATACGCCATTAGAACTATTATAACATGCTGCTGATAGATATGGCCAGGAGTTTATCGTATACGTGATCTGGCAAATTGGATAATCGCGGCTGACTCAAGAAATGACACTCAAAATACCATTATGACAATTATGAGTCGAGTGTGTGTTCGACTGTGTGTGTGTCGAGTGTGTGTTGGTGTGTGTGTGTGTCGAGGTAATTGCGCTGAAAGTGCTGACAGAGTGAACAACACGACAACTACAGCAAGTGAAGCAGCGGAGGAGACTCGCGACAGGAAGGTGAGGCGGGAAGCGCAACGACGATAATGATGATGACGATGATGGCGGTGATGGCGATGATGATGACAGCGCTTTGTTGACAAAACAGCCAAAACAGTTAAATGCATTTTAGTTCATATTTTAACAGTTGGTTAAGTTTTGTTTAGTGATTTAAATAATTGCTCCACGTCCGCGACAGCTTCAACTCCACTTGCCACTGCCACTGCCACTGCAACAACCGCTGCTGCTGCTGCTGCTGCTGCTGCCTCACGGCGCATGACACGCAAGCCGAGCTCCGGCTGCGACTCCGGCCAATTTCGTGGAAACGAAAATGGATGTGACTCTGAATGCGGCAGTGGCAAGAACGGTCGCTGCCTGCGACCGCAATTCGCGCGACAGGAACAATTAAACGAGCGTCGAAGCGCAACATTTATCTGCCCCCCCCCCCCCCCTCTCACTCACTCGCTCTTCCATTGCACACCCACCCCCTCGCAGTCGCATTCGTTCTATATGCAAATGGGAACTGTCTCATTTATCAGGCGCGCAGGCGCAGTTCGAGGCATTTTCTCGCACTCGCCAAAGCGAATTTAAATATTTTAATCGCATTGTTTAACAACCAAAACAACCACAACACAAAACAGCCATCGCACCGCACCCCGAATACCCTGCATAAGTAAACACCAACAATTTGTCGCTGCGATAAGCCAGGAATCGTTTGTAATTTCTACAAATTTCGTTTAGACAAATGCTTTAGGAGTTGCCAAGTCTAAGTCGGGGAAGGACTATAGCATATATTATGACAATATGTCTATAGCATATATGTATAATAAGTAGCATGCCAGTGTTGTTTAACAAAACATATAATTAGAATAATAACATAAATATTTTTGAGAGCAACTTGCGAGTTCTCTTCCACAAAATACAAATAGTATGTAATGCTAATTATGATGTATAGCTCAAACAAGTAAGATAATCTATATATTTTATGACAGTTTAGTTATTTTAAGTACTTCTGCAGAGAAAATAAGCAGTTTCCTTCAAGAGTTGCTTGTTGTCGTCACAAAAGTGACACTTGATTTAATAGAATATCAAACACGATGTTTTCTTTCAGTGAAATTATTTAAATGTAAAATTGAGGAAATCAATTGAGCTATCGACCCTCTATACTTTTTGTTTTCAATCAGTGTAATTAGTTTATTGCAAAATTTAAGTAAATTAATTGAGCTATCAACCATCTTTTAATTTTGTTTTCTTTTGGAGAAATCAGTTTGTTGTAACTTTTAAGTAAATCAATTGAGCTGTAAACGCTCTTTAAATGCGGTTTTCTGTCAGTGAAATCAGTTTTATCAATGATAATAATCAAACCCTCTAAACTTTTTGTTTTCTATCAGTGCAATTAGTTTATTGTAAAGTGTAAGTAAATCAATGCAGCTATCAATCCTCTATTAATGAGTTTATTGAAAAATTTCAGTAAATCAATTGAGCTGTAAGCCCTCTTTAAATTATGTTTCTATTAGATAATTAGTTTATTGTAAAATTTAGGTAAATTCGTTAAGCTATCAACTCTCTTTAAATTTTGTTAGCTTATTGTAAAATTTAACTAAATCAACTCTCTTTAAATTTGGTTGTCTCTCGGTGAAATTAGTTTATTTGGAAATGTAACTAAACGAAGTTATCAACCCTCTATAAATTTGGTATTTCTTTAGACGGTTTCCCAGAGTTTTTGTTAGTAGATAGTCGACTTGGATACCCTGTAAAAGAGTGTATCACAACCAGACGCTGACTCTCTAGTGAGCTGTTGCCAAATCCGCAAGCGGCTTTGCATTTTCCTGGAGCACTCTCCGACCCGTCCCGCCGCAGACTGACCAGGGACTGAGACTGGGACTGCGACTAAGTCTGGGTCTGGGACTGGAACTGGGACTCAAGCTGAGCCCGATAAGCATCGCTTCCGGTGTGTGGAAGTGCTGCTAGTGACTGTGGCTGTGGCAGAGTGGCAGAGTGGCAGAGTGGTGTTGCTGTGGTTAGTGGTGTGTGTCAAATGGGGTCCGTGGCACCTCGCGCCGCCCCTGCGCCCTCGAGCCCATAAAAACACATAGACACAGAGACACAGAGACACGAAACTGAAATGCGTCTATATCTTTTGTTTTGTTCTCGTTCTGTGTTCGAGATAGAAAAACGCGATACTAATTTTTGGTACCAACATTTAATTTCCACTACAATATGGTGTGCGTGTGTGCGTGTGTGTGTGTGTGTGTGTGTGCCTCGTGCATTTTAAATGGAAATCTGTAAATTTGTTTTTATTGTCATTATAATTTTGTCGTTATGTTGTAGCTGGTTCTACTTGGCTGATAGCGTTTAGCACCTGACATTTTTAGTGGCAATTATAACAGCGAGCCGCGCAAAGAGTCAACGAACCTCGGCGCCAGAGCGAGACAGCGCTACGGCGCGCGAAAGAGCGCGAGCGACTCTCTAGCGGAAGAGATCGTCCGTCGTCGGAGCAGCGCTTGCCGCGGTGTTTCATTAGAAGACCATTAAATAAATGCAGAGTTTAAACTATCGCACACTTAGCACAGAACCCAAAAGAGAGAGTGAGCAGGAGTGAGAGAGAGAGAAAGAGAGAGAGTTTAGTCAGTTAGTTAGTCAGTCAGTTAGTCAGTTAGTTAGTCAGTTAGTTAGTTAGTTGGTTGTTGGTGCTGCTCGCGGGCCACAAAACGAAACGAAACGAAACGTCATGTTGCATGTTGTCATGAGTCATAAAGCAGAGTTGCATGTGCAGCTCCCAGGCCCGGGCAACAGCAAGAGCAACAATAACACGGCAGCCGCGTTTTATTGAAACTCGCAGAGAGCGCAGCTTAAAATGAAATTAGAAAATAAAAATGCCAGCGACGGGCGCAGCAACAAAATATGAGAAGGAAGTGCAAATTTGTGCTCGGCTGGCCAAGAGCGACTCGCGAGTGCCCTGCCAAATGTGCCGTTAGCATTCTCGGCCCCAAATGAATTATGGAGATCTGGTGTTAATGCCACAACTCGATGCATATTCCATTCAATTACGCAGATTCTTATCTGCCAGCCTAAGCTATTTATTTACAGATGTGCTGATTATTTTATTACTTATTTAGTTGGAGTGATTCACTGCAATGACGCAAACGAACGGTTCTCTGTGTTCGCTTTATAGATAGTCTACTGAAATAATTAACTATGTTAATCAAAACTGTTACGTCTGGAAGTATTGAATTTCTGAATCCTTATGGATTGAAATTTATGAATTTTGCTATTTTTTAGTACATGAAATGTTTTAATAAATTGTTTTTTAACTGCATTTATAACATTATATATTTGTTCTAAAATTACGGAAACGCACATACAAAGTAATTTTTAAAATATACTTTGAAATTTAGCATTTTTATATTTTTATCTTTCAATAAATTGTTTTTTATTGAAATATAGCATTATCCTGAAATTCGAAAAATCGTCACAAAATTTAAGTTGTTCTACTTTTTTATTTCTAAAAATTGATCTTTATTCGCATATAGTATTAGAAAAATTCAATTTGTTTGAAAAATGTTGAAAATCATTAATTATTAACAACACAATTAGACAAAAATTTTCTTAACTCTTATGTATTCTAAAAAAAACAATATAAATTTTAAAATGTATCTATTTTTCCTTTTATTATTCGCATATACTACTCGACTAATTAAATTTATTTTTCAGTTACGTAAAGTCGCAAATTTTATTCGCAAAACATTTAGCCAGTACTTTCAATAAACAACGTTCCCTTAACACACACTTCGACTTCTACTGCGCACTTTTAGCTACTCTGCTGTTCTCTTTAGCTGCTGCGCAAAGCTCTTCGCGAAGAGTGGCAACTCTGCACAGTGCAGTGCAGTGCAGTGTAGGGCAGAGCGGCGTGCACTCGTCGGCGGCGGAGGCGAGCTTCGGTGCGCCGCACTCGCCTTTTACTTAGTTACGAGTCTGCGCCGCTCACTGCACGCGCTCTTCCTACTCCTCCTCCTCCTCCTCCTCCTCCTCGTCGTCCCCGCGAGTGGCTGGGTGGCTTCCATTACGTTTTGTGTAGCGTTTTTACTACATACTGTGATTACGTTTACGATTACATAAGAATATAATATCGCAATTAATCGCATTTAACACAAAAATGTTCGGACCGTTTCAAGGCAAGTCCCGAACTTTGCGTGCTGCTCTTGTTGTTGTTGTTGTTGTTGTTGCGCCTGCATTTTCATGTTTGTTGTTTTGCTTTTTTCCTTCTATGTTTTTGTGGTGCGCCAATCTCGTCGACACGACATACAACAATTAAAAACTTTTTAATAATCGCGCCGTTTTTTCTTGAATTTAATTTGATGGCTTGTTGGCTCTTTGCCGGCTCCAATTGGCATGCGACCGCCCTATGTCCGCCATAGTCGTATAATGCTGATGCGCCCCCAACTTCTGCTTCAGCCTCGACTTTCGTTCGTATCGATGACGCTCCCAGAACGAATATCTTGCGATCTTAACGAACTCTGGCCTATTGCGTTTGCTGATTTGCGTCGTAACAGTAAATCGACTTTAATCTGACTTACCACTTACTCTGATCTTAACGATCGCCCACGCAATTTCAATTAGAAATCGCTGATCGCGTCTCCATTTATCTGACTCTGATTCGAGGCTTTTAGAGCGCTGGGCGAGGAGGCGAGTTGGCTTTCTATCGAGTCCGATGTGAACGATGTCTACAGGTTTATTATGCCCAAAAATAGTATTTTATTTGGTGTTTAGATTAAAAGATTTATGACTACAAATTATGGTACTTTACTGGGCGATAACATTTCCGTTCGTTCGCCTCCAAATGAAAACTACTTAAACTCAACTTAATTTCGTTTTGGGGCCCCGGCGAGAGACGAAAATGAGACCGGCAATAAAAAATTAACAATTAATCTTGAATAAAAAATCTAACGGCCAAAAATAACCATAGAAACCTGGTTCAGCTTCAGCTTCAGCGTCCCAAGACCTCTTCGCAGGCCTTAAAACCCCAATTGAGTGCCCATTATTAACGCCGGGACGGAGGCCGAGGCGAGCGACTCATAAAACTGAGAAATTTATTCTCACACCCAATTTGAGCTGGGCACTAGATAAGAGCCACCGCTCGCCCTCTCTCTTTCGCTCTCTTTCACTCTCTGAGCTCGGCTCATTAACGCGCCGCTGAGGCCGCTGCAAAACACACACCTTAATTTGTCATTAATTTGCATATGGACAGTGGAAGGCGAGCGAGGAGAGACAAGCGACCCGAACACGATCCACCCCCAAGGTAGTCTCGCGCTCTCTCTCGCTCGCTCGCTCGCTCGCTCTTGCGCCCCGCCGAAAAAACGAAGGCAAAACAAAAGAAGAAGGGCGAGCAGCAACAACACAAGTTTAAGATTAGATTAAAGAGTGTAGAGAGACGGGGTTGGTGTGAACATAACTCTTAGACCAAATTACAATAAATCATTCGACAAACACATTCCACTTTTCACCTACTGCCCAAAGATAGGAGTGATTCCTCTTCGAGCGCTCACTCAACCACTGACCAGCGCGGCATTTGAATAATGTGCTAATAATAGACGCGCTTCAGTTAATGTAATGAGCATCTGCGAGCATGGAACGCGGAGTGCGCAGGGGAGGGGCATTTCTGGTTGCTCGCCAGAACACTTGTTCTTCATTCTGGACTGCTGCGACCCCGTAAATTAGTTCGCTTCTCTCTCTCTCTCTCTATCTCTCTTTTCGGTTTTAGCAAAAGCATTTAACGTCTAACGAAGCGTTGTGGTTTCTGTTTTGTTTTTCGTCTTATTCTTGAGACGCATTTCGAACTTCAGTCTATTGGGCATCGCAAGTATATTTGCTCACTGCTCATTTTTTCCGCCTCAGCGCACTCCACAGCCCCTCTGCTTGGCGCAGCTCCATCTGTAAGACAATTAATCACATGGCCAAATTATGAAGCCACACACACCCGCACACTCATTTAGTATGCATATTAATATTTGTACTTAGCTAAGCAGCTAACTAAATAGCAACCTGCGATCGCCGACCATAATTATGCGTATCTCTCCAGATCTGCGCATAATTCAAGCCAACTGCTCGCTAGAACTCGCCTCTCAAACATACCCTGTAGTTTGATGCTAATTTATTCAGCGGGCAGAAAGCAAACTGAATGTTTGCTTCACTTTAATTTCTATTTACTGCTTAGCCATGATCATGCTTGCCACTACATTACAGGCAACTAATTTTTAATTTTCAGTAATAATATAATACATATGTACAAATAAATACAATTAAAGTAAAATCACTTGAAATTGAATTTGCGCATTAGTTTTGCTTATGCACAGAAAAAAGTTCACCAATACTTTCAAAAATATGCGGTGTGCGTGTGAGTTGTCGAGCTTTCCTCTTTTGAGCTTGCTTCGCACAGCAAAATACGCAGGCAAAGAGTGTTGCAGTTATTTCAGAATTGATCTCTGCCTTTCTATGCAGATGCGCTCTCTCGTTTTCTGCATTAGTGAGAGCGTGCCGACAGAGTCCACTGCTTGTTGTTGTTTTACGTAGCCAAAGGTGGTTACGCTGCAGACTGCAGTTTTTACGCACCATACGCATCGTGAGTTCACAAAGCAACATATTCTATGAGAGAAAGAGAGACCGAGACTGCGACCGACTGCGGCTTAAACTTGCTAGCGGAACTCTAATCAGCGCTTTAAAATGTCCACGGCAAAGTCAAACATCGGCAAAGCGTCAAAAATGTAGTCATAGTTTTTGCTGTTACTCAACAGCAACAGCATTTCACACAAACTGGGCTGTCTGTGAGAAGCTCTTCTGCCTGACCACGCCCCCTTAGCTGGACCGTGTATTTCATTTGTGAGTCTCACGTGTAGTCGCACACACACACGCACTTACACTCAAATTTTTGGCGCTGCTCACAAACATACGCACAATAATGCATTAACAGACGCTTAACAGCAGCATGTTAGCAGCTCTGCTAGCGCCTCTTTATTCTGCAAGTGCTTACACACCATTTATAGAAGAGTTAAGAGACGAGCACTAGTACACATACATAGACACACACGCAAACACACACATGTGCTTAAAAAAAATAGTATTTAATAGATTATGCCGTTGGGCTACTTGATGCACTTTGTAAGTTTGCAAAATCGTAGTGTGTATAAGACTAGTGGGATGCGTAATAAAAGTAAGTATACGTTTCAGTATACTCGTCGTAGTATATACTAGTGGTGTACTTAATGCATTAAGTATACAACTCAGAGTACAGTTGATAGTATATACTAGTGGGATACTTAATAAAAGGGAATATACTGGTCGTGTACTCAATGCATTAAGTATACCATGCATAGTGCATACTTGACAAAAATAAGTAGAATTTACAATACTATTACTTAGTATGCAATTAGAGACATACATATATTTCATCATTAGCACTTTCACTACAATATCGATATAAGTAATTGTTTTGCTTAATATTAGCCTAGATAATCGGTAGTCATTAGCCTTGATGGCACTTAAGACCACTCGATGGCTGCTATCGAAATTCGCATTAGCATTAAAATTAGCCATAAACTTGAGCACTGCGTGCTCGCTAAAGATATCAGCTCCATTGGCATTAATATGGCCACTACGACTGGCATTAAGATCAATACGGATACGTCGGGCCAATGAATATTTTAATCATCGAACGGTCGTAGTTGTTAGTTGTGGGACCAATTGCGATTGCGAAATATAGTTTTGATGGCGGCGCTAATAGAGCGTTGGATTAATAAATTGCCGGCGATTAAGCGACAAAATGATCTGCAAACTTGCCACAGCGCTGCAAATAAAATGAGCGCAACGTGGGCACGCAACACGCTGCTTCTCTTCCTTCTTCTAGTCTAGCCAACTTCTGCTCAGCTGCTGCGCATGCGCGAAACGCTGACGACGCCGCAGTCGACGGCGCAGTCGACGACGACGCTGGCAACTTCCGCTGTAGACTGAAAATTTATGCAGTTTTAAGTAAATTTGTTAAATGCGCGCTTTAATGCTTCGTTAACGCTTCGTAAATTTTTCACAAAAAACAACAGCAACAACAAAGCGAGCAAAAACAAAGCAAAGAGCAGCGAAGAAGGAAAAACTGAGTCAAGACACTTAACAAGCCCAGCGCGACGTTGAACGCAACGCGGCCAACTGCCGCGCGTTGCACAGTTCGCTAGCAGCGCGCCGCGAGCGGGCAGCGGGCAGCGGGCAGCGGACAGCGGGCATAAAAGTCAACCACCTGTAATGAACTGACGCCACCGCAATTTAATTCAGTCCACAACACATTACACTACACTACACAGCACACTTGCGACGCCAGCGCGGACCCTCAGCGACCCAGACTCGCACTCCAACTGCCCGCTGAATCAGTCAGTCAGCCAGTCAGTCAGTTAGTCAGTCAGGCTCGCGAAGGCGCTCAGTTTGCAGCGGTGCAAAACTGTATGCACCGCTAATGAGCGGACACGACTGTTGTGCTTCCCTCTCGCCACATCCACGTGTGTGTGTGTGTGTGTGTGTGTGTGTGTGTGAGTGAGTGTGCGGCGAATGCAAGCGCTCTTAATTAGTCATAGTCGTACTCTGCGAGTCTGCCCCAAGACAGACGGCCTTGCTGCCGTCTTCGCACTCGCCACGCAAAGCCCAGAAGAGCAGAACAACTCTGCGACTCCGTTGGCAACAGGCAAATAAATAAAAAACCATCCAATAACTCTAAATACTATTCGCGTTTAAGCCAACTTAAGCAGCAATCCTTTTACTTGAAGAGGTTACAGCGGTCCACATGCATTTCTATTCGATTTATTTATTTCATTTAACTTTATATGCTCATAAAAGTCTATATTCCACTTTGTCCTTTGACATTCTATTAATGTTTGCTTGAGAAACACATTTTAATTGGTTAAGCATTTGAAGGGCCTAAAACGGGCCACATTTGTTACTTGACTATTAGATTTGTTTATTCAATCTTAATAATATTCTCTTCAACTCTGCTTTCTGGTTACTCATTTTGTAAATATTTTTATTGTTCAAGCCAACTTTAGCTACACTGCTTTTATTTGAAGAGACCACAGACATTTCTATTAGATTCATTTATAAAATAAATAATATTCTCATAAGCACTATATTCCATTTTGTCTTTTTTTATAGTGTAAATACTACTAATGTTTAGTTGAGAAACACATTTTATTTGGTTAAACAATTGAGAAATTTAAAACTGGCAATATACGATTCAATTACATTCAATTACTCTTTTTATATAATATTCACATTAAATAGTATTAAGTTTTAAGCGAATGAGCAATACTTAATTTTATTGCAAAAATTTGAAAAGGCAAAAACGGACAATATACATTTTTCTTAAATTATTTTATGGTAATCTCAGGAACTCTATTTTATTTTTATTAAAGTGTAAATGCTATTAATGTTTAAGCTATTAATGCTTCAAGAGGTTTCAGCGAATACCATATATTACTATTTTTACACTATAGCATTTAGATTAATTTACTCTACTCAAATAATATTCTCATTTGCTCTGATTTCCATTTGTTTCTTGAGCAACACTTAATTAATTCAGTTAAGCATTTGAAGAGTTTAAAACGAACAATATACATTTTTGCTAGATTAGTTTATTTCATCTAACTAATATACCCTGGAAACTCTAGATTCTGCATATTCTTTTTATTAAAGGGAAAATTCTACTCACATTTAAGCAACATTCATTTGAAGGAATACTTGCATTTTTAAATACATTTCTATTAGTTTCATTTACTTTTCCTTGCATTTGTGATTTGACTCGCATTTAAATTATCATTTAGTTCTTTGATGTCGATGTATTCTTAATATATTTCTACTATTTTATTTTGATGCCAATTGTATATCTATTTTTTGTACAATTTTTCATATATTTCCGTCATCTACTTTTTAATTATTATTTTAGTTTACTTTATATTTATTATTATGAATACTTCTATTTATTTGCAAACTGTTGTGCTTACTTTGTCTACTAAACTGATTTTGCTTTCTTTTATTATATTAGATAATGATTCTCAGTCCCACAACGTGAATCTTTTATGCATTCAAGTGCTTTGCAAGTTGAATTCCTCAATCGATTGATGGAAAATCGCATCGTAGCAAGTGTCGCGGCAGTCGAGCACGCTCGTTTGGTTCGTTCTCGGCTGGCTGCGGTTGCGAATTTCCTTTGAAATGTAATCTATTGTAACTAATTAAGCTGCGAGTGGTGGCCCCCCAAAGGAAAACGCTTAATTTGCTGTTAATTTTGCAGCTTGCGGCTTGTGCATCGATCGCTGATGCGAGCTGCGCATCCAAATGCAAATTACAACATTACAACTGTCCATGTTGCAGTTGCACTTGCAGTTGGAGTGGCAGCTGCTGTTGCTGCCCCACAACGGTTTGTAAATTGTTTGCATAACATTTTACACCACTTTATTCGCTGAGCCACCGATCTGCCGAGCTCTGAGATACTTTTTACACCACAACTCATAATTACGACTCACTTGCCGCTGCTGCTGTTGCTGTTGCTGTTGCTGCTGCTGTGGTTAGCATGGGCCAAGTGCTCGTATTATAGCCAACTGTACCTGTTTCACTATCTCTGACTGAAGCTGATGTAACCAATGCCACAAATACAAGCCCAAAGTGCTCCACACTTCCCTCCTTCGCATGCTGATAGATCATCTGGGCTCGACAAATCTGCTTGCAACTTGCAAATGCACTTTGACACAGTCTATGAAATCATCTTTTTTGCAACATATTTAAGTTCTAAACTCATTCATTGTTCGCATTTTCCTTCCAATTATTTACATGAGCTAAAGCAATTTCTCAATTTCGCAGCTCATTTAATCGGTCAAACGTTTTTGATCGTTTTCATTGCTAAGATTTTCCTTTCAATTACGAGTATTTACTTGCTTCAAGTACCTCCCTGAAGCATTTCAGTTTCCTAATTCACAGCACAATTCTTATAGTTTTTATTGTTAAGATGTTCCTTGCAATTATTTGCTTGCTTCTTGATCTCCTGAAAGCCGTTTGAATCTGTAGCACAAATTATTGTCAAATAAATCATTTTTATTTTGATTATTTTCCTTGCAAATATTTGCTAGCTTTATTTAATCTCTCTAAACCATTTCAGTTCCCAGTTGTTAAATAAATCGCTATCATTTCTACTCTTTTTTTCTTTTCACTTATATTTGCTTGCTCTTCTTACTTCATGATATAGCAAAAGCATTTTTATTGCATTTTTGCCAACAATTTTTATTGTTAAATAAATTGTTTCCATTGCCGAGATTTTAGCTGCACTTATTTGCTTACTTTATTAACTCCCTCGAGCTTTTTAGATCTCTAGTTCCCAGCACAATTTAATGTTAAATAAATCATTATCATTTCTACTCTTTTTTCTTTGCATTTATTCGCTTACTCTTATTGCTAGATGATCTCCCGAATTCATTTTTGTTGCCAATTTATCGTTCAATGAATCGCTTTTGTTTTCAATATTTTCTTTCACATTATTTGCTTACTCTTAATACTTAATGATATCCGAAAACGTATATATCTATATATGTTATCACAGCACAATTAATTTCAAACATTTTCCTTGCAATTATTAACTTTCTTCATGATCTCCCGAAAACATTTTAGTTCCCTATTTGTTGGTCAATTATTATTTGCTTGCTCTTATTACGTCATGATCTCCCGAAAACTCTTAAGTTTCGTAATTCATTTCTAATATTTTCGTGGCAATTGTTCAATTGCTTCAACTCCCAAAAGTGCTTTAGCTCCGTAGTTCACAGCACAATTTATCGCTCAGTAAATCGCTTTTATTTCAACTTATTTCTTTGCTATTGTTTGCTTAATATAATAATATTGTCTTTGCAGTTATTTACTTGTCTCTTGAACTCCCAAAAGCCTATTAAATTTGTCGTTCCCAACACAATTTATATTAAATGAAATGTTTTCATATTTCTTGCTTGCTCTTCCGAAAGCATTTCTAGTTTGCTACTTCCCAGCAGAAATAGTTGTTAATATTTGCATTGCAATTATTTACCAGCTAATTATTGCTAAGTGCTATTCTTCTAATCTTCACTAAAAGTATATTACTTCAATTGGCAATTTCTTTATTCCTCCGCTTTCTGCTTGCCTAAGTGGCAAGTGAATTTCTTAGCTGCAACTGCTTCATGGTGTGTCTACTTTCTAGAGTAACTGCAGACTCGCCAAGAGACTCAGAAAGTGTTGCATACTTGGCGCTGCAACGGGTTGTGTTGCGCCTATCAAGAGGCAGCCAAATTTAAATGAACCAATCGATTTTATCGCTGGCCATAATTGAGCACTGGCATTAACACCGTAACACATTTTGCGACTCGTCTGCCGCCGCTCCCCGCTCCCCCGCGAGCTGGGAGTTAAGCTGGCTGAATGTAATGCGCGTCGTATGCGGCTTGCCACATGCTGCATCCGCAATCCGCGGCTGCATCTCAATCCGAATCCGCATCGGCATCGGCATCGGTATCGGTATCTGCATCTGTATCTGTTGCTGTGGCTGTGTGTGTGCGTGGAGATATATTTGTATCTGGGACTGCGACGCTTCAAATGGCCACTTTTAGGCGTGCTGTCAATATTCGTTAAGCCATTTCATGTGTCGTTTGCCTGCTAAAGT
Source organism: Drosophila rubida (assembly GCA_035046165.1). Taxonomy (NCBI): domain Eukaryota; kingdom Metazoa; phylum Arthropoda; class Insecta; order Diptera; family Drosophilidae; genus Drosophila; species Drosophila rubida. The sequence goes on along the minus strand of JAWNOF010000023.1, from coordinate 9,508,858 downwards.
GTCAAACCTGACAACAGTCGCGACTTTTGCTTAATGATCTCTGCTGCCGCCCTCTCTCGCTCTCCCTCTCCCTCTCCCTCTCGCTCTCTCTGGCTCGCCTGCCGTCTCTGTTGCGCTTTCGCAGTTACAGCTACACTGCGATTTGCCAACAACTCCAACGACAGCCAAGAAGTGGCAAGCAAACTATTCACAAATCAACTGAGCAAGACTTTGATCTTAAATAGCAAATATATATATTTTAAATTTTAAATGGAAGCCAGCTAGTTTATTATACTAATATGAGTAAGAAAATATATATAATTTAAATTGAAAATAGAAGCCAGATAGCTTGTTAAAATAACAAAAATATTTAGGTATAAAGATATAGCAAAATATGAACACGACAGCAAATTCAACGACAGTCAAGAAATGGCAAGCAAACTAATTGTCAATCAATTGAGCAAGAATAGAAATAATATTCATAAAATTGTAAATAGAAGCCAGATAGTTTGCTGCATCTCAAGCTATAATGATATAGGGAAATAAATTGGTACGACACTAAGACTGAATGCAATATTGAAACACTTGAACAGCTTAACAAAAGTCTGCTGAACAAAAGGCTTTACTTTGTGGGCAGCTGATCAGAACTCTTCTCTTTCGACTGCTGAATCATACTTCTGATCCTATTTGCAAGCTGCCTCATTTGTTGCATCTTTAGCTAGTTGCACAGTGATCTGCAGTAATTGTATTTGCATTTTTTTTTGAGTGTATTGCTGCAATCGCGTTGTAAATAAATCATAAATGCGAAATCAAGTTGACGCTTTTTTCTCCTCTGCAATTATCAGCATTATGTTTGCGATAAAGTTGCGTTGCAAGCCACCTCTGCAGCAAACCCCACCAACCCGCTTGCCACCCCCGGTGGTGCCTCCCCCTTGTGGCAGCCGCAGCCGCATCTTAATAAACTCGTTGGCAGCGGCCAGAGAGACAGAAATTATAAATCGTTTCTGACATTTCAATTGACAGACACCAATGAGCGAGTTAATTTTCCGCCGCGGCCGCAGCGGACAGTGGCTGCGAAAAAGCACTCGACACTCGGACTTTGAGTTGCGCCCCGCTCTCGTCGGTCTCGTCGGTCTCGTCGCTCCCCCCTCCCCCTCCTGGAGCGGGCAGCAGTGCTACTGTGTTGTCGCTGTCGCTCAAAGTGGCGATCAGTGCCGCGCGAGGCGACGCGGCAGCAAATCCAAAATGTGATTAATTTCGTGCATATTAGAAATCATTTTTCAATTACCAAACTGTATGTATTCGCCCCCCTCCCCGTCACAACGTCTCCCCGCCACCACTCCGCTCTCGTTCTTAGATCGCTACTTACTTGTGCCCGGCTTACTTATGGCCTGTTATGATTTCTGACAACTTATCAAATCGAACGACAGAAAATCAAAAGTGATATCAATAAAGAGATCAACGAGCCGTCGTGTAAAACAGTTAAGAGAAAGCCAAACAACAACAACAGCAGTTTGGGACGTGAGCAGAAAGAAGAAAAGCCAACGCGAGGCTGCTGATGAATGAATGTGTAGGAAATGTTTGAACTGCCAGAGTGACGATCGTAGCCACGGTCAAGCAGACAGCCAGGCAGCAGCAGCAGCAGCAGCAGTAGCAGCCCTCCCCTGCCCTAGCTAATACCCGTCTCGGCCCTCGTTTGCGTCTCGATCTTCGAGTCGATCTTGATCTGCTTGCCCCTCGACGAGCAGCGCAACGCATCGCGATCTTTAAGCTGCTTAGGGGATTAGTGTTTTGAGACATTTGACACGTTAACGTTGCACACACACACACAGACAGAGCGAGAGGGAGAGGGAGAGCGAGCGAGAGGCGGCGAGTGGCAACTGCCCCATTGAACGGCAGCAAAAGGAAGTGCGTCGCGTTGCGTTGCGTTGCGTCGTTGGCCAACAAAAAGAGTGTCCAATGAATGCGCACAAAACTCAAGTAGCCACAGTGGAACCTCGCCGCAGCGACGCGCCAATTAGTGCGCTTGAATCGAGTGCAAGTGGCATGCAATTTTAATTAATCAATATACCTGCAGCCAACAATAAATGAAATTCCTAATACCAAATTGCTGAAATTTGCACACGAGAATATGCGAGCTTCAACCTAATAACAGAAACGCTTGAATTGGTAAGCAAACTATCAAAGTCGGAACGTTGTAAAGGGAATTGATTGAAATCAATCAACAACAAATTGAGTTGTGTTACAGTAGTGAAAATAAGTGAAACATTTGATCAAGTAGAATTGTAAAGAGAATTGATTGCAATTGATCAATAACAGACTGAGTTGTGTTACAATATTGGCAATAAATGAAACATTTATATTAGCAAGAATAGTTTGCAAGCTGCAGAGTTGTAAAAACAATTTTGTTACAATATTAAATATAAGTGAAACAGTTGACAAAGTAAGCAAATTTGAACGATAGAAGTTGGAGAGTTGTAAAGAGAATTGTTTGAAGTTGATCCATGACTGATTCAGTTGTGTTGCAATAATGAAATTAAATGAAAGTAATGTAAAGTAAAGAAAATTGTTTCAAAATCGAGCAATCACAGACTGAGTTGAGCTACAATATTGAAAATAAAAGAAGCACTTGAATAAGTAACCAATTATAAAAGCTACAATTGATGCTAAGATGGTCAACTTATCTTTATTAATCTAGCCGTAGAATGCCGACATAGTTCTTCTCTTAAATCTTATTAACGGGGTAAAATAGATTCAATTGATTTATTATCAGAACTGATAGTTACTCTGCCGTCTAGACTAACACTCCCACTCTTCCATTATGTAGATCAAACTATGTCATGCATGAACCTTTTAGATCATTATGTTCGAACTGTAATAGATTGATTGCCTTACCTTAAAACCTTACTCACTTAGACCAGTTTGTGAATAATTAGTAGAAGTTTAGCTGAGTTATTTTAATCGTCATCACTTAGTAAATATTTAGTAGAACTTTAGCTATGTTTTATGAATTGTGATTCCAAGTCTCTTCAATCTATCCGCTATAAATTGATGTGCGCCCGGATTCTCTTTTCACTTGTAGCTTTAAGTTTCGAAAGCGATTCATGTCGTACGTCCTGCGACTTTGCAACTCGTTCGCTTGGGTGGGAGTCGAGTTTTCCTTGGGATGCTTGCTGGGTGTCGCTTGTACTACGACCTCCAAATAATCAATATACCCAAGAACTGGAACAGCGAATAGTAATTGAATAGTGTGAGATATAGTGCTGCGAAATTTCAGATATCAAATAGCAAATCGTTGAAATTTGAAGACGAGAATATGCGAGTTTGATCACTGCTTGCAATTTAGAAAATAAATAAAACATTTGAATGACCAAGCAAACTACACAAGCTGCAAAGTTGCAAGTAGAATTGAGAGAAATTTATACATAGCAGATTTCGTTAAGTTACAACAATAGAAGTGAATGAAACATTTGAAGTAGGAAGAGTGCAGAGTTGTAAAGAGAGTTGATGCTAAAAATCAATTAGTAGCTGAGGCTGCAACGAGAATGAGTTAAAAAACGAAATATCTTAAGTGAAAATACAGTGCGAGTATTTTGCAAGTTTTGAGGAACTCTTGAAAGTAATAATTGTGAGTGTGCTCGAAGTGCAGATGTAGCGAGTGTCTCGCAGTCGAAGTGATTGAAAGTTGCGAGGAGTTCCGTTATTGGTCGTCGGCATTAGAGCGACAAGCTGTTAAGCTAATTCACTTGCCGAGCTGCACTCACACAGACGAAGACCAAGACATCGACACAGCGACTTATTCACACTCATTTAACAGGCATGCAACATTCCCATCGATCTTCTCTAAGCGAATTCGTTTTGTCCGTCGCCCCGTCTGCCACTCAGCTGCTACTTAGCTGCCCCTTGCGTCCACCTGCCTGCCGCCGCGCCACCGGAGGAAAACGTTTAAGACACCTTTTTGGTTACGCGCCAATGCGCCGCAATGCAGCTAAGAAGCCAACGCAGAACTCGAAGTTGCCATTGCCGTTGCAGTTGCAGTTGCTGTTGCTGTTGCTGTGGCTGTTGCAGTTGCAGCCTCGCCAGCGATCCAAACCGATCCGATGCCGACTGTGCGGCTGCTATTCGTTATCTTAATCTCGGCAAATTTAATTTAAACTCAATACGCAATTTACGCAAAAAGCATTTTAGATAAAGGACACAAAAAAGTGAGCAGCGCCCGCTGCGAGAGGCAGCCACAAGCGGCTTATGCACTCGATGCCGCCACTGTTTGTGCCAGGCCCCGCTCTCTGCCCCTCTCCACCTCTCCCTCTCCCTCTCTCTCTCTCTCTGCTGCGCATGCGCAGCGCAGCGCACGAAAGTTGACAAATGCCAAAATGCAAGCGGATTGTGTGTGACACTTCTTCTGAGTGCTCGCAGTTGAGCAGGATCCCAGCACGTCTTGCCCCGTGCCCCGTGCCCCGTGCCCCGTGCAGCGTGCAGCGTGCCTCTGCCTCAGCGACTGCCTCCGTTCCCTGAGCGACTTAACGCGCTTCACTCTCCAGCCGGTTGCGTTTCGCATCGACTTGCCGCGAGCTGCGCTGCGTTCGTGTCGTGTCGTGTCGTGTCACGCACAAGCACGACATCAGACTGTCGCTATAGTTACGATATATGCAGCACACACATTGCTCACAGTTTATACATATATTAACAAGTAATAAGAACAGATTTCGTTTAGCATTTCACTTGAATATTGTCTTTGAATCATTTGTCAAGATTTTGAAATTGGTTGACTTGATATTTATATTCTATATCTTCCATATTCGTTGTATTTTGTATAATAATAGTAATAGTAATATTAGTAATAATAATAATAATAATAATAATAATAATAATAATAATAATAATAATAATAATAATAATAATAATAATAATAATAATAATAATAATAATAATAATAATAATAATAATAATAATAATAATAATAATAATAATAATAATAATAATAATAATAATAATAATAATAATAATAATAATAATAATAATAATAATAATAATAATAATAATAATAATAATAATAATAACAACAACAACAATTATACTAATAGTCATAATAAAAGTGAATAATGAGTGAGGAACCATTGCATAAGTGTATTCCACTCAATGGGGATTACTTCAACAGGGAAAATATAGATTTTGATGATGCAATTTGAATTCAGGGAGCTTTTTGATGAAAGTAGCATAAATTCAGCTTGCATGAACACTTTAGCACTTGCTAACAATTACATACAGCATATAAGAGCAGATTCTACAGCTTCGATCTGATATCGATGATGTGATGATAGCTTCGATGAAGTGTTGCCATCTCTAGCTCGTGTCGTGCGTTCGCTGCGACTGCAGATCGCAGATGCATTCAATCGTTCAAAGCGTTTTGCGCTAAAACTCACGTGACGAGTGCAGCGAGTGAAGCACGAATCAAAAGCAGAAACGAGGCAGACTCGTCAAGCGGGCGGGGGCGGGGGCGAGGGCGAGGGCGAGGGAAGCGGATGCAAAGATACTCCCTTCAATGCTTTGCAGTCTCTTTCGCTCTCGCTCTGGCTTGACGTATTTGTCGTCGTTGGGAGTTTTTTGTTTTCTCTTTATCAGATTTCTTAAGTGCAAAGCGAACTTGTTGGCTTTTTGTCATCTTGAATGTTTGAGCCTCGAGTTAAATGTGACACTCGCTTTTGATTTTGATTGGATTGGCGAAGTGGACGCGTTTCGCATTCGTGGGAATCGCGACTGGCGAAAATTATGGCCAATATGCTCAAGTCGGTATAAAGCGCGCAGTGTTTTTTCGATTCGAATTAAGCAAAGTATTTATTGCCGAGCGAATGCGGTGCCCAAATATTTGCAGATCAAAGCGCGAAACGATTTGCAGTCGAGTCGCCAAGTGGCCAAAGCGACAAACGACAAACGACAAACGACAAATGCCAATTGTCAACTTAATTACGGCGCTGAGCGCCATCTAAATCAGAGCAAATAGCGCAACAGCTGGGCGTGGCCGAGGGGCGAGAGAGATGGCGGCAGAGCGAAATGAATAGAGTCATAAAAAGTTATGCTCGAAAATTGAAAAACCATGTTAAGCCCGAGATCAAAGGCGACGCAGCAAACACAACAACAACAAAAATAAACAGAGAGAGAAACATTCAGTTTGATTGCTGATTGAGACAAATGAAACGTTCTTTAAACTGGCGGAACAACAAGAAAACTAACGACAACAACGACAACGTTGGCCACACGCCGCCGCCGCCGCCTCGAAACTCAGACTCAGACTCAGACTCAGACTCAGACTGTTGCTGCTGCAAGCTCGCTGCTGAGCCTGGAGCCTTGTCAAAATGCATAAAAATTGAAATCAGACCGCGGGCCGCGGGCCGCGGGCAACAACAACAGTCACATCGAACATCAAAGCGCAACAAACTCCAATTCCCAAACTGTTCGAGACTCAGTCAGTCAGCCTCCCAACTGCAAGCTCCAAGCTCCAACTCCAACTACGTTTGTGGGTTTTGTTTTTCGAAGCTACAGTTTCGGTTTCGGTTTCTCGATGTCTCGGTTTCTGTATCGTTTTCTGTGTCGCGTTTCGGGGTCGGTTTCGTTTACGTTTTCGCTTTTCGCCTTTGTCTCGTCGCGTCGCAAAAACACGAAAAATAAATACGAAAAAAACACGTGAAAATAAACGAAACAAGGCGGCGATCGCATTGAATCGCGCGGCGTTGGCCCAAAACTGTGAGATTTAATGCTTATTTGGCCAAAGTCAAAACAGATCTTGTTGCCCCGCAGCCAGCTTTGCCACTCAGCCTGCCCCCAGCCCCCAGCCCCCAGCCCCCCGCACCGCATCGTTGTCGTAATCATGACATAAAAAAGCGCAACAAAACCGATTTTCAATTCAATTTCAATGCGCGCGGCAATTTAATTAAAGTTTTTTTTCCCCCTCTTCATACTCTAACTGCAGGCACATCGAAAAGCCAAGCTAATTTGCGAAGCGGCTGAAAAACTACATATTTCTTCAATTGAATTTGCAACCGCAAATCATATGCAGACTTCTATTCAAACAGAATAAGTTGTGATACTTAATTTGCAGATTCGAAGCTCATTAAAATTATGTATTTTCGATTTGCAACATTTCTTTAACTTACTTATGATTTTACTAAAATTTAAATTCTTATTATAATTCTCTTGCTTTTTATTTCAGCAACTCTATGCAAGAGTTCTTGAACTTATGATTTTGCTAAAATTAAAATTCTTATTATAATTCTCTTCTTTTTATGATTTCACTTCAATTTATGTCTTCCAATTTTCCCTAAATTATGCTTCAAATGTTTGCTTAAGACAATACAATTAATTTACATATTTTTAAAACCCAATTAAAGTGAACTTCAATTACTTATTTCAATCTAACGATTGTAACTTAATTTATGAATTAGAATTTTGCCTAAATTATGTTTTAACTATTTGCTTTGCTTCTTAAAACAATACAACAAATTTACATATATTTTAAACCCAATTTAAGTGAACTTCAAACTGAGTTTGATTTCTTTCATTACTTTCAATTACTTATTTCCATCTAATGATTTTAACTTAATTTATGAATTCGAAGTTTGCCTAAATTATGCTTTAACTATTGACTTGACTTCATAAGGCAATACAATTAATTCACCTATCTTCGATACCCAATTTAAGTGAAATTCAAACTGAGTTTGTTGCTCAATATTTGCCAACTTTATGCAACATTTCTATGAATTGCTTATTTCAATCTAATGATTTTAACTTAATTTGTGTCTTTCAATTTGGACTGAATTATGCTACAATTATTTGCTCTGCTTCATAAAACTAATTCAAGTAATTTAAGTATCTTTAAACCGCAATTTAAGTGAACTGCAAACTGAGCTTAATATTTATCACAGTTTTGTGGCAATTTGTTGGAGTAGTGTATCTTGTTGTGTCGCCTTGCGGCGACTTGTTTGTTTTTGTTGCTGGTGTTTGTTTGATTTGCTGATCTCGAGCCAAATGCATGCAAATTGTTTGCGAGCTGCGCGCGGTGTGCTAAAAGTCATTAAATTGGACATGCGATTAACATTATTTCACTCTAAATGACATTAAATGCAACCAAGTTGCAGCCGCAGCTGACTCAACGCAATAGATTAGCCTAAATGTCGGACTGCCCGTAAAACTCCACAAGTGTGCATGTGTGTGTGTGTGTGTGTGTGTGTGTGTGGCAGAGAGCTTTGGCTTGAGGCATCAACGTGAAAGCCAGCTGAACTAGTTGCGTGAATCGAGGAAAGCGAGCGAGCGAGCTTTGTGAACTAACTCGACTCTTGGCTGACCTTGAGGCGACCACGTGCCAGTTGCCAGTTGCCAGTTGCCAGTTGCCAGTTGCCAGTTGCCAGTCGCCAGGCTTTGAGCAATTTGCAATTCGATTTGGCGATGTGTATCACACTCGCAGTGCAATTTGCAATTTATGTGTGGCATTCCCTTCGAAGCTCGAACAATGCCATGCCCAGCTTCCCACTGCAGCGAGACGACAGCTGCAATTAGACGACGGGGCAGGGGGTGGGAGTGGGGGTGGGTGAGTCTGAGAATGCTGCGGCAGTGCGACGCAATGGGTAATTGGCAAACGGGCAGCGCTAAACAAAAGGAAATGTTTAAACAAATTATTTCGAATTAAACCGCAGGTATTTATTAATGTTTTGCGCTCGGCCGAGCATGGCCAGACACTCAGACTGCGTCGAGTAGTTGCACTTTTTTTGTGTGTGGCTCTCTTCGTGATTTCATTGCACGTTGTGTTGCCGGTACAAAGCGGCGTATGCGTAATGTGCAAATGCTGCCGCTGCTGCTGCTGCTCCCGTGCCACACTGACTGCCAAAAACGTTTCAATTGCGCTGCGCTCGCCACGTACACGGAAGTGGCCACACACACAGAGACGAGTTGCCGCCTCCTGCGTGCGGCATGCAACATGGCCGGGCGAGCAATTAAAGCAATGCCGCAGCTTATGCAACGCCTGCTCGATTGCCGATTTACACAAGTGAATGCGAGTGCAAGTGTGAGTGCACCTAGCTATGCCGCTTACATTCAAACTCGCATTCGCAGTCGCTTTCGTGTGGGAGACGCGACGTCGATGAGTAAGAAACTAAACACTAAACCATTTAAGCACTTAATTGCGGCTAATTAATTAATTATCTTGCCATACGCGGATTAGCCGCGCATTAAATGCCCTTGCCATCTTCGCTCTTTCTCGCTTCGCGCTTTTTATTGTCATTAGGCAATTGCAGCTGCGCTTTCAATTGCACTCCACTCTCTTCTGCTTCACACATCTACAAAACTATTCAATCACGAAACTTGCTCTTTAATCAATAACTGATTTGCTGTCTTCCACTTCATTATAGTTTCACTTTTGCTCAAAGTCATTTTACTTTTCATTGAATCACTTCAATTGTATGTTTCTCTTATGTTCCTGATGAGTCCTTATGACATATAGTATGCTAAGGTTTGGTTGATGTGTTGGTTTGTTGTTGGTACTGGTTCAACTACTTATGTATATTAATGTATTTAAAAATCAGAAAAACTCTTATGTTCATTTCATTTATCACATACATTTCCTCTTTTGAGTTGACTTCATTTGTTAAATAAATTTGCTTTGCATTTCATTGAATTACTTCAAAGTTGGTTAAGCCAATTTCATTTATCACATACATATGCTCTGTTTAGCGTCTTACTACATAATACTCTTTTTAATTATAATATATAATTTGCTATTTTATGTGCTCTACTTTGAATTGAAGTTAATCAATTTCAATTATTACTTTTTCATTTATGAAGTATATATTATCTGTTTTAAGTTGTATATTTATTTTACCTACATTTGCTTGCTGTTTAATACTTTGTCTATTTTAGTTTATTTTGAGTTTTCTTCAGGGTAATGTAGTTATATGCTTTACTTTTGATTGTATAACTTCAATTTCGACTAGTACTTCTTACACGTTTATTCTTTCTTGTTATTTTCCACTATTTAGTTCCTATTTTCTTATTAATTGTTTATGTATTGTTGTTCTCCCAAGAGTAGCTTAAAGTCATATACTTTATTTTCCATCGAATAACTTCAAGTTTGATTAATACTCTTTTGAGTTAATTTCGTTTATCACATACATTTGCGCTGTTTAAAGTTATATAGTTATTCTGCATTCATGTGTCTATTTAACCCAAACCCAAATTTAATATATAATAGGCTATTTTCTATTTCTACTTCAAAGTCATATGCTTACATTGATTAACTTCAATAGCAGTTAGTAATCTTTCAAATGTATTAAACATATTTGCGCTGTTTTGACTTCTATAGTTATATTTGGCACATGTGCCTTGTTATTTAATCCTTTTATTATTTCAATATACATATAATTTGCTATTTTGTAATTTAAAATATATTGGGGTTTATTGTTCGATTTCCAGTTTTGTGTGTCTGCCTGTGATAATAACTTTAATCACTAAATACTTTGATTAATTTATAGATTTTGTTTGCGCTGCTTGGAGTTATATAATTTCTTTAGCTAACTTTGACTTTGACCCATTTGAAGCCCTATTCCAGGCATTGCTTTTGTAGTCTGCTTGCTTGTAAGTAATGCAATATATCCTCACAAAGCTAACGAATTTTACTCAAATTGCCACGAAAGCTTTGACTGCTTATCGTGGCGCATCTATTTCAATTTCAAATAAATATAATTATCCCATTTGAACTCGTATTCCTTTGCCAGCTCTCCCTCTCTCTCTCTCTCTCGCTCTTGTGCCATCTCTCTCTAACGCTGACGCACAGCTCGAAGCGCGCTCGGCGAACAAACTGCTGCTAAAAATAACAAATATAGCATATCGACAATTATTTAACACATTTTGTAACAACAACAAAAAGCGAGTCGACTTTGGAGTTGACAACGCATGAAACTTCCACGGCCGGGGGAAAGCGAGGGGGAGGGGCGAGGGCAAGTGGTGAATGGAGAGTGGAAAATGAGGCATGACAAAGCCGAGAGCGAAGAGCAGGCAGACAATAAGCGCAGCTAAACAAGCAGCCGCAACAAAACTGTAGCAACTACTACTACTATATATAGTGTGGCTATATATACACAGCAAGAGATATATATAGCAGTTGGATATATATATATCTGTGGCTGCTTATAAAGCGGACTGTGTAACTGTCATAATTAAAGTAATTTGGTAGAAAATTTTTAGCCAATTAACCAAAAAGACGCAGAAAATGTAAGGCGAGAGTGGAAAAAAGTGACGGACTGACAGACGGACGGACGGACGGACAGACGGAGAGACGGAGAGACGGACGTACTGCGCGCTAGACAGACAGCAAATGCTACTTAGTTTAATACTTTAAAAAGCCATAATAATAGCAACAACAACTGTAACAGCTTTTGGCCGACGATGACGACCCAAAAGACAACAAAAAAAAAAAAAACAAAATCAAATGGAAAAATGCCTCCACAAATAAAAGCCAAAAACGTGTCCAACAAACTCGGCCGAATCGAGCAATAAAATTGCCGAAAAAATAGCTGATGTGATTTGGGGGCCGAAAACAAAAACAAAAACAAAAACAAAGACAACGAATCTAATTAAAATCGTTGCGCATTTTTACGCACTTTAGTGTCGCCCACTTGGCGACTCGCCAGTGGGCGTGGCACAGTTGCAAACGCGTTAGAAGTTTGCCGAGACATTGCGGCGACTTTTGTTCTTTGCGTTCCTCTTCCCGCCTGCCCCTTGCCGCATGCCGCATGCCGCTTGCAACTCCTGTCGCTCGCCACGGCGGCTGCTGCGAGTTGAGCCGCAGCTTCGTCTTCATCTTCGGCTTCTTCTGACCGCAAAAGTTTTGACGCTTAATCAGGAAAATCAGCAAAGCGTTAATAATGCCACGCCCTTTTGTCTGGCGGCCCAGGCGAGTCCACGTCGTGCCCGTGTCGCCAGTCAAATGTCACAAGAAATTTGTCAAAATGTGCAGATTGCAGCCCGGAGCGGCTGGAGTGGCATCTACAAGGGGCAGGGAGGGACCCAGGGGGGTACTGCTTGAGCAGCAGGCGCAGGGTGAACGACTCGCCATAGAGTTGCGATTGAACTCGAAGACGAAATCGAAATCAGAGTCGGAATCGGGGTTGCAACCTCTCCACTCAACTTGAGCCCAAAACAATTGCAACAAATTTCCAATATAGATGTCGCAACAACAGCGCTGCGAGTTTTGAACTTAACTTGCTGTTCCATGGCAAGCAAAAGTCAAGCAATCTGTGTGTAGATCTTGAAAAGAGTTAGATCTCATCGAGCTAAGCTTCAAAGTAAATAATAATGCTCAATTATTGTTAGTCAATTGAGTGAAGCATTTTCTTTATTTCAATTTACTTGGTTCGATTTCAAAGCAGAATTTCGCTTTATCTATAACGTTGCTAACTATTATTTAGCACAGTTTATATTCTTAACTATTATTCAGCACAGTTGATGCCAATAATTAGCATATTTTAGGTGCGCCCTTCAATTTTATGGAGACCACACATAAATATGCAGAGATACAGCATCGACTAGCAATAATCAATTTATGGCACTAGATATGAAACTTTCTAGCATATTTTTCGCAGCCGTTATGCTAATCTGTATCAGCTCCAACTCTATCTCAATCAAACTCACTTGCTGAAGCAACTAAAATATATTATATTGTATTACAAAGTAGTATAATATTTAAGCATCTTATTCTTGAGACTATTCGCAGTTGCTTAAGCAATTGAATATATGTTATTAAAAAGTAGTATAATATTTAAGCAACTTATTCCTAAGATATGTAATATTAATTATCAAACAACTTAATCTAGAGACTATTCGCAGTTGCTAAAGCATATCAAATATATAATACTAAAAAGTAGTATAAGAAGTAGGATAAGTATATCAAATATATACTATTAAAAAGTGGTATAATATTTAAGCAACTAATTCCTCATACTATCCGCAGTTGCTAAAGCATATAAGATATACGTAAGTATAATATTACAAAGTAGTATAATATTTAACCATCTTATTCCTGACCCTATTCGCAGTTGCTAGAGCATATCAAATATATTCTGATAAAAAATAGTTTGATATTCAAACAACTTATTTTAGAGACTATTATTATAAATAATATTATAAAGTTGTACAATATTTAGGCAACTTCTTCCCGACATTCAGAGTTGCTGAAGCATATCATAATATTTAAAAGTAGTATAATCTTTAACTAACTTACTCCTTACACTAGTTGCAGTTGCTAAATCATATAGATTATAAAAGAGTAGTATGATATTAGAGCAACTTCTTCATGTCACTATTCGCAGTGGCTTTGAGATATATAATACTCGAAAGTGGCTGGAGGCAACACTTGTTGTTAAGTAGGCATTACTGTGCTCGGGAAATGTCTGCGCCATTGTCCACACATGCCACAAGTGTGTGAGTGTGTGAGTGTGTGAGTGAGTGAGTTGTGAGGTGTTGTGATAACTGCGTGGGATTCCCATGTGGCATTTGGTGGCATTCAACGCGACCACTTTTGATTGAGAAGCATTACAAAATTTGTAACTTGCTTTTTTCCATTCCATTCAGTCATGCGTCGCCACAGTCTAGAGGCTAGAGCATTCATTCAGCTATTCGCTGGCCCATTCATCGAATCGATTCGACTGCCGATTGAGACACAAACTGCAATCTCATTGTTTTTGTTGACCCACAGTTTTGTCACGCAGCTGACCCAGCGCTGTGGAATGGGGAATGGGGAATGGATCCGGCCTAGGCGACCACTTGGCTGCCGTCCCAATGCGCCGCCGAAGATCGGACGGCGCAGCATCGCCTCGAATTACGACTACAAATTATAATCGCCGCCAGCGGCGAGACGAGCGAGCACGCCGGAGGGGGAGGGGAGGGGATCTAGCAAGAGGGCATGCCATAAAAATCACAGACACAGAGACAGCGACAGCGACAGCGAGAGCGACAGGCACAGACAACTGTGCAAGAAACTCACCACGCTCGCTTGCCTGGGCCGAGTGAGCGTCTCTCTCTCTCTCACTCTCGCTCACTCGCTGTCGGGCTGGTGTGGTGTGGAATGGGTGGTGGGGAGGGGGAAACCAGTTGGCAGGCAAATCGAAAGACAACAACTCTGCGCACGCATGTCACTTAACCCATCGCATGGCATCGCAGCGTACGAGCAGCTGCCGACGCGTCGTCGCCGTGGTGGGTTGCCACTGCGGGCTGAGGGGCTGCACAACAACAGGCAGGCAGGCAGGCAGGCAGGCGCTTGGGTGGTGGTTTTGGCAAACGCTATGCGACGCAACGCGACGCGACGCGACGCGTCGTCGCGACGTCTTTGTCTGCTAAGCTGCCTCGTTTAAACTCCGCCTTTTATTTTCTAATTGATTTAAAGTGTGTTAACTTCCGCTGTCGATAATTTCGGTCCAGCACAGCCGGCAGAGCAGCGCGCTCTCTGCCTCTGCCTCAGTCACAGTCTCAGTCTCAGTCACAGTCACAGTCACAGTCTCTGGCACAGTGCGCTCACACTCGCACTCGCACTCGTTGCTGGCGACGCTTGGCCACATGGCTGTGCTGTCGCCTGTTGACAGACCAGCCGTCTCGCTCTGGCGCACGCATCAATCGCCAGCCGAACTTTCGCACCAATAAGCAGCCGCGACGGCGACGTTGACGACTGCCAAAAACCGAAATACAACAACGAAAACGTAAGCACACAAAAACAAAGCGCAAAGTAGAAGCGCAAAAAGCAGCAGCAGCAGCAAAATAACATAGACAACAACAACTAGCTTTTTACAGCAAATTGTTAATTAATCTTTATGGCGCCCGCTCTCAGCACGTCTCGGCACCCACACAGCCACGTGCAGTCGCGGCAGCTGCGCTCTCTCGCTCTCGCTCTCGCTCTCGCTGTCGCTCTGCCTCTCACGCTCTCAGTCGCCGCGTGGGTGTGCTGAGGAATTCGCGTCTCGGTGGGTGGCAGCTGGGCGTTCGACTTGCCATTACAATTTTGACACCTCTCCTGTCGACTCGACGCTGGCGCTGGCGCTGGCGTCGACGCTGGCGTCGCTGCTCGGGAGTTGGCTACGTTTGCAGGATGTTAAGTAAAAAGCATTTTAAAAGTTATTTTATGGCATTTAATGCAGTTTTGGATACAGAAAAACTGTGCGTTTAGATACTTTGACTTGAAGTTTGCACACACACACACACACACACACACACAGAGACACTTGCACACTCGCTCACGTACATAGAACGACTTACTTAGTCTGCAGTCCGTCTCGCTCTTGCGCGCGCGGCGGAGGACTCGCTGGCTCACTCTGCTATGTGCTTCGGCATGCTGTGTGGGAGTGCACGATTGTGTGTGTGTGTGTGTGTGTGTGTGTGTGAAAATGGCGTACGTACCGGAAACGCTTTTATACAATTAGATGAGAGTACGTGGCAAGGATTAAGCATGAGACGCAGCCAGAGCAGGACACTGCCTCTCGCTCTCTCACTTGCTCACTCAGCGCAGACTGCGCTCTTCTTTTTAGTTGCCTTTATTGCCGTTGCTGTTCAAGTTCTTCTCGTTGTTCTTGTTGTTGTGGCTAAGTTAGTTTCAAATCGTTGCAAATAATTCTGGCTTAAAGTAAGCCAGACAGAGTTCAACGGCCCACGCCAGCTAAGTTAAGTTATGGTCGCGAAATCAGCCTAGAAGGTTATTAATAAAATTGTATACACTATAATAATAAGTCTTCTATTAATCCTGCATGTCATTAACAATTGAAGCTCAAGCAAGGCAATTAAACAAGCCTATTACAAAGCTACTTTAACTATCGACGCTTGACAATTTCCAGCTAAAATCAGTTTAGCTTTGAATAAATTTGTAGTTTCATATAAATTGACTCAAAAATTTACAAATAAATATTTTATTTTAGCAAATTGTTTATAAATACGAACCTTCACATATAAAAATGTACAAAAAATGCAAAAATAAATATTACCTTATAACAAAAAGTTTGCAAATGTGATACTTCTCATTTAAAAATTGACTAAAGAGACAGAAATAATTATTATCTTCAAACAAAGAGTTTACAAATAAGCAACAACATTGATGTGTTAAGTTTTTCAGAAATGAGTTTAGTTTTGAATTTTTATTATTATGTATTCCATTTCCATATGGATTCTTAACGTGGTAAGTATACGATAAGTGTAAGAACAAATCAGAATACTTAGCAGCAATGTTCGAAATGATAATGAATACGATTCGAGTTATAAAGTTGGAAAGGAAACTGAATAATTATATTTAATAAAGAGCTCGTTTGGGTGAAATTCGTGACGTTTGCAGAGAAGCTAAGCTGAGCTTAATTGGTGGATTGAACGAGCAGTCGTACGTAGCAGTCATTGTCGTGCTCGCAACTTTGTTGTTGCCCGACAAATGTGCGATGTGCGATGTGCGATGTGTGTGAATTATAGTCGGCATAACGGAGGCGAGCAGAGAAAATCGATAGCGAGCTGAAACAGTCGGCGCAGTCGACGCTGGGCGCTGGAAAATAAATAGAATGGGAAATAATCAAAATGAAATTGCTTACAAAATCAACAAACAAGCGATGGCCATGCAAAGTGACCCATTACCATTAATTAGTTGCGTTTAAAGCCGACTGCGACAACTAATGAAATGGCCAGCGTCGATAAAAGCGATAAACAAACAACGACAACAACAACAATGTTGCTGCTCATGTTGTTCTTGCGGCAGTGACAATTTAAGTGCAATTAATTCCATTGTCGCTGTTGTTGTTGCGCGCATTTAATTTGCAGTTTTTGCTTTTTTGTTGTGTGCTGCAACTTGGTTGGAACTGCCTGCAACATGCAACAGCGAGCTGGTGGCAGCCTTGGTTGCCATTGTTTGTTGCCAAATTGTTTGTTTGTTGATTTTTCACCCAGTTGCAGTTCTGGCCACACACACACACACTCACACACACGCGCACACAGGCGGCCAACTAACAGGGCCAACAAGAGGAATGCTAGATGGGGAGCGGGGGGCCAAATAAATATTATGGCGCTATTATTAAATATAATTTGCTGTCACGCCATGCCGCACACGTAATGTTGATTATATTTTAATTAATTTTTATACTTTAATGCTTTAATAATTTCATTTTCATTCCCCATTTGTGCGAAATCAGAAAGAGAGCCCAGCTAACGACTCCGCAAAATATTTATTTTAATTGCACTTCATGTCTACAGCTGACTTTCGATTTGAACGCCAAAATGATTCATTGTCTACAACATCCTGCAGTATCGTACAATCCTAACTCAAGTTGATTCTAACTTTGTATTTAAATATTTCGATTTAATTGAAATAATACGCTGTATTTCAAAGCAATTGTCGTTGACTTAGAATGTGATATACACACAAACTAACATACTTCCAAATATAAGCAGCTATGCAGAACAGCTTGGCATTAACAGAGCAAGCCGCTGTTAATCGACTGTTAGTCGTCCGTCCCAGGTGCTGGGCAGTTACAGCAGTGCGGAACCAATGCATTTAACAGAGCTGCTATTAAGCGTCTGTTAATGCATGCTTGTGTGTGCGTGTGCAAGCAGTGCCAAAAATTTGAGTGCATGTGTGTCTGTCTAGGCGGCGCACCAAGAAATCAAACTGGGCGCAAGTGCTAAGTAGGCGTGGTCAAGCAGAAGAGAAGGTTGCGCTGTTTGCATACATCTACATGTGTGTGTGTGTGTGAGAGGCTGCCGCTGTTAGACTGGAAGATGAATGTGTCGCATCTCTTAGCAAAGCATGAATAGAGTGCAAGCAATTGCAGAATTGCGAGGCGCTTACAGAGCGAGCTGCTGTTAAGCGTCTGTTGATCGATATGTGCGTGTGTGTGCAAGCAGTGCCAAAAATTTGAGTGTATGTGTGCGAAGTGCGTGTGCGAGTGTGCGACTACACGTGGGACCCCCCAAATCAAGTGGGCGGTTCAACTAAGTGGGCGTGGTCGGACAGTAGAGCTGCACAAAGACAGCTCTAGTTGTATATGTATGTGTGTGTGTGTGTGAATATGTGTGTGCTTCAGATCAACTGCTGCTGCCGTTGAGTAAGTGAAGAAACTGTGCGCAAATTTTGCATGCTCCGCAGAAGTTTAACTTTGCTGCAGACATTTTAGAGTGCTGATTAGAATGAAGTAAGGAACTACAAATACAAATATTGAAAAGTGATGAATTAAATACGCTTGAAATTTGGAAAAACTATTTGAGTAGCTATTCAATTTACTTTAATTTAATGCGATGAAATGTGCTGCCGTTTAGACTGTACTTCAAGAGCACATCAGTGCAGTCAGCATAGATCAGCCTACCTATATAGATAGTGTCTTTAACTATATATTTGGTGTCTTTAACTTTCATACTCTACAATTATAATCACTCGACTTTAAATGGTTGCCTTACGCTATGATTTGGCTAAACTAAGAGTTCTCTGGGAGACCAATCGTGATTAGAGACGAGTATAGTGCGGCAATTGGAAGCGATCAAAGCTAATACTTTTATAACAAGTCGACGAGCTTGGAGGCAATCAGCTGCCCAATAGCAGTTAGTTAAACACTACACTTAATAATTGGAAACGGAAATATGTCGGTCAACAATTCACTTGGGCTGCCTCTCGTCTAGCAAGCGCAGCCCGAAAAAATGTGAGCGAAATGAAACCCGAAAGCAAACAAAGCGCTGACTGAGCCCTCGAGGGTCAGACGGACAGGCGGACAGGCGGACGGGCGGACGGGCGGACGGAGGGCAGGCGCGCTGTTACGTGTAACTGTAATTAAACGAGTCAGCGATACATGATTTTAACGCCTGTCGCCCGCAGCCACAGACACAGGCGGCGAGGATAACGGCGAGGATAACGAACGCGGCAAGAGAAACACCTGAAACATAAACACAAAGAATAGAACAAGAGAACGAGAGCGAGAGGGGGAGAGGGGAGGGGGGAAGGGACAAGGGACGCTGACCGGTAACAGGTTCACATTACCCTAGCGCTAAGCGGCTTTTAAGGACCTCTCTAGCCGGCGCACGGACACGTTGCCTGTTTATCTAGTGCGGCAGGACAATGACGCCACAGAAAAGCGAGGAACGAGCAGCGAGCAGCGAGCGCACAACATGTGTGCTGTGTTGTCCTGTCATGTCCTGGCCAGTTTTGTTTTCGTTGCGACGAACATAAGTGACCAATTTTATGTGTCATTAAAATTGGACGCGGCCACAGGACAATCGCCTTTTGCTGCCGGCCGTCCACATAATTAAATTACACCTGTCCCTGTTCCCCCTCCGCCACTCTGCCGCTGCCCCGCTGCCCCGCTGGCCGACTGCAGCAGTGTGTCCTTGCCATGCCACACAGTAGCAGTGCTTAAAAGTTCATTAACGCGCCTGCGCGCCAGCCACAGAAACGCAGCCAGCGAAAAGCGCTTACCGGAAATGGCTTTGACTCAGCCTCAGCCTCAGTCGCAGCGCAGTTGCAACGCAGTCGCAGCGCAGTCGCAGTCGCAGTCGCAGTCGCAGTCCTCGTAATTAGCTCTGCACAGTAGCCACGAGACGATGTTGCATGCGTCGCTCGCTGGCTGGATGGCGCCCCACTGCGTCGTTGATGCCACATGCGCTGCGTACGCTGTGCGGTCGCCCCAGATTGTGGCGTGCAACCTCTTCTGCAGGCAGCGTGAAAGGGCCAAAACGGTGCGGCCTAAACGCATGCAACCGCTCGCCAGGCCACCAAATGAGTGGCGATCATCAGTTGGCTGCCTAGATCAACACTCACACAAACTAAAAGAGCCAAGCAAGGGCTGAGCTACAGTCTTACACAACAGTAAGCACTCGCTAAAGCAGCACAAATTCAAAGAGACTGCTGAAGAAATGACGAAGAAGGCGAAGCAGAACATACTCGTAGTATAGTATCTATAGTTGTCTATAACAAACAGACGAGCTAAACTGCAACACGAGTTTGCCACACCAACTTCAACGATGTATCTTCTCTTGTAATATATGTATTTCAAAGATCTTAGTCGTTTTTAATCGTTGCAATATATATTCGATAAGTCAGAAGAGATATGAATATTGACAAAAATGTTAAAGTAAGTCCAATGTTTTGCAAACACTTTTAATTCAGGGTTTAACTATGAAGATCCAAATGTAGATTCAAGATTAATTGAAATTGTAATTAGTGACAAATATTTTGTTTAATTGAAGAGCACAAATCGACTGCACAATTTGATGCGAACTTTGAATCAAAGCAGCAATTTAAGCTAATCAAATCCAATACCTATTGTCATAATGTGCTTTTGAATCTTGCTAAACTACAATGCAATAAAATGTTCTATAATTTGGGATAGCTTAACCTACTGTTTAACTACTACTTACTCGCTAGCTTATGCTGCCAGAAATAGGAATTCATATTAACTAGATAAGTTGATTATATAGTTATATAGTTGAAAAATAGAATGTGCTTTTTACTTTATTTAAAAGCACAAATTAACTACACAATTTTTTGACAACTTTGAAGCAAAGCTAATACATAATAATGTGCTTTTCAATCTTCATAAACTACAATACAGTAAAATATATTTTGGACTAATGACTCCATAAAATAAACAACAATGACAGAAATAGGAATTCTTATTGAGTGTCAATTTTGATAAATAAAGTCATGAGAATGACAAATAAAATGTGATTTCAATGAAAACATTACTTTTAATAGTTTTGTTAGTGGAAAATAGAATGTGCTTCCTTATTGGAATGTGCTTCACTTGGAGTACCTTGTTGAAGTCCTAATAATTTTACTTGTCTCTGTATTGAAATTTATATTTATTAAACGTGAACTTCAATTTTTGATATTTGCAATAAAATTAAAAATTATAGTTTATTATACTTATACTTGTTCACTGTTATAAAATATAAAGAATATTTATATGTTAAATGTTACCTTAAATTTTACTTGCAATATCTGCATTAAAATGAAAAATATAATTTGGTTATAGAGTCGCTAGAGTTTTACTTTTCTTTGTATTCAAATTTTATATGCTACACCTCAATTTAGAATAACTGCAATTAAATTCAAAATATAAATATATACTTCTAGATTTATATTGATGTTACTAACAAAATATGCAATAAAATAAAAAATATAATGTGTGTTTAGAGTCGCTACATTTTTACTTATATCTGCATTCAAATTTGTATTTATATGTAAATGTAAACTTCGATTTATAATATTCTGTCTGTAATAAAATGAAAAATATAAAAAGTTTTAAGAGTTCTTTTCGCTGTATTGTGATTTAAGTATTTTTATGTTGAATGTAAACTTCAATTGTCAATAGCTATAGTAAAATGAAAAATATATTATAATTTTAGAGTGTTTCTGTGTATTGAAATTGATACAATATTTATAAGTCGAATTTAAACAGCATTTTTAAATATTTTCAGTGTCTACAATAAATGCTTCTCTTTTGAGTGATTGTTTAAGCAAAAGACTCTTTTCTCGTGGCTCAAACTGGAGCTGTGTTAATTGCAATTAGTCAGAGTTGTGGGGTCACTTTTTTGGCGTGCTTCGCCCGCTTGGAAGTTGCCCCCAAGCGGCACGATTAGTGGCAGAGTTTGTGGAGAGAGAGAGCACGGGAAGTGCGTTCCGCTTGGGAGAGAGAATTGATATCGAATTGAAGCGCATCGATTTGGATTTGGGCTTCGAATTGATTTGATTTCATTCCGGCAGCTCAACGCAGCTCAGCCAAGTCGCCGTTGAAGCCGGGGGAATGGCTTTCAATTTAAAACGAATCTTTTGTTTTTGTGGCTTTCTGGGGCCGGAGAGACCTAAACGCCGATCATTAAAGGATCATTAGTGCTCATAATCTGATTATAATGCGCTCAGTTTGACTCTGTTTTAGCCTCTCTCTCTCTCTCTCTCTCTCTCTCTCTCGCTCTCTGTGTTTTGTGTGTTTGGATTTCATTTAGTTTAGTTTTCGTTTTATTAACAACTTTTACCTGATTCGCTTTTTTTCGGATGCTGCCAAAAGAAATATAATTTTTGTGTCGTGTCGCTCAGTTTTTTTTTGTTGTTTTTTTTATTTGTGCGTCTTCGGATTTTTACGAGTTGGACGCCAATTAATGAAACACATCCCGTTGAGCACTCGGATCGCGTGTCAGCGACAAATCTGTGGCAGCAGCAGCGGCTGTGGCAGCGGGGGCAGGCTCCACGACGGGGGCAGCTGATTGACCCCTTGGTCATGGGCATGGGAATTTCATTTGGTTTTGTCGGTGGGCATCTTCGTATTATTTTCATTTCTTCTCCGAGCGGGTGCAGAGGGGGGATTGAGCTGAGCTAATGTGCCGGAAATAGAATTATGAATACACACTGGAAAAGAGTTGCAGGCGCAGCGGCAGCGGCAGCGGCAGCAGCGTGGGGCAGGTTGGCGTGCGTAATTTATGCCATTGAAAAATGGCTCAGCTAATTGTTGGCAGTGCGGTTGAGGCCAAGGCTTTTAGATTTATCTATGGCCTAGCACTAAATAAACAGCTCAGCTCGGTTTGGAGCGACGCAAAACTCGCTCCATATTGCAGTGTGCAGCATGCAGCATGCAGCATGCAGCATGTTGCAAGCTGCAGACGGGGCGTTATAATTTACACTTGAGCTAAAATATTGATACTCGAAAAGCAATTTAGATAAGACGGCGAGCCGAGAGACACCTACAGTCCCAGGCTCAGCTCAGAAAGGTGTGAAAGGTGTCAGCGTGTGTGCGAGTGTGCGAGTGTGCGAGTGTGTGAGTGTTGGCCCGGCTAAGTGCGTGGCAGGACGCAGCCGGGCAGCTGTCAACCGCAGTCGAAAGGAAAACAACGTCGACAACCAAGACGACGACGACGGCGACGGCAAACAACTCGTCTTGGCCTTGTTAGAGGCCAACTCAAGTGCTACCAGCTGTCAACAATTGCCGGCTAAGCTGGCTTCGCCGGCCACGCCCCCCTGCGCCCAGGCGCTGCCAACGCCTCCGCCCCGCAGAGGCGCAGCATTAACGAGCAGCGCGATAACATCAAAAGGCCAGACATGATTTGTCAGAGGTCAAAGGGCAGCAGCAGCAGCAGCCACTGCAACATCGCTCGTCAAGTGCAGCCTGGTTCTCACACCCCCTCCTCCCCTCTCTCTCTATCTCGCTCTCTCTGCTGCTGCCGACAAAAAGGAAGTCTAAGCGTATAATTAACGTTCATTTATTTTCAAATTAACATTCGATCAGCCCGGCAAATGAGAGCAGCAGCGACGACGACCACGACGACGACGACGACGACGACGACGAGATGCAGCGTCGGAAGAGACGTTCGACGGGCGACGAGGCGTGGCCGCTGATCATTAGCAAGTGTTGCGCCCCGCTGCTTGCGCTGCTGCAGTTGCTCTAATTCGCAGCCGTCTGTCGATTTTACGCCGTTTTGCAGTCGCCTCGCAACGCGTCGATAACAGCCAGCTGACAGTTTGCAGCTCTCTGCGATTAACAGCCACTTAGCTATCGATAGCAATGCCAGCTGTCTTGGACTATCGATGGTATATGAGTTCGTTTTATCCATTGCACTTTAGCGACAGCAACTTTTCAGCTAGTGAGAACAACAAACGATTAAGAGCCACTTAACTATCTAGCCAGCTATCGATAGCAACTCCAGCTGTCTTTTACTATCGATGTTCAAGTTATTGCATTTCGGCAACTACTTTGAGCTGGATTTATCAGATGCACTAATTGAGAGGCAGTTGTCGTTAAAACTGCTTCTCAGCTAGTCACAACATCAGACGATTTAAAGACACTTAGCTATCTAGCGGACCATCGATAGCAACGCCAGCTGCCTTAGGCTATCGATAGTATATGAGTTTGGCTTATCAATATCCTTCAGGCTTGCAGTTAGTGAGCTTGAGCTTTAGGTTAGTGATAGTATTTCGTTTCAAGCTGATTTTCAAGCTTAGAAATAAAACTTTACTCCCAAGGCAACTCACTATTCAATGCTACTTATGGTACTGCTTTTAATAGTGCTTTTAATACTGTTTCTAATTGTGAATTAGTGAAGATTGAAGAACACTCTTTGGCTTGTGAATGCCTTCGAAAATTGTGGCGCTTCTAAACTGAAAACTCCCGTCAAGAACTTCTACAATTGAGCTAAGTGCAGCTTTCACAATTATTTGCTACAGATTTGTGTAATTGAGTTTCTGCGGCTATCGATGAGTGCGCTTAAGTAAAATCGTTGTCGCCTGCGAGTGGCAATCGAGTTAGCTGCTAAAAGGCCCCGCGGCAACGAGCAGCCAGTGTTGACTAATGACAAAGTTGTTGTGTGTGTCCTGTGAACAAAGCGGGACCCAAACTTGACCGTGCCTAAAAACAAAGTTGCCAACAGCTCGTCGTTGTTGTTGCTGCTCGTTGTTGTTGCTGCTGCGCATTTCACGGACGGCAAAAAGTGGCGCCAAAGAAAGCTGCGCGAAAGTGGCGAGGAAAAAACAAAACAGGGGCAAAAAAATGCAAAATGTTTTTAATGTGAACACTTTTAACACTAATGGTGCCGGAATATTTAATTTGCCCAGCGACAAGCGCGCGGGCGTCTGCGGGGAGGAGGGCGACGGGCGATGGGCGATGGCTGAGGGTTGTCTCGCAAAAGAAAAGCGTGGAAAAGGCGAAAACACGCGGAGGGCCGAAAGCACATTAAGCGCCAAACAGCAGGTGGATGTGTCTCTCTCTGTGTGTGTGTGTGTGTGTGTGTGTGTGTGTGTGTATGAAGCAAAAGCGCACCGCAAAACATGTCAAATGTGAAGCAACGTGCCCCCTCCACGTGCCGCCCCGCGAGGCAGGCGAGGGCGGTTTTTGGCCGGGCGAACTCGGCGAGCTGGCGATGGCGAGTTGGAGATGTTGGCGTAAATTTGTTAATTTGGCACCGATGACAACCCAACCAGTCGCCGTGGCAGTTGCAACCACCCCGGCGTGGGGCGCGGGGGCAACAACCACCCAAAAAAACACGCACCAGCAACAGGCAGCAGGCAGCAGGCAGCTGTAGTTGGGGTGGTGAGTTGGGTTCCGTGTTGTTGTTGCAGCACTCGCCTCCCGTTGCAGCAGTGGTTGTTGTTGCGCGTTGGTGTTGCGAGTTAAAATTGTTTTAATGCCGGGGCAAATTTATGCAAATTGCGCTCTTTTTGCATATTTAAAAAGCGAATACACGAGCACTTTGCCAAAGTAATTTGTTACATAATGGCGAGCCAGGCTTCGCTTCGGCTTCGCTCTTGCAACACAGCCTCAGGCACCTCTCCCCCCCCCCCCTCCTCACCATCTCTCCTCTCTCTCGCGTGCGCGCTCTCTCGCTGTGAGATGCTGCGCCATGTTGGAAAAGTTTAATTTGCCATAAGTGCGCGCCATTTTGCAGCGTTTTCTGAACTTTTTAATGGAACCTACAAAAAGCCGTCAACAGCAGCGCAAAATAAACAGAAAAAAAGAGAGAGAGGAAAAAAGGAAACGCACGCAAAGGAAAACCCAAAATGCCCAGCCGAGGGGATGCGTGGCGTGGAGCGGGGAGCGGGGAGCGGGGCATATCACAAAATTATGCAAATGCCGTTTGCCTGTTAAAATATGTTAATGCCGAGCAGGCGTCGAGCTCTTTTGCCCCCGTCTCCCTCTCCCTCACTCTCTCTGTTGTCGTCGCTGTCTCTGTCTCTGTTTCATTTCAGCGCGAATTCTCGTCATTTGTCATTTCGCATTTGTCTCACTGCGTTTTTCGTTGCTCGCTTCTCGTTTCTCGTTTTTTTCTCCACTTCACATTTCGTGTTTCGCGTCCTGCTTTTGATGCTTTTAACAAATTTTAACAAATGAGCCACAGTGCCACTCATCGCATATGTGTGTGTGAGTGTGTGTGTGTGTGTGCGTGTGTGGTGGCAGCCAAATGCAGCTGAGTTGCCCTAAAGCCGAGCTGGAGCATAAGTAAGTGTCCTTGTAATCGTTGCATATAAATTTGTATGTACTAACTGCAAATTCCTACTCCAAGCAGCTTAAGTCACGCATTGAAATTTGAATTTTCGTACGAAATCAATTCTAGTTGCTGCTGCTTGCTATTTCTGCTTAATTATTTAACTAATTTTGTGATTTATTATTATTATAGATGTTATAGAATTACTTGGGATGTGTTTAGTTAATTAGTTGAGCTTGTGTAGTAGCTCAAGGCAGCGCTCGTGGAACACTTGATGAGCAGTTAATTGAAACAAAGGTAAGCAAATAAAAGTGAACAGCTCATAAAGCAATAAGTAATATGCCATTATCTGGGCAGCACAACTCTTACATAAGCGCATTATTTCGATATTAATTTTAATTAAAATCACAGCCCCCTCCACTCGCCACTCGCCACTCCCCTCTCTGTTGCCCGCGACAGCGACGCGAAGCTGCCCAGTCAAAATTCAACTTTCCAAAAACACCTACACCGAGTAGGTGCAGAGATTGAGCAGACGGATGGCTGGCTAGACGGATGGATGGATGGATGGATGGATGGATGGATAGATGGCGATAGCGAGAGCCATAAATTGCCACGCCCCAGAGACACAGAGAAACAAAGACAAACAACAGATAATAAAGCGAGTGAGCCACTGAGATAGTCCAGACAGGCAGAAGGAGAGAGAGGGAAAGGGAATCGGGCTCAATGTCAGCGCATTAAAAGCAACGCGTCGGGGCAACAAAACTTGTCAACCTCTAACGATAATTGAGTCATAAACTTTATCTAATGACAATTTATGCCATTGAAAATGAAAATGAAAAAACAACAACAACGTGCAGGAGTAAAAAACAGAACACAAAACGCACTCGGCAGCGGCACCGGAAAGATCGAGATATATATGTGTGTGTGTGTGTGTGTGCGCCATAGTCGGTCTATATAGTCGCTGCATAGTTTTGTCGTCTCGAGGTGGACACATAAATTGTCTGCTTGCGGTTTTAAATCTTCATTTTCAGCACACTAATAATGAACGCGATCAAAATGTGTTCTCTCATTAGCAAGGTGCGGGCATTACAATGACCCGTTAGCCAGAGATAGTTTCTCTCCGCCTCCCCCTCACACACACTCTCTCTCTCTCTCTCTCTCTCTCTCTCTCTCGCTGTCTCATAATTTGTTATGCGTCAATTACAGCAACCACAACAGCGCACTTTATGTGCGAGGGAATGCAGAGTTCTCATGCGTAAATTTTCACCCGCAAGCCAGAAGAGAGAGCCAGAGAGCGAGAGAGAGCGCAGCACACTAATTAACTTAAATTTCAATTAAAATGTCTTTTGTTATGTGATTTTTATGTGGTCGGGTCGACCATTAGTTCATAGCCGTGGCGAACCGGAAACTTTTGTCACCCAAAAAAAAAATACGAAAAAAAAACATACGAAAAATGCTAATGAATGCGCAGCTCGCCACGCTCACAACAGGTCGCCTGCCCCCTCCCCCTCCCCCCCACTCTGAGAGCCTACAGCATAATGTCACCGGGCCGAACTATCTATCCATATCCATGCGAGCATTGAGTGAGTGCTCGTTATATTCATTTCATTCATCTCATTTGCGCTGCGGTTTCGTGTGTTTATTTGTTAACTCTTGCCGTCGCTGCTGCTCAAAATTTCTTCATTAACGCATAAATTAGCGTTAATTACATTTTAGTTGGCTTTATTAAAAATCATCTGGCTCAACGACACCGCCACCACAACTCCAACTACGCCTATCGCAGCCCCAACAATCGCTTTTCACCGCAAAAATGGCGTCAACGGCGGAAATGCGTTACGAAAACGCTGCGGCGGGGGGAGGAAAACTGGGAAAATCGTTCTTTTGTTCTAATTAATATCTAGTTCAAACATCAGCCAGTGCCCACAATGGATATAACTTATTAAAGGAAGTTGTGCAACCCACTAAAA
Source organism: Drosophila rubida (assembly GCA_035046165.1). Lineage (NCBI taxonomy): Eukaryota > Metazoa > Arthropoda > Insecta > Diptera > Drosophilidae > Drosophila > Drosophila rubida. Next base: position 9,480,962 of record JAWNOF010000023.1, on the reverse strand, counting down.
TTCAAAAGCTTTGTAAATTGCTTTCCATTTTGTAACTTTGCTCATCAGTGTGACGCACAACGTTGTGTGTGTTTCAATATGACTCTAAAAATATTGCCGAGACAATTGAATATGGTTGTCGAAACACATTTTCATTCAAAATGCGTTTTCAGAGGCGTTAAATAAGCTGAGAGTGGGATGATTTCAGCCGTCTTTTCAAATCAATAATAACAGCAAACACTCATTGACATTACTAGTTTTCACTGAATAATATTTAGATTATGAACCAGAATTTGCGAGTGTATTAACTAGTTGATATCTTGCTATTGGGATGATCTGCCAAGGCTATGTAGTTGTTAGCTCCCCTAGCGAGTTGTTGGCCAACATTTTGCTGTGGCCAGAAGCAAGCATTGTAATGGCAGCTGAAGCAAAGTTCAACTGGTATCATTAACAGCCAGTCTGTTGAAAGCAAGCGCGTTGTAATAAGTTGTAATAATGCCGAGTACTCTGAGGCATCGGAGGAGGCATTTATTTTGGGCTCGTTGTTGTTTGGGGCATTAAAAATGCATCTAGCTGCAATTACGAGCGAGCACGTAAATGCCCTTGAGCAGCGTCCCGGCCATAAGTAAGTGGCCATAAAGCATGCTGGCCATTGTTGTTGTGGCCAGCTCGAGTGGCAATTGTGAAGCTGTTAATGGTGGCAAATGATGTGGCTTATTAGACGCAATTGCGCCTCAACTAGTTGCGAATCACACGGACTCTCGACATTGAGTCCGCCACGCCACCTGTCGGGGGCGGGGGCGGGGGCGGGGACGGTAGGCAGAGTGCGCTTGGGTCGCTCCCACGCCAGTGTTCCATCACTTCATTAATCACATACCATTAGCCAGGCCCAGGCCAATCGATTGTCAACTGTTCCACAGCCGAGAGAGACAGGGAGGGAGAGGGAGCGGGAGAGGGAGAGGGCAGCCTGAGTGAGAGCGAAAAAAACAATTATATTTATTTACTTTTATCGTCGCTTATTTATCTTAATTACTTTTTCTCTATTGAGTGGCTGTCGCTGTTGCTGTCGCTGTGTCCTTTGCCTGCCCCTGCCCCTGCCCCCGCTCCAGACACCGGCCCCGGCCCAGGCCACTCCCTCCACTGCTTGCTACCCCTTCTACTCGCCGCGTTGTTGTACAATTCAATTTGGTTCGTCGGACAGCTGGAAAACGACAAGCAGACATACGAGTAATGAGTATACTTCTACTTGCTCAACTGGCAGATATCCTGTTAACTGGAAATCGACAAGCAGACATACCTGTACTTCTACTCACTCAACTAGCAGATATCCTGTTAAGAGCTTGACTCTAAAAACTGTAGAATGTTTGATATATTTGCCAATCTACAAGTCAAGTTGCACAGCTGAAAAACTGCGAACTAATAGTGCCTAAAAAATAGCAGTGAAAATTTGTAATGAAAACTAAAATATTCTCTAATTAGTATGCCTCCTAAATGAATACTTCAACTCCTCAACTTCAAGTGTGTTTTGTAAATTTACACTTGCAATATCTACTTTAAGTTCGTTGTTCACTTCATTAATTGTAGAAAGCATCAGCTTGTGGCTACGTTTAGCTGTTCAGCATTCCCTTGCACGCTCTCGCACTGCTTACAGGGTATATACACAAAGCCAAAAGACGGCGACAAAACAATTCAATCAACTGCGGCTCACTCACAAATTGTGTTTGTGGTCGTGGCTGTTGCTGTTGCTGTGGCCGTGTTATCGCCTCATTGATATCCTTTTTAATGATACCGAGCGCTGACCAAACCTTTTTCAAGCGTTTCAACAATTAGAGAGAAGCCTGCAGCCCCCGCACAAACTGCCGCCTCCACCTTCCTCTCTTCTCGTCGTCCTCAGCATCGTCATCGTCGACGTCGTCAACGTGTCGCGTCGCATTGCGTCGCACTGCATTTGCCGCGTATCAATTTACGCTCCACGCATGGAGCGAACGGTGTTGGTAATGGAGACAAAGATGAAGTGGGAGATGAGGACGGTCGACGCTGAGGCAGGAGCCACGGGGGCAGCGCCGCACAAATATGTCATCAAAATGTGAACGAGGCTGAACAGAAAAAAAATACGAGAGGAAAAAATGGTGTCGTTTTGATTCACCGCAAAACAAAATAATTCATCAATCATGCACACTTGACCGGACTGGACCGCGTCCGTCCCTCCGCCCATCCGCCCGTCCGCCCGTCCGTCCGTCTGTCCGGCGACTAAGCAACCAAATGCCGACTCGCTCACAGTGGGAAGCAACAATCGGTTCTCGATAAATGTCAATAGCGTTACAGCTAATTGCAATTGTCACTCAATTGTTCCACAGAAAATTGCCCAGACTCAGGCTGCAACTTTATCTCTCTAATCTTCATCGAATCCTTCAATTCCCCGGAACGATGACCTCAACTTAGGCCGCCTAAATGGGTAGTTAATAAATAAATGATTCCTCGCTGTTCCACGATAAATGAGATTGGCTGCAATATAACATTTAGTGGGTAGTTAATTAATCACTTATTCAGCTCTTTATTTATTTTGTATAGTTACTTTTCAACTGATTAATAGTAAACAAATAAATGATCCCATACTGTTCGACGATAAATGAGATTGCTTCATATATAATATTTAGTGGGCCATTAATAAATCGCTGTCTTATTGATCTCTTTATTTATTTTGTAAATTTTCCTTTGTAACTTGAAGTACTTAATAATTAAATGATTCCTTAATCTTTGACGACAAATGAGATTGGCTTCAATATAATATTTAGTGGGCAATAAATTCATCACATTCCCACTGATATTTTTTATTTATTTTGTATATTTTTTGAATAACTTTTTAGCAGTTAATCTATAAATGATTCTGTATTGCTTTAAATATAATATTTAGTGGGTAACTAATTAATCACTTTCTGCGTGATCTCTTTATTCATTTTGTAATTTTTCTTGTATAACATTTTAGTAGTTGACAAATAAATTTTTAAATTAAATGAGATTCGCTGCAATACAATATTAAGTGGCTAATCCATCTATCATTTTCTTATTGAACTCTTTGCTTATTTTCTACATTTTCTATTACAACTTTTTAGTAGTTAATAAATTAGTGATTCTTTACTATTTAGCGATTAATGAGATTGGATTTAATATAGCATTTAGTGGGTTAACTAATTAATTATTTTCTCACTGATCATTTTATGAATGTTGTATATTTATTTCTTAATATATTAGTACTTAATAAATAAATGAATGCTTTTTGATAGATGAGAAATGCTCTTTTATACAATTTAGTGGTTCAATATTTAATCAGTTTCATGTTGATACCTTTAATCGTTTATTACATTTTCTTGTTAAACTTTTTGGTAGATAATAAATAAATTACGCCATACTGTTTCAAGATAAATAGGATTGCTTTCGAATACAATATTTAGTGGGTAACTATTTAAGCACTGTCTTTTGATTAATTTTGCATATTTTCTTCTCAACTTAGACTTCTCAGTTTGTGCTATTAACTGATTGTTATTTAATACTATGTGCTAAATGGGAAGCAAGCCTCAAATGTCTATAATTCAATATTGCTTAACACTAATTGTGAAGTGATAATATTCGTATATTTGCCTGGCAAATTGTTCCACGGTGCGTATACTTTTGGAGCTGGGCGATATTGGAGCTAAGCGCACTTATGGCTCTGCTAAATATGCTGTCTGTGTAAGTGTGAGTGTGTGCACCTTTGAATAGCTTCGTGTGGTCAACTAAAAAGCAGCTCAACTTGCGTGCTGGAGTCCTCGAGTGAGAGAGAGGCAATCGCCGCATCCTTTGACCAAATTGATGGCCGTCGCTGTGACAAACGATCATCAATCACGTTGCGTGGGTCGAGGTCGAGGCTGCAAGTCGTTGTGTTTCATAACTCATTTGTGCCAACAGAACGCCACGCCCACCGCCCACAGCGGCTAGAGAGCGCCTCTTTGTCAATGACTTTCGCACGCTTAACGATTGAATAGTTTTGAGCAATTTAAGCCGAGTTATCGCCAGCCAACTAGTCAAGTGGCCAACTGGCCAACTGGTCAACTGGTCAGGTGGTCAACTGGCCAAGTGAATGGCCGAGTTGGCGCTGAGTGGCTGAGTGTAAAGCGAGTGCTTTGCTCGCACTCGTATTAAATGCAAATTGGCAAACGTTCAAAATGTAATCAATGCGAGAGATGCCTGCGTGTATGTAACTGTATCCATCCATTCACGTGGAGCTTCACTGTGTAGCGGGGGCAAGACGTTGCCTTTTTGACCAAGTTAAGTGCTCATTAATGCGTAACACGGAGATTGCCTTCAAAAGCCATGCACCGAATGCCTTTAATTGTTATTAAATTACCAAAGAGCCGAGCCAACTGCGAGTGCGAGTTGTGAGCATGAATGTGAATGTGAATGCGTCTGAAAACAGTAACTTAAGAATACCTCGGTGTGCTCAACTGGCAATTACCCTAAGAATATATGTGCTGACATATTTGAGTGACAAGCAAAACATCAAAATGAAAAATGAAGTTCACGAAAGTGACAGAAAACAATGTAGATGCTTCCAGAAAGCAAGTCAACAAACTATAGAAATTGCTTTCCACAATATCCTGAACTAAATGAAATATAAATATCATAAATCCTAGAAACTTGTATAGAACTATTTGCAATATTATTAAACCAATTAATCTATTTCTATTTAGTACTATAACTACTATTATAATCAAGCAATCTTAATGAAGTGTTCCAACTGCAAAACTGAAAGCTTTCCCTGCAGAGTACTAAGTAACCCTTTGCAGTCGCCTGTTACAGGGTAGCTGCTGAGGCTGACTGCTGAAGTGGACCACACGGGTGGCATGAGAGCGTTTTAAAATATATTTTGATTTTGTTATAAATATTATTTAGCGGCCTTTTGTTGTTTGGCTTTCGCTCTAAAACGCGATGATTTTGCATATTAGCCGTAGGCCCAAAAAACGAGACAGAAAGACAGAGAGAGAGAGAGAGAGAGAGAGAGAGAGGGGGGGGGAGAGGGAATGGGTTAACTAGCGAGAGGCAGCCGTGAAGTTCATTCAACTGTTCAACTACTCAATGATGTCGGGCCCCGGGGGCAGGACAGGGGTCGACGCTGCAGCAGCACAGTAGCCAAAAAATGGGAAAAAATGAAACAACGAGTGGAACAATAAATTTGAGAAGCAAATCCAAATTATTGACACTTGAGGTGAGACGAACGCCGGCCAGAGTCACAGCCCAAGGGCAGGGCAGCAAATAGTAAAGGGTATATGGCTAAGTAGAGAGCGAGCAAGAGAGGGAGAGAGAGGGAGAGGGAGGGAGAGGGAGAGGCAGCGCACTCAGCTGCCTGTCTTCAACTCATTTTCGTGCCCAAGCTACCGAAAATTGTTCATTAATGAAACTTAATTGATTTCATTCATTAATCATTAAGCGTCGCCCAACTCTCTCCCTCTCTCTCTCTCTCTCTCTCTCTCTGTCCTCTCTTCCATCTCTCTCGCTCGCTCTGTCGAGTACTTGTACTTTTGGAAATTGAGCCCAAAAGAGGCGTCATGTCATGTTAGACACTTCCGCTGTGGGTCGCAAAAGGGTTACTCGAGATGACGCAGCTTATGGATATCAATACCTATATATATATATAGGTATATATATAGTATAGTATGAATACTGTGCCGCTGACTTTCACTTGACACACACACACAAGCAGTGTGAGGCATGGGGCAAGCTGCTGAGATGCTCAAATTACACGCAGGCAGATCGTAAACTAAACATTGCCATATATCATCTTCCTAAACAGTGAACATTATTTATGCCATCGAGAAATAATGAATCGATCCGAAGAATACGCCGAAGCTTAGATACGCTGCAGAGCTGTGGAGTAAAAGCAAATAAATTAAAGATTATAAAACAAAGCGCTGAGATTGAGAAGAACACAAAAATAAATAAATATATTTAGCAGCGAACATAAACCTCCAGAAGTATATTGAAATGCTAATAAACGAGTAATGGAACAGTATAAATAATTTATGGAATTGCATTGCTTTCACTTAAATGTTTGTACTAAACGAAACGTGAGCAGAGCCTCATAAAATCTGAGAATTCGCATGGAATAAGTCTGTTCTAATGGTAATTATATATAATTTGAGATAAAGATCTGCAGAAATATTGAATGATTTCATAAGATGCAAATAAATTCAATGAGAGAAATAAATGAATAAATATTAGCAAGAAATTGTATCATATATAATATATTTACAAAATATTAATAGGTCAGTGAGTATACTGTAAGTTAGCCTCGAACTCTCTATGAAAGAATGGCTTAGAAATGTCGCAAGCTGCCTGTGGCACGCCACATGCCACAGCTGCGAGGGAACTCAATAATTTTGATTTAAAATGTGCGCAGGCGCAGCTCAAAACTCAAAGCGAACCGCAAGCTAAAAGACAACAAAAAAAAAACACAAAAAATACGAAATGATGGAAGAGTGAGAGGAACAAGAATAAAAAGAGGAGAAGACTCCACGCACACGGGCAATGTGACAAATTTATGAGACGGCGATCCCAGAAATCACTTGGCCAGTGTTGTGACAATGAAATCTTTTCTGTTTGTGCCAGCAGGTCGGGGGCAGAGGCAGGGGCAGGGGGAGCCTATTGAAAAGCCCGCACGAATGGTCACTTAGCAAACGGGGGCAGGGGAAACAGCAAGAGACAGCGTGGTAAGTAGAGAAGCTGAGAGGCTAGTCCTCAGGCCAGCAGCTGGAGGAGACGCAGCGGCAGCCTCGAGCTTAAGTCGAGCAGCGGCCATGGGGCAGAGGGGGCAGAAGGGGGGCATCGACTGCGGCGTCGGCCTTTGTTGAAGTGTGTTTTGTGTTTTGGGTGTAAAATTTATGTTTGGCTTTTAGCTAAATTCAAATTCTATCGCTCAATTATGTTGAGATAAAAGGAAATTGCTGCGACATTAACACTTTCTTAATCTGATGTTCTGAATTTATGTGCGGCCGTGGAATTTTGAGGCGGCGTCTCCGCCAACGACTCAAATCGAGGCGACTCGCCTCGACTCGACTCGGTTCGAATCGAAAACCAGATTCAAAGGCAAAAGGCCACAACGCCACAACGCCAGAGCGAATGCCGCATTTGCCACATTAAATGCCACGCGAGCGGACTCTCTCTCTCTCTATCTCGCTCTGTCCCTTTCGCACTGGCTGGGCGAAGGGTTGTGGAGAAGGAGAAGAAACAGAGACCGAAACCGAAACGAGCCCAAAAACCGTGCGCTGTTTATTTTAAAATTTATTACCAAAATTATCGACTAAACGATGCAAGCAAAAACAATCGATAAAAGTGAATTCTTTTAGTCAGAAGATCACAGCGGCGCAAGCCGGAGCCGGAGCCGGGGCCGAAGCCGAAGCCGAAGCCGGAGCGTGCGAGAGGGAGGGCAGATGCGACTCGCTGGCCAGTTTAAAAGCCATTGCATTAAACGTCAAGAAAAACCTTTTAATTTGCTTGTAACAAAAATTTGTTATCTCCTAAACTGTGCCATAAAAAACGAGAACGCAAACGAGCCGGGCGAGGATCGTCGACACTCCAAGTGGATCGTGGCAACTGGCGGAACCTGGAACCTGCATCCATTTTAATATATCACACAGGCGAATGGGCCATTCGGGCCAATTGGCCAAGGGATTGGGACGGGGATGGGAACGGGAGGGGGGGACCGAGTTTAGGTTGCTTACTTTATGTGTGTGTTTGGTTTTTTGTGTTATTTTGGTATCGAATTTGAGTTTTTGGGGGAGAGTCGAAGAGCCGACACTCAGTCTGGGGCGCAACTCGCTCTTTGGGGCTCTTAAAAGGTGTTGATGTTTAAGTTTAACATTGTTTCTCGTTATCGTTATAGTTTAGTGGCAGCAACAACAGCAAACACAACAGCAACAAAAGTGGACCAAAAACAAACAAAACAAAACAAAACAAAAACAATAACAAGGCTCGCCTTTAGAGCCTGGCTAATTGATGCAACTTTTATGGCAGCCCAAAAGAGCGACGCGGCGAGCAGCGTATTTTTAGCTCACGTTTACAACTCGTCGATAAGCATCGCAGCACTTGAGATAACACCGCAGCCACAGCAACAGCCACAGCCACAGCAACAGCAACGGCCACAGCAACCACACTCGCCTCTTCTTGGCTTGTTGGCATCTTGTGGAGTATCTGGAGTATCTGGAGCACTCGCGTACAACTTTTACATTATGCACTTTGAATACATCTTGTGCGATAAGCTGCGCTCTTGTTGCAGCCAAACCTCACTGCCTCACTGCCTGCCCCCCTTGTTGTCTCGACTAAAATATATTCATCACAGCAGTGCGGCTGATAGTCGCAGCAGGCGCTTTAATGAATGACCAGTTCCCGCCCCAATCCCTTTTGCATGCTGGCCCGCTCGCCCCGCCCTGGCTTTAGGTAGGTGTGCTAATTGATGTGCCATCTCATCGCCAGAGCTTGACGCACGTTGCACGCTGCACGTTGCACGTTACGTCGTCGGGCAGCCGGACAAGCCGACAGCGGACGGCGGACAGCTGGAGAAACGTTGCATGCAGCTCGGCGCGTGGGCTTATCGCGCCCCAAAGTTGGGGCGTCATAAAGTTGCACGTTGTCAACGTGTTGCCTGCTGCCTTCAGCTCCACACACACACACACACATGGACACGGACACGGATAGAGCGCATTTGTGGCGCGCTGGCTAATGCATCAATCTGTGGGGCAACTATTTGATTTATGTGCTGTTAAAAGCGCTCCAAATCAAACTGCGGAATGCAGCACGGAGAGCACATTCAAAAAGCCGGAAACTTGCCACATAAACAGGCATAACTCACACACACACACACACACACACACACGCATTCACATATTCAAATCGAACTCAAACCATTCAGACTCATTTAAGAGATTTATGTTCTAGTCCAAGAACTCAACTGTCTTCCTCCTCGTGCAACATTCGTCGTTAGTTTTCTCTTTTTGTAACTTTTAAATGCAATTTCCTTGCGTGGAGAATCGTTGCAGTAATTTGTTTTTTTATGGCCATTTGATTACGCGCAATTTGCCGCTTACAATTGTCCCAATGCAATCTCTATTAGCCGGCAATTATATCAAACTCTACATTTAAGCCAATCACTCTTGCATCATTAAGCTGCACTTCTTGCAGTGGAGTTTCTAATATAATATAATATATGTATAATATATATAATCAAATGTTGTTGTTTGCTCTGCAACTATACTTATTCTGAAAACTGCAATTATGATTTGTTTTCCAATCAAGGAAAAATAAATATAGTTATTCTAAAATCTGCAATTATGGTTTGTTTTGCAATCGAGGAAATATTTGTGTGCGAAATTAAAACATCATATGCGGCGCAAATTAATTGCTTAATTATTTTAATGGGTATTTTAGTGAGCTCATTTTTAATGCGAACCTTTTTTTCGGTTTTGGTTTTTGGTTGTCACGAGAGCGAGGCGAACTTGTAAGCAGCTCGCCAAATTGATGTTAGTTATAGTGGCATGACAACAACTGATTGGTGCCGTTTTTTAGGCCACATTCTTCATTTTGGCAGCAAACATTTCGGCTGCAGCAGCTGAGATCAAGGAAATAACCCAGATGCGAAAATAAACATTTATTTAACGCTGAATGGATATTTATTAGATCATTTCTTGTCATATGTAAATGTTGTGTTGCGAATATCGCAACACTTACTCATCTACCACCACTATACAACACTGTCCGTCCGTCCTCCCGTCCGTCCGTCCGTTTATCTGTTTATCTATTTATCTATACTTATGTCAGTCTCGATTTGGTTGCCATACAAAAGACCACTTAAAATCGATGGCATTACGAATGCCACATTGTAGGCACACTTATTGAATCAGTCGTGGGGGGGGGGGGGGCAGAGGCAGCCACAACAGAGCGAGACAGCTGGTAGCAGGGTGCGAGCGAGACAGGGACAGCGCTAGGTGGCAAGAGGGGTCTAAAATGAAAAACTAGATAAATGTTGTACAAATTGTTAACTGCTTTTTTATGCTAATCGTCGCATATGTTTAGACATAGAAAAAATCAGAGAAAAACGTCAAGACTAAGCAAATGCCAAGCAGCTGACGAATCACACACACACTAGTCTCATTCTATTCTACGAATCTGTGTCGGAAAATCCTCTTAGCACTTGCAAATTCTCTTCGCTCTTGTTTTGGCAACTATCAATAGGAAAACTACTCCCAAAAGGTTTAACTTTGTAGTTCAATGCAAGCAAATAGATGAGTTCGAAGAGCTCTTTGAACAGATGAGGCGAATGGTCGGCGTGATGGACCCCTGGAAGGTAGTGTATCGAAGTGGCGAGAGCAAAATAAATGACAAAATCGAAGCGCACGACAAACGTTTGAAATTTGCTGTTGAAATGTGGCCAAAAGGCAAATGGCCAAAAGAGCAGGTGAATTTTAATTAATTATAATTTTAATTTATGAAAAGATAAATAAATGTGTAAATGTGTATATAGATATAGATTAATGCGAAGCCATGTTCGGCAGCGATTCTACGATCCAGCAACAGGAACAACAACAACAATTCGCACTCCGTGGCCGTATCTGCAAAATGTATCTGTATCTGTAGCTGTAGCTATATCTGTGGCTGTGGATGAGTCTGGCAAATGGCTTGCTAAGTGGTTTTAACACTTTTATAGCGTTAAGTTTTTAATTTTATTCGCTAATAAATAATTTAAGTCAATTCACAACATACTCACATTGTCTCTCTCTCTCTATCTCTCCCCCTCTCTTTCGCTCTCTGAGCGTGCATTCATTAAATTTGGGTGCCCTCCACGTTTTTGTGTGTTTCAACCCAAAATCGACTTCGATTCCAACTCGACTTCGATTTAATTCGTTTCGATTTCAGTTTACAGACACAGATATATATATATATATATATATAAATTTATATTGTTGGCTTACATTCGTTTCATTCACTAAAACACTCACACACTCGCAGCCACTTGGGGACAACAGATTTGACGACAGGCTTTGTCAGTGAACGCATTTGTTGTTTTGTTTAAAATGACATTTAAGTAATTATCTAATTAAGTTAACATTTTGCTTAAAGATAAGTGCTAAATTATTTACCAATTTCAATTTCAATATACGACTCTATACTGCATACGTAAGTATATGCGAGCAGCGCGTATCTTATAACTAGATTGCATACTCCACTCCACTCCCCTTCCCCATCGCTGACACCTTTGACGTCCGTTAATGGCTCTGCCTTATTCCGATACCCTCTCGTCGGGCATTATAATTGCAGTTAATCTGCTTCGAGTTACTTCCGAAATAGGGGGAAATTAAATTGTTGACCTCACATTTCGATTTAAGAAATAACTGCTGACTAAACTATTTCCATTGGGAAACCTATTTAAAGTTAGCAGCATGCAATTAGTTGCAGATGTCAAAATATAGAACATTTTTATTCATTTAAAATTTGTATATTGCCATATATTTACAACTCTATAAAGTATTGAAATTGTATAGTATATAAATGGTAATAAAGGGGTTAATATTGCTCACTAATCTAGTTCATTATAGGAAGATTCATTAGTCCACTAGCAAAGTTAAGTCTTAAGAAATCAATCAGTCTATGTTATAAGAAAATATATTGATTCAGCGTTTCTATATTGATTTATATATTTGCAGATTAATATTGCTTACTATTCTGGTTGAATATAGGAAGATTTAATAGTCTGTAAGCAAAGTTAAGCTTTTTCATCAGTCAGTTTATTTTTCCATCAATCAGTCTATATTTGCCACTCTATAAAGCATTGGAATTATATACATAAATGGTAATAAAGGGCTAATATTGCTCACTATTCTAGTTCATTATTGGAAGATTCAATAGTCTACAACAAAGTTGGGGTTTTGGGAAATCAATCAGTCTCTTTCCACTATAATTGTTTTCTGTCAGCAAAGTCAATTAGAATTTAAATGTGTTAATGTTGTAACTCCTTTAGTTTCTTCATTTCATATGTTTCCTAAAAATAAATTGTGTATTTCTACTACTTCCTAATCTAGTTTGAGCTCCACATTCCAGATTATTATAGTGTATCAAGTGATCGCTTTAACACTTTTGTTTCGTTTGTTTTATTTTGTTGATATTGTGTGTGTGTGTGTGTGTGTGTTTTTGTAAATTTTTTATGCATTTTATGGAATTTGTTAATGCGCCCGCTAAAATATATTTCTTGTCGATTATCTTTTGTGCTGGTTTTTATCTAATTTATATTGTGATCTCAATGTTGTCTTTTTATTCGTTGCCTTTTGTTCTGTCTCAGTTGTTGCTCTTGCTCTTGCTGTTGTTGTTATTGAGTTGGCTGCTGGCCAAACGCATTATGATTATTGATTTGTTTGATATTTTTACTATGCTCCGATTTGGCTGCGCACAGCCGAGCAGACAACACACGACACGACCAAGTGAGTTCAAGTTTAAGTTGGAGTCGCGAGAGAAGCGCAAAATAATAAAAAAAAAAAGCACAAGCAAAACAAGAAGCAGCGGAATGCCTTGAGCATTTAAGCGCTTGTAGGTCATCATCCATTGCCCCAGAGCAGCAGCAAGAAAACACACACAGCCAGAAGAAAACACTTTAAAAAATCAATTTTATCAAGGGCATGTAATCAAATCTGTATAAGGATTCAAGTGCATGCAACAATTGCCGCAATTTCAGCGTTGGTAATTCGAGACGCTTACAAAGTTCCAGTTCCACTCGCAGCGGGTGGGGCGAGGCAGGGAGGGGTACGGGGGGGGGGGGCGACACACCGCAGCACTCTGCACCCAAAGCGGCAGTCGACGGTCGCGCGCAGTGGGAATTCTGCTGGCCAAATGAAAAGTACATCAAAATAATAATCAAAAGTAATTTGCAACAACAGCAACAACGACAGACGGCACTCGCAGCTCGACAGCTCAAATGGGCATTAGGAGTCCACATCCTGGGCGGGTTGATCTGGTCACATAGCGTATGCTACACGACGACGGGGTGCTGCTTCCACTTGGTTTACCGCGCACATCAACACCCTCAGCTAATTGATGACAAATTATTATGAGTTCCTCTCCCTCTCCCTCTCCTGCTCCCGCACCCAAAGCCAATTTTGATGAATGGTGAAGTGAAAACAGAAATAGAAATGGAAATGGAAATGGAAATGGAAATGCGATTGGACGACGGATGGGCCAACTGACGTTATTCATTCATGCTGCGGCGGCCAACAACTGTCAAATTAGCGCAAGGAGCCAAACAGGCAACGAGCTGGCAACGAGCTGGCAAACACAAAAGGAATTAAGGCCAAAGGAATTACGATTTACATACTCAAAGGACAGCACAAAACGGCAACAGCACGAGCCAAGGACGCAACGAGCTGACGCTGCCTCAATTCAAATTGCCAGCATGCTGCGAGGGCAGCCACCAGAGTTCCTGATAATGAGGAATACAGTAGGCAACCATGAACAATTTTATATTGATTGAATTGGGTTACATTGAACGCGTTCAATAAACGCTCCCAATATTCCATCCTACTATACATTTAAGGCAAACTTAAAGAGTAAAGAAACAGATCAAGATAAGGTGTGTAAAATATTTACTACTTTTCATTGTGTACTTTTGTCAAGAACTAAGTGAACTTCTCGGCTTAGTTGAGAATTGAGAAGCTGAACTAGAGGGAAACATTTCAGCGCCACAGTTGTGCATAGCAAAGAAGAGCAGCGTGTTTCATCGACTCCAATTAAACACAAAGTTAAATGGATAAGCAAATTTACTTCCATTCAAGTTCGAGTGGAATCGATCCGCGCAAATACTAAAGAATACTATAAATTTAAAGCAAGCGAATACATTTAATTGTTAACAGCAAGAGAAGTTATGTTAAATATATACTATTTTTCATTGTGTACTTTTGTTAAGAAATAAGTGAACTTCTTAATTTAGTTGAGCATTAATTTGAGCGTAAGAGGAATGAAAACTAAACTAAACTTGTGCATAGCAAGGAAGAGCAGCGTGTTTCATCAACTTCGATTAAATACAAAGTTAAATAGCTAAACAAATTTACAGAAGTAAATTTCCATTCAAGTTCGAGGTAAATGCGCGCAACTGCTGTGGCCTCCCTCGGCCATCATCCGCCCCGCTGGTGTGTGGCAAGGACATGGCGTGTCAGAGAGACTGCGTGCAACGCCTGCTGTTGCCTTTTTCGGCCGTGGCACAATTGAAAATTGGCTCAACTCGAGCTGCTGCAAGTTTGTCGCGTCCGGAATCGGAATCGTCATCGGCATCGGCATCGGCAGCGGAGTCGGAGTCGGAGTCGCAAATGGAATCGCACTTGGACTCGCAGTCGTACTCGCTTGACGAGGCGGCGACGAGGCGGGGCAGTCATTGTAGTTGCCACACGGCGTAATTGGATCCCCATGTGCAACTGTTTGCATTCTGGGTACTCGGCTTTTGTTTGGCCATTAACATTGGACGCAACTCGAAATTTCGGGGCTTTGAATGAAATGCGCCGGCGGCGAGTCGCACAGCTTGCGGTCTGCACAGAGATTTGCTGCAACCCTGGCGCAGGGGCGCCTACGGCAGCATTTAGTCACACTTCAGTTGTCATTCTGTTGTCGCCGCGTCGGCCACGTGCCGCGTGCGGCGCAAACAAAGGGGCAGTTGCAACGCTGTCGCAAGACAAATTTGGAAAGTACTTGACTTCAGTTTGCCGTGGCGCCACCGTTTGCTCTGAGAACCTTTTGACATTGGCGTGTGCCGGGGCAACGACTCCAACGCCGCCGTCGCTGCCTGGCCGCTGCCCCGCGGATGCCACATGCGGCATGCAGCGTGCAGCGTGCAACTGATGATTGGCCACAGCACAGTTAGAATTGATTGAAAATTGGTAAACCGCAGATGCAATTGCGCGGCGAATTGCAAATCGAAGCGGCAAAAAGAAGCGGCCAAAGCGAGTGGGGGCGAGGGGGCGGCATCACTGCCCTGCAAAATGTGGCGCAAAATGCGAGTGCAGACACAATATCCCGCATGCAAATTGGGCCGCAGGTTCAAAACCAGTAGCCGCCGTTGCAAGTTGCAACTCGCTGCAAAGTTGTTGCAGCCGCAGCCAGAGTCGGAGTCGGAGTCGAAGTTGGAGTAATTTGCAGCGTTTAACTGGCGGCGAGGGCCACCGACAAATCGATTTCTGCTGCTTGTGGCGCCACAATGCCATTTACAATAATTTAAAGGCAGCCGCCAAGCAGCACGAGTTGCAGCCACCCCCCTCCCCCTCGTGGCCCCTCGTCGATGGGGTGGGGAGCAGGATAACTGTGACTCAATATTGATTTAGCTTTAACCTTGCAGCAACCTTAGCCCCACAGCAGCTGCGACATTGCGACTCCCCGCACTTGCAACAACCGCCCAAGTTGAAGGCTTCCACGCAGAATTTAGTTGCCATTCACTGGGACTAAACTCAAAGAGACTTGTCATCAATTCCCACAATTTTCAGCTATATAACAAGAATGAGTATTTGGTTTATAATATTCAATACAACACATTGAAATCTCAATTACATTAGAAAGAGTTTCATCAGCTTGTGTTCAATTCATTCTAAATTCATCAACATAAATCACTAATTGATGAGCTGCGTTTTTAATTTACTTACACAATTACTGCATTTGCGTGTTGCCAAAATTGGGGGATTTTTGACATTATATATGTAGATTATTCATTAAGCAAGTTTCAAGCTAATTCAAATACAAATATCGCTTTTTCAATTATATGTTTTCAATACTTTCCACACTGAACTCATAGTTATTTAAAATCAACAATAAATGTATTTGCTTGTAATTTGATTTGTATTGCACAAAATATATTTCCAATGCTAAAATGCTGAAATTTGCCAAGACAATTGAATGCTGTAAACAGGACCAAATAATCTATTTAAATATAACGAAAAGCTTGGCTTAGATTGAAATCCAAAACAATTTAGTTAAGGCACTCATTTTAAATGCTTGCCTAAAACACTTTACACAAAAATCATAAAGAATATAAAATATATATGAAACAAAGTGTATGTATATGAAATATAATATATTTCTGCTATTTTAGACACATTATCATATTGAGTTTGCAAGTTTTTTTGCTGCGCCTGATCTTCGAGAGTTCGCGACTTGGCATGCTTGCTTCCATTCAATATTTTCAGTGTATTGAAATGAACTTCCTGCTGGCGACTAACTGTAAATATTAATCGTTCTGCTAGTGCTTGGCTCATTTAACGGGCATGCCCCAAAGTGCGGCATCCCCGAATTTCGCAGCTCATTTAGCAGGCGATTAGCATAAAGTTGTGTCCTCAATCCCCGATCGATAGTGTGTCGGTCGTAAACTAACAGATACTGCTGCCGGACACACGTCGGACAACGCTTTGCGCAACTTGACTGTGCTTGCCTCATCGGCATCACAATTCGCCGGATCTGGGCATTAGCATAATGCGCGAAGCGAGCCAGCTTGGACTTGGCCCAGTTTCTTGCTTTTTTCTCCATTCCAATGCGGCTGCTTCCTTTTGCGGCATTGTGGATATCTTCGGGGCAGTTGGGGCAGTGGGGGAGGCGGGTGGCGGGGGCAGCTAATGGCGAGTGCTTTGTGCGTTGAAGCTGACAAAATGCTTTCACGCCGGAAGCAAATGCAATGCGTTCAACGTCGTCTCAGCTTCTTCGCCGGCTAATTGACAACTTTTGTTGCTGTCGCTTTTTTACGCTGGCCTTTTTGTGCGGCGAATCTGTCGCAGGACTTTGTAGGGTTAATAGTGGTGGGGTAGCTGCTTTCATTACACACGCAATTTGTTGCACACAATGCGGCAGGCAGCGTTGCGTCGCGTCGCGTTGCGTCGCGCCAATGGACGTCGCCGTTTCCGTTATCAATAAATTTGTGCGCTTAGCGCGTGTTTATCAAATTAGTTGACAACCGACAACTGAGATGTGCCGCACTCTTCCCCTCCCCCTCCCCCTCACCGTCTCTCTGTCTCCGCTGAAGCCTGGGCCGGAAGATAGCAACTGCCCTTCGTTCTCAATTTGGCAAATTTATGTGTCGCACACTCGCCCAAAAAAAAAATGGGATGCGCTAGCCTGATTTTTTATGGGAAATTTCCTACTTAGCATGAACTTGTGATTACATTAAATTGAATCTAATACTATTGCGATTGCTTGCTCAAGTGTGAACAGTGCGCATATTAAAACGGAACTGCTAGATCAGTAAATTAACTCACTGATTTGCAGATAGTTCTAGGCCAAAAGGATTGAGAAGGCTCTACTATGTTATGAACAGATTGAGCTCTTGAATTGCATTGCAATCTATACACATATATAAATGTGGTACTTAGAATGTGTAGAAAGCAGACTCGCTGATACCCTGCCAAGAAGCGGCTGTTAACTTTAGTCATAGGTGATCTGAACGCGAACCGGAAAAGCGAGTCGTTAATCGCAGTGTCGTAAAACGAATGTTATGATTTACAGAATATTATTATCTTTTGTGAGCCCCAATATGAGTGTGTATTCATAACGATGTGAGCTCGTTAAACGAATAATGGTCTGACCACCAATAGCGACCGAGTTTATTGGTGCACTACTCTACACAAGATCTCTAATACTACCAACAATCGATGCCAGCTGGATTTCGACTCGAATCAAACACAAATTTGTGCTTTTTGGCATATTTGTCAAGTCCGAAGAGTATTCGAAAAGAGTTAAAGAGCTTGAGTGATGCAGTGAAAATGAGATTTTAGTGCCTTACTAGTTTTGGATATTTTCGACTTTCAGCCGTTAATGAAGACTTTACAAAAGCGGCAGCTCGCTTTTATTAGCGGCAATTTGGAGACGGACTAAAGAGCAACTAAATGGGGGGAGGGGTTGCGAGGATTGCCCAATGAAGTGGTGATGATGTTGACGCTGCAGATTCGATTCGATGCGATCGATTCGCAAGTCGCAAGTCGCAATTCGATTCCGTTTCCCATTCGCAAAACTAACAAAGCTAGAGGCCACGACAAAGAGCGAAATGTTCGCACGGTCGTGCGGCACTCATAAATTTATAAGTGGCACTCATAAAAATGCAAATCGCCTGCGAGAAAAACCGCAACAAATAATCAATTTGTTACAGAGGCGTTATGCGACTCGCCAAAAAGAGTCAAAGAGTCGCGTCGCGTCGAGTCGAGTCGAGACGAGACGAGTCGAGAGCCCGGAAAACCGCGCCACGCACAAAACATCGAACCCTTCGCACATCCGCACACTCGCAGGACTCGCAGCGCTGCACTGCGACTTCGCTCGTCGGCCACTTCACGCCGTGGAGGGGGAGGCTGCTGAGAGGCAGCGCAAATTGCATTCGCTTAGGCGCAACCCCATAAATTAAGCGGCGGCGAGAGGGCGAGCCAGCAATGATACAAAACTAGACCGCCAGCCGCCATCGGGTGGCAACGACTGCGCAATACCCCTTGCATAGAGCCAGACACTGAGCAGCAAAAGTGAGTGTGCAAGTCGTGGTCTTTGGGTGCGAAAATAGAATTGAATGCGTTAGAGTCGGATAGGAGCTTGTACAAAAAGCATAATGTTAAAGTAATAGCAGTTTCTTGTTGATGAGACAATCGAAGTGCCCAAAGCTGCATAAATGCAGTACAAGCAAGTTCCTTTTGTACTCATCTTTGCTGCTCTTCAATCCCTTAAGTATTTGCAATGGAGTGCATAATGAAATTATTTATTTATTTATATTTGCGCAGAAATGTATTTGGTTTATGCTGAATTTAATGGAGAATTAGTGAAGTAAGATATTATTTTATTTATTTTAGTGTTTCTTGCATTGATGCATGCCAAATGTAGAATTTAAATAGAGAATGAGTAAAACAAGAAGTGCTTTCATTTACTTTAGTATTTCACTGTTTACTTGCACTGAAATGTCTTTGTAAATTTAATAGACAATGAATTAAATAAGAAGTGCTTTCATTTACTTTAGAATTTTCTTATATCTTTGCACAGAAATGTTTTTGGTTTGAGCTAAATTTGACAAAGATAAAGAATGAGTAAAACAAGAAGTGCTTTCTTAGTATTTTAAATTTTCAATTGCACCAAAATGTAATTGCATTTATGCTAAACTAAATAAAGAATGAGTAACACAAGAAATTCTTTCATTTAGTTAAGTATTTTCCTTTGATTTGCATCCAAATGTTTTTAGTTTATGCTAAATTAAATAAAGAATGAGCAAAATACGAACTTGTGTCATTAAGTTTATATTTACACCGAATTGTATTTGGTTGTTGGTCTATGTGGTATATTGTCTACGCTAAATTGAACAGATAATGAGTAAAACAAGAAATGCTTGCATTTAGTTAAGTAATTTAATATTTACTTGCACTAAAATGTATTCGTTGTTGGTTGTTCTATAAGTAATGAGTAAAACAAGAGTTGATTTCATTTGCTTCAATATTTTCGTTTTTATTATTATTCACTGCACAATGTATTTGGTTTAAGCTTAATTAAATGAAGAATGAGTAAAACAAGAAACTGTTTCATTTAGTTTAGTATTTTCCTGCAGAATATGCAGCCATGTGCTTACTTTTGCTGCCCACTGTAGTACTTTGAGAAGCTGCTAGATCATCATCGTTCTACGCATCGCTATTTTAAACACCAAAGTTGCAGATCGCTGTAGAGGCGCAGAAATACACAACTAGTTTGCAATCTCCGCGAACGAAGCAACCCTGCTGTCCGCTGTGTGGTGGGTATGAAAAGTAGCGAAACTGGCAAGAGGCAAAACAAACAGCAGGCGAACTTTGAATGGGGATGGGGCAAAGTTGCGCGCTAGCTGCTAGCTGCTTGCTGCTTGCTGCTCCCTGCCCCCTCACTTGAGGGTTGCAACTCAATTAGAAGCGTTTCGTTGCTGCAGCCACTCGACACCAACAAAAATGGCCAGCGCCGTCTTTCAGCTCAAGCGCAAGTGGCAAGTGGCAAGAGGCAAGAGGCAAGAGGCAAGAGGCCAGAGTCAAGCGTCGTCGAGTGGAGAGCGCAAAAGTCGAGCATCGAGAGCATCGCCGGCGGCTTCGAGGGCTGCGCGTCGTCGCCGAGTGCTGAGAATGTTAACAGTTTTGTAAGTGATGCCGTTTAGGGGCATGCCGCAGCGCTTCCCATGGCCCTTGCGGGCCAGCGGCGAAAATGCAACAGTTCTTCGAGTGGCCCGACTCAAGGGGCCGCGCTGGAGAGGTGGAGAGTCCTCCAGGACTGCAGGACTCGTGTGTGTCAGCTCGCATTAAGCTCAATGCGGGCCGCGCAGCCAAGTGAGTTGCTCTTTTGTTTCTTGTATACTTTCAGCTGTATTTTGTTCTTTTATTTTTATTTTCTACACACAATAGACGTCTTAAGACTACGCACAAAAACTTCAAAAAAAAAAAAAAAAATGCACAAAAATATAATGGAAAAAAAAAACTGTGTTCGCTATGTACAAAACATTTACAAAAATTTACAAAATTTATGCGTTAGACTACGATTTAAATAGTTTTATTTAAATAGTTTAATATTTAGACAAAAAAAAAGGTTGTTACGATTAGCGTTAAACATATTTGTATGTATATATTTGTTGTGGTCGCGCGTGCACTCGAATCAGGCGCCCCCTCCTCCTCCTCCTGCTCCATGGCTCTCCCATTGCCCCTCCAATTGTGTCACTGGCATCTGTTTGGTGTTGCTCCCGCTCCCTCGCTCCCACTTCTACCCGCGCCCATTCTCCACACTCGCGGTTCCTTGTGTCGCCCCCCTTGTTCTCCCTTCCCCCGTTGGCTGCGCCCGTCTGAGATCCAGCTCAATGCCTGCTCGCCCCCGCCGTCGTCGCCGTCGTCGCCTAGACGTCCAGAGCCAGCTCCTCGTCGTCCTCGTCCTCGTCCACCTCCACGGCGGACAGCGAGCTCAGCTCGCCGCGCTCCTCCTGCTCCCCGCTGCCCGCCCCCGTCGTCGGACTCTTGGCGGTGCCCTCAGTCGCCTGTTCGCCCCGCCGGGGCGGCGGACTGCCCGGATTGAGCGGCGGACTGGGCGTCTGCAGGCGCTGGCGACTGCTGCTGCTGCGCTCGTAGTCCGCCTCGCTGTTGGCGCTCTGGCTCGTCGCAGGCGAGCGCTCGCGCTGCGGCGCCAGTCCCGCGGGCGCGTAGTAGCCGCCCAGCATGGGCGAGGCGCCCGGCGGCGGGGGCATGCCCGGCAGCCCGGCCATGCCCGACGGCATGCGGCTGGGATACATGTAGCTGGCGGGCAGCGCGGGCTTCTGCAGCGCCGCCGCCGCTGCCGCCTGCCGGTAGTAGATGTCGATGGCCGATGGCGGCGCCCCGTGCGGCGTCTGCGCGGCGGCGGCCGCGGCGTACGGCCAGGCGCTCAGGTAGGGCGTGGCGCCGCCGTACAGCCGCTGGAACGCCGCGTAGTTGCCGGCCTCGGCGAGCAGCTCCAAGCCCACGGCTGTCTGGCGCTTCCATTTGGTTCTGCGGGAAAACAGAGAACAGAGGTGGGAACGGTTCATTAGTGGTTGTGGTGCAAGCGCAGCGAATGCTAAAAAATAAAGGAAGCCAGGGGGAAAACTGACAAAGCTACACTGAGAGAAACGCTGCCCGAGACAACCCAGCTTGATGCTCCAGACACTTTGTTTCAAGACGATTGATTGTCTCTTGAAAGGCAATTGAAGTGAATAACTCGATAAGGCACAAAAAGCAGAATTGCATTCAACATCTTGTAGAATGCACAAAGAAGGCCGAACTCAGATCGAGTTAATGTCGAAATTGGTAAATTAATACTGAATGGCTCTTATGTTAATTGAATATAGAAAATGTAGAAGAGCATATTTACTTTTGAAATGTACTTTTAAATATACTAATTGATTACAGTGGAATTCAGATTGAAGCATTTTTGAAGAGCGACTCTTGAATTTGATAAATTAATATAGATACATACATACTATACATGAAAACTGTTAATTAAATATATACAATTTAGAAGAACATATTTACTTTCGAATATACTAATTAATTAGAGTCGAACTCAGATGGAAATAATTTTGAACAGCAACTTTTGAAGTTGTAGAAAATTTGACGTGAATTTATAAAAAATTAATTGAGTCGAACATAGATGAACTTAATTTTAAAGAGCGACTGTTGTAGTTAATAAGTGTATATATATAATTAATAAAAGCCTTTAAATATTGTAGAAAATATAAGATAAATTGTTGACTTATTAATAGGAGTCGAACTTAGATCGAAGTACTTTTGAAATTTGTAAATGAATGCACATAAATGAGAGCCATTAATTGAACTTAGAACAAGAAAAAATGCTGATTTTATTTTGGAACTCAGATCAGTATAATATGAAAGCGCGACTTTTGAAACAGATGAATTAAAATATATAAACAAAAGCCATTAATTTAGTATGGACAATTTTAGATGAATTGAATACTAATTAATTGGAGTCGCACTCAGATCAACGTCAGTTTAAAGAGCAACTTTTGAAATGTATAAAATCATATTTACTTTTGTATGATGATAATTCATTCAAGTCCAACTGAGATTCAAATAATTTTAAAGCGCGACATTTGAAACAACTAAATTAATGTATTTAAACAAAAGTCATTAAATTAGTATAGAACATTTAAGATGAATTGAATACTCATTAATTAGAGTCGCACTCAGATTGAAGACGGACTTTTAAAATATATAAACGCATATTTACTTTTGTATTTTATTGACTTTTGAAATTATTTCAGTCGAACAAGGATCAACGTAATCTCTTTGCACTCTATGCCAATTTAATTGTGTAGCAAACATTCTATAAGCCATTGATCGGCTTTATTTTTATTTCTCGCAGTGCATGCAAAGAGCGCAGTAGAGATAGAGAGAGAAAGAGAGTGCGAGAGGCGGTGGGGCAAGCTGTGCGGCAAGCCACATTAATCATGCCACAGAGTGCTGCATCATGCCGCTGACTGCGCGTGTCCTGGCCGCCTGCTGCGTGGCCCAGACGAGGATGCGGCTGACAACGAGAACGAGAATGGGAACGAGAATGAGAACGAGTGAGGTCGAGCTATTATTGCTGTTTATATTTCGCACTTAATTGTTTTGTCATTTATCTTGCACTTCCAAGTGCACGCCCTCTCGCTTAGGCCTAGAGAGAGCGGGAGCGGGGACGGACGCAAAGCAGGAGTGGGCGAGTGAAAGGCAGACGAAGGCGGCTGCCCGAAATGAGCACTAATTGGCAACGGCCCGCCCGCCAACTACACTCAACTAAAAGCGAAAGAAAGAGCAAGAGCGAGAGAGAGAGAGAGAGAGAGAGAGGAGAAAACGTTTTGGAAATAGGTAG
This sequence comes from Drosophila rubida, assembly GCA_035046165.1. NCBI lineage: Eukaryota > Metazoa > Arthropoda > Insecta > Diptera > Drosophilidae > Drosophila > Drosophila rubida. Next base: position 9,457,598 of record JAWNOF010000023.1, on the reverse strand, counting down.
AGCTCCTTGGTAAATCCTTTAATCGCCGCTAGGCGCCAGGCACAACGATCCAGGATCGAGGCTCGCTTTTCTGCGCACTCATCGTGCGCAGCTGTGAAGCGAAATTAGAGGCGACTCTCGTTGCCCTGCGACAGCAGAGCCTCTTGACTTTGACGGCAGATTCGGCACACGAAAACAGCCAACGGTGCTAAGAAAATAAGCGCAGCAAACAGCGCAAGCAAAACAAATACAAAACACAATTTGCAGTCGATTTGCAGCTAACGCTTGACAGCTCCCGGCAAGAGGCACTTGCAAGAGGTTCTTTGCAGCAGACGTGCAGTTTGAAGCCGATTACTAGCTGATACTATTGCCGACCAGTTAGTGGACTACTATGGCAACAAAGCCTACTTTATTTTCGATATAACTAATATACTTGCTGCTTTATCATTACATCGTTTGGAGACAATCTTCATTCATTAAAGTGCTCGACATTCAACACTTGCAGCTAATGTTTCACAGCTGCCAACAAGAATCACTTGGCAGCCAAATAAATTGCAAAAGATTATATGGAGCTGAAGTATAGTTTAGCCTAATTGATTAGAGGATTTACCTACGATTCAATTAAAACCAATATCGATATAACTATATGGGACACACACTGCATTTTCTTTGTATCGTTTGCAAGCAATCTCCATTCATTAAAATGCTGCACATTCAACAATTGCAGCTAATGTTTGACAGCTACCAGCAAGAATCACTTGAATTGTTCTCTAGAGCATAAGTACAGCTTAGCCTCAATCTCCTGCCGAGTTAGTGGATTTATAACTAATACTAATATCGACATAACTCCACATACTGCATTTTCTTAATGTCGTTTGCAATCTTCATTCATTAAAATGGTCCACAATCAACATTTACAGCTCCCAGCAAGAAGCACTTGGCAGCAAAATAAATTGCAAAATGTTATCTAGAGCAGAAGTATAGTTTATCCTAATTGATACCTATTGCAATTCGATTCTCCTGCCAGCGACTAAGTCGATCCACCCTTGATACAACTCTACAAGCTGCATTTTCTTAATGTGGTTTGCAATCTTCATTCAATAAAATGCTCCATATTCAACGTTGTCTGCGCAGCTTGATCTGGCAACAAAGCAGTTAAATGTCTGCTGCGTATTTATATTGGAATTGTCGCAGTTTTTAGTACATTCGGTGTGCCCTCTTGAGTCGCACAATTAATCTGGTGAAGTGCATTTGGCAGTCGTTGCCCAAGAGATTGCAAAAAAGCAGCACAAAAGAAAATAAAACCGTTGTTAATATCCGGTTAGGTTTTCGACTCTGGCGCAGCGAGAGGCCTCTCTCTCGCTCTCGCTCTCGCTCTGTCTATTGCTCTGAGGCTGACGCGTTGTTAATGCCCAACGAAATGTGACAAGTCATTGGGCAATAATTAAAAAAGAAAATAAAATGCTATTAAACGTAATAAGGCAGCGGCTTTGCCAGCTATTTTTAAACAGGGGCAGCAGAGGCAGCGACGTCGACGTCGACCGCGGCAGCGACGGCGACGGCGACGGCGGAGGCAAATGCTATTAGAAATCGAGTCGAGCAGCAAGAAGACGAGATAGAAGCTGCGGCAGTTGTCGAAACTGATACTGAAAACGAATGACTTAGGCAACAAACTTGCGCGCTTGATGTTGGCCGAGACGAAAAAAGTAAACAACTCATTTAATAAACAGCAAAAGGCATTTTACGACTCTTGCGCAAAATGCAGCAAATTAAGCAATCAGCATAAAAACAAAACGCATAAACAGCGCCAACTTGATTCCCAACCGGTTGCCACGCTGCCCGACGGGCCAAGGGGGAGAGGGAGGGCCGGCAGAATAGCATAGAGATGTAGAAGTTGCCGGTAGAGAGCCATTAAAGTGATTTTTATTGGAAAAGTGCGCGAAGAAATGGGCGCTTCCATAAAAGGCGCTGATTAGCAAAGACACTGTGCTGCCGCCAGCCTCCGCCAACCCCCCCACCCCCCTTCCCGTCCCCCGCGACAATTAACGAGGCGTCAAAGAGGCCGACAACTCACCTGCGGTTCTGGTACCAGGTCTTCACCTGGCAGTCGCTCAGCTCCAGCTTGTTGGCCAGCTCCATGCGATCCTGGACGCTGAGGTACTTCTGCCGCTCGAAGGACTTCTCGAGCGTCTGCAGCTGGTGGTCGGTGAAGGCGGTGCGCGCCTTGCGCTGCTTCTTGCTCAGCGAGAGGGCCAGGTGCGAGTCGCCGTTGGCGCCGCCATTGCCGTTCTTCAGGCTGTCCTCGCCGTCGTCGTCCTTGCCGCCTGCAACAACACAACAGAAACGAACTCTGATTAGCACTCCACATCTGGGCTGAGATTTGCGCGCTGCTTAATTTGATGGCTGCAACGCATGCAACACACGAGCAACTTTGTGGCATGCCACTGCTAATTTGCAATTAAACACTTTATGAGCACAAATTACAACAACTGCAACTGCAACTGCAACTGCACAACAATTGCGGCGACTTGCAACAACTTCCCAGGTCGCCGCGCACATTCCACGCCGCCGATTGATTCAACTGCACACGCAATAAGCTGCATTGCAAGGAGCAACTTAAACAATAGCAACTCCCGCTCAAGATCTCTCCCCAGTGGATTGCATTGTTGACTTTATCGTTACCAGTTGCTTTGGTTTTGCGCTTTCTGCCCGACTTGGCAGCCGCTGTTCGCTTATTCTCTTTCTTGTCGGACATGACTAATCGCGTCTTGATTGCACTGCTCCACGTTGCACACAAATTTCGAACTACACTATTTACACAGATCAATATGTTGCCTGCGTGTGTTTCAGGCACGCTCTACTCCCCAAAATTCTCGACTGCTAATGTGCCGCACTCTACGTTCCCCCCAATTTCTGAGTCGAATGAGTTTGTCAATGTGTGCGTGCCCCTCGCTCGCGTCTCATTCGCAAGCTGCCAATGCAATGTTGCGCTCTTTTCCTGCCCATTTCCACGCGCCTGCTGTGCAGCTCTTCTTCCTCCCATTTCACCTTGTTTTTTCCACACACGCTACTTCCTCTTTCATCGCATTCTTGCGCACTCGTCTTCTGCCTTAGCTTTGTTGTTTGCTTTTGCTATTTTGCGCGTACCTCGCTCCCCTCCCCCTCTCCGCTCGCGGCGTGCTAACTGTTTTCGGGGCGCAACAAGAAACCAGTCAGCTGGCAGCTGCCGCTGCCGTAGTCGCTGCCGTAGTCGCTGCTTTGCGCCTAGTCAAAAAGTCAGTTAGCAAAACATTTCCGCAATATGTGAAACCCTCGCGCATAACTCTTGCGGCGCCCCTCGCCGCCTCCGCCCGCCGCGCGCTGCATTAGTAATTAAGTGCTTGTGGCTAAACTGTATTAAACATGCTTAAGTGTGCAGACAACAACAGCAGCAGCAGCAGCGGCGGCAGCAGCGGCAGCGGCAGCGGCTGCAACTTCCTTCTACCTGGCTGACTGCCTCACTGAGAAACCGAGCGACTGAGCGACTGAGCGACTGTTGGCCAAGTTGTTGCTGCTGCTGCTGCCTGCCTTCGTCTGCATTTAATTGCGCATGGCAGCAACACATTTGCAATTGGCCTTTTTGCATTTTAATTAAAGCAGCAACAGTAACAACAGCAACAGCAACAGCAACAGCAAGAGCAGCAGCAGCAACTACAATGAGCTCTGAGCACGCCGGGTTGCTGTTGTTGTTGTTGCTGCTAAACGTTTATCAGCATTTTGATAATGTGCACGGTTAAATGCAGTGAGCAGCAACCACGGCAAACAGCAACAACAAGAGCAGCAACAACAACAACGACTGCGCTTGTTGTTGTAAATGTAAATGTAAATGCTACAATAAAGCTTGCATAACGGTAACGCGATTGGTGTGTGCGCGTCTGCATTATCATACATAACTAAGCATTGTCTGCGCCTGCTTTTACTTCACAAAAAACAACAGCCAAACAACATGAAAAATGTGGAAACAATTTTGAAACAAAATGTAGAAAAAAAAATGTGTGCAGCAGAAATGCAGAAAAAAGCGTTTTAAAACAAACTGCTCGACTAAATATAGAACGAAAACAAGGTGTAGAAAAATGAAGGGGAAAAAAGTTGGCAAAAAGTCGAAGAAATGAAAGCAGCAAAACAAAAGACTTAGGCAACGAACTTGCCGCCTGCACTTGGCAACTGCAATGCGAGCTGCGCCTGTTGTAGGCGACTCCAAGTGGCAGTGGCTGCAGTTGTTGTAGTTGTTGTTGTTGTTGTTGCGGAGGCCACACGCTTCGCTTTTGGAAGCCAACGAAGGGTTCAAGTTGAAGTTGGAGTTGAAGGAACGCGCAAAGGCAACGCAACAAAATATCAATTTCAATTAGTGACGAAAACTGCTCAAAGCGTACGACAAGAGGAAGCAAGCGCTGCTGGCGAGAGAGAGAGAGAGAGTGGGGCGAGCGAAGTGTGATGCGAGTGTCTGCTTGTCTCGGCGGATCAGCGCACACTTCATTTGACAGCCCCGGCTAAGCTGCACGCTGAGCAGAGCCCAGAGCAGAGCCCAGAGAGAGAGAGAGAGAGAGAGAGAGAGAGAAAGAGAGGGAGAGAGCGAAGAGTGTCTGCACTGTGTAGAGTGCAGACTGTGACATCAGCTGAGCAGCGTCTCGAATCAAGCCGAATTTGGCTCAATTTCAAACGCGACGGCAACGGCAACGGCAATTGATCCTTTTTCGCGCAGAGATCGAGCAGGGGGGGAGGGGGGACGGTGCACAACTGTCGCTCGCACGCGTCTCAAGTGACACGCGAGTGTCAACCGAAAATTTGAGTTATGAGCAGCGCACAGCAACATCGACTTTTGCATTCCTGCGCTTCGTTGTTGGGCTTCGATTAAGCCGTTAAAAGCAGCGTTTTTCGGCTGCTTTTGTTGGCGGCGATGTGGCCAACGAAATACGAAATTATTAAAAACTCATAAAACTAAAGCTGAAATTAACTGTTGTTGCTGTTGCCCGCTTTGTTGTTGCCTTTCCAAGCGCGCAGCGTGGGCTAAAAAAAACTCGCCTCAAACTGTGCTAGAGAATCGGAGACATTCGTGCGTGTGTGTGACGCTCTCCCTCCCTCTCTCTCTCTCTCGCTCTGGCTCTCTCTCTCTCTCTCGGCTGTGTGGGCTGCTGCCTCACCGCATTTATGGCTTCATACATTGCTTTCATTTGGCTTGTGTCTCAAATCAAAACACAAATTTCGAGAATTGACAGCCTAGCGGGACGTCGTGGCTCCTCGACTCCCTGCCCCCGTGCCTAGCCTGCCGCCGTCAGAGTCTGTGCCTTGATTAATTTTAATTGACTTTGGCACAAGTCTCTAACGAAATTAAAAATGCGCGTGAAATTGCCACAAACAAAAGTTGTGAAGACTTCGACTCGACTTCGACTTCAACTTCGACTTTGACGGCAAAGCAACTGAAATTAAACGCAACGAATCGATAATAAGCCGAGCGCTTCATTTCAATCGACTATTAATCGAACCACACAGACTTTCTTTCCGTTCAGCGCGAGACAATGATATTCCAGCTAAGCGATTGAAGCAATTCGTTTATTTTAATCAGCTGCTGATTTTGTTGCTTAAGCTGCAGCCCGTTTCAGAGTCGAGTATATTGGATTGTTTAGCGTCGCCTTAAGCCGCTTATATTGCAATTATTTGCTTAACTAGAATTGGCAAAGCTGTTCAGCAAACAGCTGGTTGGGTAGCCCACTAGATACCCTCTAGAATGTCTTGAATGCTGCAGTTTGTTAGTGTGTGAAATTGCAGAAAGAATATCAACTTTTAGTTGAATCTCTTGACGATTGTTTAAAGTAAATCTTTAGTATATTCATTATTTTGTAATTGTGTTATAAGCAAGATGCAAATTCCGCCTTTGCTTACTCTACTTTAGTGCTGTGAAATAGTTTTCTTAAGTGTGTTTTCTTTTACGTTCCTACGTGGTATTCGCCAGTCGTTCAACCCGATGCTTTATCTATTCACTCAGCTTATCGGGTCGAGCTGCCCGCCTTCTATCAGCGCTTGTCACACGCAGATAAGCACAAGCTGCTCCCTCTCTTCACCTCCCTCTCTCTCTCTCTCTCTCTCTCTCCCTCTCTCTCTCTTTCTTGGTCTCTTCGCCCTCTGCTGGTGATTTGATTTTAAAACACAACTCTCGCGACGTCGAAATCAATTTCCAACGCACATTTACGACTATTTAATAGTAATTTGTCATAATTTGCATAACGTTTAAAAGCGCTTAACAAATAAATAATAATAATAAAAAGCAGCAAAACACAAAACGCGACTGCGACAACAACAAAGAACAAACAACAACCACAGCACAGCCAGCAATAAAAGCAAACGAATAAAGGGGAAAAAGCATTAAAATCAATTAAATTGTTGCATGCTAAAAGCTGTCAAGTTATATACTCAACTCTCGAGCGAGACGCAGTGGGAAGATGGGGGGGGGGGGGTAGATGGGGCTTCAATGCGGCACTTGGGCGTGCTGTCAAGGGTAGCGAGTCTCCAGTCGCAGTCTCAGCTGGTGGACTGCAAGTGCGCTTAATTGTGCGCCGGCTCGCAAATCGCGAAATGTGCTTAAATAAATAATTAACATTTCCATTTAAACATTTTTCGTGCCGCAGCTGCCCCCGCCCCTTGCCCTGCTCTCGGCTGTTGTCTCGCTCAGCTGAGCAGCAGTGGCAACTGCGGCCAACATTCAGTCAACTCGCTCTCTTTGTTATTTCTACTTCAGTCACCAAAAAGCTGTAATTAAACAACTTCTATGCTAGCCACAAAGCGAAGCTGCTTCCCAACCGAAATGACGACAACAAAAGCTGCTTGAAGATTTTAAAAACAGTAAACTTCTGGCTCAATTTTACTGAAAACAGCTGATTGAAAACTGCTTCAAAAGCTGCTTGAAACTCTAGCTGAACTGCGTCTAAAGTTCATTCGGCGATATCAATTAAAAAGCTACTTCACAATTGAGCAGCCACTAAAAAGTTTAATAAAATTAGAGACAACATTCTGACACTTAAATAGAGTAAGTTTGGGACTCTCTTCAGTGCAGTTGTCTAGCTTTGTTAACTCACCACAGTCGTCGCTGTCGCTGTCGTCGATGGTGCTCGCCTGGTCGCCGCTGATGCTGCTGCCCGTGCCCCCGAGTAGCATGCCCCCAGTGCTGCCGTTGTTGTTGTTGTTGTTGTTGCTAGTGCTGTTGTTGTTGTTGTTGTTGTTGATGTTGTTGCTGGCGCTGCCAGTCAAGCTGTTGTTGTTGCTGCTGTTGCCGAGCGCGTGCAGGACGAGGGGCGAGCGCGATCGCTCGTCGTGCCCCTCCATGTGGCCAGCGGCGGCTGCGGCAGCGGCGGCGGCGGCCGCGGCAGCGGCCAGTGGCACGTTGGCGCCGTGCCGATGCAGCGCCTCGATGCGCTCCCGCTCCAGCTGCAGCTGGTGGTGATGCGGATGTGGATGCGGATGCGGATGCGAGTGCGAGTGGTGGCCAAGCGGATGCTGCGGATGCGTGTGCGGATTCAAGGGCTGCTGCTGCTGTTGCTGCTGCACAGAGAAAGAGAGAGAGAGAGCGCTATTAGCCTGGCAACAATTCAACATCGATCACATAACATCAGCAGCCACTGCCTCACGAGCCCAACGAAACTATCTCCAAGTAGTTGTAACGTTTGGCAATTCAGTGAATTCAATACTGGCTAACAACATGCATATTGATTTGTGTGATTAACCAAAATATATAGTTAGATCTTACATTTCATTACAAGCTAAAGTTAATAGCTAAAGCAGCTGCATTCACTTTCCAACTATTTGCCAATTTTGTGTTGTATTTCTTGTAGTAAGTTCTCAACTGAAATCGAGCTAATGTGAAATGTCTCTACTAATGTATTTTATATCACTATATTCTATTTGAATTTGAAATATTGCTATAAAAATGATGTGAACATCAACTAAACAGCTTTATCAACAGCAACTATGCTCTGGCGACTAGGAATATCATTTCAAGATTTATAAATATATGTTCACACTTTAGCTAGACAAATTTTAGTATAGCTTAATTTAATTTAAATTTAATTTAAATTCAGTGGAATTTAATTTTTAGCTATATAAATATAGCTTGACACTTTAGCTCAACAATTTATTGATATAGATATTTTAATTCAATTTAAATTCAATTTAAATTCACTGGAATAACATTTTTAGCTATATAAATGAAGCTTGACACTTTAGACGAATTGTTGTATAGATACTTCAATTTTATTTACTGTAATTCACTTAAATACCATTTTAAGCTTCATAAATATATGTTGGCAGTTAAGCTCGACACATTCATTAAATTTAAATTTAATTTCCAATTGAAGCAACAGTTGTAAGTCAATTTAACGAATGAAAGACATTTGCCTTCAAAGTATATTATTAAGTAAAATAAACTACAAAATGGTTTAGACTATTAACGGAAATATACATTGTGAAAGACATTTGCCTTCATAAATCTCATCAAGAAAAATAAACTATTAAAATTGTTTAGACTATTTACTGGCATAATTATTATATCATATTCTTTTATGCACACATGTTTTGTTTGCTTATAAGAACAAATAACAAAATATCTGTAGCAATTTAATAGATGCAAAGCTGAACTTTACATTTCAGTATTGATTATAAATTATGAACCACAACAGTTTATTATGCAACTACTACAGAATAACAGAATTTTTAATTATGTGAAAACTCTGACTATTTTCTAATGAACTTCAATTACTTTGATGCTGATCGGAGAAACTGCAGAAGCATTTTGTTGTCACGCTGCTTAAGAGCGGGAAATGTGTGAGCGGGACAGAGACACCTTCTTAGAAAAGCTGTGGCTGATCTCTAGATATAGTTTTTGCTGCCAAAGCTATTTGCTCTATTCCTATACCCTCAATTCAATTCAATTTGAGTATTGCGACTGCTTAAATATTTAGCCATATGCATGTGCAACACTTACTGTGCTCCACGCAGCTGCGGCGCCGTGGCAGTCCTTGCCGAGCGACGTCGGTGGCGGGGGCGGCGGCGAGGCGTCGCGACTCGCGGACTGCCGGCCGAAGCGCTGCAGATGGGCGTGCGGATGCTGCTGCTGCTGCTGCTGTTGTTGTTGCTGCTGCAGCACGGCGTAGTGGCTGGGCGGAAAGTGGGCCAGCAGCGGCGCCACATGGTGGTACTCCCGCTCCCGCTCCCGCTCGCGCTCCCTCTCGCGCTCCCGCTCCCGCTCGAAGCGCAGCAGCTGCTGCTGCTGAGCTAGGTAGTGCTGCAGAGCAGCCTGTTGTTGTTGTTGTTGTTGCTGCTGTTGTGGGTGCTGAGCTTGTTGCTGCTGCTGCTGGGCGTGCTGGGCGGCATCGCGTGACGCTGGCGGCGCGTAGCAGTCCTCGGGCGGACTGGCGGATTGACGGCCCGCCGACGCCGCAGCCGCCATGGCAGCGGCGGCAGCAGCAGCGGCGGCGGCGGCGGCGGCTGCGCTGCCGGCCAGAATGTCGGTGATCATGAAGCGGGAACGCGGCGCCTGCGTCGCCGTTGGCGATGGCGTCAAGCTGCCCGGAGTGTCCCCAACGGCGGCCGTAGTTGTGGACATTTCCGGTGGCATTGTGGTCATGTGGTTGCCAAAACGCTGCCGATCGAAGATCTCTCGCCCTCACTCTCGCTCTCACTCTCGCTCTCGCTCTCGCTCTTGCGATCACACGCACTCACCACACTGCACTGTTTTGTTTGCCGACGGCACAAAAACTTAAAAAAACCGAAACGAAAGCAAAAAAAAAAATATGATGTCGCTAATGTGCAGAAGAATCTGTTTGCAATTGGCAAATCTTGTTGCTGTTGTTGTTGTTGTTGTTTTTGTTTACACGCAGCAGCTGCGGCTGCTGCTTCTTCTGGTTGGAATTCTTCACGCGCGCTTTGTGCTTATTGTTTGTGTTGTTGCAGTCGTCGTTCGTGTTGTTGTTGTTCGTGTTGTTGTTGTTGTTCTTGTTGTTGTTGTTGTTGTCGACGAGCCGAGCTCAACAAAAGCCGTGAGACAACCGCTCGCCTTTGGCTTTCAACCGAAACTGAACCAACGTCGCAAGCCGCCGTCGAACGTTTTGAGGTGCTGCCACCGTTGCTGTTGCTGCTGCTGCTGCTGCTTCTTCTTCGCCGCCGCCGACTAGCTGCTGTCCACGCACCTGTCGTCATCTCGCTCACACACTCACACCCGCAACTCTGGGCGCGTGGTGAGTTTGGCGTTGTTGTTGCTGCTGCCATCTATTGGCTGCATTTATTGGTCGTAATTGGCAGCAATTGACATTCATTAGGTTTCAATCAGCCTGCGCTCTCACTCTCGCTCACTTCCGCTCTCTCGCCCTCTCTCGCTCGCGCTCTCTCCGACGCGCGCTCTCGTGTGTGGTGAGTTTCGGCTGCCCGCTGGCAATGGCCGCGGCGCGCCGAGAGCTTGGCTTGCCATAAATATTTTTATAGCAACACTCGCACACACACACACACACTTGCACACGTACAGACATCAATCAGTCGCTGTTTATGGCGCTGCTGCTGCCTCAGGATGCTGCAACCCTGCAGGGCCACATCATCTGCTAGCTCCGCCCATTTAAACTGGTTAGCACAAACACTCGCACACACACACACACACAGTCGGACGCACTCACACTTGCAGGCGGCACTCGCAGCCAGACAATTTGAGCTCTCTCTTGCTAGCGCGCTCGCTCTAACGCACGTCGAAGGCGCAACGCGCTCTCCCAGCACTCGCTCTGCGCTCTCTCTGCCTGTGCATGCTTGTGTGCGTGTGTGTGCTGGGTGTCTTTTGTTATTTTTGCGCTTGTTAACACTTTTTGTTTGGCATTTAAACAGTAAATTGGCAGCAGTTAAATGATGCCCGCTCTCTCAGGCGCTCGCGCTCTCCCGCTCACACGCACACACAGTGGCTTGCGCGCTCTCGCTCTCGCTCTCGCTCTCGCTCTTGTTATTGCTATTGCTCTTGCCTTGGCTGTGGGCTGTGCATGCATTTGTATTTGTAGTCGCATTCGTATGTAGCTTTGCGCTGTAGTTGTTGCTGTTGTTGCTTAGTATCGATGTCAATTTGCTGCCTAATGTGCAAGTGAATGACTTTGGCAGCGTGCTAGAGGAGAGCGGGCAGAGGGGCCGAGGAAGCGAGCGCACATAATATAAGAGCAAACCTGGCGGCAGGTGTGGAGCGAGGGGGGAACACATGGGGCGGATGCTGTTGTTGCTGCTGCTGCTGCTGCTGCAGTTGCTTTGTTTGTGGCTCGACACAAGCACACACACACACACACACACTGATGTGTGTAGTTACATACTTTTAAAAATGGCTTCATTACAAATGACAGCAATTAGCTTTGTTGTTGTTGTTATTGCTGCTGCTTCGCGACTACATCTTATTATACTTAACTCGCTATATGCGTGTGCTTGCGTGTGTGTCTGTGTGCGTGTGTGCTGAGCAATGGCTGTCTGCAAGTTTGTTGTTTGTGCTGCCCAAGCGAAATTGAATCGAATTAATGAGAGTGCCGAAGCAGCCAATAAGAAAGATATGCGAAGATGCTAAGCACACACATGTATGCGAGTAAACCGCTGTAGACAATGTGCCAACATTATATTTTATTTCGTTACAGTACTAAGCCATTCTTTTTTAACTGCCACATACAATAATATTGTATGAAATATGCTCCATTCCTTGGAATTACGGGGCTTATTTGCATATCGAATTTAAAGATTGCTAGTATTGTAACAAATTTTCAAGTTAGGAAAAGAAATCAAGAGTTTTTCAGCTCAGATTCGAATAAAACAATTCAAAACATGCGGGCTGTATAATCAATAATTTAATTAAAAATAAATTTAAGCGTGCGATTAAATAAAAAAGTCTATTAATGTCTTTATATGAGTGCCAACAGTTTAAAATAGTTGAAATCTATTTAATTGTCAATGAAAATCTAAATTGTAATCCGTTAGGCTTAGAAAATATAAAAATATATATTTAAAGAAAGAGATTCAAGGAAACTATTCTTGATTACATTTTAATGCAATGGAAATTTAAGCTTTTATTTTTAAACTAATGGACTTCTAAAAAAGAATTGTGAATGAAAGTAGTCAAAATGATGAATGATGACCATTGTGTGAATTACTAAATTAAGAGCAAAATTAATCAATATGTTAAAGAAATATTAACAAACTACAGAACATTTGCAGTCTTTAAAGCAGATTCCAATTAGCAATTACTTTTCAATAATTTGTTTTATTCAGTTAAACAAATGTGTTACTGGATTTCGCTTGCTGATTTCATTTGATTGAGTGGTTGACAGAAGTTAGCACACGAACAGCAGAAATGATTGTTAATTAAGCCAATTTTTACTTTGCGAGCTTTCGCCTCTTCGCAAAGCCGCCGCCATTTTGTGGCTGCCGCTCTCAGTGAGCATCTAACGGGAACGGTCGTTCTTGCCCTTTCGCACAACGTGTAGTTCATTAAAATGTAAAAAATGAGTGAGAAGGGCAAAGAAGATTTACACAAATTATTGAAAAAGACATTAAAAGTGACACACACGAGTTGAGTGAGTGTGCGAGTGTGCGAGTGTGCGAGTGTGTGGTCAGTGATTGCTTGTGCTCATTAGCAAAGCGAGACGGCGGGGTGCGAGAGCGGCGAGAGAGAGAGAGATGGAGAGTGCTTGGGGGGGTTGCTGCTTGGTTAGTTGTGTGTAAATTTCACACTGTTGGCCAACTTATTTTAATTAGGCACTTGCCACTTGTCACTTGCCACTTGCCGCTTGCCACTGCTGGGCGGGCGCGGGGGCGGGGGCGCGGACGGAGTGGGCTGCAGCCGGGGCTGGGTGAAAGCATTACAGACCAATTTGCCAGCCCCGCGCACAGTTCACAACCCCCTCGGGGATGCGCTTCACTTAAGTGGCTCGGCGAACGAGGACGGTGTGGGGCGGGGGACGCACTGGCTTTGAAGGTGTCGTAATTGCACTCAGCTCAGCTCAGTCAGATGCTCGCCCGATAAAGGCAGCCGAAGAGAGAGAGCGCAGAGCAGCAGGAGCAGGAGGAGTGGGAGAAGGAGCAGGAGATGGAGCAAAGTCAAGGGGAAACGCTTCAACGCAAACAAATTAAAAAGCACTTAACAGCTGAGCAGCCGAGTTGGGAGCTCAGCAGCTCCTGCTCCGCCTGCTGCTGCTGCCTTTCCAGCTCCTCGAAGCTCTTGCGCTGCTTCAGCTCTTTTTCGGCCTTCGCTTCAGTCGCAGCCTCTTCTTAATAACCTCTCAACTGTCTCCCGCTCGCTCTTCTTCAACTTCATCCTGCTTTCCACTAGCTCTTCTCATACTCTGTCTCTTCTAGCTTCAACTCGAGCTGCTCCTAATCCTTTTTCTAGTCTCCAGGCTCTCTACTCCTCATCTGTCTCTCATTTCTCCTGTCCTCTAGCTGCTCCTCTGCTTTCCCTGTCTCTCGCTCTTTGTTGTCTCCTCTCCTCACTTACTCCCTCCGCTGCCTCTCTCCTCCTTTCACTGTCTCTCCCATCTCTGCAGCTGCCCAGGCGCCGCTCTCGTCGTCTTCATCGTCATCGTTGTGGCCATTGCGTGAGCCGCGCCTCGCCCAGCATCATTTAGATCTCTGTCAACGCCGCGAGCAGCGCCGACGACGACGACGACGACGACGACGATCAGCGATCAGCGATCAGCGATCGGGGAGAAGCTGCAATCGCTTTGAGCTCGTAAATTTGTCGAGACGTGTTTTCTGTTTTTCGGACTTGACTTTTGGCGTGGCGTGGCGTGTGGCGTCAGTCAAACCCAATTCAAATTGCCCACGTTAACATCCTGTTGGCGGCTCTGTTTGGTGATCTACACTTCGCTCCCGCTGCCTCCCTCCCCTACCCCTCACACAGTCCCTGCCCTGCTCAACTCTCGCCTCTTAATTGAGGTTTAACACAACATTTACCGCTTTTCGCTAATCGCCTTGAACCCGCCGCCTGCGCCGCCGACGACGCCGACTACGACGCCAACGTCGGCGACGGCGACGACTGCGTCTCGGCTTGGCTCTAGCTTGGCTCCCCCGAGCCCCTCGCTGGCCCTGGGCCGAGCTCTACGTGATTTCATTCATAAAAATCGCGCGCTCTTTCCCTCGCCTTATTCTCCGCTCCTTTTCCTTGCGCTTTTCTGTTTCAGTTTCTGTTTTTGTTTTGGATTTCGGCTTAATAACAACACGTCATGTCATTTCATTTTCGACCAGGCTCCCCTCCCTCCATCGCTGTCGCTCTCCGTCCGCTTCTCTTGACCCATTGAGAATTGTTCATCACGCAATGTCGCGTCCGAGTTTTTAAGCACTCACGCGGCTCTTTTCATCAGCTCCGCTGTTGTTTGTTATTATTATTCCCTCTCCTTGACTCCTTCGCTACCCCCCGCCCTCCTTCTTCTGTCTCTTGCGTTCGCTCTTTGCCATTCAATTTATATTAAATAATATTGACGTTTGCCCATTATTGACCCTCGTTAGAAGCAAACGCACCACATCAAAATTTATGAATTCCTTAACCACTTCTGATTGCTTCTTGCCCAGCTTTTCGATTTCTTTTACTTCGGTTTCCACATCTGTTAATTGTTTCGATTCTCACTACTCCCAGATAGCACACAAACGCAGTCCTGATAATTCGACTTAATTTCAGTAATGTTTCAACTCTCAAAGATATTATCATAGTGTGTTTAAGAAGAATTATAGAAAATTAGTTGTAGGGACATATTTATATCTATGTAGAGTATTATAACAAACCAAAGACTTTATAGATTATCAAATTATACAAAGTTTTTACACACAATAATTTATGCTGGAATTATTGTGTTTAATACTGTCACAATATATTCAATAGAGATGAGAATATTCACAAAAAAATTCATTCACAAATGCTATATCAAACTATAATAAGGTAAACATAATTAATATGAGAATCGAGATGCATTCAACGGTATTCAGAAAGCGAGAGCTAATGATTTCTTCAAGTAACACAATGAATTTAATAACTGCTGCTAACTGGCGGCCATAAAGTGCATGTTTGGAAAAGCCAACAAGCTCAAACTCTGACTACGATTTGGAGCTGGAAATCAAAGGAAATTTCTACGCTTGTTTCTCAGTGGCGGGGAGGGGGGCGGGGAAATTATGCATGCGCGCGTTGGGGGCGACTCGATGGTGCGTTATCGCCAGTTATATATCACGATGACAAAACAAAGAGCGCGACCAACAAAGGCGAAGACAAAATCGTACAAACCTTCAGGGCAATAACCATCACAACAACAACAACAACGAGCCGAAGCCGAGTTAACTCTTTTCTCGAATTTTGGGAGGGCTCTTTGTTGGGCTCTTCTCGCCTCTATTAAGCAAATGGGCTGTGACCAATGACAGCGACAACAAACGACGACAACAACGTCAGTGAAGGCGATAAATGTAGCAAGTTGTATGCTAATTTCATTAGCACTCCACTATATATAACATATATATGTGCTGTGTATGGGGAGGGGTGGGGGGCTGGACAAGCAACAAATAGAAATCAAATTAAATCAATTTAAATATGGCATAAAATAAAAGTACAAAATCATGTTAAGACTAAAAGGCGACGCGCACAAAAACAACTCGATTGCGGCAGCAACTTGCGGCTTCGACGACCCAATACCCGGCAACAAATCTTTCGAAGCTCAACTCGGCACTTCCATATAGTAGCGATCTTAACCAAGTTTGGGCAGAGCGCGTTAGCCACAACTTACAATAGCTTTAAAGACAAAGCTGTGCGTGCAATGAATTCTTCAAACGACATCCATATTATAGCAGTTCAATGGAGCTAAGTCTCACTTATATTAAACCTACTGCGAAAATGTAGATGCAAACCAAATTTCATGAAGTTCACTGCAAAACTGGAAGAGCAGCTTGCGCTGAAACTAGCGGACAGACGGACAGGCAGAGTTGGACGAAAGAGAGGCTTTGACTGCGCTTGTAGACAAAGTTATAGTAATTGATGTACACAGTTGCCAGCGCACTAAGCCACTCTTCCACTCGCTTTTTGCCGGGTGTGAGGAACCAGACAACAACTGGAGACTGGGCGCATAACAGAACTCTGTTAATCTGCATTTGATCAGTCTCCCTCTCTCGCTCTCTCTGTCTTTCTTGTTCTACTTGGCTGTGGCTCTTTGTCTAGCGATAAGTTTGTTAGGCATATCGAATGGAAATGAATCGAGTTTATATTTATCGCGGCATTAAATCGCCCTGCGATCGCCGCAATCGCGTTCGCTGCACAATTCGTGAAATTAATTTACAGCTGGCTGCGAACTGCACTGCAACGAACTGAACTGGAGTGGAGTGAAGTGGAGTGAAGTGGAGTCGTGAGAGCGACGAGAATTGCACTTTAAAATGCGCATAAAACGCGTCAGCGCAGTGCTAATTATGGCCAAAAGACACACACACACACACGCACACACACGCACACACACGCTCGTTAGCCACCCACTAAAATGAGTTGATTGTCACTTGCGCGAGATAAGTTAAAAGTGCAGCTCGCTGCGCGGGGCAAACGGGGCATAAATCGCGGCACTCGCTCAAAATCTTATCGCCAGAACACATCAAAAGTCAAAGTTTCTGCGGCAACAGCAACAATAACATTAACTGCGGCAACAACGAAAACGACAACAGCAACAACAACAACAACGAGAGTCGCGACTCGACAATATTTTTCATGCTAAGAGACTTTTAAGCTGTCAACGACGGCGCTCATAAAAATCGACCACCGAACTGGACGTGGACATGGACAGACAGACGGCCGCATGCCACATGCCGCAGGCCGCAGTCCGCAGGCCGCATGCCACACTCTCTGCAGGCTGCAACAGCGTCAAACTGTCTGCCATTGTTTCATGCATTTAATGTGCCCCAGCTTCGCTTCCTGCCCCCCTCCCGACCGACTGCAGTCCACGCCTTGACAAGCTCCCCGTCAAGCAATCGGTTGCATGCCCCATGAAATGCGATGCTGTGGGGGCGAGCATAATTATTCGCCATCGTTTAGCCAAACCTCAAATGCGGCTTATGCATTCTCCAATTACTTTGCGATCAAGCAAATTCATTTAACTACGATTTGAAGTCTAAAAAGACGTTGAAACAATTTTATAACATAACAAGCATAAATAACGACATCTAGCAATACTAAAAAAATAGCTAATAGTTAAGAAAAAAGACAGAACTTTGGCAAATAAATCAAGTAAAAAGGAGAAAACTATCCACATCACTTGAAATTAACGCGGAAAGCTTGAGAACTAAATCGGGTTCCGATTGAAGAACAAATCGTAGCAGCAATTTTATAGAATAATAAACAAAAACAACAACATCTGGCAATACTAAAAAGAGTAACAATTATGAAAAAAGAAAGAACTTTGGCAAACAAATGAAGTAAAAGGAAAAAACTATTCACATCACTTGAAATTAACGCGTAAAGCTTAATAACTAAATCAGGTTCCCATTGCAGAAGAAATCGTAGCAGCAATTTTATAGAATAAGAATCAAAAATAGGGAAAATAAGAAAAAATAAAGAACTTTGGCAAACAAATGAAGTAAAAGCAAAAAAAAAAACTATTCACATCACATGAAATTAACATAAGCTTTCCATGTTAAACTATGATAACTAAATCGGGTTCCGATTCCGATTGAAGAAAGCCTATTAGAAATTAAAAACTAAAAGAAAAGGAATTCAAGTTATGAAAAACCTGCCTAGAATAAGTTCGTATTGTAATTGTAACCAAGGAATTCTTTCGAAAAACTTCTAGATATTTTAAATAAAAATGTTTCTGGAATTTCGTGAGCAGCAATTGGCTTTAAATTTTAACTGAGTACATGCGAGGTGATTTTGTTTTTTATTTCTAGTTTTTTACACGAATTTGTTAACAAATATGCAAAGAATAAACACAAAAAATGTGGCTTCATTTACTTTACTAATAACTTTCTTATGCGAACCTAAAGTCAATAGTAGTCAGATAGTTTGTCAATGTATGTGACCACAATATTCATGCGATTATTTATTCAGTCTAAGACTCCGAGATATGTAGTCTGGCTACTGTTATCTTCAAGATCTTGATACAGGGGGACAGACTGCATGTCCTTTCTCATGGGACTCCTCACTGTGCGTGGCAAGCGCTGTCGATAACTTATCACGCCCTGCTCGCAGTTACACGACGAGTGCGACTTGTTTGCGTAGCTCTAATTGGCATGCAGTTGGCTTGGAGCTGCAGCGAGTGCCACGCCCACTCCACGCAACATAGCATTGCTGCCACAGCGCCTCCCTCGCCCCGTCGACGCCACTCAAGTGATGTTAATAAGGACGAGGCGAGGCGAGCAAACAAATCAACAGTTATTGGCCATGTAACAAGTTGGCATCAACAACACGTGCCTGCTAATCTCAGAGTGTGTGTGTGTGTGTGTGTGTGAGTGTGTGTGTGTAAAAGACGCTGACAATTGGCAATTGCTGCTTGTAATTCCCAATCTATGAATAACAAACAGGCGAGCGGCAGACTGACGACGCCAGGCCCCCAAGCCAACTAACGAACAAGGGCGAAGGGCGGGCGGGCAGCGCAACTGGCGAGGGGTGTAGGGGGGGCAAGAGCTGCGCTTACCCGTCGTTGTTGTTGCTGCTGCTGGGAAATCAAATCATAATCTGAATTTTAAAGCAAAGCAGCAGCAGTTGTTATTGCTGTCGTTATACCCGGTAACGCTCGAGCGGAAGGGTCTGATAACTGCATGCCAATTTCCGTTGCATGCAACAGCCAATGCATTCAAGTATAAATATTGTAGTTCTTCCAATCACTTGTCACATAACTCTGCGCAAAATGTTGTATTACAGTTGCAACCTCTCTACCAAAATAATTGAATTTTATATCTTACAAATCAGCTGATATATAATTGTTAGTTTAGCTTGAAGAACAAACGAAGATATTTACAATTTAATAACCGATTTGTTTATGAAGCTAATTACTCACTTAAAAGCAGTAATTTGTAATAACTTATTGGGCAAACTCAAAAGTAGACCCACAAAAAGTGTATTTAAAGCTAAATGCAGCCACACTGCTGCAGTTGCTGCGGTCACACTTAGTTTTGAAATGCAGTGCGGGTGCTCAAGAGTCGACTACATGCGACTGCAGCTTTATAGCGTGTTGTTTTCAGTGCTCGTGTTGTTATCCTTGCTAATATTGCAGTTGCCGTCGTTGTTGTTGTTGTCGATGTTGCAACACTTGTGGTTGTTGTTGCCACGACTGTTGTTGTTCGAATAGGCAAATGCAATTTTACAACGTCGTTACATGAAACGTTTGACTGCCTTGTTCTCATTGGACGCTCAACGGCAGCTGGGCCCGGAAGCGGAAACGGGGAATACGAGTGGGAATGAGAATAGAAATGGCGTCGACTTCGTCGCCGTTGCCATTGTTGTTGTTGTTGTTGTTGTGGGGGGGGGGGGGGGGGGGCGAAAATGAGATGGCAAGCATTATGCGATATATGTATATGGGGATTACGCTTTGACGCCTTTTGATTTGATTGTCTATGACATCAAGTGGCACGCAACACGCCCCCTGCCCCCTGCCCCGGAGGGCTACTTGCCGCCTCATCGACATGTGCGCCATTTGTAATTCAAGTCAAAAGGCAAGCAACGTTGTTGATGTCTCTGCCGCTGCTGCTGTGCAAGACTCTACGGATTATAATTTCTTTTCCGTTTCAATGCATTTCATTTCCGTGCCGACGCACGAACTCACACAAACACTCAAGGGCATGTGTGTGTGTGTGTATGTGTGTTTTGCATTTTTGACTCAATTATAATTTTTCATGCAAAAGAGGAAGAGCTACATAAGTAACGGCACTTGTAATCTGATTGCATAACGTGATCAAATTAAAATGCATACAAGTATTCACACTGCCATGAATACACTCACAACACTCACAACACTCACACTGCGCTCAGCTCGGATCTGTCACTTCAGGCAAATTGGAAAATTCAGTCAACTGCCAGCGCACATATTGCAAATGTCTTTAATTATTTCCCAGACTTAAGCACAGCGAACACCTAGAAGATTCCAGCCTGGCAAAGGCTTTACAGAAACTGAGGTTAAGTTGAAGCGACTTTCACAGTTAGTACTATGAAAGCGATAAATTCAAGTCAAGTATGGCACCTCGAAGATTCCAGCCTGGCAAAGGCTTTATAGAAACTGAGGTTAAGTTGAAGCGACTTTCCACTAAGAAAGCGACAAATTCAAGTCACTATAGCTAATACTGCATGCTTCAAGTCAAGTATGACACAGACAACTATTGCTAAAACTGCACGCTTCTTTATAAGTGAAGGTTAGATAAAGCAACGAGTTCAAATATCAAAACTATATATATATATATCGTATAAGTTTCTGTAATTCCAGTAGTTCGTCGAAAGGTAAAAAATTAAAAGACACTATTTACACATATTAGTTGAATACTACAAGTAAATACTTTTGAGACAGTTTCAGTGAAGCATGAAGAACTACTTGAAAATTCCGACATAATTTCGAGATAAAATTATAGAGCCATTTACTATTCTCTGATGCTGCCAAATATAGGACCTCTCGCGTTTGTAGATCTCTACTCGAAAGCCTTCAACAGTGAATAGAAATTGCATCATATTTCAGTAGCTCAATTGTCTTGTAATGTTTATAACTCCCAAAGTCTCCACATCCATATTAGGAGAATGTTCCACCAAAGCAATGAAAAGACTGTTAGCATATCTTCGTTCTTCTTTCTTTCGCTCAATAAAACACTTAAAACTACATTTGTTACAGGATTGGTTTGACAAAAAAGGAAAAAAAAACCATCTTATACATAAAACCATTTTGTTCACACAATTAATTTTGGAAAAATTTAGAATTTGATTTTGTGTGTGTGTGTATGTGTAGGTGTGTGTGTGTGTGTGTGTAGGTGTGTGTGTGTGTGTGTGTTCGCTTGCCGATCGAATTTGAATTGCATTCGATTGGCAAATTATTGTACATTTACAATAGAGAGTGAGAGAGAGAGAGAAGCAATACGTGTTCAATTTTTCTTCAAATGAATTCAGATTTGATTTGATTTCGAAAATGGAAAATTGAGCCACATAATCACAAAGCGGTTTGCACATTTTTTTTTTGTTTGGAATATAGTATCGAACAAAAAGAAAAAGCTATGAGAAGATGGCGAAAAAATGTGCAAAGTCTTTGTAAAACATTTTCGAAATTGTAAAGAAATTAAAATGTGTGTGTTCTGTATTTCAGTGTGTTTGTGTTTTCCCCAGTGTTCAGTGTTCTTTGTTGTGTGTTTGTGTGCTGTGTGTTTATGTGTATGGAGCGCTGAGCTCATTGTGTATGCGTGGTTATCACTATTTTGATCTGTGGATAAACTTCGGGCTTCGCATCCGATGTGATCAGCTGCACCATGCGCTGCTGCAGCTCATCCTGGCTAGCCTGCGTGCCCGGCGGTATCATCCAAATGGGATCTGCAAAAGGGCAAGAATTGAAACGGGAATATGTAAGCGAGATCGTTGTGCCACTCACCGCCAAAGTGCCAGCCGGATGGCGTGGAGAGGCGCCACATAATGGCCGGCTGAGCGGGCAGCAGGTCAGCCAATATATCACAAGTTTCGCCGGGACGCAGGGACGGCACATTGATGCGTTGCGTCTGTATGGGCGATGTTAGAAAGCAGCCGATGGGCCAGCGCTCGCTGCCATCATTCTGCAATTGAAACGCCTGTTGCTGGGCATTCACATGCTTGCCCTGGACGATCTTCATCGATGGAAACGATTGCACGCTGCAAAAGTCCAGATAGCAACCAACGGCAGTTTGCAAGTTCCTGCGAAACGAAACGGAAACGGGAACGCCAGTGAAGTCAATCGACAACGACTCGCAAAGATCAGTGATACGAACTTACCAATTGCTCATTTCCAGATAGAAACGAGACGACTCGCGATTCATTTGATTGTTCATGAGGCTCTGGAACTGACTGATGAGATCCTCGTGATCTGTGGTGCCCATGCAGCTGAACTGCTGCAGCAGCAGCGAATCAATATCATAATCATTTGTGGGCAGCGACGTCGACGAGGCCACCATTGGCAATTTGATTTGTGCTGCTTGTGCGGCGGCAGGTGCCACCGGCAGTATCGACGCCGTTGCCGATGTGGAGAGCACCATTCCCATTCCGGGTGGAGCCGGCAACGGTATTGCAACGTTGTTCGTGTCCATCATCGGATTTGTGGTGGTTGTCGTGTTTGTTGTGGTGCCAAACAGCGGCTCGCACTGCATGTCTTGCATCAGCTGCATCGGCTGGTGTTGCTGTCCCGGCTGCGGCAGTGGCTGCCCCAGCTGCTGCCCCGGCTGCTGTCCCGGCTGCTGCTGCTGTGGCGAAGTCTCTGTGGCATTTTGTGATTCGTAATTCTCCTCCACATCCATGGTGGCGCTTATGTGTGTTGGTGATATCGCGTAAGTTTAATGCTTAATCTGCAATTGGAAAATGCGTTGTAAGCCTATTGTTTTCGTTCTTGTTGTTGTTCTTCTTACTGCTATTGTTGCTGTTGTTGTTGTTGCACTGACAGCGAAGACAATGAACCACAACCGTCTCTTCTATATGCGAACCTTTAATATGTCCCGCAACTCTCTTTGTGACCCAGCACGGTATAAGCAATATACAGACGGCACACGACTCGATTTATTTGTTTAACTGCTGTGCGCACATTTATGCGCTTGACGTTTATGTACTTTTGCTTTACATAAAAATAGACTAAAACATTAACAAAAAAAAAAGCAGCAGTGCAACAAAATACGCAGTGTTACCGTTTCCACCGCTTTTGCTTCGTTCAATTGCCAATTTCGATTCCCTCACACAACACCACACAAAAATATACTGAACGTATGTTGACAACAGACGTTATCGACTGCTTCGTTTCGATAGGCGCGAGCACGGAGCAGCGCATTGCGTTAACAGCAATGCAAATGTTAACTGTGAGGAGCGCAGGCGAGCATAAAAGCGACGCGCATAAACGGGAAAAGTGCAGTGTGTTTTCAATTTGTTAAAGTGCGTTTCCAATTAGATTTCGTGATCCGCGTGTTGAGGAAAACAATGCCCAAGAAGTTGGCTAACTGGCCTAGTGCTGCAGAACTATGCGAACTATGCGTACAGATACCCGGTAAGTCATCAGCACCATTTACCGTCTTTAACACTGAACGACTCGCAAGCCGTCATGCTATAGAGTGAACACTTTTTATTTACGAATGTAATTTTGTAAAAGTTTGTCAAGATCGTTGCTAGGGCGTCTATTTGCTAGGCAGGTAGTGTTTGTAATTGGAGCCAACAGCCTCGCGAACGTTTGCATAGCCCGCCTCTCTGATCAGCTGCGAGAGCTCCTGCTTGATGCGCTCCACAAGATCGGGGCCCTCGCTGACCAGAGCCGTGTAGAGCTGCACGAACGAGGCGCCAGCCTGAATCTTCTCGAATGCATCTTTGCCAGACGAAATGCCGCCAACGCCAATGATGGTCACACTGCCCTTGGTCAGCTCGTACATTTGAGCAATTAGCTTCGTGGAGCGCTCCTTGAGCGCATCGCCACTGAGATTCTCGCGCGTCGACGCTGAATTGGCCACGATGAGACCATCGACTCCGTACTTGCGTAGCGTAACAATCGATGCAGTGTCCTTCATTTCGTCCAGCGTCATGTCCGGCGATAGCTTCAATAGAATGGGCACATTGCGTCGCTGCTGAAGTTGCGTTCTGGCCTGATTCACGGCCGTCAGCACTTCAATCAGTTTCTTCTTGTTCTCCAAGCTGTTTGGTCCTTGCGGTTTCGACAAGCTGGTGGCATTCACCACAAGAAAATCGACCACTGGGCCGAACGTCTTGACTCCCATCGCGTAATCGCGACTGGGATTTGGCGATGTGCGATTGGAACCGAGATTAACGCCCACCACGGTTTTGAAGTCGTTGCGTGCCAGCACCTTCCTCAAGCGCTTCATCACCACATAGTGCCCGTCGCTGTGGAAGCTATCGCCCCTGCTGAGAGCCCAATCTTCGTGCAGGTCGAACATGCTCGCCTTGGTCGCCGAGTTCTTCTGGGCGACGGGTGTCACGCTGCCAATCTCGAGGTAGCCGAATCCCAAGTCCTTCAGGCCGTGCAGCGCTTGAGCGTTGCGATCGAAGCCGGCGGCAATGCCAATTGGATTGCTGATGAGTCGTCCGAAGAACGAGCTCTGCAGGTTGAAGTCATCCTGGCGATTGTAGACCGGATTAATGCGATATTTGCACGACCACAGGGCCAGATTGTTCGACATCTCGGCTGGCAGTCGACGCACAGCGGGCATTATGAATGTACGGATGAGGTTGTCCTGGTTCTCGTAGGCCGTTAGACCCATGTACACAGCCGTCACACTGGCCACGAATATGCCGAGAGTACGCAGTGGAGCCTGAGGGGGGGAGTCGTCGTTATGCTTTTAGCTGTGCGCAATTTTTGTGTTTTTGTCGACAACTCACAAATCGGTTGGGCGGTGGCGTCATTTTTACCATCCAATTTTCAAGGGGGTTAAAAATCACGGGCTCTCTTCTGCTTATTCTTATATGCGCTTTTTTCTTTTTTTGCTAGAGGAATTTCCGATCCACTTGTGTTTACATTTTAAAATTGCAATTTTTTTTTAACGAATTTTATATCTTCTTATGCCTAAATAATTTCTATAATCGACTGAACGATCAGAGTCGAACTGAGCTTTGTTATTTTCATCCCACTGGCTTTTTGAATTCTATTCATTTTGGCGCCAGTGCACTGCAAAGTGAGCACTGTTAGCGTTAACAGAATAGTGCGTTAACAGTCGACTGGCTGTAGAGTGACACAGCTGTTAAGTGCAGTTCTTTCTACTTGTCTATCTTGTCTTTTTGCCTATGCTGGAATTCGAAAGAGCTCTGGTGGCCACACTGACGATTAGTCAAGGCAGCTGGCCACACAGTATCCGTGCAACTCTGGAGCTTGAGATTGCAGCCATTTTGAACTCAACTGTCATAAGCTTTTTCCACAGCAAAATGTTTTAAGACACAACAAAAATCGCTCTTTACACACCTGCCTGACAAATATAGCGTGTGTTTTATTCGAATTTTAAAGTAGGACATAGTCTCAGTAGTGTCAGAGATCAGAATTTACAAACGCAAAACATTTCAATTTTTCTTTCTTTTTTGGAACATAACGAAAAACAAAATTTAGTCTGATCCAAACTAACCCATAGCCCACCGCAAAACGCAAAATCTTTGCATTACACTGCATCCAACTAGCAATTATTAAAGCTATAACGTACACCAAAGAAACCCCAGAAGCATATTTATTTTTCTCAAAATGTTGAAAATTCACGATTTGTATGGTCAGTCCTTTGCCCACGAGTTTCAGGTAAGTGAGGCTCGCCCACTAACCACACTGCATTGTTACCTTCATTACCTTCCCCTACCTCCCCCCCCCCCACCCCCTTCGCTTCGACCCATTCCCAACCACAAGTTTTCGAATCCGGACTCCATAAAGAACGCCGTTAAGCGCTACAACATGCAGCGGGCGGCGGAGCGCGAGGAGTTTAGGAAGGACAAGGAGTCGCACAAGATGAGTAAGATGCGGTTCTGCAAGATGCGCAGCAGTGGCAACGATGTCCTCGGCATGGTCACCTCCCGGGACCTCGACGTGGAGACCCAGATCTCGCGCGATCTCCGCAGCAGCAGCAGCGAGAGCCTCCGGCGTTGCAGCCGCGACCGCGACAGCGACAGCGACAGACTCAACAACAACAACAACAACAGCAGCAGCAGCAGCTCCAACTCCAGCGTGGACTGCCGTGAGCCATTCACGCAACGTCTGGCCGGCGGTGCGGAGAGCACGCGCTCCAAGGCGCCGGGCGGCAGGAAGAAGCAGCGTAACACGCGGAAGCCGAAGCGTGGCGCCGCCAAACAAAAGACGCCGCACAAGGCGCCCGGCAAGCTGGACTTGGAGGATGCCTACGGAGCGCACATTGCGGGCCTGCATCGCGAGCTGTGCGCCGAGCTGGATGAGATTGCGCCGTCGACGATGAAGCTGAACCTGCACAAGACCAGGACCAAGCAGCGGCGCAACAACAACAACAAGAAGCAGCATCAACAGCTCCAGCAGCAGCAACAGCGGCAGCACAAGCAGAAACACCAGCAACGACAGCAGCAGCAACAACCGCAACAGCAGCAGCAGCAGCAGCAACAGACGTCGAAGGCAAAGGCGAAGCCGAAGCCGAAACCGATGCCGCATCCGCATCCGGGGCAGGAGCAGATCGTGCAGCCGGAGCCGGAGGAGAAAATCATGGAGCGACTGAAGCGAGTGCTGACCGTCAACGAGCCGGCGGCGAACCTGCAGCAGGTCTCCTACGCGGACTACTCGGCGTCGCCCATTTCACAGTGGATGGACATCATACCGGGGCCGATGCTGCCCCAGCTGAACGCGATGAGCGTGATGAATGCGAATCTGTGCCGCGCCCTCGACACGACACCGTCGCTCGCCTGCCTCTTCATGCAGGAGCACGGCCTGGCGCCCATGGGGATGAACGAGCCGCAGCCGCAGGTGCCGGCCTTCGTCGAGGACAGCGACCTCGAGCAGGAGTACGCCGACCGGCCCGACTACATGCGCTACATCGAGCGCAAGCCCTACTCGAGCAATGCCAGCGAAACGCTGCAGGAGGTGCCCAGCTCGCCGCAGTCGCCCTGCTTCGTCGAGCTCGAGCCGCATCCGCACTGGATCCGGCTGCAGCGCAGCTTGAAGCCCATGCACTACACCTCGCAGCGCTCCGAGACGGACACGCAAACGCTCTGCGAGGTGCCGCCGGCCGCGCTGCCCGTCAAGGCGGCCCCCAAGCCGCACATCCGCAAGCACAGAAAGACGACGCTGGCCATGGCGGGGGCGGCAGCGGCAGCGGGAGCGGGAGCGGGGGCGGGATCGGCTGGCAAGCGTCGGCCGGCCAAGCGCAAGCCGGAGGAGCTGCAGCAGACGGCGCAGCGGCAGCCGGGCGGGCGCGACAAGATGGTCTCGCCCATGGGCCAACTGCCCAGCAGCACAGCCCTGGCGCCGCAGCAGCCACAACAACAGCCACAACAACAACCACCGCAGCAGCCACAGGCACAACAACAGCAGCAGCAGCAGCAGCAGCAGCAGCAGATGAACACGTTGCCGAAGCGACGCAAGGCGCGCGCCGTGATCTGCACGCGCTCGCTGGAGAACCTGAAGTACCAGAAGATGGCGATCTACAACCGCATCTCGCTGATGCAGGAGCGCATCATCACGGCGCTGGACCGGCTGCAGGGCAAGCTGCTGCAGCTGCAGATGCCGACGTGCAGCAACCAGGAGAAGCAGCGACGCGAGCGCAACGCATTCGAGTTCTGCGTGAAGTTCTCGCGCAACTTTCTGTACCCGCTGCGCGGTCTGATCGAGGACGTGCGCTGCACGCCGGTGGCCAATTTCAACAGCGCCACCTCGAACGAGGCCAGCCAACGGGTGGTGTGCGTGTACTCGCTGATGCACCACTCGATACGCAGCTACAAGCGCAAGCTGCGCTACTTCCTGCTCGACAAGGTGCCGCAGAAGCTGAGCGCCCTCATCGAGATGATGTACACGCTGACGAACGTGTGCTTGGAGAAGGGCGTGCTGGACCGCCAGGACCCGGTGGTGGAGTGCCTGCAGCAGCGCTGCACGAGCTTCATCACCTTCATCGAGGACATGCAGGAGGAGCGCTTCCAGCTCGCGCGCGAGACCTACCGCCGCCTGCAGAAGCATCGTCACGGCCACGGCCACGGCCACGGCCATGGACACGGTCATGGTCACGGGGCGGGACGGGCGGCCGGCATGCACGAGCGCTACGACCTCAAGATGTTCCTCAACGACCTCAAGCTGTACGAGCCGCGCCTGGTGCCCAAGGAGCGTCCCGAGAAGCGGCGCATACGCGGCCTGGTCCGTCGCCACAACAAGCACGAGGCCGGCGCCAACGGCGCTCCGGCGCAGGCCCAGCCGGGCAACGAGACCGGCCACGAGCCGCAGGCAGGCGGCGGGGGGGGCGGCCAGCTGCAGCTGGATCCCGTCGAGGAGGTGCCCACGCACATCGAGTGCGTGCACTGCGGCGACTACCGCGACCCCAGCAGCGACGATTACTACGACGGCAGCTCCGACCAGAAGGATCAGCTGTCCAACATCCTGGCGCTGCTGCAGCAGCCGCGCTACGAGAAGCACGAGCTCCACCAGCAGCTGCTCAAGGCCATGGAGCACGTGACGAAGTCGCAGGTGCGCGAGGTGCTCGATCCGCTGGTGCGTTCCCTGGGCGCCATCCTGGACAAGAAGTTCCACTGAACCTGAACACCCGACAACAACCCAACAACCCACCGACCCATCAACCCACCACCCTCGATCCATCATCCCCAAGCGGATGATCACAGTCGTGGATTTGAATAGATTTGTAATCCTCGTTGGTCATCGCCAAATCAAGCACTTTCTCTACTTTGTTTTCGACCTACCAAATTGTTGAGTGAATACATTGAATATATATTCCTATGTTTGAGTTAACCCACCTGCTTTCCGTTCCCCCCAAAACTTTCGCTGCACACTTTAGAGCGAGAGCGCGCTAGCCTTGGCTACGAACTAGACGGAGACGGAGAGAGCAACAGCAGTGCGCCGATCTCGCTGGTCACCAAGGGAAGAACAGGCTTGGCGCCGAGAGTATTTGATTAATTGTCGTATGTATTTGATTTAATAAGATTTGGGAATAACAATGCCGTTTACAAAGAGATAACATGATAGACCGAGGACAGTGGGGGGGGGGGAGGGGAAGAGAAAGTGGTGATGAGGCTAGTCAAAGGTTCTTGTTCATGTGTGTATAACAACTAAATACAATTACATAGTTTAATATTTTAATAATGCTCAAGCAAAGCACAGCGGGGGCGCCAGTTGATGCCTCGCCCCTGCCTCTGCCCCTGCCCCTCCTCCTTGACCACTCCGCCACTCCTGCGCTGACAGCTGTGTGGCAGGTGTCTTCAGTTTGGTGCGGCAAATGCGTTTCTCGTGTTCAAATCGTTGCATTCTTTTTCTGCATTGCCGAAATCATTAAATGTAGTTTAGTGCGTGATCGTCAGTGGGGCATTGTGGGGGCGTCGGGATCGTCGTGGGGTCGGTGTCGGGGGGAGGGGGAGGCAGGCGAGACATAATCGTTTATTCTCGTTGCCCGACCTTCTTTTCTTTAGTTCTCATTTTTGTTATGTTTTTAGAGTTTGTTCAACAATTTGCGAATACTACAAAATACCATAAACATCTAGAATATACATTGATGTGTGCGTGTGCGTGTGTGTGTTCGTGTGTGAGGTGTGTGTGTGTGTGTGTGTGTAAGAGTGTCGAGCATTCCTTAGCCAGAGCAGGCCGTGCACAGTGGCAAATTATCCTCCACGGCGAACGTGCTCGCCGTGATGGGCGAGGCGCACTTCTGCAAGATAAGAGAGAAGCCGATATTAGAAATGTGTACACGCTCT
Source organism: Drosophila rubida (assembly GCA_035046165.1). Lineage (NCBI taxonomy): Eukaryota > Metazoa > Arthropoda > Insecta > Diptera > Drosophilidae > Drosophila > Drosophila rubida. The sequence goes on along the minus strand of JAWNOF010000023.1, from coordinate 9,428,038 downwards.
ACACTGAGAGAAAAACGTCGAGCAGCGCATTGAGATCGGTCCGAGAGCATTCCACATGAGAAACTAATATTTCGGCACGTCAATGCCAAAAGCTAATGTTTGTTTAAATTCCATTCAAATTCGAATGTCAATCTCGTTTAACGAAAGCTGATCACATGAGAGTAAGAAAATATATGTGATTGTTAGATTGCAATGCTTTTCAATCTAATTGCATTTTTTATTGATTATGAAAATGTTGAATGCCAAAGACAGTTTCATGTGTTTGTAAAAATTCATTGAAAATTCGTCTTGATTATTGGTTTTCCGGGACATTCAGACAACACTCGATAAACATTTTCTTGCGAAAAGCTGTGACTTTGTCTGGCTGCCAGGCCTGTGCTCTCGAGTTCTCTCTCTCGCTAACGCTATCGTCGTCTCCCTCACTATCAATCTCACTGGCCTTTCTCTTCACCTTGCACTTGAAGCATTCGCGATGCCACTTGGCATTCAGGGCCACAATGGCGTTCTCCGTTATCGGCTGGTGGCAGCCCGCGCAGCGTGCCGCAAACAGCTGCTCGAAGTCGGCGCGGCAGTAGGGACGACCCTCGCGCTCGTAGAACGAGGTGCCCACCAGGGGCTTCTTGCACGGCCCTTCGCAGACGAAGCAATCCTCATGCCAGGTCTGATCCATTGCCTTGATCGTGCGCTGCAAAGAGTCGGAAGAGTGAATTGAGTATTGTGTTAGATTGTGCAATATTATTTGTTCTTGATCGTGCACATTGGCAATCGCCTAATCGCAGTCAGAGCTTATCAATCGCTCCACCACACCCACGACCTTGTGGCGCATTTGTTTGCCCAGCAGTGTGTGGGCGGCAACGCCGCACAACGAATGCTCTGAGCGACGTTCTCCCCAGCCCTGACTGAGCTGCAGCCCTGGCAAGTGAATGCAAGCAGCGACTGCCGCAATATATTTGAACTTCTTCCGATAGAATTATTAGTTAGCTTTTGTTCATTCTTTTGCAAATGTGTATCGCAATGGAAGACAATTCGTATTGAGGCATCACCAAGCAGCCGTTCAACGAATGCGCATAGCGACTCTCTTTCCAGCCCTGACTGAGCTGCAGCCCTGGCCAGTGAGTGAATGAAAGCAGCGACTGCCGGAACTTGTTTGAGCTTGTCTTTAAAAGAAGAATGAAAAGCATCCCATAGTATTAATTGATAACTTTTGTTCTTGTTATCGCACTGGAAGACAATTCTTACTAAGGCATCAACAAGCAGCCGCTCAACGAATGCTCTGAGCAACTCTCTCTGCAGCCCTGACTGAGCTGCAGCCCTGGCCATTTCAACTGCAAGTGAATGAATGCAGCGACTGCCGCAACTTAAACTTGTAAAAGAAACATTAATTGAATGCATCCCATAGAATTAATTGATAGCTTTTGTTCTTGCTATCGCAGTGGAAGTGAATTCGCAGTGAGGCATCGACAAGCAGTTGCCGCTGAGTTGTCAAGCTGCGGCATTTATAATTGAGTTATTGGGCAATAATATGAATTGATATATGATCGTTGTGGGAGATTGATTAGCATAATAATAATGCGCCTCAATGTGAAGCTCGCCTGACTTTTCTGACATTGATCGTAGGCAGATGCTGCTGCGTAGCTGTGAAACCTGCTTATCGTGTCAGCAGCTGTACAGTTGTACAGTTGTGTGAATCACATCACGGCATCGTCGTCGACTTTTCAATCCTGACCTAACCCAAATTATGAGGCACATGATAAAATGAGCATCATCAAAGATCTTGTACGATCTGTGCGAACAAACTGCGCTCACTAATTGCCCGATGAATAAACCGATTGCGATGGAGGGAGCAGTAAGATAAAGACGGCGAACTGATTGCTCGACTAGTTGTTGTTGCCGGCGAGCTGGATAAACGAGTCACCATATAAATAGATGTTATTACAGCACACCATTTCTCGATGTGTCGTCGTGTATACGCCATGCATTACAAGTTTATTGGGTGTCTATTTTTGCGACAACGAAGAAGCGGCTTATGAGGAAATGCTGGCAATTCCACTAGAGATTGTACATACATATAGAACAATTGCCGTTAATAAAACGCCAAAGTTTATAGCAAACAGACGCCGCCTTGAGGCGATCTCATCAATGTTGATGTTGATGTTGATCTTGATGACTGAGCGCCATGCAATTGCGTACTTAGTTCAGCGAGGGCGTACAAGTGTGACGCTGACTAATTTCGGGTCGCAGACTGTGGGGAATATGTTGCAGGATGAAGCGTTGAACAGAGTAGTGGAGGGAAGTGTTAGGTTGTGAGTAGACCAAACTGGTGTAGAACAAGGGAAGGTATTCGAGTAGACTTCGAATAGGAGATAGGGTAGATAGAGTAGAGTGGGTTAATTGAATGATGGAGAAAGACAGGTTGTAGGGATGAGATAGGAATATTAAGAGTGAGATGGGTTCTAGAGGGATAAAGTGTTCGAGAGAGTAGTTAATAGTAAATAGACCGAACTGGTGTAGTACAAGGTCAAGTAGGCTTCGAATATGAGATAGGGTAGATAGAGTAGAGAATGTAGAGTGGAGTTGGGTTAATCGAATGATGGAGAAAGACAGGTTGTAGGGATGAGCTAGGATTATTTAAAGTGGAATGGGTTGCTGGAAGATATTGGAGGATGAAATACTGTACGGAGTAGTTAGCAGTGAATAACAGACCAAAGTGGTGTAGAACAACGGAACATAGTCGAGTAGACAGTGCATATTTCTGGAAACAGTAGAGAATGTAGAGTAGGGGAATAGAATGATGTAGAAAGACAGGTTGTAGGAATGAGCTTGGATTATTTGGAGTTGGATGGGCGGCTGGAGGATGAACTGTTGGACAGAGTAGTTGATAGTGAATAGACGAAACTGGTTTAGAAGATAGTCAAGTAGGTTTGGAATCGGAGATAGAGTGGTGCATGTTTTAGGAAACAGTACATATGGTAGAGTAGAGTAGGGTACTCAAATGATGTAGAAAGACAGATTGTAGGAAGGAGCTAGGATTATTTGGAGTGGGATGAGTTGTTGGAGGATTTAGGACGATGAAGTGTAGGAACTACTCCGTCCAAAAGTGAAGTGAATAAACCAAACTGAGTAGTCTGGGAATTGGGAGTAGACAGTGTCTCCGCCTATTTGCAGAAACAGTAGAAAATGTAAAGAGTAGGGTAATGAATTAATGTAGAATGACAGATTGTAGGAAAGCGCAAAGATTATTTGGAGTGAAAGAGGTTCGACAATAGTCAATGATGATGGTGGTGACAGGGAGGAGTGCACAGCACAGCACAGCACAGTAGTCTCTGTGTGGCGACGAATACTCACCTCCAAGATGGGCTTCTTGCACCCGTAGCAAGTGCCCGAATAGTTGCTCACAAAGCAGTCGGAGCAGACGGGCTCCTCGCCCTGAATGTGGAAAGTAGCCTCTTTGATGGGACGGCCGCAGTCCTTGCAGGCGAAGTGCTCCGGGTGCCAAGTCTTGCCCAGGGCAGTGATGATGCGTTGCTGAATGACCTCATTGCACTTGTGGCAAACCGATGTTGGCTCAGACTGGGGAGGCAAGCAAGAGCAGAAGGACGAGAGAGAGAAAGAAAGAGAGCGAAGAGATATAAAAAATGGAAATGGAATAATTAATATGGACATCACGTGGAAAAGGCATTCAAATATTTCATAATGCTTCTGAACTGAACAACTGAATGAGCATCTATCTGTCTGTCCGTCTGTGTGTGTGTCTGTGTGCTCTGGGAGCGCTCAAAAGTGTCGACGTGTGTGTGTGTGTGTATTGACATGCCTTGAGTTCATAAACCGCAGCGACGAAAACAACAGCAACAAAGATTTGCGTAACTCAATGCAAATTCCAGACCAGCCAAGACCCCAGCGTGGAGTCCCCCACCCTCTTCACTCCCCTAGACCCCGCGAGCGCTCGCTCATGCGCTCATCACTCACAGCACAAAGAACGATAATAATATAATATGTATTTAATACTACAAAAATGATGAGCATCAGCATTAAATCATTTTTATTGCATATTATAAAGTGATGTGCGTTGCCCGCGCGTTTATGCGATGAACTCCACTGATTTCTGTACTTCTCATACCCTGTACTATCAAATGGTAGACAGTGCATATTAAGTGTTTGCAAATGTATGTAACGGCGAGAAGTGAACGTCTTAGAATGTATGTTCCAATATGCTTAGAAGCGAGTTCTAAATCAATTTAGACAAGTCCATTCGTCTGTCCGTCTGTATGAACGCCGAGTTCTTGGAGACTATAGGATCTAGAGCAACTAAAGTTGGTGAACAGATTCTTCTACGTCCTTTTGTATACAATAGGTTTTTGCGAGCATCTTTCACATTTTTTAAACGATCTTTTCAAACTTAGTTTTGTGTCTCCATATCAATGTTTCATCAGGATCGGCTAAGTTATTGTGGTAACCCTTTCGATTTTGACCCCCTTCACCCACAAAAGTTCCAGTTAGAACTTTTTATTTACTCTGTACCATGATATTTGTTTTAGATTTATGTAGATTTATTAAGTAGTTGAAACAGTACAAGCACTATAGTACCATAACAACATATTTCGAGAATATTCCATGCTGGCCAAACCTCATACATATATGTCATAAGGACTTATGAACCATGATATGTTTTTTATAGTTGCTAGTCGAAACTTATAAGCAAAACAATGTATATAAAAGAAATAAGTTCACTTTCCATACAATGGTAAGACAGGGTATTTTATAGTCGATATATCTCAACTGGAACGTTGATAGGAATTGTGTGTGTTTGCCGCAATTAACCTGGAAGTCGCTCTAACTCATTTCGATTATTTGCAATAGCTATAGCCATTGGTCCAAAGACAGATCTTAGCTGATAGAGCTGCTATTGTTGACTGGCTAGAAGAAGCGCTAGTCAACAATAGCAGCTCTCTTGCCCCACGTGTAAACTTCAACTTGATATTCTTTTATGGGGCGTGTAAACGATGAGTCGACTCACTTGGGGATCGGCAAAGCACTGAGCACCTGAGCATGTGTCAGCGACATTGCGGAGAGAACAGGATGACTGACTCACTTGTGAATCACTCTCCAAGCCTCAAGCAAGCTTGCACTGCCAGAAAGTATGCAACGGGAATCAATGAAGTGTTGAGCATTGAAATTTGAGTGATTGACTGCCCAACGATGGCGAATTGCAGTTTGGAAATTGTGCCTATGCCACATTTGGGGCGCTAATCGAGCTTGCATCGCGCTGCCCATCTCAAGAGTGGCGGTGAATGAGTTATTGTTATTACAGTTAGGCAGGCAGGCAGGCAGGCAGGCCAATAAACATTAACAGCGTGCCCGTAATGGCAATAATAAACATTAGCACTGGCGATCCATCACATTGGAGGTGACTCGCGGCGTCCGTGGCAGAGCCAAACAAGTCGCCGCCGTTGCCGTTGCCGTTGCTGTTGCCGCTGGCCACCCACGCAGCTGCAGCACACGACTGGACGTAGATGGAGTGGCGGCAATGGTGTCAATGCTGCCTGCAGTCGCTTGATAGCGGAACTCAAATCAAATTGAAAAATCGCAGCAGCTCGTAAATCAAGCCAATTACCCCGCTGCACTTTCGCGCGCGCGCTTGTGTGTGTGTGTGTGTGTGTGTGTGTATGCTGCGTTCTCCAAATTTAATTTGCTCGAATTAAACGCACATTAATTTTTCGGCTGGCAATTGTGGGCAGCAGTTGTTGTTGCCGCTCCATCTGGCGTAAGGCAACAACAACAACAACAACAAGAGCAACTAGAAGAACGTTTTGCATGCGAGCGAAGACGACGGAGACGACGACGACGTCTCACTTAGATCATCGCTAGAGTTAGAATTGAATTAAACAAATGAAACACTCAAAGCAATGAACGAGCACAACCAGCAGCAGCAGCAGCTGAGAGCGCGCCGCACAACAAGTGCGAGGGAGAGCGACCGAAGTTTGCCCTACAACAACAACAGCAACAACTACGGCAGGCTGCTAAACGACAGCGTTAAATTTAATGAACAATTTGCCGCTTAAAAACGAGCAAACAAAACAAAAAACAGAAAATACACAATAAAAACAAGAAGCCAAAGGCAACAACAACACAAACACAAGGGAAAAACAACAAACGATAAACGTACATTGAACTGCAGCGCACCGACGCGCAAATACACTGCCAGCCAAACAGCATTGCCAGCACTTCGCTCTCACTCGCCTGCCGATTGGCAATGCTGTCGCTTTGAGTTGGCAACGCTGTCGCCTGGTGTTGGCAAAGCTGTAGTCTGCAGTTGGCATCGCTGTCTTGAGTTGGCAACGCGCGTTGGCAGCTGCAGCAAGCTGTGAATTGGTCACACTCGCTATTCAATGCGGCGCGCAACGCATAAAAAACTTTTCGCTTTATGGCCCACGCTCTCGAGAATTGCTCCTGGTTTTATGTTATTTTCACCATTTATTTATTTGTACTCGGGCAACAAATAAAAATCGCTTTGCGATTTGCACATCTCGCCGATTTCACCTGCTCAGCTAAATCATTAGGCAACGCAATAAACTCTTCTAATGATTCCAAGAACCATTTACTCGGCATGCCGGCGAACGCAGCTAGCGTAGCCGGCGTGCAATTACCCTCTCTTTTCACTATTGCAATCGATTAGGATTGTCGCCATAATTGATGCTAGTTGAGCGAGTCATCATGCCTAGTTTTGAAGGCGTCTAAAGCGATCTGTTCGTGGTAGCAGATGAGAACTATATGCTGTTCTGTTTAGCATATTGTGGCGAGGCGGCAAATTAAATAACAATAACAAATGGCGAGAAGGCAGGATATGCGAATTATAAATAAAGCAAACTAAATGCATATTTGGAGAACGGCAAAAGCAAACAACAACAACATTTAATGGAAAAGAAAAGCAATCGAGAAATGAATTGGAAAAGTGTTCGCAATCGGTTCGCAATGTTGCCCCTGACGCACCTGACTGCAGTTGCTGTTGTGTTCATAGAATTTGGCGAGCTGTTATCAGTTAATTGCAACAATCAGAGTTGCCAGCGAAACGGCAACAACGAGAACAACAACGTGAACGATTAATAATAAGCGTAAACAATTTAGCCGGCACAGTTTTCCCCTTGAAGTGGCAACAACAAACAAGCAGGCTGGCAGGCAGCAGGCAGGCAAACACACAAACAGCAACAAGCATAATGAGGCAGCGAGGAAACCGCAATAATAAGTCAAAACAATCCATTTCGATTTGTAGTTTTGCTTATTCAAATGCGATAATTAAAATATTGCACACATGAATCACACTCATATAGCAGATATATGGGATATATGTGTGTGTATATATACACGTATCTGCTGCTGAGCCGGAGCTGCCGGGCATAAAGAGCCAATTGTTGTGTAGCCCCATCAATCAGAGCTGTCAATCAACGAGGCGCTAAGTTTAGCAGCGCGCGGCCAACGCTGCGTATGCGTAATTGCCATTTGAACTGCAGATGCTGCGTGTTATGAAGATCACTTAGCATTTGGCATACGGCAAGCGGACAAGAGCAAACACACAAGCAGCGAAAACTCAGCATCAATAGATAAATCATTTCCTTCACTCCGATAGCCGAAATCCGATAGCGCTCTTTGGCTTTGGGCTGAGAGGGAAATCTATGAATAGACTGCAGATCGATCTCCAGCCATTGTCTGAGCTGAAAGCCAATCAATTGGAAATTCAAAACTGCAACTAATTTCAATCAAATGGAAATTCAAAACTACAACTAAATTCCTGCAGTCGAATTTTATTACGAGTAACGCAAAGTTGCCGCCCTCTGCTCGCCGATTACGATGTTTACTTTGACTTTAATGGCATTCGAACTGCGCCTGGGCGTGTTTGGGTAATTATTTAGGTATTTAGCAAGAAACTACTTGAAAATATTAATTTGTTCTTGCTGGAAACGACATCCAATTATACGCCGAGCAAATCGGTTAATTGGGAATGCCAAAAACACACACTCTCCAGTTGGACAGTTCCAGTTTTCAATGGCATTATGGCAGTTGAAAGCTTGTTAACTTTTACTTTAATGGTGACATTTTATATTTAGAAATGAGCACTCGAAGATGCAGATTGATTGATGTTTGCTTAAAAGCAAGTAGGTTCGGGTGCAGCATGAAGCAGGTTCTAGTTTCCAGAACCTGAAACTGCGAGTACACTTAAGGCAGAGATTAATCAAAGTGCGATTATAATCTAGGGGGCAACGTGATGATATTTAAAGCAAACTCATTTGCTGTTGTTAAGGAAAGTGGAAATGAATCATGCAGATCGATTGATTGCCAAATTAAGTATCGGAATGTAAGCAGCACACCAACAAGAACGCCACAAAATGATGTCAGAGAGCAGAGCTCCAAAAAAAGAAGAAAAAACAATTTCGATTATCGAGTTCTATGCGATCATCGTTAGATCTGGATCTCTGATCTCTTAGCTCACTTCGGCTCAACGCGACGCAACGCGACGCGACTCGACTTGGATTGGATTATTTGTTGCTTTTTTTTTTTGGTGGACTGTCACTTTTTGGCTTTCCCAGCTGGCGGACGTGGGACGTAGCCACAAGTGTTGTGTCGACACTTGCAAAACATTGTTTGTTTGGGAAAGTTTTCGTGTTCGCCCACAGCAGTGCGACGTGGACACTGGAGGTGGCCCAGGCCCAAACCGAAACCCAAACCCAAACCCAAACTCGAACTCGAACTCGAACTGAGCTCCAAACTCAAGCATTGAAAATTGTGTTTTGTGCGTTGAATTGTTTTTCAATTTCGTGTGTGCGTCTTTTATTTGTATGCTGTGGCTCTTTTCTTTCGTTTAGTATGGATAATTAACATAAATACTAATATGGCAAGTCGGGGCCATATGAAGACAACGACGACGAGGAGGAGGAGGCACTTTTGTTGTGTGCGTGCCGTTTGGGTAGGCAGCTCGTAAACTGCTGGAGAAGAGCTTGTGCTGCGTAGTCTTTGGCTTGTAACACTCGAAAATTCCACACGCTATGAATCTTACACCAACTTTGGCGTCGAGCGACGACAGACACTTCAAACCAAGCGGCCAAGCGGCCAAACGGACGTGGCATGTGTGGCGTATACGCAATGCGGCAACCTGTTTGCGGGCCAAGCAAAGCGGCGACCGCCCACGTGCCACACAGTTGCTCGCGTCTATGAATGGAGATCTCTAACGTGCGCGCGTATGTGTGTGGTGTGTGGTGTGTGGCATGTGGCAGGGGCACCACAACCAGATGACAAACGGCTCACTTGGAGATTATCGCGACCCGCCATCGATCCGATCGCGCTCCCCTGCTGCCACTTGCCTCGATGATTTGTTTTGACTGATGCGTTATTTACGATTGTCCCCAAAGGGATTTGCATAGATTTATTTCATATATTTGCTGGCCGCGTGTTGTACTCACCATGTTGTTGCTTCTTCTGTTTGTTGTTAGCGCGTCTGGTTGTTGCTTGACTTTCAATTTGCTTTATTTGTTGCGTTCTGATTTATTTTTTGATCTCTATATTTTCTTTTCCAATTTATTTATTTTGCACCAGCGAGTCTAAAACTTTGAACACAGAAAAAAAATAAGTAAATTTACTGCTTTATTTTTAAGCGTTTACTGTTCGAATCGCACGCAACGACTGAGACGAAAAAACTCTACGCTCATAGCCCAAAACAATATGGGGGACAACAATGACAGCGCCTACCACGGGCAGAAATACAAAATGGAAATTTTGAAAAAGGGAATAAAAAACAACACTCTTGCTGAGTGGCAAGCAGTCAAGCCTCGCTAAAGCGAACGCATCAAATTCAGTTTTCAACATGCAACTAAGTAATCAAAGAGCAAATTAGCAAAGAGATCAGTGTTCAAATGAATGCAGAAGGTTTTCCTGGAACTGATAGGAATGCATTAGTAAGCTCAAGGCGACAACTTGCTAATCTGATTGTCATTAAAGTGAACGCTATTAATTATTAATCTGAGCTCTGCACTTAATTGAGGCTCGTGAGTGCAGTTAATTGTTCTAGCGGCCCTCGTGCGACTTGAGCTACTGTTTTCAGCAGAACAACAAAAGCAACAGCGATGTCGTCGTTGGCGTCATTGCTGTTGTCGACGGCGACGACGACGACGACGACGACGACGACGACGACGACGACGACGACGCTGATGCATTGGAGGGCAACCTAGTTAGGCGCAATCTGCTGGCAGGAGGGGTTGGTGGGCTGACAGGCGGAGAGGGGAGAGCAAAGAGGTTGACACAGTCAGCAATGACAACAAATGAGGCGGCAACTCAAAAGTCAAAGTCAAAACAAAATACACACAAACACACTCCAACAGTCGCAGACGGCACAACAACAAAATAGGGGAAAATAAATTCATATGGAATAAATAATCAACAAAAAAATTTCGTACAAATTTCAGTTGAGAATTTCCTCAGACGCAGTCACAAAAAAAAAAAAAATAGCGGAGAACGAAAAGTTTGAAGTGAAGAAGCAATCGACGCTGATAGCAGAAAGAAACTCGAATTCGATTTCGATTTCGATTTTGAAAAATAACGGAAATTCAAGGCGTGAACAAACACAAAGAAGGAGGGGGCAGGACAGCAAGGGAAAAATAGGAAGGAACCGCGCAGCGAGCGAGCAGCGCTTACTGTGAGCACCGCAAACCGTAAGCCGCAAACCGCAAACCGTTAACCGTTAACCGAACCGAACCGGCGAGCGTCGAGCAAGAAACTGAAACCGAAACCGAAAGCGCCAGCAAGACGGCAAAGCGAGGCAGCAAACGAGCAGCAGCAGCGACCGCGGCAGCGGCAGCGACTGCGACTGCGACTGCGACTGTGAGGCGAACAGCGGCAGCGGCAGCGGCAGTGAGAGCAATGGAGGGCAATGCGCGCAGGCGCCGCAACAGCAGCACGCCAGGTGGCGCCACACGCGCCAGAGCCAGCAGGCACAGGACCAGGCCCTCAGTCCCCTCCATCGCCATTGTGCCGGCCAGCCGCAAAGGCCACAGCAACGACAACGGCAACAGCAACAGCATGGTGGCCTTCGGACGCACCTGCTCGACAACGGGCACAGCGGGCGGGCGACAGCGACGCCAGCGGCTGGACACGCCACGGCCGATGGGCAGGCCGCTGGCGGCGGCGCACGAGCAGCTCGAGCTGCTGCTCACGCGCATCGAGCGCGAATCGGAGACCAGCCAGACGACGACGTCGACGACGCTGGCGGCACTGACGGCGCGACGACGCAAGCCGGTGGCGGCGAGGGCGGTGCGCCGCCAGATGGAGCATCCGCCGCCGGTGCCAACGGTGACGCCGCTGAACAGCGCCCGCAACAACAACAACAACAACGACAGCAACTACAACAACAGCAACAACAATGGACCGCTGATGGAGCTGCCGTTGGCAAGCAGCTGCTGCAACGTGGTGCCAGGCGACGGCGCCGCGAAGCTGGAGCGCAGCGGTCAGCTGGTGCCGCTCGCACACAACCCGCAGATGCTGCTGCCGGAGCAGCGGCGGGCGCTGCTCGAGCTGCTGGCGCGCACCGACCACAAAGACCAGGCGATTGTCCAGATGCTGAGCGAGAGCAACGCGACGGATGCCGGCGATCCGTCGCGCGATGCCATGCGCCTGACGCTGCAGACGCTGTAAGTACAACAACAACAAAAACAACAAATCTCCAACGTATCCAATCACTCTGCATAACAATAACAACGCCTGGCTGCGCAGCTCGCGTCGCTGCCGGCGTCGTTGTTTCGTGTGCTTGCGAATGATGTCATCGTGGCCACACGAAGTGCTCGCCACTCTCTCTATCTCTCTATTTCGTTCTCTCGCCAAATTTGACAGCGTGCTCTCACACGCACACACTCACACACACAGACACATCGAGACATACAGTGTTGGCAGTCAGCTGCCAATGCGCTGCTGACGCCATCGACGACGACGTCGCTGCCTTCGCTTCGACGGAGTTACTCACCCAAGAGCAAACTTCAGCGCTCGCCCGCTCGCGTTTGCAAATAAGCTACGGCAGCGACAGCAACGGAGAGTGCCAAAGTTTTCAGCTCTTGTTGTTGTCTACCCATTGTCAAGGGCGCTGAGGGGGGTATGCTACACCTACACTGTCCGTCTGTCTGTCTGACTTGCTGGTTAAACCCTTTCAACTCGTCAGCTGTCGGACATACTTCTAAGCTTTGCTATCACACTCACTTTGCGTAAAATCAAAAAAATTCCCATGTCTTTCGCCGTCTTTAAATTCAATTTGTTTCTGACATACTCTCTTTTTATTATCATCATCATAATGCTATTATTTACGATACTATGTGGTCTACAGTTTAGTTATTTACCTACTTCTTTTGGCGAGATGTTTCATTGCATAGTAGTATTGACCTATGACCTATAATACTACATTACTATACAGATTACAGACAGATTAGATTACTACAGATCACTTATTTACATGCTGAAGATCAACTTAGTAATTCATTGCATTCTACAATACTATAAAGTCTGATAACCTAATTATTAATTATTAATTTGTCTGTTCAAAAAGTCAGTCTGTAACATTCCATAGCTGTTGCGCCGTCAGTTTCCATTATTTACAAAACTATATAGTCTACAGTTTACTTATTTACATGCTGAAGATTAACTTAGAAATTTCATTTCATAGGTCATTCTACAACACTATAGTTTAATGATGATTAACGTAATAATTTTATATAGGTCTTTCACTTATTATATACATATCTGCTTAATAGCAATAATAATAATTTCACTGCATAGACCATCTACTTATTATATACTTGTCTGTTCAAAGAGTCACTCTGTAACATTCCAAGCTATTGCCCCTTCTATTAGTATTATTATTATTATTTACAAATCTATATAGTCTGAAGATTAACTTAGTAATTTCATATAGGCCTTTTACTTACTATATACTTATCTAACAATAATAATAATTTCACTGCATAGACCATCAATCCACTTAAGATCTACCTATCTGTTGGAAAAGTCGCTCTGTGAAATTCCGTGGCTCCTCCCCCTTTAATTTCTAGCACAGTTTGCTATTTTAAAAGTTGCTTCTGGCTTATTTCTTTTTATAGTGAGCTAAAGAACAAGTGAAAATGATGCACACTTTATTAGCTTGCAATTTTGTTGCCTTTATTTTCTGGCACTTTTCATAATTTCGCCGCTGTCGACAGACAGTCCAAAAGTGGCTCGTAGGGTGTCTCTTAGTTGCGCACCAGCGAATTGTGGCATTTTTTTGAGGTGTTGTTGTGTCGTGTCGTTGTTTGTTTGTCGCCCAGCGTTGTGATTAGAAATATTTACTACCGAGTGCTACCTCTACCCACACTCAACACACGCACACACTGCTGGGGGGGGGGGGGGTCAGCCCATTGACAACGGTATTTGGTATCGGAACGAACCCGAACCGAACTCGAACTTGACCCCTGAAGAGGCCAGCGCTGTTATGTTATTGTATCTATTCCATTTCCTATGTACTTAAAACTCGCACTTAATAAGCACAATTTATGTCTGCCTTATCTGCGTGTCTGCGGTATCAATCTGCAGCGACATGGGCTTTACAATGTTCCAGCTCAACCTTCAGCTAGATGGACAGTAGGAAATGAGTGACTGAGTCGCACCTCGATAACGTCTGCAAGATCGAATAGTAAGTAGTATGCCGTCGAGTTTGGCAGAGTGCTAATAACTCTACAAATATTTGCATATGCATAGAGGGTAGCGGCTAGTCGTGCACGCATGTGTTGTCAACGTTACATTTTAATTACACCTTTTTGTGTTAACATCGCGCTGTTAACACTGTCAGCTGTTAGCGTCACTCTCACATCTGACAACTTACAGCGTTCCACTTGTCACTTGAATTATGCTAAAGAATACATTAGCAACTAGAGACTGGCTCTACGCTGCTGTTCGCTGAAGATCTTTAGAATTGCGATTGAAGTAAGCTATTTATAGCAGTAGACTTCGCTTCTATTAGTGATATTCGTTATGATATTCGTTATTGAAATGTTTGCATATCAATTTGGTGTTATTAAGAGCTCAAGATGTTTGCTATTGTCGGGTTTATGATGACTATTAGACTACAACATAGTTGACAAGCAAAGTATAGTTGTCGCAGATCTTTGCAAACGGAGAACTTAAGAAGCTTAAGATGCAAAACTTTTCGCCTTAACTCTAACTTCGACTTCATTCGCAGCCAGTTCCCATTGCTGAACTCTATGGGCTATAGGACGACTCACTATATAGGTATATATATATATGCATACATATGATATATGCTGACGCGTATTTACGTGTTTCCAAAAATTCGTACTTAGTTTTTAGTTGCCAGAGCGTGAGCGCGAAAGCAATGCGCACACACACATACATAGGTATATATATGTATATAGGTATTTTGTGGAATATCTCTCGCAACTCTCTCACTCTCCCGCTGAGCAGCACCTGAAGCAGAGCTATTTGGCAACTGTGTTTTGGTTTTTGTTTTTTGCACTTTTTGCGCTCGCCTGATATGAGGAATTCTCGTAATCAAATACTACGGCCAAAGCCAAATAATCGACAACTGTTTGCAATTGAAATTCGCGCTGACTTTTTGCTACTTCTTCTTCTCTTTTTCTGAGATAAAATTTGCACATTCTGTGGCAAATAGTTGGGGCCGGGCGACGGGGGGGCCGTGAACACTATTGGCATAACAGCGCCACACCTCTCGCACCGCCCGCTGGCCCCTCCCCCGTCCTGTGCACCTTTGGCTGCCCCAAACTTGAGCTTAGAATGGCGACTTGATGACTATACTATACTTGCTTTTTGTCATATTTCAGCGGGCTCTGCTTCTGCTTATTGTTTTTGTTGCTATTCCGCTGCGCTTTATTTGTTTGATCAATAAATTTGCGCGTCGCCTCCGAGTCCCGCTCCCGCTCCCCCTCCTGAAAGAGAAAAATAAAGAACTAGGTAAGAATCGTTGCCTCATCGCGGTGCCTTTATTAATGAAACTGCTCTTCGAATGTTTTTTTTTTGGCATTTGGGCTTTCGCGGTTTCCATTTCCACTTCCATTTTCACCGCTTTGATTGTGTCATATTATTTGCTCAGCTGCAAAGTGGAGGGGGCGACTGGGATGACGATTAACATAGCAACCTTAACCCTGATGACCCAGACCCGAGACCAGAGACAACAATACGCTAACTCGCAGCGAGTCCCACAAATATTCGTGGACAACAGCTCAAAGTATTGTATTAGATGAATATATATTTCACTCTCTTTCCCACATGCGAACTTTGGCTGCATTAGCAACTGAGAACTGCATATACTATGCGTAGTTTATATCTTATCCGCAATTTATTTTACAGTCCAACTTCGCTATAGCTAGTGGCTGTTTTCAGTCGGCTTTTCGCAGATAACTTAAAACATTCTGGAATAGAAATAACTCTCTTTTGAAGTGTATAATCTAATGTGTCCTTTGGTAGTTTGCTTCGACTTTACACTCTTCTATATAGGCAGCAGGGACTGTGGCAATTATTTAATTGCACCGCAGCAAATTGAAGCTAATGAAGCGTTCTCCAGCTGCCAAGTGAACCGACCCCACGCGCAATTGAAGGGTATGCGCACAGTTTGCTATTTTTGACATTGGCCTTGAGACGCCTTTCGCCTTCGCGCCTCTGCTCTCTGCTCTCTGCTCTCTGCTGGGGGAATTGCGTGTCGGCAGGCCATATGAAACCCAGCGGAGACACGATGGGACTCCCAAAGGGGGTGTGGGGGCGACCCATCGCCATGCGATACTATGACGCTATCGGCGTGCGAGGCTGATGCAATTAGCCGGCGCTGCCTGCTCTGTGTGTGCTAATCATCGAAATGGCAAACGACGACTTCGACTTCGACTGCGACTTCGATTTTGACGTTGAGCGTTGCTTTTTATTTTGATTTATTAGCGCCAATTTTGTTGTTTATCCCACCGACGTAACCTAAACTCACCTACTCCCTCCCCCTCCTTGCACACGGCGCGCCGTCAGTCCGCTGGCGCTGAAGCCCGGCGATTCGCCGTACTGCAAACGTTTCTGGGCCGGCCATCGATATCTGAAGGAACGTCAGAAGCTGCACCAGCAACTCCAGCCGGGCGATATGCGCTACAAGGAGGTGAAAATCTTGCGTTCGCCCAACGGCAAGTTCTTTCTCTCCAAGACGCTCGAGGATGAGCTGAAGGACGAGAAGCAGGTGCTGGACTTCATCGACTCGCAGCTGTACAGCAGAAAACAAAAGGCGATGACGCCCGAACAGCGAGAGCGGCAGGCGCAGGCGCTCAACGAGCGCGCCGAGCTCGATCGGCAGAAGCAACAGGTGAGCGAGTGGCGGCAGCGTCATCGTCTGCACGAGCTCAAGCGCGCCAAGATCGAGGCATTCAAGTTGGCCAAGCAAATGCGCGAGTCGCATCTGTTGCCGGTCCAGCGCCAATTGCCCGTCATTCCCGAGGAGCAGGCCGTGGAAGAGCCGGCGGAGCGTGAGGCGGAGGCGCAGCTGGTGGACGACGATGAGACGCCACGTCCCACAGCCAGCCAACTGGCCATGCCGGAGGAGGTCAGGCAACTATATCTGCAGCGTCAGCACTTTCTGCAGCAGTGCCAGCAGAGCAATCTCTACAACAATCCCAATTGTGCAGCGCCCTGGAAAATGTTTGCCAAGTAATCTATGCTCCCCTCCCTCCTTGCTTCCTTCCTATTCCGCCGCTTGCTAACTCCTTGCTAACTGTCACACAGCATTGCCAGCAATCTGAGCGCAAAGCTGACGGCGCAAGCCGATGCCGAACTGCATCGCAGCATTGCGGGCTACCTCAAGGATTTCGTGGACACCGAAGCACGCTTTGGCAATCAAAGCGGGTGAGCGTGCAGTGCCAATCCAATCCCCCGATGTGAAGTGGTCTATTCTATACATAATTTTTCGGTTTGTCCCTTCTATATGTTCCCCTCTGTCCGCAATGGGCACATCAAATTTGTTAGCAGCGTACGCACAAATTCAATGTAGATTCAACTGAAAATATTTCGACTTGACCATAGCATAAATTTTAGAACTAAATCCAGTAAAAACAATATATTACAAATATGCAGCTATGAGAAGTTCACATGGGAACAGTTTCAACATATCCAAGAAACCGCGAAAATTTAATTCAAAACTCAGTTTGTCATGTTATCGTTGCATACTTTTAGTAGGCGATGTCTAAAACCATTCGTTTTGAACATCAAAAGGCATTGCATACTTTCGTGCGGGCACAGGAACGGCACGGGAATTGACGCTTTCGAACAAAATTTCACTGCATACTTTTATGGGCCAATATGAGCAGTCCTTCAATGGAAAAATTTCCAGAACTTGGCCAATTCCTGGCGCATTGTGGCCAGTTTCGATTTATTCGACTGCCAAGGATCAGATCTATCGGTTGGCATACAAAATTAGGGGTCATCTAAAAATCCGACACTTGGAAAAAATTCATACCCAATCATGTAAAATTTTGGTCGAAAATAAAAAATCCGGGATATCTCGAAAACTACAAGGACAATTTTGATGTCCTTTGGTCAGCTGATTGTGCTTATTGAAACATGTTGTGTGACATAGGATTCGACAGGATCCGCAGGGATATAAACGAGTTATAGCTAAATTTCTCATAACCAAAATGTCCTTGTAACTCGGTCATTTCAAGCACTTTCGTCCTTCTTGTTGCAGTTTTCGACATTTCAAGTTTAGGCGAACCTGTGTGCCAAAGGACATCCTTGTAGTCCTTTAAATAGCCGAGTTACAGATGATTTTTGAATTTTTTAACAATTTTTGCATACCCCACCCTTGCAAAATTTTGGCGTGAAATATTTGGCGACATCTTCGAAATCCTTGAATGCAGTTCGATAGCCTTGCTGTTCGTGATCACAAACATACATGTCCTTTTGAAATCCCCTGGGACACGGCCAAGCTACAGCAATAAGATCGTCCTTTTCTGGCAAATACGCAGCCGCCCGAAAGTAGACAACACATTTTGTAATTTGCGTTTCAAGTGAAAAAAAAATTCGTCTTCTCTTTTTAATGGGTGATTTTTCGTCGTGAATCGATACAGTAAATTCAATTTATACAGGAACTTACAACTAACTAAGACTATGGATTACACACTAGAGAACTATGGAATTATGTGGTCGTTTTAGGCAAACTACTTAAGCATGTTAATTAATTAGATTAGTTACTTGTACATTCGACAAATACGTTCAGATTGTCGCAATATTCAAAGATGCTTTCTCGTTAAAGTGTGTGTGTGTGTGTGTGTGTGTTTGTGTGATGTCAACAGTGGCATTTTCTTTTGTTGCAGTTCGTGGTCAGAGAATTACAACTAAATTATTCAACATAAACTAAGTAATATAGCTTAAGCCTAGATGTATTAGCGCGATTTGTGTGTTTGTGTGTCTGTATCTGTGAGTTTGTGTCTGTGTGTGTGTGTGTGTGTACTTGGCTGTAAAAAAAAGTACAATAAATATGTGTGGCCGAACTAAGGAATTGTACAGTTGTTGCATCTCCGCCTCACAGCAAATTGGAGCAGCTGACCTCCGAGGCGGCGCAATCGGTTGAGCGTGGCAGGAATTGTATGTGCTGCCAGGTGGCATTGAAGCTGCACCGCAACGAAAGAGACAGAAAGACAGTTCGTTAGTTAGTTAGTTGACTGGAGTGCAGAGAAAGTCGATTTCACACTCACAGATAGCGCTCGGCCAGCTGGCGCTCGACGTGCGGCTTGATGCGCGCATAATCCTTGTCCGCAATCGAGGTGCTGCAGTGCTGCTGCATGTAGGCGAGCGTGAAGAGCTCGTTCTCATTGTACGACCGCAGTCCAGGCACGCGCATTCGCTGGGTCAGTCCCAGCGCCTCGTAGGTGACCACCTGATCGATGCCCGCTCCCTGGATGGCATTGCCCGCATCGATGGCCGACACGAAGCTGCTCAGGGCACGTGCTGCAGTGCGTGCGGCGCTCAACGTGACGTGGAAGCTCTTCAGCGCCTCCTGCGACATTTGGCGCAGCTCCCAGGCCAAGTGCGGCGGCTGACCGGCGGCCAGACAACTGACATCGGGCTGAGCATACTGGATTTCGGGCACCGCGTCGCTCACGTCTGTGCCCTGCGCATTGAATTGCAGCAGGAAGACGGACAAATTGTTGATCAGCGTCTCCAGGATGTCGGTGCCAATGCGCGCAAAGTTCACAGCGCTGCAGGGCAGAGAGATAACATTAGAGCGTGCAGCTGAACGAGGGCAGAAGTTAACTTACACCGGGTAGCGGTAGTCGTAGTAGTTGTTGTTGACGAGCACGCGCGAGACGAGCAGCATGTTCAGCTTGTTGGAGTACGCGATCGGCTGCTGATGATCCCTTGTGTACATCTCGGACACAATGCTGCAAAGGCACAAAGCACAAATGTCATCAACTGTGGCTGACAAGAGTACAACTTTTCGAGTACTCACACATCGAGCATATTGAGCGTCTTCAGTTTGTCCTCCATGCGCGACCGTCGGAATGTCCAAATCGACTCCAAGTGCTCCACGAAATTCAAATTGCTGAGCAACAGCTCGTTGTAGTAGTCGCTGATGTACTGCGGCTGGTCGAGCACCTCGCCGGGTATGCCGAACTGCACACGCATCTCGTTCAGTTTCTTTTGCAGGAACTGACGCGCCGTCGGCTCCAGCCAGCTGGCCTGGCCCAGGGACTCCTGCAGCTGGTTGCGCAGACTGTAGAACATCAGTTGCAGGAACTTTTCGTTGCCCAGCGTCTTGTTCAGAGCTTGCGGCTCGCCGCCACTGCGCTGCCTGTTGGTCGCCTCAAACTGCTGCTTGGGCGGCTTCTGCTGCAGCGCATCCACGGCAAAGGGCAGCCAGTCGCGCACCACTTTGCTGCAGAAGAGCCAGCGCGGATAGCTGGCCGTGCGTCCATAGATGCCGTGATCGAAGTTCTCCGACAGCGTGCGATACTCCTTGGACAGATGCGGCAGCATTTGGCGCACCAAAGACCACACGATAAAGTTGTGAATCGGCCTGCAAGCGGGCAAAGATTGTAAATGATTGTAGAGCTGCTGGTGTACAACACGAATACGCACTTCTTGTCCGTCGTGGAGATCAGCATGGACATCTCATGGAAGACCTCGACGTTGCGCACCAGCACCTCGGTGTCCTCGGTGATGTGTGTGTTGGGGAAGATGGCTTTCAGCGACTCCATAATGGGCAGCTGTGGAGGAGCATAAGTTATAACTAATTAGCCAGAAGGAGAAAAACACTGCTGACGTTGCATAAACAAAGTGCTTTAAGCTCTCAGTCTTTTCAAGCAGCTACGTTTGCTGCTCTCGAATTGATTAAATCCTGTCAACTGAATTACATCCAATCCCATTTCTTTCTCAAGAACTTTCTTTCAACTAAACTTTCTTCTACTGCTCCCCAGTTATTTTCCGGTGTGACTCAGAACGCTGCTGACCTTGGCCAGACCACAGTCTCAGTCTCAATCTCAGTCTGATATGCAGCTTAGATTAGAAACCAGTTGGGACTTAGATTTGAGATCATTTCGCGGCTGTCAACTTGACAGCTTGATTGCCAACTCGTTTTGCAGGGACTCGCGAACTGCACTCACCGATGGCGCAATGCTCTTGAGCTCCGCGAGGCGCAGCAGCTTGTTCAGCTGGCGTTCTCCGGATGCCTTGGCGGACTCAATGTGATTGACGATGCGCTGCTCGTAGTGGAAGATGTCGTCCGCAAAGAGATTCGCCTCCCGCGCCACCATGCCTGCGAAGTAAAGAACTTGTTTAGAGTCTATATTTGAGCTGGTAATTGAATCGCAACTTACCCATGTTGATGGCAAAGTCGCGCAACAGCTGCTTGTAGCCGTTGACGACCTCGACGTCGGCGTCGGGGCCATAGAAGTACTTGTCGGGCAGACCCAGTTCGCCCTCGTCCAGGGTAATGATGTAGTCGTAGGGTATCGTGTAGCTGTTCTCGACGCTCACGCGGTAGTAGGGAAAGATGCCGTACTTGGCGTGCAACGACTTCAAGGCGCTCTTGTAATCCCAGTTCTGTAAGCGATTCGTGGCCTGCCAGTCACCTGAGAACGGAGCCAGTGGAAGGGAGGGAGGGGGGGTTGAGTAATCAAATAATCAAATAGTATCATGCGGTAATCTGGTAATCCGGTATAGCGGGGAATGACCCAGACCCAGACGCTGCTGTGCTGTTCGTTCGTTCGTTAGTGGTCGCAACATCGGGCGGCGCTAATGAAATTCCCCAGAAGCGCAGAGGCATGAAGTTATTATTATTATTATTATATTTGGCGAAACCTATGCCAGCTAAGCTGCATACTTGTATCGCTGGCTATAAATGTCTCGCCATCCGCTTCTGTATCTGTATCTGTGGCTTTGGCTGTCTCTGCTTTTGCCTTTGCTATCTCCCGATTGATTTTATACCAATTAAAAGCGCTAAAATGTTTGCCTGCAACGTCTTGGAAATTTCGGAGCGACAACCGTATTGCAGCCATAAACAAAGCCAAAAAAAAAAAACAAGAAAAAGAAAGCCCAGTAAACCATTCAGACCGCACTGCGTATTCCCTAAAAGAACTCGAAGCCAGTTCTTAGGAAATAGCTAGCAATAAGTTGAGGAAAAACTTGACACAAATACAATCTAACAATATGAATTGATTTGGGAAAGGAATAAAGGGACTTAACTCCAATTAGCATTATTGTAAGCAATTCCTAGCCCATCAATACAAGGCACAAATATTGAGTTGGAACTTGCAAATTACCAGCATATGCTGCGAAATTGAAAATCATTGAGGAGTCACTAACATCTGTGATTCATAATCGAATAGCTATGGGAAATATTTAGAGTAGTATTTCAGCTGAACTCCTTGCCCTGACACAGCAAGGTCTTTCGCAGTGCTTGATGTCGGAAATGGGTGCAATCGAAATGCTTAGTTGAGTTTTTATGGCGCAGCATTAGTACGCCAATTGAAGCACTTTGCACAGCCCTAAAACCCATCGAGGCAAGGTGTGTGAGTGAGCAGGCAACTCGGAATCTGTCGCTGGGGTATTCCAATCTGAAACTGGAGCCAAGTGCCATCAGGCAGCTGATGGGCGGCATTTTGGAACTGGCAATTGATTGTGTCAGCTATGTTTGCCAGGCTAATTAGCGCCTGCGAATCGAGAAAACCAAAAACACTGAATGTATATCGAAGATGTGGACGCGAAGAGAAAAAACTAGCTAGCCGTGCTAGCCGGATTTAGTGTGGTGTTATAGTTATATTTTATTTTAACAATTTTGACAATTTATTGCAAATCAATGCGAGCACTTTAATTAACTTCAATTAAAGGCATCTGCCAAGCAGCGAGCCGTATATAAACTGATCGCTGCCCCGAAACGACGCATCAATCCAGTGCAGCAGCTCCAGAGCACAGCTTCACCCAGCACCTTCGTCGTCGTCCACGTTCCCAGCATGAACAAACTTGTGGTAAGCAGCGGCCACAGCGCTCCAGAGGATCACCAGCTCACCTCTTTCCCTCTCTCTCTCTCTCTCTCTCTCTGTCTTGGCTGTAGTTTTTGGCCTGCCTGGCTGTTGCTACGGCACGTCCTGACCTCAGTCGCCAGTCGTATCGCTACGAGGTGGGCAGCAACGAGAACGTCGTCTCCACCCCTGTGGTGACCACCTCCTACCAGCCCACGGCCTCGGGCAGCACCTACTTCAGCAGCTCCGGCCCCACCGTCGGACAGCTGAGCTACAACAGCAACGGCGGCAGCGGCGTCGGCGTCGGCGGCTTCACCAGCGGCGGCGGCTACACCAGCGGCGGCGGCGTCTCTGGCGGCGTCACCTATGCCACCGGCGGCAGCTCCACGCTGGGCAGCTACAACGTTGGCGGCGGCAACGTGGTCAATGACGTCATCGGCCTGACTGGCATCCACCCGGGACCCGCCATCAACTACAAGGAGCAGGAGGCGTACATCAGCCACTTGGCCAACTTCCAGCCCGCTCAGGTGACCAAGCACTTCTACCTGCACACCGCTCCCGAGGATCACGATGAGCAGCAGATCGTGCGCTACGTGAACGTGGGCAGGCCCCAGAAGAACTATCGCGTGGTGTTCATCAATGCGCCAGCCTCCACCACCAGCAAGGCCAAGATCATTGCCAACGTGGCGCCCGTCGAGGAGAAGACCGCCGTCTACGTGCTGTCCAAGAAGTCGAACGCTTTGGACGTCAGCGCCGAGGTCGTCACACAGCGTCCCGTCAACAACAAGCCCGAGGTCTACTTCATCAAGTACAAGACCCCCGAGGAGGCTGCCCACGCCCAGCAGACCATTCAGGGTAGGCGCCACAGTTCGCTCAGCTGCGCAATCCCCACTAATTGCAACTCTGCTTCCACTTCGACTTGCAGCCAACTACGATGCTCTTGGCGGCAGCTCTCAGACCAGCGATGAGGGTATCGTGCCCGTCTCCTCCGTCATCAACAGCCTGGGCGACAACGGCGCCTCCGGTGTGCTGGCTGATGCCAACGGCGGCGTCAACATTGTGGGCACTGGCGGCGTGCCAATCGCCGAGACCGGCGGCTCCGTGCAACTCGCCGGCAGCAGCAGCAACACCCAGAGCTCCGCCACACAGATCGGCAGTGGCTCGCTTGTGGGCAACAATGTCATCCAGACCACCTATCTGCCCTCGAAGCCCATCCGTTCGGTCAAGTACTAAGACGGGTCCACCACCAACTACGCATCCTGCCACATGTGCTCGACTCGATTGCTTCTAACTGAAGGATCCGCAATGCTGATTGGGGATTGCTTCTTCTAGAATTTGTTCATGTAACTTTTGCGATATTTTCCTTAACTCATTTTTTTTCAACTATTTTTTTTTAATAAAAATTAAGCAACTCTTAAGGCATTCAAAAAATAAGCACACAAGTGTTTCAAGTGGGTTTAAAGGGTTACAGAAATTAAAGGATTGTTAGGCAAAGTCTGTCTAAATGTGGAGGGGAAAGACTTACATAACAAAGTTCAGTAAGATATCGATCTTAAAAGCAAATGTTAAAAGACAAAAATCTTAAGACTACACTTGATTAAGTTAAATGAAGTTTTGTTAAAAATTACACAAGTTTAATGATAATAGAAAAGCATATCATTTTATATAATAGCATTCAATCTGCTAATGAAATGGTGCTCATATATCTAGTTGAGCTAGTTGCAGACGTGGAAATATGATTCAAAGGCAATGCAAAGAATCTTTTGACATTCTTCTTCAATACAAATGGATTAACATCAGATTAAAAAGGACAACGAAATTGATTGAATGTATAACTACTGATCGAAGAGAAATTGAAGTGGAAAGTTTCGAGCGGTGCCTTGCACAAGCAGACATCTAACTGCGACTCCCCCCGCGGCCTGCCCCGCCCTATCGCCCTTCGCAATCGAGCCAAGTATTTGGCAAGCTCTTCATAATTGTTGGAGCGACAACAACAATTGAAGCGACCACCGAAAACGTTGGCAAATAAATTAGCGTCTTTAAGAAAATAACAACAACAACAAGACGAAATACATATAAAAAGCAAAGGCAAGCGACAAAACACAAACGCGAAGCAAAGACAACAACAACAACCCGCTGAAGACGAATTCAAAATCCAATCGGAGAGCCAACCACAGAGAGCTCAGCTCGGCGAGCTGCAAGGTCACTTCGCGCCACTGCAGCTCATTAAAATACCAGAAAGTATTAAATAAATATAGAGAAATACACACACACACACAAACATACATATATATATTGTATAATTGTCTGTACATCTGGCCCAAGTTGCCACGCCCCACGAGCCAACAAATTTATGCAGCCAACGCTGGGCGATAGATACAGATAGATAACGCCTGTGACGGTTTATTTCAGTTTGGTATTTTCGCGTTTGGTATTTTTCGATGATGATATCGTATCGTATCGCTGCTTGCATCGTTTGGTATCGCTGCCAGAGCATCTGCATATTAATGGTTTTTGTCGATCTTTGCATAAAGATAATCACACCTACTAAATAAAAGATACGATCTCTGTGTGGCTTCGGTCGCAACGCTACCCAAAAAAAAAAACATTTGTCCCTCGGTTTTTACTGTCAACGTTCATAAAAGCTTACATAAATTTTCATATTGTGCGGTGTGTGGTTTGCAGCTCAGTGATTGGCGGGGCGGCTAAGGGGGGAGGGGGGGGGACGCATGAAAATTATTGATATGGATATAGATATGCATTTGGATATACGATATGGAATGCCTAATTGATAATTATCGTTTTGTTCGCTTTCAATTCAGCAGCGAGCTGCTAATAACTGAATTAGTCGATCGCCTAAACGATCAGCTGTTTTCAATCAGCTGTTTTGTTAAGCGATCCTCACAGCCGCGCGGGTGGAGGGGGGAAGCTCTGTTTAGCGACGATCGATTTGATTTAATTATAGTTAATAATAAATCATTGTTACGAAGCGAATGATCAATTGGATCACTAAATGCAACAAGGTTTTGAGATTAATTTGCTTACAATCAGTGATTTATTCGATCTTGTTCAACTAAAGATCGAAGATCGACTCAGTAAATGTATTTATATTGAGACGAGATCTCGATCTCGAGTGCAATTGAATTGCATTCCCCGTTTCCCGTGGAATAGCGTGTCAATCAGTGCACGAGATGGAATCAATCGGAATGAGCTGCGCTAGTGATTGAATGAATGAGCTCATAAATCGATTCACCCGATGACAGCACCTTATGCAAATCTATAGCGATATATATTCATAACACATATAGTATCTATAGAAAACAAAACTGCTTCCACATTTGGCCAAATTATGTTTTATGAGTTTATATGGCGCTCTTTTGTGGCGACCTCCAAGCGCAAGCGCCTCTTCAGGTGAATGTGTCGCAGAGTCTCAGTCGCATTTGGGTTTAAATTCGTGGTTGGGGTTTGTGCATTCGCCAAGACAACAAAAACACAGCTGAACTGACTCATCGGCTATATTTATTGCTCTGATTGTTATTGTTATTGTTATTGTTGCTGAGTGGTTTAGGAGGCCACCTTTTCAAGCTATTATTGTTGCCCATGGGAAACACAATTTACAGTCATCATAATCATATTTGTATTACGAAATTTGGCATGCGGAAGATGTCGGCAACTGTAGAATACATATCTGCATAGACTATCGCCAATTTATTGTGTATTAGAAACCCATCAAAGTTCTCTATTGTATTTCTTTCTAATCGTTGTATATTTCTTAATTAGCTTAATCTAAAATAAGTTGCTTGCCAATTGAAATCTAATCGACATAAGAATACACTTCATTTTACTTAACTCTTGAACGAGAGAAATGAATTTGCCAGCAATTGATTTGATGAAAACGCTGACAGACAAATAGTAAATAGTTTCACAAATATGGCATATAGGAAGCCTACAGTTAAAAGAGGAATACAACAATTCAGTTGGTTGCTTACAGTTTGTGCCGCAAATGAGGCAACGTTGTGGCATCCGTTAGTATGCATTCTTAGCATCAATCAATTTCCGAGGCTCAATCACATTATTTGGCGCAGCTGCTTTGCATATGAAGCACTAACTGTGGCTTTATGTAAGTCAACATTTGAATCGCATTCAATCAGAGATCGTGTCATTCATATGGCTGGCTGCTATATGAAATCATCTTTTAACTGCTTGCAAATTTGCAAGTTAATCGATCAACTCGAACAGTTTTTGATCAAATTTGATCAAGAGGCAGGCAACAGAAGCGGAGAAAAACCCAAAGCAAACTAGTTTCGCGTCTATTGGACTGGGCTGGTCAAGTGGAGGCCTAAAGGTGCCGTTTAATGAGATGCACAGCGCCACAGAGCCGTCAACAAGCCTACAAAAAGTTGGCAATTTGTTATTTATTTATTTTTTCATTTTCGTATTTATTTGTTGCTGTTGAGTCTATTAGAGACAGCAGCATTATATGGCATGCCAGATATGCTCGATGAGTATCTATTTATAATGTTCGGCTGGCTGAGGCCAAAGCAACAGTCAAGTTCAATGCCAAAGCTGCCAAAAAGAAGCGATTGCCGAAGCAGCGCCAAGAGCGCGGCAGGGGGGGGGGGTGGACAAGAGGTAAGCGGCTTTTGTTGAAATGTAAACCATGGCTACGCGGCGTTCAAGAATCGGCCACGCCCCGGCTCCAAGTAGACAAGCTGCAGTCGAGTGTGATCGACTTCGAAATACCCGCTAACAAACCGATGCAATTGTTGAAGGCAATTAATTGTCCAAGTCTATCGAGTACTCGTGATGAAAGTGAACTGAAATCATTCATTGAAGTCAGCAGTATCAGAAGTCAGAGTATTGCAAACGGTTTGGGCACTTATAATACCCTTGTCGTCAGGGGGTAACGGGTATGCAAAGCAGGCAGTCCATCAGTTGACGCATCTGCGAGATACATTTGTGCATTCGGAGATTTGAATAAATTTTAGGTCACATTGAGCGCTCGATCTCGCGCCTATGAATCTTTGAATCTTTGAATCTCGAACGTGTTGATTCATGAATGCTGCTCAAGCATCTTGAATCTTGAAAGTTGTATGCTTTTTTCTTGTTGTTCGTTTCGTTTGATGCCGTTTGCTCCAAAGTTGGAGAAGAGCTGAGCGCAGCTGAGAGTTCGCAGCGATTTACATAAATTACAACAACAAATCAAACTGGCGACGACGACGTCGACTGCGCTGCCCGCTCTGCTGGCGACGAGGGAAACATCTCGCATATAAGTCAAGTGGAGCGACAAGAAATGCAACCATTGCCCCAGAGCGATCCAATCCAACTCCACTCACAATTCCAACTCGAAATCGCGACGCGACATTTACAAACAAATACAATCATTCGGGACACCACAGGATTAAGTTTACAAGGATAACTCGTGGGAAATCATCATGCAGCATCTAACAACTCAACAGCTTCTGCTCGCCATCGCCATGGCTTTGCTCGCCGCTGTCCAGGCTCGTCCTCAATACGGCTACGAGCAGCCACAAGCCAGCGATCTGCTGGTGGGCGGCGTTGGACTCGGCAATCCCAACGTGCAGTTTCTGGGCGGCCAGCTGCCCGCGTCGCATCGTGGCGGCGACAAATACCTGCCGCCGGCGAGCACCACACAGGCGCCGATAATCAACAAGAAGTTCTACTTGGTGTCGGCTCCCGAGGACCACAGCAACGACGGCAAGGTGAAGCATCTGGTGCTGGGCAGGCCGCAGAAGAACTATCGCGTGGTGTTCATCAAGGCGCCGGCTGGCGATAATGCCAATGTGAAGTATTCGGCCGAGTTTGCGCCACAGGAGGAGAAGACGGTCATCTACGTGCTGAGCAAGAAGGACAACGATCTCGATGCTGGCGACATTGCCACACCGGCGCCAACGCAGCCCAGCAAGCCGGAGGTCTTCTTCATCAAGTACAAGACCGACGACGAGGCCAACCAGGCCCAGAAGGAGATCCAGGGACAGTACGACAAGCTGGGCGGCACCAACGAGTACCAGGAGGACAACAATGCGCCCATCACCTCGGTCATCGGCAGCCTCGATGGCCTCAATCCCGATGGCAGCTACAACTACCGCCAGATCAATCGTCCTGGCGGCAATGGCAACGGCCATCCTAGTGCCCAGTATCTGCCCAGTGGCCTCAAGCACTAAGCTGGCGGACTCGCATAGCCCCCCTACTCTCCTGCACCCCAAGTTCCCTACTTCATTCCCTTCCCCAACTTTGTTGTGTTGTTTAGTTTTAAGCATCGATATGAACACTATTTTTTTTTTTCAATTTTTTGTTTTTGTTTGTTAATAAATAAATTGTATATTTAAAAAGTACGCAACGTTCAGACTTCTCTCTCTCTCTCTCTCTACCTCTCTCTGTCTTGATCTGTTATAGGGTATAAGGTCGCGTAGTTTCCGCGCTATAAAATGCCATTTAAAAAATTAATAAAAATGCCATAAATAAATTGAAATGTTGCTCAAATCAAGCAAAAACCCAATAAAGAAGAGCGAGCAAAGAAGAAAAAAAGGTCTACGCCACACACAAGCACCCAAATACCAAATATCTAATGCCTTATACTGAAATTCAAATCAATTCAAATGTGTCCAAAAGTTCGACACTCAACAAAGCGCCCGGCGCCTGAAATAGCTCAAAATTAGCTTAAATGAAGTGAGAAATCAAAATAAGCTCATCAAATTTAATTATAATTGAATCAAACAGCGCATCTTTTCTTCAGCCGATCGTTAAACTGACGCTGCATGACAAAATATGAACTAAAGTGAGACGAGACGTGAAGACGCAACAGACAACAGACAACAGACAACAGACAAGAGACAAGAGACAAGAGACGCAGCCAGCAAGGAGGAACAATAAAACAATAACAAAATAGAGATACATAATTATGTATTTATTGAGATGATTTGGGAAATTCATTAGCGTTGATGTACATATAATAAATTAATCAAAAGGACTTGAAAAGGAAAATTTGGGAATGATTAAACAAAAGTAGAGAGTAGAAACGAGAAAACTGCAAAAGAAAGGGAAGCAAGGTCACAGCGAAAATAAAAGTGAATTGAAAAACATTTAAACAAAATCAAAACAAGCAAAGTTCGAGTACAAATAAGTAAATGAAATGTAGAGCAGACTCGACACAAACTATAACTAAAATGTGAACTTTCAACTTGCTTCGAGCAACCTTCGCAGTGGGGGAAACGTGTGGCGCTGTGAACATCTTCATAGGGCAATCGATAGGAGCAATTTTTCTTAATAAAAGTGATCATAAATCAAATTAGCTGTACCATTTTACCAAAATGCGACATGAAAGTGTGGGAATTACGCGTCAATTTATGCAAATCGAGGCGCAACGAGGCCCGAATCGACCTGAAATCCAAATCCAACGCCAAATCCAAATCAAAATCGATGTCAAGCTGTTGCCCGATGCTGTTCAATTCTCAAAAATGGGTATCGCTCATTGGCTGGCTTGATATTTTAATTGTCTGCGACTTGTTGACAACGCAGCAGCCAAGCCAAACGAATTAATCTACTAATCAGCCACGAGGCTGCGCAACGCAAGCCCAAACGCAACTCGCAACTCGCCAACAACAACAACAACAACAATGGAACGAAGCTAGAAATTATTCAATAGTTTGCAAAGGGCTCTGTGTGTGTGTGAGTGTGTGAATTGAGCAGTTCGAAAAGCGCAGATTAGATCAGAGCTAAGCTCAACTCATTAGTCAAAAAAAAGAAGAAACCAACAACAACAACAATGTACTAAAAACGTGCGAGGGCGTTGAATGATGCCGCTGAAGACAAAAGAGAGCCCACAGATGTGGACGGCGATAAATGATAAATGAGCCTACTAAAATGAGGCAAAACCCATAACGAGATCTAATTAACGAATGCAGGCGACAGCGCAAAAACGCATAAAGCTGAAAGCTGCCGACGCCGATAGTTGCTCGATAGTTCTGTAAAGTGAAGTCAACAAATCATTCATGAGATTGAGCTGCATGCCGCAATGCAGCCACATCAAACATACCAAATATTCAAGACGAATTATTTAAATGGTTCGCAAATTCCCAAATCACAAATATCATCTCCATGTGAAGTAAAGTTCAACGAATTCTAGTTCAAACTCAATTAAGTGCAGTGAGTGCTGACGATAGTTGCTCGATAGCCGTCGATTGGCTGCGAAAATCGCGAGCGTTGATTATGACACAAATTGCTTATCGCGAGATCTGGCGATAAAGCGATGTTGATGTTGTAAGCACTTTGTGCTGTTGCGTTTGTGCTTTGCTTCCGTTCGCGGGCTCACATTAAACGCACAATTAATTTGTGGCAAGTTCGTTGCCTAAGTCTTTTGTTTGGCCCACTAATTGGACCGCCGAAAGAGTGTGTGCAAAATACTGTTCTCGCCGAAAGTCGGGCACGAGTTCATATAAAAATGGCACAGCCAGCTCGATGCTGCATCACACAATCGGTGGCATCCACACGCAGCATGTTCAACGCACTCGCAGTCGCAGTTTTCGCTCTCCTCGCCTCGGCTCGCCTTGGCCAGGCGCAGTTCGGTTCGCCGTCGTCGCCGTCGCCGTCGCCGTCGCGTTACTACTTGCCACCCGTGGCAAGTGGCGAAAGTGTGGCGCCACCCCCGCCGCCGCCGCCACCGCTCATCACCAAGCAGTTCTACAGCGTGTCGGCGGCCGAGGACGCACAGGATGTGCAGCCGCGCACCAAGCATCTGGTGATTGGACGTGCCACACGCAACTATCGCGTCATCTTTATACGCGCGCCAAGCGCTCAAAGCGAGGCCGTCAAGTACACGGCCGAGTTGGCGCCGCAGGAGGAGCGCACCGTCATCTATGTGCTGAGTCGCAAGCAACAGGAGCTGGAGGCCCAGGACATCCAGCCGGCGAAGCAGCAACAAACAGCCGCCAAGCCAGAGATATTCTTCATACGCTACAAGACCAACGAGGAGGCGGCCGCCGCTCAGCGCGAGATACAGACGCAATACGACGAGCTGGGCGGCAACACCGAGCATGCCGCTCCCTTCGTGGCGCCCGTGCAGTCTGTGGTGGGTGCCCTCGACACCGCCCCCCTTGCAGCCCCTGCCGGAGCTGCGCCATTGACGCCGCCAGTCGAGGGCTATGATTACCAGCGGCCAGCGTTGGCACGCCTTTTTTAATGCGATCGCAATCGCAATCGGAATCGCAGCTAGCGATTTTTGGCGGGTCGGTTGCCTGGTTTGGTGGCTTGCTTGCCTGGTGTCGATTTAACGATCGACCCACGCGCAGCATAAGCCACGAGCACCCAGCTACAACATTGCTAGCAACATTGCCGGGTAGCAGCATTTGCATAAAACTGATAAGCGTTGAAGAAGAAAACAATATAGATAACGCAAATAGATAAAAAACAGCACACAGTATTAAAAAAAAAACCCCAGCAATCATCATCCACAGCATCCACACAAGAGCAGCAACAGCAACAACGACAGCAACAATAATATCGTCATAAAAGATAGCGAACGCGTAAATAAAAAAGTTCGTCGCGCGGTCACAAAAAGTGTTTCTTTTTTCCCCATTTTTTTTTGTGTGTGTGTGTATTTTTTTCGCATAGTTTTTGCAAAGTTTTGTGTTTTATGTATTTTATTTCAATTTGTATTATTTAACAAACTGTTGTTGCTGTTGTTGCGCGTCACATCAATTTTGTTGTTGTCGTTTTTTTGCAAAGTGCTTTGACCCTGTGCCAAACGAGAGGCGGATTAACTGACAAATCCAAAGTCCAGCTATGCGAGCATATGCACAATCAAGAGAGCAAAGGATCAGAGACAATATCAATGTGGCAACCATTTCATTTAGCACACAAAGCATCCCATAAGTATACAACCTAATTACATCTTTAAATATTTTTGTACAAATCATTCACTTCATAATTTCTATTCCTCCATTACTTTGTCATCTATTGCACATTAATAGTAATTAATTGTTACGTTTTATCTGAAAGAATAAATTCCTATTTTGTTAAATACTCAATTGAAACAGTCTCAATTTTCTTGTTTTCCAATTAGCAAATAAAAACCAAAGTTAAAACTTGAACTCAGTAATTAGGGTTGACAAAAGCTTACAAGATGTGCAGGCTGCATCTTCAGGGAATCAGCTGTTCGTCTATGGTTTGTGCGAAATCGCAAATTTGCATAAATTTTGCAAATAGCTAACACACAGCAAGAAGATTGCCAAAAACAAAAAAAAAAAAAAAACAAAATAAAACAACTAAAAGAAAACAACGCGTTGGCAATGCATCTTGTTTTGCGGTTGTTGCCAGTGTTATAGTATTTTAGCTTCAGCTTGTGTAGATTTATTTGCATTTGCATTTAATTAATGGGATTTGGAAGCAGCGGCCATATCTGGACATATCAACTGGGCGACCTTTTTGTGATTGGCAGCCAAACCACACAATTTGGCAGCTATTAATCTTCGCACTAAGAAACAGCAACAACATCAAAGCCAACAGCAGGCCAATAACAAAAGAGGAAAAGTTATGCAAGCGCCAATACAAGGCCAGCAAATATGCAATAAAGTTTGTGTTCTAAGTCATTCGTTTTGTTCGCGTTGCGCACCTGCACTTGACCCACAACGATTGATACGATTTGAGCAAGTATTTAAATTACGATCTGGCCACAAAATACTCGACTTAACTTCCAAAAGTATTTTGTTTGTTTGGTTTTTTTTTTTGGTTTTTTTTTGGTTCGGTTTTGGGCTTCAATCTTCAATCGGCTTATTTCAAGGTGCGCATAAATCATAACATTTTCGGCCAAATAAAATGTGGTCTTAAGAGGCCCGAAACTGAAGCTGAATCTGAGACTGAGACTGAACCTTAACCTAACTGAACCTGAACCTGCTGCCTACACCACAAATTGGCCTGAGCTGAGCTGAAGCGAGGCACTGACAAAGCTCGCCCCAAAGCGCATTCAAATGATGCCAATTATAATGAAATTTTTCAAATAAACACAAAATAAATAACTAATCACAAAATACCAAAATATATATACAAAATAAATATTAAGAAAACGCCTCGGAATTTTTGCTTTTAGCCGCTATCCAAAAATACAAATGACACAACCTCCTAATCGAGTCATCTTTTTGTTTAGATGCGTGCCGACGACGCCGGAATTAGACCCTCGCTTATCAAATGGAAATGCCTTAATTTATAGACAGACAAGACAATCGCAAAGGCCTATAAGCACAGCCTCATCGTAGACTTTTGCCGCCTGCGGAATTTAGTAATACGCGACTCATGTCGAAGACAACTGTCTGCAGTGTGGCAACGTGACTACAACTCTCAATCTATGAGCACAGTCTCAATGAAGTCTGCTTTTCTCAGGCACTTTGTAACTACAACTAATCTATTTTCCACTCTGTAAAAGTTTACACCACTTTCTCATAATTCTAATCAAAAATATAAATTTTAAGCAGATTTATCAATTTCTTTGCCATGTCTTTTGCCTACACAAGAACAAAGTTCAACTTTATCCACGCTCACTAAGCAGCGTCATTAAAATTTTTGGCGCCAACAAAAGGCAACAAGCTGAAAGCAATCCCACGAAAAAATTAGTTAAACTCTCGTTCGTTGGCTTACACACATAATTAAATAATGGCACAAGAATACGTCAAACAAAAATCCCATTGCGGAAGTATTATGCGTATAATCTCCAAGAAAAAAAAATCACTCAAGAAATGCTTTCGGGAGGAGGGGATTAATAAATAAAATCACAAAGCGTAAAGGCGCGATAGCGAGACAAGACAGCAGACAAATTGTGTTCATTAATAAAAATCTAGTAGAAGTCAAGAAACATCGAGATGAATATTTAAAGCGAGAGTCGGGAACGAAGAGAGCAACGATATTTGTGTAAAGCGTTTCTTAAAATTGAAAGTTAAGTCGACTATCAAGTCAGGAATACTCAAATTTCAATGTACGGCTTAATCGAATTGGCTGCGCATTAATTGAGTTGTGTTATACTACAGTCAATAGAGAAGTGGCAGACTTTAGAGACGCCTCGACAGCTGCTAGAATGCTGGTGTGAAAATGTGATTCTTTTGTTGCATTCCTTAATAGCATTGTCACAGCTTTTGTGCGAGCATAGAGCCGCAGCTTAGAGTGCGGTTTGTAGACAAATTAATTGGCCAATCGATCATTTTGGAGGGCTCAAGGTATCTGCATTTAGCTGCAAAAATGCAAATGAGCCGACGCGAAATCAAATCAGAAATTGCAACGGAAACGTAATCGAGAGATGTGTGTTGAATGAATGCTGCTGCTGCTGCTGCTGATGCTGATGCTGCTGCTGCTGATTTGTCGAGCGTTGTCAATGGTGATCGGCGATCCGTTGACCGGTGAAGACTTGCAAAGTGATCACTTGAAGGCATGATTTATGGCCAACAGCAATCAAACAACAGGTCACATTAAAAGGAAATCCAAACAAGCGCGCGTGCGAGAGGGATAGCGAGCGAGTTGGGCAAGCGAGAGAGCAGGCAATCGTCAGAGTCAAATGTCAGAGGTTCGCATAGCCAAATAATTGAGCAATTAATTAAACACGACATTATAGAAGAGAAAAAAAGCACACCACCAACAACAGCAACAACAGCAACAGCAGCAACACAAATATGAATATTATGCCAAATTGAATATTGAGTGGATGTTTTTTGGTGAGGATGGCATAGCATCGCTCAGGGGCCCAAATATCCGACTATAAAAGCCCAAACCCAATCGAGGAGCAGCAACAGTTCAACGGCAACTGAAACACAACCAACTCCAATTCTAGATCCCAACATGCGTCTCTTCGTGGTAAGGACTCAAGCGCCAGAGGACTCCAACGGATTACCAGCTAACACTCTTCATCCAACTCTCCCCCACAGACTCTCTGCTCCCTCGTCGTCTTGGCCCACGCCAAGCCCCAGGGCTACAACTACGGCAGCGGCGTCTCTGGCACCTTGAGCGGCGGCAGCTCCTCCTCCTTTGTGGGTGCGCCCAGCAATGCCCAGAGCGTGGCCACCTATGGCCCGCTGGGCGCCTTCCAGGGCGCCAGCGTGGGCTCGCTGCTGAGCAGCTCCGGCTCTGGCCATGGCCACGGACACAGCCAGGGCGTAGGCGGCAGCACCTACAGCCAGGGCTACAACGGCGGCCACAGCGTCTCCAGCGGCTTCGGCAGCTCGCCCAGCTACAGCAGCGGCTCGACCAGCCACTTTGGCAGCTCCAGCGGCGGCTCTGCCACCCACTTTGGCGGCTCCGGCGCCGGCTCCGGCGCCGGCGCCGGCAGCAGCTTTGCTGGCTTCGGTCCCTCGCCCAACATCGGCTTCGGCGGCCTGGCCGGCTATCAGGCGCCCACCTACCAGCAGCAGCAGCAGGAGGAGCAGCGTGCCGCCTTCGAGTCGGCCATTGTGCACAAGCAGTTCTTCACAGTGGCCGCGCCCGATGAGCACGAGAATCTGGAGCGTGTCAAGCACCTGGTGATCGGCCGTCCACAGAAGAACTATCGTGTGGTGTTCATCAAGGCGCCGTCGTCGAGCAGCGCCAACGTCAAGCTGTCAGCCGAATACGCGCCCAAGGAGGAGAAGACGGTCATCTATGTGCTCAGCAAGAAGGACTCCTCGCTGGAGGTCAACGACATTGCCACGCCCGCACCCACCATTCCCAGCAAGCCCGAGGTCTTCTTCATCAAGTACAAGACCGACGCGGAGGCCAGCCACGCCCAACAGCAGATTCAGGGTGAGTTCGCCAGTCAGCTAATCAACAAGTATGTTTTTTCTAACCAACGTTCGCTACTCGCAGCTGAATACGATCGCATTGAGGGCACCTCGGAGCACACCGATGGCGGCGTGGCACCTGCCCAGTCTGTTGTTGGCATTCTCGACGCTGGCCACAGCAGCGGCGGCAGCAGCTCGGGCGGTCACTCAGCCGGCGGCCTCATCAGCTCCGCCAGCACTGGCAGCGGCCTCATCAGCGGCGGCGGCAGCATCGTGGGCGGCGGCAGCAGCGGCAGCTCCGGCAGCCACATCATCAGCAGCTCTGGCGGCAGCCACAACACAGCCCAGAGCGCCACCTACTTGCCTCCCAGCAAGTAAGAGTGCAGCAGCCAAAACAACCTTTTTTCCAACATCCCTCTATTTTTTTTTTTGTGCTCCTAACTCAAATTGCTCCCCAATAAAAATGTCTATAAACTGAATATAACGCAGTTCTACTTAGTGAAGCGGGAGAAGGTCGCGAAAGTGTTGATCAAGTGCCAAGCAATCAGAAATAAGCAACCATCTACAAGCATGCTTCTCAATGTAACAACAGTGAATGATAAATAACTATTTGAATTTCTATAAATCGAAAAAATTGTTTTTTTTTCTGTGTTAAAGCGATGACATTTGCAATTGGCTGTGATTTCAAGAGATTCAATAATTTGCAAACTTAAAATGGTTCTTCAGTAACAACAGACAAAAATTGGCATCTTCAAAAGGAGCAGTTTAAAATTGAACACTACGTTTCACAAAACAGCGCACTTTTCATGGTATCGAGAGAAAAAGCACGAAAAGACATAAAAGAATTGATAAAGCAAATATATGAATCGTCAAGGAAAACTACTCAATTGCTAGACATGCTGCTGGAGTCCAGCTACTTCAAAGCTCAATTTCAAGTCCACGAACAGTACTATATCGATTGATCAGTCGATCACTTACCCACGGGTTTGATGGCCTGTCTGAGCAGCAAATCCGATTGGCTTTTGTCGAGCGCATCGATGTCACGGCAGTTGCGGTACAGACTGCTTATGGTGGACTCGACTGGAAAGGATCCCTCAGCGGAGTTCGGCAGCATGGATATGAAGCGATTCAGTTCGTTGAGCTCTGCGAAAAGCAACACATTTCAAATTGCAGCATGTGCAAGTTGTAATTGCAAGGCGAAGCAGCACTTACCCTGATACTCATTGTAAGTCTTGTAGTTCCATTCGCCGCGCTTGATCACAAAGTAATCGCCGTCGGCGTACTCGCGAGCAAACTTGCCGCACGCCCACTCGTAGGTCTCCTTGCACGGACTCTTCGACGTGTTCGCCCAGAGCAGCAGCTGGCGACTGCTCTCGACGCACTCGCGCTCCAGGCACAACGGTGCTCGCATGTAGAAGGGCACCTCGGGCCAGAAGGCCAGCAGCATGATGATGATCACCAGGAGCAGGGCGCACAGACAGGCGGTGGCCACATAGAGGATGCGACGCTTGCGCGACAGACTCATCAGGGCATCAAAGGAGCGACGTCCTGGAAGCAGCAAGGCTATAAATAGCACAGCACGACGCATGGACGGGTGACAGATGGGCATGAAATGAAACCATGGTAGTGTGACATAGTGTGATTAGCATACCATGAGATGTGATGGTTAGTGACGTTGTTGTCTCATCGATTTGCAATGCAATTGAAGATGTTAATCATAATCGAAGTGCAAGTTTTAGTATTGAACTGTTGTTATCTGTAAACGATCATTGAATGTCGCATACAATTTCTGTTCCCATCACTTGAATCTGTGACAGCGTTTGTCAATCTTTAGAAACAAGAATAAAACAATTCCCGATTTGCAGTCGCACTCAATGACAATTAGTTAATGTTGCTGAAGTGATAACGACATAACTCTGTATCTCTACATCAATCAGTTACCTCTCAATCCGTTGGCGGAGGCGTGCGTCGAGTTGGGCGTATTCGCAGTGGGCGTGACGCCGCCCACAGCTCTCTCCAACTCCTTGGGCGTGAGGCCGGCGTCATCGATGTGCAGCTTCTGCTGGTTCGTGGTCAGCGGCGCCGTCTCGCTGCCCTCGATCTGTTGCTTGCTATTCACATGGCCGCCATCGTCCTGGCCCGTGTGCAGCTTGTAGCTGCGATCGTCCACCTCGTCGATGGCACAGATTGTTGGCTTGTATTTGCCCTGATTCAGGGCCATGCTGTCTGCTCTGTATAAAGATCTCGGCTGTGATCTCAACTGCTTTGCGTGCGGTGTCTGCTGTCTGGGCGCTAATTTGGGCGCATTTTAAGTCGCGTAACTGAAAAGGGAAATTCAGCGTAATAAATCATCAAAATCACAGTGTGCTTGTCAATTGGCCAAACTGGCCAATTCATGAATGTGCCGTGAATACGCGCACGACTATATGCCAATTGATAGTCTTGAGTGCTCGTAGGCGTTGCCTGCTATCAGGGGGAAGCTTTAACGTAACGCTTGATTATCGCAAAAGATTATTACCTTGAGACATGATATACAAGTCACTCGCACACACAGCGCACTTGCGCAATAGACTCTTCTTGGTATATGGAGCATCACAGATAAGTTGAAATCGCGGCGAGATAACGCTGCCCAACGATAGCTATATATACAATGTATGTGCTATGGAGATCTACGCTAGTGCTATATATACCTAACATATATCTGCAGCTATAGCGTGCGTGCATTTGACTTCTTTTCAATTGTAAATTGACAACAATTGCTGCCAATTTGCGAAGCCAGCTCAAACGAGATTCGCGCTCACTGCAATTTATATATAGTTGCTGCTATATATCGCGGATTCAGTGGCAAATATGCATAAATTTTAATTGACGAAATCAGCCAAGCATAATGCTAGAGTGCAAGTAATTAAACGAGCAAGCAACTCTGGCGACAAAGTCGATTACAACTGCCCATTGACTCCATTATCTGTCCATCTATCACGCGATAGATACCCTAATTGATTGATCGCATGCTGCCCTGTGTGGAGTAGCCCATCCATTTCATATGCCGCTTGTTACTCTATGCATCGCTGAGCATGCGTGGCTCTTAAGCAGCCTTTGCAATCAGTAACTTTATGGCCAGCTTGACACACTCCTAGAAGCAGGAAAATCCAAGAGCAGCTCAAGGCATTTGCTTAATTAAATGGAAAAGCCAATAAAAGTTCATCAGCTGCGTCGTTTGCAGCTAGTTGAAAGCGTTTTAACTCTTCCAAACAGCACAATCATGCAGAAATTTAAAACCAAGTTGCAATCACTTGGTCTGCGAGCTCGTCAAGTTTACTGTTTAGAAAGGCCTCACTAAAGATCTATCCCAAATTTGTGCTTATAAAAAGTGTCACCAATCGAGGCAGCCCTGGCAACTTTTCAAAACAATATCTATTCTGTCTTAATGGCCTTTGGGGAAGAACGCTGACTACGCCTCTGGCCGTGTTGTTTCACCTGAAAAGCGTAAATTTAGACTGCAAATTACTATATGACCTATGACTGTGTGCCTTAATGTGACTGTCAGTGAGTCGGATCGGATGATTTATCGTAGCATTTACGAATGTGGAAAGCCTCTGGGATTATGATATGCGTTGGTCAGTTGCCCAGATTACGAGCTGTCGTCCCTGGCCAGCGGAGTTAATGAAAGTAACGGGGACGGGCAATTTGGACCAGGTTACTTAAATGATAGACTAGGGGAAACGCTTTAACCGCTGCGTATCTTATCAGCTTGGCGATTATTGCCTTATTCAAGTCAACTTTTTAGTCATTGGCACTAAGCAATAAAGAATGTCGCCTATCTTAGCATTGTATATGGTTGATGTGACTGTGTGTGGTGCAACTTGAGATAACTTTGTGTTTTGTTTTTGGGCTAGCCCAATAAATGAATAAATTGTTTAAACCGTGCAACAACAATTCGATTGCGAAATGTTGTAGTTGCTGCTGCTTTATTATTATTAAGCCTATTTAATTAAAAATATTGCAGACGTTACATTCTTCAGCATTTCATTCGCACCAACAAAAACAGAAAGCACAACCACTGACAATCTGTCCCTCTGTCGATCCAAGGGCCACTTCAAGAGCCGTGGCCTGAAAGACGCGCAGCGAGGGACGCGAGGCACTTGAGCAATAATCAGAGATAAGTCAGTTTTGAGTCAAAAGTCTAAAACAAATATGCATATAAAACACACACACACACACACACGCATACGCATTGTGTGTATGCATAAAGATAAATCACACACACTTGCACAAAATCGTTTTGGCTGTGAGATCATCGTCTGCTAGATCTTATTCATGTGTCACTTCTTATCTCAGCCTCAGCGAGAGACAGACGTTGTGATTCCCAGCTGCAAGTAACCCAAATGTTGCTTGCCCCAAAAAGGCAGCCACTTGCTGCGATACTCCTACAATTGCTCATTGACTGACTGCTGACTGCTATAAACAGAATTGTTTTGCCTACTCGCAGTAGATTATGTTTGCCAACTAAGCTATAAATTCAACTCAACTGCAAAACTATAATGCCATCTATCTACACTTGTCATTAATATAGTGTGAATCCACAGGCAAGTCCACCCAAAATTATTTATCTGCTGCGACTGACCCACAAAAGTAATGTGCTATGAAACTGCAGTCGTTCTATTGACAGCAGAATGCTGCCTGCTACAAAACGCTGAATAAATCATCTTTAATTACAATTCTCTCGCCTGACAAATCACTGCCAAATTATCATAACTCATTTGAAACAC
Source organism: Drosophila rubida (assembly GCA_035046165.1). Taxonomy (NCBI): domain Eukaryota; kingdom Metazoa; phylum Arthropoda; class Insecta; order Diptera; family Drosophilidae; genus Drosophila; species Drosophila rubida. The sequence goes on along the minus strand of JAWNOF010000023.1, from coordinate 9,387,004 downwards.
TGCAAAATTTCCGCATTTTTTTATGTTTTGTTCGAAACGTTCACATTTTGCATTCGTTGTTGCGACGCGCATAAAGCGAAAATGAGCGAAAAAAAGTAAATATAAATAAATACATATATGAAGAGAAGAAAAATGCAAATGTCAGATGGTTTTTAATAGGTCGCAACGATGACGCCGTCGTTCATCAAAGCCTTTGTGCCGCGGCGGCACTTTTATAAATGGGCACACGCTCCAATACGAGTGCACACGCACAACAATCACACACAGCACACAGCACACACACACACACACAGTCCAGCAGTGTTTATGAGGAAATAGAGAAGAAGCCGCTGCATTATTGTTTATGGCTTGTATCGAAGTCTTGAATGATAAACTGACCAAAAAGCATTTCATCAAAAACGCTTAATTCGCATTATGCAAACGGGTTAGACCCCACATTTGGAGTAGTAGGAAGGCGGGGAACGGGGGCTTTCCTGCTACGCTTACGGCACACTTGCCACACTTTCAGCTGCTGCGCACATTGCAAGAGGGTGGGTGGTTGGTGACACTTGCCACAAGCAAGCGAAAATGCTGTAAGACGCAATTTCAGTTTAATGATTGGGAATGCAGAGAAATGCGTTGTCTACAGCGAGTCATCTTGCTTTGTTGCTGTCGATTGTTTCACTTGAAGTCGCAATTTCCAGAATGAGAGATATCATAAGTAAAATATAACTCAATCTGTCAAATATTTGGCATTCATTTTCAATCGCAATTCAATTAGTATTCCATTCATTCAACTTACTAGTTTCGGTTATTACAATATAATCATTACTTATATCACTGAAATTCAGAATTTAGCAAATAAACATGACATAATCCACAGGTGTTACACTGCAAATGTGTTTGTTAATCGTGTTGAACATTTCATACGTTTTCCGGGAAAACTTCAAAACACCTCCTCATGTGGCAAACTCACGCACATTCGTGAGTAGAATTCAAGTGCTCGGGCGGCAATCGCTTTCTCAGACCAAAAATGGGATTACGCCGCATACGCAACCGAACACATTTCATTCAATTATGTCAAACTACCAAAACAACGAACAATAAATGGAGACACCATACAACAATCATAAACATGAAAATAAACCGTCAAAAAGTGGCCAAATTTGACACACATTAAGTTAATAATACAGGCCTGCCTACGCATTGATTAACAACATTCAAAAGCAAACATTAAAATAATTTAACGCATGGAAATTCAATTTGACAGCATGCGTAATTGGCTGTCGGATTTGCGCACCTGTCGAACTGTCAAAATTGCCATAACTGGCGCATTGTCCAACCGATGAGCTGAAATTGTTCATCGACATTTCATTTGTTGCTCCACTGCTGGCTTGTTCCCTTAATTGTTATTGTTGTTGGTGTTGTACTATTGACTTTTAATTTGCTTTAATGGCGCACCAAAACATCGTCGCCCATTATCAGAAACTGTTACCAGATACTTCAAGCATCAACACTAAAATGGAACCAACCGAAGTATGGGATACTAAGATACCCTAAATGGAACTAGCTAAATAGCAAATATGTTTTTTTTAAAGTCAGAGAGCTTGCTGGGTCCCTAATTATACATATCTGTGGCGTCAAAGTAAGATCAATGGGTTTTATAAGCGAAGTTTGTTCGACAAAATTTGTAGTTTCAAAAGCGAACCAATAAACTATGCACTATCAATAAGATTGTGCTCATTTCTAGAATTGCAATTTTGTCCTTTACCTTAACCTTGCCGCGACTTGACCGCATTCACTTAACTCCACTGTTTACAGGGTATCGACGATCGCATTGGGCAGCTCTCTGCCCAGTCGAGATAACCTTGTCGACTGGTGCTTGTGCTTGTGCTTGCACAACCCAAAACACTAACAACAATGGCAGCAAACATCACGCTGAATGTTTGTTGTTGTTGCAGTTGTTGAAATAAATGTGTCAACAATTTGTCAGCCTAGTTGTAGTTACTAAGCAGCGACGTCGACAGCGACTTCGACGCTGTTTACGCTCAGCTGTGCACAAGGCAATGCCAATATGTTTGATCGGCACAAATTGATAAGAATAAATGCAACGAAAATTGTTTTAAAATGAAATTTGAGCAGTGCATAGAAGCAGCCTTTGTTTCAAGTCGACTATAGTGAACCAAGCAACTCAAAAAATTGTATTTTATATGCAGTTGCTTTCACAAGTAACTACCCCACTTAAGTCCCAAGTCGATTTCTTGTAAATTGCTCTTCTTTCATCACAAATTCGAATTACATTCCCCACTTTCGCGATGCCCAATTTAAGCAGCCAATCAACCGCTTCAGCTCGATTCGCAGGCCAATTTCAAGTTCAATAAAAGTTCTTGATCTGCAAATCGACTCAGCTATATGCATGCATACATGTATGGCAAGCTGAGAGTCTTACTTTGGAAGCGGCAATATCACGGCATAGGGTTGACAGCGCTTTGCTGTTAGCTCAAGCGTAAATCAGAAGTTCGAGCGCTTAACGGAAAAGGTGCGGTTTGCTGCTATAATAACTACATATGTACACTCTACATTTGTGTTGTTAGGTGTGTGCACACACTGGCTGTCATTAATCCCAGCATGAAGCTCGTTTTAGAACAATGGCAAAAATATAACGTGAGTCGTGATAAAGTCGAAGCGAGAGCTCGACAGTGACATACTCACATATTTGTATTTAAAATCAATACATGTCAACATGTACAGCAACATTAATTTTTAGGGCGTATTTAGAAATAAATTGAATTTATTAAATTAGGTAACACTTACTCGAATAACCCCCGAGATAGACAGAATGATAAATAATGAAATTAACTGTGTATACCCTTTCACCTATTAAGTAGTGAGTATCAGAGCGCAGACGACAAAAACGCATAGTTCGATAGCAGACGGACAGAGAATGGATGCTATACGATGCGATGATGCGGGCAAAAAGGTAAGGCAATAAAATGTTGCTGAGTGCTCTGTAACATAGGGGGGGAAGGAGAAATAGGGGGACGAAGTGGAGTCGGCGAGTTCAAGTCGTGCGTGAGCGCCACAATGCGCAGTTGCAAATGCAAAAGTAAAAGCAGTGGAAAAGACAACAACAAAAAGCAAGCGGTACTTGCACATGCTCAGCCTGCAAAGTCCAAAAGCAAAAGCAGCGCCAACAGCCCCCAGCAGCAGCAGCAGAGTGAAAGAAACGGAAACGTTGTTAGAGATGCGCCAAGTAACTGATGATGTCGTGCAAGAGCACGCATACGACACACACACTCACACGTAGACTCTTTGAGTGTATGCGCATATCAGTTTTATGGTTATCGTTCGTTTATTGTTCATCCCTGATCGCCAGCTTCGCAGCTGCTGCGACGCACTGCATTAATTATGGGAATTTCTTTTTCGGAAACACACATGTGTGCACTATATACGCGTATATGTGGTTGTGGGTGTGAATACAGAACGATAATGAAGGAAAAAGCGTAATACAGAATCACAGCATCCTCCGCAAAGTAATAAAAACGTCGCTGCCCTGTCGACTGCGCAGCGCAACATTGACATTGTCTCTCGCTCGCTCGCGTTTCTACTGCTGCCGCTGCTTCTTCTTCTTCGCCCTCTTCTGATAGTTGCGTTGTTGTTGTTGCTTGTCTTGGTTTGGTGACTTGCCGAACCGGTTGTGCCGGCATTTCTCACAAAATCACACACACACTCGCACACTGGGACACTTTTAACTTTTTAACTACGGCTTTAAAGTACGCTCTCCCAATGTACTCAACTCGCTCCACATTTGGAGATCTCTTGCTTGTGTCTGTCTTGCATTCCATTACCCACACACTCTCACTCGCTCACACGCACACACACACACTTATACACAGACAGGCACCTGAAAGCGCAGCTTAAACAAATGTTTGAGTTTTTACCTATTTGTCGTAGCTGTTGTCTCCGTTTTTTGTTTCTGCTCTCTCTCACGCTTGTTACTTGTATTTATTGTTATAAAAAAGATATCAGCGATCACTTAGCAACATTTAATTAACATATTAACGCGACGACGCACTTTAAATACACGCTAAAAATTCGTTTTTATTGTTGCGTCGTTAAATTTTCGCACACCGTTTTAGATTTGTTACCTGAGCTCTTCGCTCACAGCTCAGCTTCAGTTGCAGCTCATGCACTTTCTATAAAATAAACAAAACACACACAGCAACAAAAAATTACAGATTTTTCGATTTTACTAATCGTTTGTTTCAAACACCGAAAAAAAACAATTGCAGTTTTACGCGCACAACAAAAACGCCGTCCGATTGAAAACTACGCAACACACGTTGGCAGCGTCGACGTCGCGCAACGTTGCTTTCTCAATGACTACTAAACGGGAAAGAAAGAGAAAAGTAGAACACAAACTCAACTGAACGCAACGCGACAATTACCGTTCTAAGTGACGTCGTTGTCGTCGTATTCCAGTTTACGCGCTACTGACGTCGCCCACAAGCGAGCCACGAATGCGTGGGTGAATCGAATACGTTGCCGTTGGCTTTACAAATTATTATACAATTAAAAACTACGTATTTACCCAAATATATACAAATTAAAACAACTTTCGAATAACAAATCGCAATTGTTATTTATTTATAGGCGCGCGCACTCACCAAGGTGTGGCCGCAGTAGACATTTTGCAATATACTATTTATGGTTCAGGTATATACCGAATGAACTAGAGTGCATTACCGGCTTGGTGACACTGCAAATGATATTGGTCACACTGCTAGTCGGTACACAAACCGCATTGTAAATGCAATGCATATTTATCGATAGAATGGATTGCAGCGCCAACTGTTTGAATTTAAACAATAAAAAACCATATGGGGCGTTTATTTTTACATTTCGACCGTCATTTTATTTGTAGTTTATATAATAAGAAAATTAAATTTAATACAAAATTAGCGAAAATAAAACACACGCATTTATAAGTACAGTTAATAAATTAAACAATAGCGAGTTGTGTTTAAATAATAGGTAGACGACGACAATGGGCTACATTCTACCCATAATTTATTTCGAGAGTACACCAAAAGAAGTCGGTCTGCGCTTCTTGCGGTGTAGTTTGGAAATAAATGCATATTAATGGTAATAAACGCCTTAATTGTTTGTTTTGTTTTTTTTTTTTTTAGTATATACACAAAGAGTTTTACAATTACAAAAAAAAATTACACATTGTAGTAATTAATAGTTTTCCATTAACACATTTTGGCGTTACAACTTGGCAAACTTTGAGTTTGTCAAACAATTTCGAAGAAATCAAAAAAAATAATAAAGTAATGAACATTCTCAATATTTATGATAATTAGTTATTACTGATACAGAAAAAAAACATCCTACAGTAGCACCTATTATTTGCTTTATGCTATATGTTTGTATGCTACCTCTGGGCCGCTGGCGCCCGTGGGCATGGGCGTGGCAGTATGACGACACCTCGATTGAAAGCTTCTCTGCGGGCAGCATAGATTCGCGATTAAAAATAATAATTCTTTTCTATTATTATCATTTCATTTCATTTCATTTTTCTTGTATTTTGTGGTCTCTCATTGTTTGTTTGTTTTTAATATTAGCTAACACACAAGCAGGCATTCATTCATTCAATCATTCGTTCGATCGCACATTTGCACTCGCATCCACACACTTCAACTTAGCATATTTAACTTCTTTAGTACAGATTAATATAGCACTTGTAACTGCTGCATCAAATTTGCAAGTTCCATCGAACAATAAATTTTTTTTTTATCATATTTATAAAAGAACATAAACAAAAATGAAATAAACCTTTTCGCTTTAGAAAGTTCTTAATTTCGTGACTAGGCAAGTTTTACGTGTTTTTCTTTTTTTTTTTGTTAAAAAAAAAACTCATCGCAACATCGTTTCCTATTGTTCATGTTTTCCTATCTTTTCTTTTCCAAATATTTTCTTCTTTAGTTTAGTTTGTCGTAGCGCGCTTTTTGAAAACGCGCGCGCATGTGTTTGAAACTTGGCTAAGCGGGTTCGTTGGTTGGTTGGTTTCACGTTTTTTTAGTACGTTGTTTTTAGTGCGATGTTAGAATTGTTCGTATATATGTTAGAGGCGGGTGTTGTCCGCTGCGCGTAACAGAGGCGCTTTACAGATGCTCATCGCCATGGTAACCGTTGCGCAACGGTTGACACTCCTGCGAATGATCCACGGGCCGATTGCGCTTAAAGAACCCACACTAAACGCAGCGAAAGTTGAATGAAAATGTTAATAAAATGTAAATTGGGTTACGTAGGGATAACACTTACCTTGTACAGCAGCAGGATGAGCAGCAGCAAAATGAGTGCGCCCGCACAGGCAGCCAACACGACGACCCAAAGTGGCACCACATCCGGCACCTGCAACGGCTCCGGTTGCGCCTTGTAGAAGATCTCATGGGACTTCTTAATCTCCAGCTTGGGCCGACCGATGAACGGCAGCAGCGTGACCTGGGCAATGGCCTGCGTGGACACATTCAGCGGCACATTGAAGGCCACCTTCTCCATGGTCTTGGCCACCATGCGAGCGCGAATGGCGACAAAAGCGGCGTCCGCATCCTCGTAGCCCAGGTCCTCAACATAGCAGCGCAGCACACGGCAGTTGATGCCCTGGCACGGTGCCGTATTGTTCGACTCATCCAGGCGCAGCTCCTCCGGCGTGGGAATGTCGCGCCTTAAGCGATGCGCGGAACTCGAACTCGAACTGGATCTGGACATCCACTGATGTTGTCCCTTTTCATTCTGATTTTCCTCGTCGTAGTAGTCCTCGTTCTCGCGGCCGTAGTACGGCTTGCTGCCGGAGCTGTAGGTCACATGATGCTGCACCACCGGCTGCTGGCTGTACTGCACGTTGTGCTGGCTGTTGTGCAGCTCGTTGTCCACGTTGCCGCGATTGAAGCCCAGGTCGAGTGTGCCCGCATGGAAGTTGCCATTGCGTCCGCCATACATGGACTTGTCCGCCGCCGCGCCATAGCCCGCTCCTCCCCCACCGCCGCCGCCAGATATGTAAATCCGCTGCTCCTGCTGCGGTTGAGGACGCATCAGCAGGTTGGAGCTGTGGCTGGTGTAGACCTCGGGCGCGGGTAGCTGTATGTGACCATGTGTGCTCTGGCTGTGGAACTCCGCGTTGGGTGGCGAGATGTGCGTAAAGGTGACGCTGCGGTTCACGTTGGCCTCCTGTTCGACGCCCGCCTGATTGGCACGATCCAAATGCACGTAGGAGGCATCGCCGGCCGCATCCTGGGCATCCTCGCGCTCCAGCAGCTCCTTCTGCTTGTCCGTCAGACTGCGCTGTATGTCATTGCCGACGGCCACGCCCACATTGCCACCGACTTGCATGCCGCGCGAGATCTCCAAGTGGCCGCCGCCGGAATCGGAGCCAGCGCCTGCTTCGCTCTCCTGCGCCACCGAGTTGCTGATGGCGCCCTGCGAGTGCAGGTAGGATTTGCTGCGCTGCTTGTCGTTGATCTTCAAGCCCAGCTCGTTGACCTCCATGTAGTCGCAGTGTATTTTGCCGCCCGTCTCGGGCTGGTCGAGCACGTACATCAGGTGATCGCCGGAGAGCGTTTTGTACGGATAGTAGATGTCGACGATGGCGGCCTTGATGAAGGAGCTCTGATTGTTGCGCAGCTCATAGATGTGCACCACTTGCGGACCCAGGTCCTCCTCGGTGGTGGCGTTCTCGGGCGCCTTGTAGTCGTCGGCCTTGTACACCTGGTAGTCGGGCAGCGAGGTGCCCTTGATGGTCAGATCGGTCTTGACGTCGATCACAATGCTCTTGCTGCCATAGTTGTCCAGCTTGGAGTTCTCCCTGTCGGGATTCGTCGAATTCGCCTCCCAGTAGAAGTTGTAGCTGTTCGCCTTCGTGTGCTTCTCCGCGGGCACAAAGCTAATGGCAAAGTGCGTCTGTTTGGGGTGCAACGCGGCAAGAGTTAGAGGACAGCGCTAGCGGAAAGACGAAGACGAAGGAGCACTTACCAAGTGTCCGCCTTGCAGCGGATTGCCGATGTCGCACTTGATGGTGAAGTTGTTCTTGTAATCGGGCGCCGAGCAGGTGATGGGCATGTCGATCTTCTCGCCCAGCTGCTGCAGCTTGGTGAACTGCAGGTCGCGTGGCGTCATCATGTAGAAGGCCGCCTCAAAGGCATCCTCGTACTTGTTCTTGACCAGCACCTCAAGGGTCAGCGGTTCCTTCGAGCCAAAGTAGTACTTATCGACGGTTCTGCGAGTGGAATAAGAGACGTATTAATCAGAGTCCAACATATTTATAGCTGTCTCGCACTTACTTGACGTCCACGTGGAGATCCGGCTCACAGATGTTGTCCGCACCGCAGTTCTTCTGAATGTTGATCGCATCGCGCAGAACGATCTCGCGATTCTGATCGATCACCGGCTCGAGGACGTCACGACGACGTCGCACCAGGGTACCAAGGGGACGATTGCTGCGCAGATTGTAGCGTGCCTCGACTTCCAGCGGCGTCAGCTTGTCCTGCACGCCGTCCATCAGATAGACGGTCTCGTTGAGGCAATAGCGCTGGCCATAGCTCAGGCGAATGGTCTGATTGCGAATGTTTTTGCCCTCGTCGCGCAGGAAGAACATGCGCGGATTGCGCGTCTTCTTGGCATCCAGCAGCCACGACACATCAAAGTCCAGCTGCATGGGCAGGTAGCGTCCAGTGTAGCTCCAGCAGGTGCTCAGCGGCATGCAGGGCACCATCTTGTGGTCGCGCTGCAGCTGACACGTGCGATCATCCAGGCTGATCAGTTTCGTGGTGCTCGAGAAGAGCGTCTCTGCGTTGACAGCGGCCACGGGACGGGATCGGAAGATGTAGACCTGATCGGAGGCATAGGCGCCAACGGCCAGATCCGGGTACGTGTTGTTGTCCATGTCCACGCCGCCGGACAGCGAGAAGCCAAAGGTGCGTGGATAGGGAGCGGCCTCCACCAGCTGCTCGGCCTTGATGATCTGCGAGGGTTTCGCCAACGGACCCAGCGCCGAACCGTGATAAATGTAGACGACGCCGCGACCCTCGGGACCGTCGTAGGGTGCGCCCACTGCAAAGTCGCCGAAGCCATCGCCATTCACATCGCCCAGCGTGGAGAGCGCGAGACCGAAGCGACCCTTGGTATGGAAGCCATCGCGTATGTGTTCCTTAGTCCAGTGCTCGGCCTGCAAAGAGTAAAACGCTTAAAGAGCTGGCAGGGAAATCGATAAGGAACCTCGAGGAAGGTCCGTCGGGACTTCGAAGAAGGTAGAGAAGGTAGAGGATAGCAAACTTTGCGAAGGATTCTCGGACGAACAAAGCAAGTCATCAAGACACAAAAATATATGAATTAGAAAGTTTCCAGAACTGAAGGGTGATTTAGAAAGTCTTGAGGAGGCCTTGATCACTTCAGGTAAATTGAGAAAAGACGCAAAGACTTCAAGCTAAATTGGCAACTTTAGAAGATCTTTGATCGCCCGTTCAGGACTTCAGGGGATTCAATGAACCTCTTCAGTAAATGAGGAGCAACTAGGGATAACCATCAGCAGAGAAATTCCGAAAAGAAAAGAAAAGCCGCAAAGACTTCAAGCAAAATTGGCAACTTTAGAAGATATTGGATGGCCCTTTCAGGACTTTAGGGGAATTAATAAACCTCTTCAGTAGATGAGAAGCAACTAAGGAAATCCTTAAGCAGAGAATGTTCCGAAAAGAAAAGCCGCAAAGGCTTCAAGCAAAGTTGGCAACTTTAAAAGATATTAGATGACCCTTTTAGAGCTTGAGGGGAAGTATTAAACCTCTTCAACTAAGGAAACCCCTCAGCAGAGAATGTTCCGAAAACTGCAACTGTTTAGGGGAGCAATCCCACACAGCACTTACCGCTGAGTTGCCGCCCTGCAGCAGAATGTAGACACGTCCCACATCGTACTTGCCCTCGACGTTGCCGGGCTCGGTGTACATCGGTGCGCCAATGATCAGATCGTCGAGACCATCGCCATCGACGTCGCTGGTGGCCAAAGCATAGCCAAAGTACTCGCCAATCTGGCGACCAGTGATGTTAAAGATGTTCGCCATGTTCCAGCGATTGACGACGATCTTGCCCAGCAAATTGGCGCCACGCGGCATGCCAATGGCGACATCTTCGCTGCGATCGGCATCGAAGTCGCCGGTGATCATCGAGTAGCCCAAATAGGAATCGTCGTTAGCCGACGTGGACTCAGCGGTGGAGAATACTTGATTCTCCGGCCTGGTCACGTCCTGTGAAATCGCTTGACCTGTGGAGATGGTGGTACAATGGTTAAGTGGCTCGAGAATATGGTTGCTTCACTTTGTTGTTTTTATTGGCGTGAGATGTGTTTCTGTTTTTGTGTTTAGCTACGATTATTGCGGCATGCTGGATGATAACAACAACAACAACAACAACAACAATAACAACAACAACAACGACAAGAATAAGAATAACAATAGTAATAGTAGACAAGGCAATAAATAGTTCTAGATAGAAGTGCTACGATACATACTACGAACTACGATTTTGGTACTACGGATTGAGATATTATTAGTCTTTAGACCCAGATGAGGCATGCGCTACTAGCTACGTGCAACAACACCCTGAGGATCACTTTGCGCTGTGATCCTCGACCGCGGTTAGTAAGACAACTTAATAGCCAGGACCCGAACCCATAACGAAAGCTCATGCTCAGCTTAAATGAGCTTAAAGTTCGCTTACAACTTAAAGCTTAGTGTACTTAATAACGCGCACGGCTCAAGCAACAGAGTGAGGACATTGTTTGCTCCCAATTCAATTGTTCAATTGCGCCCCAATTAACGGCGGTGTGAAATCATATTGAGGTTCATGTTCATGTCAAAGTTCACGTTAATTAAAGTGTTTTTTTTTTTTGTGTGCTGTAATGAGTGTCAAATTCGAGGAGATTAATAAACTGACTGCAATGTATAAAAGTAACCTTGGCTTTAATTGCATATATATTGCGCAGGCAATGATAGAACAGTAGATCGCATTGGCGAGTGGGCAGTACTGAGTGCGAAATTGCACTCGTTCAATGTTGAGGATTGTTCGTTTAATTGGCAACCCAAAACTATATATCAAGTAAAAAATGAATATAAAGTTGCAAAAATGAACATGATTGTCAGCACCACAACAACAAGTGGACAGCCCTAGGTCTTGCCTGAGCAGCGCGCGATTATTCGGTTATTATATACTAAATGGTATGGTACGTATACGTAATACATACGTATGGAAGTAACTCTATGCGTATGTATGTGTATGTGTGTGTGTGTATGTGTACTAAATGTATGTGTGATGCTTAGTGGAGACAACAACCAGAGCTGCAGCTGATGTGCACCGAGACGAGACGAGACAGGCAGACATGACATTCGACGCGTTTTGCGTATTCCTCGTTGTGCGGTTGCGTTCTATCGAGCTTTGCTGCACTCGTTTCGTTGGTGGGTTAGCGAAGCGTTCGATGAGTGGGCGGAACGTGGGGGGGCGTGGGCGTGGGCGTGGGCGAGGGCGAGGGCGTAGGCGAATTTAGCGATCGCTGTCAAATCGTGGACAGGGGCATGACCACTCGTAACGATTGTTTTCTGCACCGACTTGACAGCCCCTCGCAGCGACACATGATGAGATCGATATCAAATTCGAATGCTTCTTATTATATTATTATCACACACCGTTATTTATGTGGGGTAGTGGGGGAGGAGCGGGGAAGCGGGCAAGGGTTTTAGGCCATTCTTCGATTATTATTTATATTCTCTTTTTTCACAATTTGAATTACTTCAATTGTCTGTTTTTAAGGCACTTTCTCGATTTTATTGTGTGGTGTGGTTAATGTTGATCGATCAAATAAAATGTTCTAAATAAGGTTGTATATGTTTTTTTTTGTTTTTTGTTTTTTTTTTTTTTGTTTTTGTTGCGGTGTGAGAAGCGTAATTTGCGTTTATTATTTATTATTACCTCCAGTGCCGAAGGGCTGATAAAAAGGCGGCTTAAATGGAAACTCGGCATCGGGCGGTATTGAGTAGGTTTGTCCTTTTTTGGTTTTGGTTTAATATTTGATAGATTTAAGGTTTTATATTGGATTTATTTGGATTATTATAGCAGAAGTTTTGATACGGTTTTTGGTTTATTTTTGTTTTGTTTTGTGGTTGGTTTGTGGTTGATTTGGTTGTTTTTTTTGGTTGGGTTGAACAACAGACACAGGTCATGGCGTTCGGTGCAGAATGCATACGATTAGATCGATTGGTCGATTAGGATGATCGCATTTTTCAGTTCATTTCAATTTCGTATTTGGGTTTTTCGAAACATTTGAAAAATTTTGTGGTGCATGCATTTTGCGCCGACAGGCAGACAGAGTGTGAATATAGAGGAGCAAATACAGAAAAAAATATATATAGAGAGAGAGAGAGAGAGAAAAAGAGAGAATACACATTACAATATTAATCAAATGAAGACAAAAAAAGAGCGTCCTCGAGGTATCAAAAATCGTCAATTAGGAGCGAACATGACGCGTACAAGTACAGTTATCGTTATAAAGTTATAGTTACGATTACGATTACAGTTTACGATTACGATTACAAAATACGATTACAATTTACGATAATATATGTTTAAATTTATATTGTAGTAGAGAGAGATGTATACATAGTAAAAATGCAGCTAGAACTCGATTTGGGGTTAAGTTACGATACAATTACAATAGTCAATAGTCAAAATTATCGAATTATCATTAATTTATGGCGCTGACTACACAGTAAACTTAACATGTGGTTAGTTTCTCGGCGCGTCGAGCGTTGTCGAGCGCTGCACAAATGCGTTAAGAATGTGGTTTTGCTTATTCAATCATCTGTCGAATACGTTTTGTTTTAGCGGCGACGACATTTAGCGCACATTAAGTCCAATTGCGTAATAAATTTTGGATAACAACAACACTCGACAACACTTAAAAACTCATTACGATAAACTTAAAGGGCAGGCCGGCGATAGTATCGAGACTATCGCCCGCCTCGCCTTGGTTCTTCCTCTAGCCAAACATGCACGAGACAAGGCATCGCAATTACGACTACAAACTAATCTAAACATGGGTAGTCTTACACTAGTCGATAGGGGGAAGGGGGCAGGAACTAGATCTAGTGGTCTGGGTTAGAGACATACTCGATAGTTTCATCATTAACATTACAATTATCCCAGTGTCTAAGTGTGTGTGTTCTTCGGTGTGTGTTTGTGGGGTTAGGGACGTACTAGATTCTAAAGATGCTCGGGGTAAAAATTAAACACAACTGGAAACTAATATTAGCACAAAGTTCAAAACGTAAATTCAACTTGGAAATCAGAGAAAAATCGGGGGAACCGCAAAGTTTCAATGCAAAAAATATCAAGACAAATCGAGGGAAGGTGTTTTCTAGTTCGTGGGGGAAAAAAAGTTGATATAGTATATATGTAATTATAACAAACCAGAAACTACGGGACTACGGCACTTTGTGTCTGTGTGTTTGTGTGTTGGAAAGGGCTCAAGTGGTGTCGTAGCTGGGCAAGGGGTCGGTATAATGATGCTTACAGTTCTAAAACTATAACTAGATACATTGGATACAGTAGCCGTTGTACTTAGAAGGTACCGAGAGTACAAATACAAGAATAGTAGGTATCGAATATCAAATATCAAGTAATACAAATACAAAATACATACAGTACAAAAAAATATTTATATCAATCTTGATTGAACTGGTTTGCGTCGTCGTCTGCTTGCTCTATGCTTAATTCATACTCGAGAGTGTACGAGGTATGTTCGCGTTGTGCACTTACCTTGCCAGTACCAACTGCCGGGTGCGCCGATGAACAAACGGGAACCGTTCTGCAAACAGATGCAACGAATAAATCTTGTAAATCTACAGATGCCGATTTCGATTACGAGTGCGATTGCGATTGCGATTTGGGATTGCGATTATGCAAATGCTATGCCACGATCGCAACAAGGTGCCAACTAAACGTGCCCACGCCACATGCAACATGTAACATGCCGCATGCCGCATGCCGCACGCCGCATGCAGCTTTGCCTAATGTCCCGCTCAGTCAGCATTGCAGCCACGGCCAATCCCCCAAAAAACTCGAAAGAGAATTCAAGCCCAAAACCTATCCCCAAAGGCCATGGCATGCATATAATGACTCGAAAGTGCCACAAAATTATGTTCAAAGAACATAAGTTGGGTATGCCGACTTGCAGATACTCTAATACACTACTCTCTCTTAAAGTCTTTGAGATCACTGAGATGCTGAAGCCCAAAGTAAAATGAGTCTTCAAGAAATGGATTCATTAAACAATCTCAAATCTATTACTAGTAGTTATCATCAGTAGTTATCAATAATTATACTTATTTTATAGTCTTCTTTTTGAAATTAATGACAAATCTATTAATGACATTATCTATTATCTTCACTATTTAATTTATTAAAAATAGAGCAATCTATAATGATTTTCTTTATGATATTCCCCTGCTCGCATTGGTAATTGACCAACTGCGTGCCTTAGGCGAGATACCCGCTTACTCATAGAGTGTACTTACACTGTTGACAGCCGCACTGAAGCCAGCCTGACACGAGCCTTGTCGATGATATCCCCAGTTGTCTGCAAAGAGAGGCGGAAGATAAAGAGATGAGAGACGATGGCGATAGGATGTCAGTTTGCAATTCACAATTGAGATTACAGCAAATGCTTATTATCTCCTCTATATGTTTGTGTTTACTTTGTAATTTGTTGGGGTGGGGGGGGAAATGCAGTTGTTGTCGACAGCGGAGGGCAGGCGGCAATAAATTGCAAATAATTACCAGAGCAATGCAATAAATTGAGCCAGTGATTTGTCAGGCGATGCAAAAAAAATTACGAACAACATAAAAGGATTAGAGAGCGCGCGCGCCTGCCGCAGAGACCTCAGAGCATGATCCTCAAGGCAAACGGCAAGCAGGGCAACAACAATGGCAACATTGAGAGCTGCGAACTGCGAGCTGCCAGCGCATGGACATTGAAATGAAAATACAATAAACAACAGCGGCAGATTGCCAGAACAAAAGGCCGCAGACAGGCCCAGCCCCAAAGGCCAACAGCAACAACGAGAACGACAGCAGCAGCAGCAGCAGCCACATTCATTGAGTTGGCGTCCGCATCCAAAACTGTTGACCACAAAAGCCCCACATCCTTTTGTTGGCCCTCTTTGTCGCTGCGCCTCTCTGCCTGCTGTTTGCCTTGCTACCAAATAAAAATCACGCAACGCCAGCAGCAACAGCAACAGCAACAGAGACTGGCAACCGGCAACTGGCAACTGGCAACTGGCAACTGGCAAGAGCCAGCAGCAACATGTCGCGCTTTTTTTGTTGCCTTTTTGCCCCAGCAGAAAATCAACAGGCAGATCGTGCGTTTGATCAAATTAAACGATAACAATTTGTCTCCGAAGTGTTTCAATTTGAACGTTCAACAACAGCGACAGCAACAGCCAACAGCCAACAGCCAACGGCCAGCGGCAACAACAAGTACAACAACGGCAGCATGTTGCTGGCTGGTGTTGTTGCTGCCTTCTCGCCATAAGTCAACTTTTAAGGCACAGTTGACGCAGCAGCAGCAGCAGCAGCAGCAAACTACGAACCCAGACACACAGCAGCAACATGCTCATGCACACGAGCAACACACGCACACACCAGCAACAGTCGCTCACACCAGTCGCTCCTCAGCGAGCTCGACTCGGACAGCGCATTGTGCGTTGTGCAGTTGTAGTAATTCCCATAATAAAATCGCCCCCGTCTTGAATTACAATTAGTCTTAGCAAGGGCAGCAGTTGGACGACTCGGAATCGGACTTCAGCTGAAGACCAAAGCTGCCCGAAGACCGAAGACCGAAGACCGAAGAAGACTCTAAAGCGACGCGCCACTTGGCGGTTCCTTCTCAACAACGATTGTCATTTTTTGTTCTCCCTTTCTTTAGCCTTTTGTTTTTGTTATTGTTTTTGTTGTTTGTTCGTTCATTCTTTAATTCTGATTTCTGCCTTTTTTTATTATTTGTATTCGTATTGTTTTTTGTGTGCGCTATTCGCCTTAACTATTAGTTTGGTATTTTGTGCGTTAAGTTGGTATTTATTGCTTTCAGTAATGTCGGAATGTGCTGGCCCAACTGTCATGTGATGAGTAGCTGCTGCTGCTGCTGCTGCTGCTGTTGTTGTCGCTGCTAATCATTTCACAACAACAGCAACGGCAACGGCGACAGCGACAACGAGAACATTAATAACGCAACAACACCACTGGGCATTGGGCAGCAGCGGCTGGAAAATGCGTTTAGAATCATTAAATTGGCCTTCGCATCGAGTGGGAATTCGAATTGGGGTTCGATTGCCGCAATTGAGCAATCGCTGCGATCGCTAAACTAGTTCTTTGAATTCGGGCATCAGTCCAGCAGACGCTTAAGCGCGTTTAACAGCTTTGTTTCATAACTCTTTGTTGCGACTAAAGCGCAAGATTCCAAAGTAATACTAGAAATAGTTTTTAGCTTTAAGTAGCCAGATTTTTTCGCAAGCAGTTGTTGCCGAACAAGATCGCTTTGGCGACCTTTGGCGGTATCTTTTGCGGTCACAAAAACAGTTCACTAAAAGCGGATCATCTTCGAATTGTGAAAGGAACGAAATTGCCAGCTGATAAAGCAGTTTGCAGATTAGAAGCATAGAGGGTCGCGAAGCAGAATATATATGTAGTGTTTGGTACAGACGTATACCGTATTGTATATATACAATATACATATATATATATTTGTAATCGTGTGTATAATCAAGACGATGTGTGTCTATATGCTCTGCATCTGCTGTCGATGCTAAAAATAATCAAGAGCAGCAACAACGCAGCAACAACGCCAGCGACCGTGCCACATGTGTCTTCGTGTCCAGCACACAGCTATAGCTGCTACGACTATATACATACGTATATATCTATCTATACGACGTGCGTCGTATGTGCGTATATAGAGTGAACATCTAATGTGATGACTAAGCAAACAAATTGGCAGTGAGTTGGGCATTAACCAAAAATATCATCCCTAATGCAGCACAAAACGATATTTCTCTGATATCTATATAGAATATTATATTTGATGTTGCCACTCTAACGACACGAAACGACATTAATAGATATGTATTCAGCTCTCTGAGGCTATACTATACATCTATATATACATATCTGCGTATTTGTTGCAAGTCACGGTCCACTGAGTGCTATAAATCTATCTTCGGCTGCTGAGGGGAGCCCAGGAACTGTCAGGCGTTTCATAAACTGCCCATTGTGCTGGAGAATAACAGCGCGGAGCGGCGATTCGATTGATCGAGCGTTACTATCGATTGCAATAAATAACTCGCCAAAATGCTAGCTAGATATCAATCAAGTTTTCTAACTGATCCTGATTCCTGATCAACAGCAAAACTGCGCTTAGTAATGCAAGAATACATTATTGAATTGTCTAAGGAAATCGTGCGATACTATCGAGATACTATTGGCCAGAGCTTACGGTCGATTGAGACTTGATACTTGAAGTATCAATGTTAGCTAGATAGCAATTAAGTCTTCTGACAGAGACAGTCAAAAGATACCTATCGAATTCTTCGTTATTGACCTGATAATGTTAGAATGCATTATTGAATTGTCTATCGAAATCGTGCGATACTATCGATATTGGTGGAGTAGTGGCCAGAGCTTACGGTCGATAGACACTTGATACTCGAAGTTCACACGGCCTGACTGCGGTTCTGACTGTGGTTCTCTTTTGTGGTCACCCGACACCTCCGCCTCAAGTCCTGGCCTTGGCTTCATAAGCATTGCTCCCCACACACAATTTCTGCGCTGCCCTCTGATATTTTTAAAGTTTTTGTTGTTTCTCTTTTGCTGCTTGCTGCTGGCTGGTTGCTGGTTGCTGGTTGTGTAATTTGCGTTTAAAGGGATTCCCTGGTCGCGTCGAGCTCAAATTACTTGTAGAGTGCACAAATCACATGAGCTGCAGTTTTTCGCCTCTTTCGAGCCGCTTACTCCGCTGCCCGACTGTCTGACTGTCTGACTGCCCGCGTTTTGATTGCGAGTGGTGCGTGGATCTAATTCGGGGCGACCTACTTACTTGTGCGACACGGCGATATCTCGTGGAACTGCTTGAAGTTGTGCGAGGTGAAGCAGGTGCCGACCGGATCATAGCGCAGCGCCCTCGATGGCGTCATCGTGTGGAAGACGTAGCGCGGCGCGCAGGCCTGCAAAAAATAAACAGAGAGACACAGTTAATAAGCGAAAACATCTGTGAAAACCAGTAGTAATTAGACCTCTAGATACTCTGCAGTGGGCGTGAACATCGACAGACTAATTGCCTAAGTTTATCTGGGATTGTGCGGAGTTGCAAAAAAAAAACATATACTTGCGACTTTCGAGTTGCATCGATACGATTTGTAGCAATAGTTGAAGTAGTTACTTCAATGCATAAATATGGGGTATGCATAATGCTTTAATCAAAGGATTAAAGACCAACTTAAGTAGTTAGAGTCATTCACAATTTCATACTTCATAATTTATGCTTATGAGTTTGTAAACTCTCTCTGGCAGTGCATATGCCCAGTGGCACAGTGTTTACAGGGTGTGCATAAACAACATGAGAATTATTTAGCTTTGCGGTCAGCAAATGCCACGTTGTGAAGTTGTGAAAATGTGAAACAATGGCATCAAACAGATCATGAAAA
The DNA here is from genome assembly GCA_035046165.1 of Drosophila rubida. Lineage (NCBI taxonomy): Eukaryota > Metazoa > Arthropoda > Insecta > Diptera > Drosophilidae > Drosophila > Drosophila rubida. The sequence continues at coordinate 9,368,231 of JAWNOF010000023.1, read as the reverse complement.
TGCTGCAAAGCCTAAAATGGCCAAGGCGAATTACAAGATGAGGACGGAGTCGAGCGGCGAGCAGCGGGGAGAGGACGTGAAGTGAGTTGAGCTGAGCTAAGACGAGATGAGGTAAGCCGAGCTGTGCGCGATGAGGTAAGTTGAGGTACGTTATGGTACGCTACGCTGCGACCCTGGAGCCTTCGTCTCCATCTCCATCTCTCCATCTCCAACTCCATCTGCAGCTACAACTGTGCCTTGTTGCTCGCCTGTCTGTCTGTCTGTCCGTCCGTCTGTCCGTCTGTCCGTCTTTCTGGCTGACTCTTTTCAGTCTGCCTTTCCGTCTGTCTGCCTCACCGCCTGCCTATCCGTCGTTCCGTCTGTCCGCCTGCACATATATATATATATATATATATAGTTTTATAATGTATAAATGGCTGGCAGTTGGACATAAAACACGCACGCTCAGCGACAACGACGGGCGCAATACTTGGGGCTCTGGCCCATGCCAAATATGGCTGGCATGCGGCTTGGCCCGGCTTGGCAAGGCCTGCCATTTGCCCGGCGCAGCTTCGGAGCGTTTCGCTTCGGCTCGACTCGGCTCGGCTTGGATCGGATGGGATGGGATGGGATCGGATCGTAGTGGCATTGTTTGATGCCCGCTCTGTGGCACATATGCCTGCAATTACTTTTACAAATTTATACATATTGTGCCTTTTATGGCATTCGCCAGTGGCAGGATTGCAAAGCCCAACTCAGCAGCTCTATTGACTTGCCCGTCTCCGTCTCCGTCTCCGTCTCGAAGTTTGCCTCCTCTACCTGTGTCGCTGACATAAACTCCAAAATGACGCGCTATCGCCAAAAATGCATGCTGATCACATCACATCACATCACATCCCGCTCGCTCTCCATCGTGCTGCTGCTGGCCACGCCCAGCTCATTCAAATGCTGCCCCCATTGAAATCTATGCGGTCGCATTATGCAAGCGACGTTGCTAAATCACAGCAACGAGGGACCAGGGAGTTGCAACTCAAATTGCTCATCGCTGTGACTGTTAAATATTTATTGCACTGCTGCAGTGCAGCCCTGGCTGCCGAAGATCTGCATAGTCGCATTCATATCGCTCTCTCAGGTGCACTCAATGCACCCATAAAATCAAAATAAAGACAATCAGCTCGCCGCAGGCAAAAGACTGCAGTCCTCAGTCGCCACAGTCTTGCTCTGCGGTCTTTCGCTTCACGTTTGGGCCATTGAACAATTCAATTGAATTCATAATGTGCTGCGGCAGTGCCAGCATCGCATCTTGGTCCGACTGCGACCCCGTTGGCCAGGCCACCGCGCGGCCAATAAGTTAATAGCATTTTCCTATTAAAAACTTTATTATCAGTCCGCGGAGTGAAGACCTCTCGACTCGGCTGCAAGTTGTTTTGGTTTCGTTGCTGTTGTTCTTAGTTGGCTTCGCGGTAAAGATAGTTAGATATGCAAATGGCCTGCAGTCGTCGCGGAGTGCTGCCCCACGTTGAGCGCCATTTAGCCATTTCCAGTTCCTCATAACTCCAGCTCAATTGGAGGCAGCAGCTGCAACTGCCTGTCATACGTATATGCATGTTCGGCTTAGCTACTCCAGTTGTTGCCGACCATAACATAACTTCGTCTTCATTAGACTCTTGCTCTTCTTAAGCCGCATTAGAATAACTTTGTACGTCGGCCGCTGAATGCACAAAGTTAGTTTTGCATTCAAGTGCTGAGAAATTGCATAAACACTCGGATTGCTGAGACCGAGTGCTGAGAGCTGGAGTGAAGTTTACATACTTGAAGGCAGGGCCACCCACGTTGGGCGCCATTTGAATAGAAAAGCTATGAATACTTATTTCTACATGCATGCCGGCTTGTTGGCAGCATAAATTATGCTTTTCGTGCAGCTGCTTTGAAGCCGTTGCAAAGCCGCCCTTACGTTGGGCGCCTCGCAGCGAAACTCGCTCAATTAATGCTAAACTGCAATTTGAGAGCCTATTACTTGGCTTGTTTGATCGCTCAAAGGGGCATTAACGGTGCCTGCAAACATATTTCCAATCGTTTTTCATTTTTTCTGACTCTTGTTGTTGTCTGAGTTTGTATGAGTACTCGTATCTTTTGCGCTGCTTTGGCGCTTTGTTGGTTTGTTGGTTTATTGCCCATGTTGGGCAAGCAGAGTGCATACCGAAATGCCAGCGATAAATTTTTGAGACATTAAACTGCACTTTCGGAGAGAACGTAGCGCTGTGCTGTTGCTGGCAAAAGTCAAAAGTCAACACGTTTGACATGGTCGACATGCAGACGTTACCAATGCGAATGCAAAGTTAAAAGTTCTGCGCGCCAGGATGCGAAAACCCAGCGAACCCATCGCATCCTCCCCTCCTCGCCTACCTTCGCTGCCTGGCCATATTTGAGTTCAATAGCGCTTTGGCAATTTTTACAGAGATCGTGTCGATGATCATGTCGCAATCGCAGCAACAACAAACAAAAAACGCGAAACGAGACCGCACGACATGCGGCACATGCCCCAAAGTCACTGCAACAGCAAGAGCGCTGCCCAAGGCAACGTGGCCACCGTCCACATCCGAATGCACCACTCCCAAATAGCCCCACAATCCAATCAGCAACCACCACCAATCGCCAATTGTCGATCTCGGGTTCACAGTGATGTCACCTTGGCGTCGCCGCTCGCATTTAGTTCAGCGCAAAAAAAAATAAAAACAAAACCAAACTGGAAAAAACGCTGTTAATTTGTTCATCATTCGCATGGTTTCCATTTAAAGAAAAATCTAATAAATTAATCTACAAATAGAAAACTATGCGCGCTGCCAGCTCGCGAAGACTGCTCTGAATTGATAGATTGTTCATCCAATTGATGCTGCGCTCTAAATAGATACGCCACTGAATGATAATCAGATAATAGTAAAAATAAAACTATCGCTATTGCCAGATGATCGCCAGATAGAAGTTGAATCTTTTCAGAATAGTTGAAATAAAATATGAAGCAAACTGTAGACAGATTTGCTTTTCATTTGATATACTAATATTTACATTTACATTTACCTCTTCTATAAATCATAGGCAACGACTATCGATTGATAGTCTGATCTACTTTCTAAGCTCACAAGCTGCAAACTTAGTTTCTTTTTAATAGGAATTATGTAGAAAGTATCCATAAATGAGAGGAGTCATAAATCAATCAGTCCAATTAAATTGCAGCGCTGCTTGTAAAGTTCGTTATTATTTACTGTCTCCTACATTGACATTAGGCCCCAAAGTGTGCAAAGATTTAGTCGAAAATAGCGAGGAACTTAAAGCAAGAAGTAAGGCCACAGCGAGACTTCAAATATGGTATTTATATGTTAACGTGTCATGTGTGTTATTCCACACTTGTGTTGCCATCGTTGGCCGTGGATGATGTAGTTCGAGTTGGCAATCGGGCGCACTTGGTGCAAACATAAATCGATGGCCTCTTAATGGGCATTTGAAGGCCAAGCGAGACCAGACCAGGCCAGAGGAGACCCGGCCCGAATAGAGCAGGCCAGGTCAGCAGTGGGTGCCGCGTGTGGCGGAAGTGACCTGGACATCGATGGTCAACAACAAGAAAAGGAAGGTAACTGCAACAACAACAACAGTAACAGCAACAATGGTGGTTAACTGTAACAAAAGGGCGGCGTGGCCCGTCGTTGTTTGGGCCATCAATGTTAACGGTTTTCCTATGTGCTTTCGCCAAATCAAATGGGCCAAATCAAAGTTAATTGAGAACTAAAGTGAAAATCAAATGCTCCTCTCTCTCTCTCTCTCTCTCGCTCTCGGTCTGTCTGTGCGCTTCTTGGTCTGTGGGTGGATGGTTTGGCTTTTGGCTTGGCCAACGACGCCAACGCAATTAACCAAAGTTGCGACTGGGGCACACCTTAAACGGAGCACACACACTTTATGCATGTGTGTGTGTGGTTTGCTTGACGCAATCCGGAGAAACGAGCACGTTCAATGCGACCACAAAAGATGACAACAAAATCAAAACGCATTCAGAATATTTTCGCTGTCGCACAGCACCAAACAACAAATCAACCCAAGACAGCAACAAAAGACAGCTGAGCATTGAGTGAGAGCAACAAGTGCGACTGGCAGCTACCCTGGCCAGCGAGCACACAAAGTAGATAAATCAGTCTGCTGTAAACTATAATAACTGCTGTTCTATGCCTGCAACCTTGTTGAAGTTTTCAGAATATCTATTAAAACTCTGTAACTACAAGCGAGCCAAGTTTGCAGATTTAGGCTTTTTAAAAGTTGCTGCCACATTTTACAGGGTAGCAAGGTGCAGTTCGTAACGGCATGTAACGGCATTGCACACCCACCGCAACTGACACACAAATAACAGAGAAAAAAAGCCGAGCAGTAGAAGAAGAAAGAAACTAAAACTTGTCATAAAAATAATGTCATTTCGGATTTGTGTTTCTTTGGCTGCTCTTGCTGCTGCAAGTTTCATTTTCAGTTTCGCCCACCTGTTTGGTATTGTGGCTCCAGCTCCATTTCCCATTTCCCATCTCCCATTTCACAGCGCCCCACATTGCCCCAATGCTCCCAGGCTGTCTGCTTGCACTTTCAATCCCAGGGGAGAGCGACAGAGAGAAGCTCAGACTATGTCATTTAACGAGCAATCGCTGCGTTCTTCGATGATGCCATCGAACGCGCATTAAAATCAAACAATCAAATGCCCAGCAAGCTGCGACAGCTCAAAGTAAAGGAGGTGCAGTCAGTCAGTCAGTCAGTCAGTCAGTCAGTCAGTCAGTCAGTGGGTCAACTGGCTGGGCGGTCGCTGAAAGCGAGAGTCTCATTATGGTATCACATTAACATGGCTGGCGATAAAGCAAGCATTCAATTGGATTGCGGCTTTGCCTTTGTGGTCGTAACTCCCCAACAATGTGTGCTGCGGAACTAGTTCAAAGCTAACGACGTTAGCTCATAGCACAACAAACTAGACCAGAGAGTCTTACTTAGTTAGCTTGACGCGGTCGCATCTTGTGGGTGTTGAGCTTAACCAGCCACATTAGATCGGCCTGCTGTCTGTCTGTCTGTCCGTCTGCTGGTTGCCAGGCCAGCCAGTATTTTAGTGTTGCAGCTATCTGCTTGCAACTTGCTGCAGATGCAGCGTGTTGCCGTAGACAACACAACACACAATATAACTTAGAGCTGGGCTGATAAGTTGACAAGTTCTATAAGCTAGATCTCGTTGACTATTTGAACTGCTTGCTCTACCAGCAGCTTGTAGTTTTTCTCGTGTTTCGAAAGCCACAAACCGTAATTGTTGCACATAAATCTAGTTTAGATAATTGGCTTACTTACCACAACCAAGTCGCTGTGTCTGCCCGTAGCAACTGTTGCGCCGAGCCATTGGTATGACTTGCGATCGATGACTTCGCCTTTGGTGTTGCGATTGTTGCCTGTGGGAGAGGAGAGCACAGCAATTAGATCGTCAAATTCAAATTACATTTATCAAAAAAGCTGCGCGACAAAAAAAAAACGTAAGAGAAAAACATATAAACGAATTGTGGACTTTAAATTTGAAAGCGTCGCACATTAAAGACAAGGGAGAGACACGCAAAGAAACGAACACTAAATTGGACGGAAATGAAAATTTTGCTGAAATTAATATGTATTCTAAAGTGGGCAGGTCAAAGCCGAGGGAGCGCTGTGCACGGGGACAGAGTGTGTGTGTGTGTGTGTGTGTGGAGAGGCCTAAGAAATGTGAAAAATAATAAAAAGCAAACTAATTAAGTTGGCCGAGAAACAAGGCACTTGGGCAAATAATGGCATAATGGGCACTTCCGTTCATGTTTGGCAATGATTTATTACGACAACGATGCCACATACCATCTACCATATACTCGTATGCCATCTAGGGGTAGTGCTGTGCAGGGTGAGGTGTTGATTGAAGTGCTTGCAGCATATGATTGAATGTCGCGCGACTGCAAGGGATGATCGAATGAGTTTTTAATGAGATTTGATGGATGAAATATTTTGAAATGAGGAGTGCTTACAAGGAAATACTCGTGATGGATATGCATGAATACGTTCTCAATTAGCAATTGATTGCAATACTAAAATAACTGCAAATGATATTTGCATTTAGCTAGTAAAGAAGTGAATTGCAAATGAATAATAGAAGCGATAGTAACAGTTTCCAAGAAGAACTTGTTTCATAAAATACGAGAGAAGCAAGAATAGCAATTCTTGGAAACTTGCAGAAGATGCTTGAATGAGTTGCGCTCAACTTGAAATCTGCAAAATGATTTAAGTCTGAATTCGCGTGAATTGATCAATGAGTGATGTTTATTTCATTTTTCGGGTGTGAGAGTTCAACGGGTGCATTTTGAATGAATGAATAGATGAATTCGCTCATATTTAAAAATGCGCATGAGTAATCCACAATGCGATGAATCAGTGCTGAGTTCATTTGCATACATACACGGTTGACTAATTCTAGTACAACGATCACTAATTATTTGTTGAAACGATGAACCAACCTGCGAGCTGAATGAAGCATCTGTTGACTCCTTTTGTGTTGTCATACATTTGAATGTTTTATAGTGTGTGTGAGTGTGTTTTAGCAAGCGTACGATAGAAACATTTTGATTTGATAAGAGAAAGCCTTAAAGGTAATATTACTAAGCTGCCTGCCACTTAGACCCCGATCAATTTATGCATCTCACTTTGGGCTTGCCCCATCATCAACAGCAGTCATCGAGCTGCCAGTCCTCTCACCCCCCGCATCGGGCACGCGTCAGCAATTTGAGTTTTGAGGTGTTGGCAGCACCACAACAACAGCAACAACAACAACAGCAACAAGAGCAGCAGCCGCAAAATGAAATTGCATATTTATGACTGGCGGTGCAGAAGGCCTGTGTATGGGCAGGTTACCAGAGCCAGCCTTATGCAAAAGGCGCGGTGCAAGAGCTGCTGATCGACCAGCCAGCTACCCATTGAGTGGAGCCAACTTTTATGAAACATTCAGAATATCAAGTTAACAGCTTAATGCTGAGCTGAGCAAAACTACAAGAATGGCAGCGCAATGCTGGGCTAGCAAACTAAATGTAGAACAAAACATTGTTCAGCTTGCAAGGTTAGAAGTAAGGTGTTGGAGCAGCAATCCACGTTAAGTTAAATGTAACGACAGTCTTATGACTCAAGCGATTTTGGCTAAACGAAAACAATTGAATAACGTAAAAGAGCATTCGCAGGAATACGATAAGAGCAGATCATTGCTCTATGACTGCAGAAACTATCGTAAGCGGACGAAGCTGTCTTTGGGCACAAAGTCGCCGCATTGCACGGTATCAGAGCATCAGGCATTGCGAATGGAAGTGCAGTCAAGCACAGCAGCAGAAAGTTGCATGCCACACCACAGCACTCTGCATCGCCATCGTCACTATCATCATCATCATCATTATCATCATCGTCGCCGTAGTCGTCGTCGTCGCAGTCATCGTCATTGTCGATAAAGCGAATAATTTTTATTTGCGCATCCGTTGCAGCAAATTGTGGAGAGAAGCGTGGCAAGGAAAGAGGAAGAGGAAGTATGCCGGCGACGAGGAGAGAGAGCAGCTGAAAGGTGTGGGGGGGGGCAGTGCGGTGTGGGAGGAGGACCTTGAAAACCAAAATGGGCGTCTGTTTATTTTCGAGGCCGCCGCCTGTTTATCATTTCCGTTTGCGCTTAAGGAAGTTGCGCTGCCAAAGAAATGGCAACAGCAACCGCAACGTCTGAAAATAATAAAAATAATACTCATAAACGGCAGCCAAGCACAGGCTGCCCTCTCTAGCCCCCCCCCCCCCCCCCCGCCACTCCGCTGGCTGCCATTTCCTTAATGCCATTTTGCAGTTTGCATTCTGCATACTGAGCAAAAAGTAAAACAAAGACGAACGCTGCGCATGCGTGTGAGCCATAAATAACTAATTGCATTTTACGCTGTTGTCACTGGCGCCAAAAGCGAAAGCCGCGCCAACTCATTGAGAACTGCAAACTTGCCCTCAACTGGCGCCAGTCTCCCCTCCCCATCCGCCCCATTGCTGTTGCAAAGGTTCCCAGGCGCTGTGAACTGTGAACGTACCTTTCGAATCGAATGTGACCAGCTGACAATCATCGTCCTGCATCGTACACTTGAAGACGGCGCCAGCCTCCGACACGTGCTCCTGGTACGACGAGGTGTCGTACTTGGGTGCGCCCACGATCAAGCTGCAAAGAAGCGAAAAGTAGGCATGAGATACAAGTACAGACTACAAATATAAACAGCCAACTATTAGAATAAAAAGTAAATGCAGTTGGAAAGCTAGATTTACAGTAAAGTGATTAGTTGCTATACAAAATGTGAGTCTTGCACACTAAGATGTACTTCGCTGCAGCTGATCTATAGATACTTTTGCTCGCCTCTCAATTCGCTAGTCGTGTGTGCTTGCAGAGATCAAAGCCAAGTGCTGACCCATTCGTCGCCCATTAACAAGACTTTATGCGCCTGGCATTCACTTTGATTGAGTGCAACATTCATGTATTCACTCACTTCGAGCGCTTAGAAATTGAATACTTTTGTGCCCGCCGTTTTCATGCATGTTGCACGCATCTGTGCGGATTTCGGCTCGTCTCTCTCCCCCTCTCTCTTATTTTGCGCTTTAGTCAAACGTCAAATTGTTGCATGTGGGCAGAGGAAGGGGCAGGGGCAGACCCTTTTGGCGAGAGCCGTTTTTAATCAACTCTCAAGTGTTTGATTTGCCGTTGCCGTTGCCGTTGCCAATGCGGCCTCGACGCGACGCGACGCAACTCGACTCGCCTCGACTCGAGTCGTATATTTATTTAGAGTTCAGTTTTATTATTTTCAATTTTAATGAAGGCCCATTTACTGCACCCCAGTCTCTCGCTCTCGCTCTCGCTCTCGGTCTCCGTCTCCGCCCAAGTCCAGGCAGCGGCCCTTCAATGAGTTTTTGCCGCGCTTCCGCAATGAATGCTAATGACAGCTGTCAATGTGCGTGCCATGATGTACTACTACTCGGTACCCACAACTCATGGCCAGATCTACTCTCTCCCTCACTCTCTCTCTCTCTCTCCCGCTCAGCGAGACGAGGGTGCTTCTATTGTCCATGGTCACTGGGCAACCACCTTCATGTCTGCTGCCAGCATAATAAGAAGCACACGGCTCAGCGGTCGTAAAAGGATCAGTACTCCACTCCAAATTGAATTAAGCCCCGAAAATAACCACAACATTTGACTGCTTGCAAGAAACCCCAGAACTACTTTCGCTGCCTCAACTGCGCTCAAAGATATCCTAGTTTATCAGACTTACATCATTCTGCTTCCGGAAAGCAAATCGAAATGATATCATTACTTCAAACTCAAAATTGAAGTATTTCTCATGACTAAAGCGTTTAAAATTCAAATACAAGCTGTAATAAATTAAACCGAAATGATATCATATCATTATTACTTGACATGCAAAATTAAAGTATTTCTCATGGCTAAAACGTATAAAATTCAAATACATTACAATATTACATCGAAATGATATCATATCATTACTTCACATGCAAAATTGAGATATTTCTCATGACTAAAGCGCATAAAATTCAAATACTAGCTGAAATAATTCAAATATTTTAGATCTAACATAAATTTATTTTAATTTACTTTTACAATTTTTCATAAATTACTTTTAATAATTTAATATTTCTTAAGTTGCATCTTTGGTGGAGTATTTCCTCTAAAATTATATACAGCCCCAGTTTTCCAGCATTATCTTTTACTTCTCGCATTTAAATCAACTCAAATACAATCCATTTAAAATTTTTGAAATCTTGTATTTGAAAACCCTTTTTCATGTCTATTGACTTGCCAGTCTATCGCAAGCAACTGTGAAAAACCAGTTCAAATTTTCAATGTTAGCCACAGCAAATTGTTGGCTAATTATTATACAAAAACAAGCTCTTATCACGCAAATATCTATTCTACGTCTCTCCCTCTCTCTGTCTAGCTGGCTGCTCTTCGATCTATTGCTGACATCATAGCTATCCATTGAATCACCATTTGATCGTTCTCGCCGAATATAATTAATAGCAATTTGTGAGCACACAGAGAACGCAACAGGTTCCCCTCTACTCTCGCCTCCCATCGAATTTGAGGTCGGAACCAACACAAATTCAATTGCATGCCTCAAGCAGATTTCGAAACTCATTTGCATTTCGTCGTACAGTGAGCGAGAGATATATATGTGCTATATATATATATATATATATGTATATTCGACAATTTGTTGTCAAAAAAAAAGGCGAGAATGCGTCACTCGACTGCAAAGAAAGTTGCGAGAGCAATTGATTTATTAATCATGCAATTCATTTTGGCATTCCCTCAATACGATCAATACGAACACAAATAAAAACTGAAATCGACGGCAATACAGCAAATTATGAATAATTCCCCAAATAACACATAAACACAAATAAGTATTACAAAAGACCATCTGGAGTTCTGGCTGCTCTTACGAATCGTACAAAAGTTCACTTTTACAGTTGCAGAAAGATAAAGCAAACATTTCGGGAGCATAAATAATGCATGAGGGTTTTGTGTTCAAAGTTTGTAGACATTTGAGCATAGAATGAATAGTATTTAATGTATAAAGAAAACAAGTTTTTACGACATTTTGCGTGCTGATTTTCTTGAACTGTTTACACAGTTTTCTAGCTTCAACACTGAAACTTGCCAATAAACATATTTCACTTGATGTTTTCATTTAAAAAATAATAAAAGCAGCCCACAAATTGTTGCTAAAAATGGCAGTTCGCTTAATTCTCCGACTCTTTAAACACTCTCAATGGGATCGTCTGGGGGGCGAGATCGCCTGGGGCTGGCGTAATTTTCAAATAAAGCAGCACGCGTCAATTGTGTCTGTGTGTGTCAGTCTCTCTGTGTGTGTGTGTGTGTGTGTGTGTGTGTGTGTGCGCACTGAACCATAGCGACAACAACAAGAAGCACACGCACACAATGCACACACGTACAATGCGCCTTATAGAGCTGAATGCACAACAAGCAATCAAAATCAATGCGCTTCAATTAAAAATGGGCAACACACGAAACATAAACAAAAGAAAAGAAAAATCAAGTCGAGCTCATTCCCAAATGAACGCAGTCCAAATACCCTGCCACAAGAAATTCAAATAGATAAACTGAAAAGAATTGTATATATTTGCAGTATTTAAAAGGAATTTCTCTCCCTTTTTCCACAAATAGTTCTAGTTTATTCCTGCAATTTCTGGGCCTAAAATAAAAATCATTGAGAAAAGAAATTCCAGCAATAGTTACGAACGTTTGAAATAGATGTAAAGTGCTCTTAATGCTTAAAAAGAGTTGGTTGAATTTGCAAAATTTATATTTATAGAGAAAAATTCTCTTATTCTAGGAATAGTTATAGTTTCATTCAGCAATTTCTAGGCTTCAAATATAAACGCTTGAAAAAAGAAATTCCAGCTATATTTATGAACATTTGAATTAGAAGCGAAGCACTCTTTAACTTAAAAAGAGTTGGATGTATTTGCAATATTGAATTTTCTAGCGCAATTCTTTGTTTCAACCAATAGTTATAGTTTCATTCAGCAATTTGTAGGCTTCAAATATAAATGATTAAGAAAAGAAATTCCAGCAATTTTCATGAACATTTAGAATAGATAGGAGTGCTCTTTAAAGCTTATAAAGAGTTGGATATATTTGAAATATTCAAATTTCTATCGCTATTCCTTTTTTTTCACAAATAGTCATAGTTTCATTTAGCAGTTTCTAAACTTCAAAAATATATGATTAAGAAAGGAAATTCCAGCAATTTCCATGAACATTTAGAATAGATAGAAGTGCTCTTTAACGCTTACAGGGTATGCATTAGAATAAATCGACGTGATGAATGGCGGAACATCATGAAAGGCGCCAAATAACAAAAAACTAGAGACAGCTTCAGAAAGAGACAGAGCTAGCGCCGTGCTAGCCGTGCGAGAGAGATGGCTAGATGCGCGTGTCTGGCGCGCCGTGAAAATTGGAAATTGGAAAATTGTTTCAATTGTGCGTTTTGGGCAATGTCTCAATTACATTAACAAATGGCCAGCAAACAACGAAACAAAAAGATAGAGAGAAATGTGCTGAGCAAGGCCGTCGCAAATGGAAAGCGAAACCCGCAATGCATTTCAAATTGAAGAATTTTCCGAGTGTGGGGGAAAAGTGTTTAAGGCGAAGCCATAAGGCAAAGCCATTTAGCTGGAACTGGCAAAAGGAGACAACAGCCGCAAGAGCGAGACTCAAGAGCGAGACTCAAGACGACGACTGCTGCTCGTACCTTTGGCCGCGGCGCGCATTGAATTCCAAATCGATTGCCTGTTGTGCAGTGTAGTTGGCGGCGTAGTTGTTGTTGTTGTTGTTGTTGCTCCGCTTGTTGTTGGGCGTCGCGTGCAGCAGCCGCAATAAAAATTATGTTAAAAATAAACCAAGTTGTTGTGTGTGCCCGCTGCTGTACCTTTGACTGCACAACACATGCACAACATCCGTTCCGCAGGACAGCACGGGTCGACTGTGCGTGTGTGTGTGTGTGCGTGTGTGCGTGTGTGAAGCTGCGCATGCTTCCTGCCTGCAGTCATTCAGTCAGTCAGTCAGTCAGTCAGCCAGTCAGTCACTCTGTGTGGTTGTCATGCAAATGCAACTGTGAATGAAACTACGTGCACAGTGCCTGCCAAATGTACGCAACGCGCAAAGCAATCCAGCTGTCAATCGCTCAACGAACTTCACTGCAATTTACAGTAGGGGAAAGGTAACTACGGGCACCACCATCTGTTGATCTCTTAGCAAGCTGCTAATGCAATATCTTTGAGGGCTCCAAAATCTCTCGTCTGCTCGACCTGATGATACTTGCGAGATCTTGTGAGCAATGTTCAGGACAATTCTTTTTTATTTCAGTTATTGCCACTGCATATACACCAAATATTTGGCTGGAATTATCTCCATTTAGTGGCGCAAATATTCGACTGCAGTTTGTAGTTTTAAAAAAAAGGTAACTACGAGCAGAGAGAAAGAGCGCATCTGTTGATCTCTGAGCGCGCTGCTAGTGCAATAACTTTTTGCAATCGAGAGAGAAGTCGTCGACACATTTGAGATCTTGTAAGAAATGTGCAGGACAATTCGCTTTTATTGCAGTTATGGCCACTGCACATATTACCAAATATTTGGCGGCGCTTAGTGGCGCAAATATTTAGGTTAAATTCAGTAGTTTATTTAGCGCCACCTTCAGATACGAGTATCTGCGGCAATCAGTTATCTGCATCGTAAATTCTTAAAATTTCCAGCGAGCACGTCAAGCAGATTGTAATTGAAATAACTAGCTTAGAGATATGAAGATGTGGCAATAGATACACTAATGCTGTGTAGCTCACGCAAGCTGCTTATCAACGGCATCTGCGGCTATCTCGCCAGCGAGCGTATCTCGACTTTTAGCACGCACTGTGAAAGGGGTAGACAATGCACCGAAATCGCAAAGTCATTCGCCAGCGTCCAGTATTTACTGTGAGAGGCGGGAGCGGAAAGCGAGGGCGAGGGTTTTCCTACCAGCGTCGAGGGTCACAGCCCGAGGGCGTTTCGGCGCTAAACATGTGTGCGCCTCGCTTCGCCACGTCGCTAGGGCCGCTGGGAAACCAAAAGTAACTGTTCACACGTGACGCTGCGCCGGCGCTCAACGTGCGAACGTGCCCCGGGCTCGGGCTGCAGTTGGAACAGTGTTTATTGTTTGTGTGCGGCCAGCGTTCATTGAGCCATTCACAGAGAATGGAGATGCAGCTCGCTGTGTGTTTTCCCAACACCTTTTTTACACATTGACACTTCCGCAGCAGTAGAAATGACACAGGATATGCGGTTCAGGCCCAGTATGGTAGCTAGCACGCCTGCCCACATCTCCGGGCCCGATCTCTATCTCCATCTCCATCACCATCTCCATCTCTATCTCTATCTGTATCTTCATTGCCGCCACTCGACTCCGCAATCAAGCGGCAATTAAGTGGAGAGACAACAGGGGAGGTTTGTGTCGCTGCTGGCAGCAGCAGCTAAATGCCAAAGTGTATATATAAAAGTACAGTAAATATTTGAAATCAATTACATTTCATTGTCTACAAGCGGCTGGCATGGCTGCTGCTGTTTGCAATTTCATAACCACAACAAAGACAAACGACCGACCAAAGAGATCGATCGTTGCTAGCAGCTGGAACTGGGCATCCATTTATAGGACAGACAGCCCAACGAGGAGAACGAGGTTAATGGGCGGACAGACAGACGGACGGACAGACGGACGGACGGACAGACGGACAGGAAATTTGTGCAGTTCCTCAAGTGATCAAAAATTTGTACGCCGCGCGCATAACTGACCCACTTCAATTGATTGGCAAAGCAAAAGCAATAACCGCGCATTACGTTGCCAAACTCTATTTAACATTTTAGGCTGTGCGCAAAGTTGATGGAAAGCACTAAAGCTGAATGTCCAAATGAGTGACCCGACAACCGAAGTTGCCAACACACTGACAATTTTGCAATAATTAAACGAGTGTTTACTTCAGTAACTACAGACATGTAATATTTAGAGCTGTCTTACAGACCTGCAAGACATCTGAACTTCTAACTTAAATCTATTGAATATTAAAACTGTTGTGTGACTGAGTGAGTTACGCTTTATGCACGCTTAATATTAAACGGATCTGGGAGCTGCGCATTGTGGATGCTCGACCCTATATGCATGGCGAGTAACCCACATTTGGCTCGCCAATGTGAACGAGGCCAGGCTAATGAGCAGCCTGAATGTGTGTGCGTCTATAAGGAAACCTGGGCAGGCTTTACAAGTGTGCAGTCCGTCAGTCAGTCAGTCAGTCAGTCAGTCAGTCAGTTAGTCAGTTCGATAGCCACCTGCAGCAGCGATCCTAACGGTCTGCGGAGCGTCCGCTGATGACTTATTTGGCCAATTGGGTGAAGCGGACGGCTGCTGGCCTGCTGGCCAACCTTGTGCTGTGCCGAACACTTGACCGTAAATAGCACACGCCGCTCGCAGCGCAAACTATGTCACAGATACAGATACAGATACAGATACGTTTGTATCTGTATTAATTGCCAGGCGACAATGCTTCAGGGCAAACCACATTGGCCATTGGCTTGCCTTATTGACAATAACCACAACTAGTTACACAGACAATAACCACAAGATCTCGCAGCCTCAGTCGCAGCCTCAGTCTCGGTCTCAGTCTCGGTCTCAGTCTCCTGCTCTCGTGCTTTGTTTGCGCGCATTTAACACACAATTATATTGTGAAGCAGGCAGCTTGGCAGTTTGGAGTCAGGTAATTTTCAGGCTTTTAGTGCACTTTTAATGCCCGCTGCGGGGGCGGAGTGCAGCGCGGGCAGCGGGGGGAGCTGCGATGAGGCAGTCGTGTGCACAGCTCAGTAACACTTAGCAAACTTTGGCTCAGGCTCGAGCAAACACAAATGTGTTAATTAGAAGACAAACCCAAACGCCGAGACAACAATTCTAGTTACAGTTTTACTTTTATTTTGCTGCAGACACCCTGCAACTCTCAAGCAGTAACCGTGGCATAGTGGAATTTAATGTGCTTGCAACGGGATTTCGTAAAACACTATGCTTTAATTACAGAAACCTAGTACGAGTAATTTGCCCCATCCCATTTATTGTATAATATTCAGTTGAGCATTTCTGTGCTACTAAAATAACTGAATAATATATTCGCTAACAATATAATCATATATAATCAGTAGAAAGCTAAATATAATTCACCTCTTCAGTCGCTGGTAACCGCAATGAATGTTGCTGCACTTCGTCATAGAAGCAGTTGCTTGCCAACTTTACAGGGTATCCACTGCCGCTGTGCAGCCGCTGCAGCCCAGATACTTTGTATCCGTATTTGTATCTGTATCTGTATCTGTATCTGTTGGCTGTTGGTTGTTGGCTGTGAATGCATCTGTATCTTAACTCTTGGAGGTCCCGCAGTTCACGCACGCAATGCGCATTTTGTGCTCTCTGTTTATCAGCGTCTGTTTATTGAATTGTAAACATTTTAACGCTGCATTTAAATAATGCTTCGCTTAATGCTGTTGCCGTTGCCGTTGCTGTTGTTGGTGTTGGTGTGAAAGCATTGGTAGCATTTAAGTGCACTTAAAGTCACAGACGATCGGCCAAGATGCATATGAATTACGAGCATAAAATGAGGCAGCGCATTAAGTAAACTGTCCTCGAGATACCCACTGATTTATAATAACACACTGAGCTAGCTCCGTGAATCACTTGAGTAATCTCAACAACATATTTCCTATTTTCAGATTACTTCTCAAATAAATTAGACAAGAAACAACCATGCTTCGTGGCAATAAATAAAAATACAAAAAAAAAACATATTTCTGAGATTCTTTCTATAGATTTTCGTATTTCATTAAAATGTAGCTGAACATCCCCTCAAACACTTTGACAATGAAAGTCTTGAATTATTGTTATTATTTGCAAACTTTCGCGGGAACTGTGGGTCAAAAATGATGAAGAAGAAATGTCTTCAAATTGTTTACTTGGCATATATTTTTGTTGGGTGAACAGCTCGAGATTTCAGTTCGATTTGTTTCCAATTTGCTGGGCTTTATTTTTAAACACAAGGCTGACGTCATTGAGCAAAATGTAAAGTAAAAACCATAAAATGCGGCATATGTGGAAATGATTTGCCCAATTCGGCAAGAGAATATAACCCTAAAAACGCGAAATCTGACATTGGAAACTCGCTCGCTAGCTTATAGGGTATGTGAACGAACAGCAATAACTTGGCTCAACGTGATGATAACTCTAGCTCCACACCAATCTCACTGTCTGTCTATCTACTAAGGCGCTCTCTCTCTCACTCTCGCTCTCACGCTCTGCGTATCTTTCGGCGTGGAACTTGGGTTGAAGTCTGCTGCCTGGCAAGTCTATCAATGGCTTGTATCTCTCTCGTATGCCTCGACTGCGTTCTGCGGCAAGTGAACGTGCGAAAAGTCAAATGTCTGGCATAGTCATCTTACCATCTGCTTGCTGGATGCAAGTCCGAGTATGTGCCTGTTGATTAACACTCGCTCGCCGCAGCTCAGCGACTGCTTTCCGTTGACGAACTTTCAGGGTTCAATAGGCTATCGGGCACACGAGCATGCGAATTGTCGAAGAAAGGAAACTACAGGCGGACGGTGAGAAAGCGCGATTGTGGTGAGAGAGCGCGGGGCACGAGGCACGGGGCACGGGGCACGGGGAGTGTTCAATCTCAGCCCCATTTGCCATGGGTCAACTGCATTCGGCTAATAATGGTTGCGGCTCAATCTCAAAATGGAACATTTAACACAACGCCACATCGAATGCACTGAGAGAAAAAATCAATCTGTTAGCATACATAAATTCCTGCTTGAAAAGAATTTCAACTGTTTGCTCAAATTGAAGAATTGTTTTGTGTGCCACGTCACGAAATTATATTATATTCAAATTTTCACATTTTTCGCATGCTTTTTTCTCAGTGTACAGCTAGTCATATGCACAGATCTTTATGTTCATTTAGTGCAATAGGACACGCCGTCGACCATAAATTTTGATTGGGCCTTGCATCTGCCCCCCATGCGCCTCACCTCGCACCCGATCTCCGTCAGCCAGTCGTCTTCCGTCCGCCTCTGCGCCTTGGAATCGAAATTGCTCGCTGCTCTGATTGAAATTAATGGCATTTAGGAGTTTTTATGGTGTTGACACAAGACACCAGACAGTTATGGCTTTAAATGGAACAACATGGCATTCACACAAGTCCATACAACAAACTGGGGGAGAGACTGCATTCTAATCGTAAAACTAGATCACAGCAGCAACAACAGCGCTTCTGTAAGGGTTCCCCCAAAACGCGCACACTTTATAATTATATTTTATAGTAAATTTATATCGCAGCCATCAACGCATCATAACAATAATAGGCTCTGCCTCAGTTTCGCACAAAAGGAAAGTTCTGAATACAAATACAAGCTATAGAGGTGAACAGTTAGAAGAATAGTTGAGAGGAATTTCTACTTTTCGATACATCTGGATTATAGTAAATGTGAAGCTGGCTGATAAAATATTAAAATAATAATCTGCAAAGTGAAAAGAATTCTAGTCTTGACATTTGGCATGCAAGTTATAGAGGTGAACAGTTAGAAGAATAGTACAGTGGAATTTCTACTTTGCCATAAATCTGGATTATAGTAAATGTGAAGTTTGCATCAATTCAATTTCCATTTTGCTGATAAAACGTCAAATTATTAACTGCAACTTCAAATCTGCAAAGTGAAAAGAATTCTAGTCCTGCTTGCATTATTTGTATCTTCAAATTATTATCTTTCACTTCCTTTGAACGTATTTATTTACTGTGCTAGCGATCGAATACTTGCAAGAACTTCAAAGAATCGCTAAGGAGGTTCCGATGATCGGCGGATTTCCCCGAACATAAATATACATAAATATGAAAATTAAAACGAGACCCGTGCTGATTGCTCACTCTATGCATTTGGTTGGTATATCAACTTATGAATGCACTTAGCCACGGCCACTTTATTTACTTCCCTCAATGAACCCCTTCAACTTGGAAGCCCAGTTATCAGTGCCAGATTCGGCTGAGCGTCTGTGCGTATGCGTATGCGTGTGTGTGTGTGTATTGTAATTGCTACACTTGCAGCAGCACAACGTTAGCTCAGTGATAAAAACGAGAACGAAAAGTCACTCATTAGCACTGTTATCAGAAGCCAGAAGCGAAGTCTGCCATCGCAGACTCTCGCTCGCTCGCTCGCTTGGTCGCTCTCTTTCTTCGCTGCCACTCGCTGCAAGAAGCTGCCCAAATAACGAAGGCAAACGCTCTGATGAGGCAAGCGCGACAAATGTTCTCGTTGGCTGCATCTAGCAGATAGTTTTTTATTTCATGCCTCATTGTTTCCGGCGCGCAGGCGCGTCGTGGCATTGAAATTTGCCGCACATACCTACAGATACAATGTACATGCATACATTGATCTAAGTAGTTGAGTGTCGGGCGGCGTGCATATGTCACTGTCAGTCGTTGGCGCTGTCTGTATCGGGTGTCAGAAGGTCGTTCGCTTCATTTACATAAGCACTTTTGTTTTTCTTTTTTTTTTCCTTTTTCCTTCGTCTACAGTGGCAACTGGCTATCGGCAACCCACGAATCGCTATCGCTGTTGAAACACAAATAACGCAATATCATGGAATTTCGAAATTTGAAAAGTTGTTAACTACTGTCTCATGGGAGCTTTCAAATAAACGAAACTCGCTAAAGATTAATATCCGAGTTCGCGCAGAAGACCTTGAGAATGGCGAAAGTGCGATAGAAGTTGTTTTTTGTTTTCGATTTTTAAGAAAAAGGTAATTTGTGTGAAGATTTCAGTGCTCAGTATTGTTGTAAATAAATTCATTAAATAAAATAATTAAGAATAAAACAAGCAACGTGTTGTGTGTGGAAGCGAATATTTCGCATACATAAGCACACCAAGTGACAATAAATTATAAATATAAATGAAATATTATGAACAGCACAAAACTGAGATACACGGCATATTTACGATGCAAACGTGTGATTGAAAAAGCGCCAATACATGCAAAACATAATAGATAATAATAAAATCTTTTATAAATATTGAAAATAC
The DNA here is from genome assembly GCA_035046165.1 of Drosophila rubida. Taxonomy (NCBI): domain Eukaryota; kingdom Metazoa; phylum Arthropoda; class Insecta; order Diptera; family Drosophilidae; genus Drosophila; species Drosophila rubida. The sequence goes on along the minus strand of JAWNOF010000023.1, from coordinate 9,348,502 downwards.
AACACGTTAGTTTTACAGGGGGATCTGGACTGTATTCAAAATGTTAAGCGCCTACACAAATATGAATTTCAGATAAGTGGCAACGCTTTTGAGTGTGTGAGTGGTCTGAGTTCAACTCGCAGAGGTGAGCTGAGGTGAACTTTTTTTGGGGTGGTGTTGTTGGTGTTGGTGTACTTACGAATTGAAGTTGGCATAGCCACCGCGCTGCGTATGCAGTGCAATGCTGAAGCCGAACATGGAGCTGCTCGGGTGGCGATGTCTCACGTAGCTCGGCAGATCGATGTTGTAGGCGTGCGTGACCTGCTGCTCCAATGGCAGCAGCACCAGCAGCAGCGCGTTGAGGAGCAGCGCCAGCGGCGCAAAGCTCCATCTGCTGATCATTGTTGTTGTTCTAGCTGTCACACTGTAGTTCTTCTCTCGTTGTTCTGCAGCTGTTAAACTGTTACCGTTACAGTTGCTCTTATTGCTTCACACACTTCCTTGGGCGTGCGGTTGTTTCTTTGATTTGTTGTCGTAATTATTGTTTCTTTGGCACTTTTATTGCATTTTCGTTATTGTTGTTGCGGTTGGCGTTGAGTTTGGTCGAAACTGTTGCAATTGAAGGAGGATTAAACGTTGCAAATCTCGCATATGGTCAATATAGACGGCACATTTACGCGCACACCCACACGCACACACACGTACACACACTCGCCCTCTCACATGTACACACAATAGGCAAGTTTTATTTATTTTATGATCTCAAGTTGTCGCTGTCTGCAACCTTGGCCGAAATGACTTCAAAACAAATGAAACGACGAAGAAACAACAACACACATACACTCGCACACAGTTTTTGAGAAAAACGCTCAGCTCAGCGAAATTAAAAAGCAGCAGCCGCCGCCAAGAACTCAAACACACACACACACACACACACACTAAGAGAGACGTTTGGACTCTCTCAAGTTTAGAAAATCAAGTTTTTTTTTGACATTTTTTTGTTTTTGGCATTTTGTAGTTTGTCGTCGCTTCTCAGTCGCTCAGTTTTCTTGTTTATTTGGTGTGCTTATTTGCTTATTTTCGATTCTTTCGCGCTGACGTAACGGCGCGCACACACACACGCACACACATAAACAGGTTGCCAAAATCAAAACCAAAAAATTTGGATGTGCGCGCCCTTTAGCGGAGACAGCAACCGATCAAAATTGCATGTGCATAGATTGTGGGCGACGCCGCTGTTGCTGCTGACGCTGACGTTTAACTTTTACGTTTGAAGTTGAGAGCGCAGTTGTCATTTAGCAAGTGGGCAGCATGCACATTTTGCATGTGTGTGTTTGTGTGTCTTGATGTGGGCGCCACAAATACTCGCTCATTGATGGCTGCCATTCATTGAGCGTGGCGCACAGTCATAATAGTGACAAGTTTTTGTGAACAGAATTAAATACAACAAAAATTAACTTGCGGTGAATGCGCCATATGGCCAACCGACATACGATTGAGCATATTAATGTATGTGTGTGTGTGTGTGTGTGTGTGTGGGCGACATTAATATGCGACGGAGGGTTTGGCGACTGTGCTAGAATTGCAAGTACATTGCTGCCCTCTGCTACTACTGCTGTCTCTTCTTCATATTCTTTTCTTTTGCTACTTTTGCCGAAAACTGAACGAAGACTGTGCAGCAGTCAGCGTAGACAAACACACACACTTAGTTAATACACGCGATCGGCGTCTAAAAATAACTGTGACTGCCAGTGAGCGAGAACGAGAGAGAGAGAGAGAACTCACATACGTGCATGCATATGTTGATGCCAGATGCTAGAAGCGCTGATCCCAAAGATATTCCATAGATATACAAATCTCTACGTGTGTGTTTGTGTGTGCGCATTAGTCAGCGAGACTATTTTAAACACACACAAAAAAAACATAAGAAAATAAGAAGAGCATATTCCTTGAGCAACTGAAATGCAGCCCCCAAAATGCTCCCAACAAACAAACAGCTGAGACAACAACGACGTGCTCATAATTAACAGCTCCACACACACGCACACACACGTCTGTATGTGCGCGTGTGTGTGAAGGTTAAAGCTTGACAGCAACTTTATTTCTAGTCAATGTTTTTGTCGATCAATTCATATTTTTGCTGCTCATTCAATTTTTTACGTCACTTTTGCACAATTCCGAACAAAATTAAATTTATCACAAAAACCAAAAAAAAAAAAAAAAAAAAAAAACAACACAAAATGGGAGCAGTTACGTCAAAAATGTGGCGCGACGCGTTTCATAATTTTGAAACAAAATAATAGTAGTAGTAGAAGTTTTTTGTGTAATTACGGTTTTTTTGTTTTTATTGTTTTGGCAGAACGTCGTGCCAAAATAAAAGAACACACGAAAACTTCAGACTCAGAGTACGAATCGTATTGTATCTATTAGATACGTCTCAATGTATCTGTATCTCGCGTATCTTTCGCTATGTATCTGTAGCTGTTGCTGTAGAGTCTTCGCTGTTTGTACCTGTAGAACGCTCACGCTGCCAGCGTCGTCGCCTACTCACAAAACGCCGAGAGAGCAAAGCGATCTCGACAAAAGCAACACAAGCAACAAAGCTGCACTCTAAATGCTGATTTACCGTCAGATACCCGATCCACAATTAGTTTCCAATAGAAGGCATGTCTAAGTTCTTGCACTCACTTCAGATGCCTGGCTTGCGAATTTGATTGGACTCCAACAGTCTCTAGTTGACGGACACTTGTCAGCTAAGCATGCTACCCGATTAGCCCAGAGTTACCGGGTGTCAAAAAGCTCCTAAGCTAACAGCAATAGCATTGATAGCAAGAGCCAAAATTTTATTAACTAACCGATTGCTCGTTTCGTTAGATTTTGTTTGTGTTTTGGTTTTGATCATAGGCTGCTGTGTGGGCTGCATATGTTGTTGCTCTTGTTGTTGTCGTTGATGTTGTTGTTGGTTTCTTGTGAGTAGGCAGCCAACATATTTGTATGTAATTTACGTTAGCAAAAGTTTTGTTTCCTTTAGCTTTGCTCGGATGTGTCATGTGTGCTGACGAAATTATGCAGAATGAGCCATACAAAATATTGCTATATACGAGTATATACATATGTATATAACTTTTATGTTTTTGCTGCAAGTTGCTATCTCTCTCATATAAATGTATTTTATGTATTGTATTTTTTGTTTTCCTTAGTTTGGCTCGGATATGCACTGGGGAAATTATGCAAAATGGGCCATAAAGATAAATTTTGTATCCGGACAAAAAAAAAGCAAATAAATTTAATTTGTGTTATATTTATAATAACGATATAATTAAGAGCTGAAAAGTGTACATATATACTATATAGAGCAGAGCAACAACGACGCCCACGTCAATTTCTCAGGTAAAATCGCAGAGAATTCTATTTCAAGTTCAATTTACTTGACAAATTTGAAATATTATGCATACGCTGCGTAGACCAGCTCTCAAATTAATTCAGCGTCAGCTTCTTCAGCATTTCACTTGCAATATAAACAGTCGGAAATAGTTTACACAGACAGCGCGAGAGACAAGGAGAGAGAGGAAGATATGGCGAAGTGGCGCGTAGGAATGCGATATGTTTGGGGTGGGTGCACTGTAAGTTTAATCGGCTGAAACTCGCGATCGCGATCGCGATCACGTTCACGATCTTATTAACAATTTGCGAGGAAAAAAATAGAATATAGCTAAACTTTTGCAGCTCTAGCATGTAATGTAATTGATTGTAATGCGGTCGGTTGAGATTGTAATTGAGATGCACTTTTATTATCAACATCAATATAGTATCATTATTTTTGCACTCACACAAACACGCACACTGAACAAAAATAAAACAATATATTTTACTTCTTTTTTTTTTTTGGTTATACTAACAATTAAATTGTGCAAATTGCTAAACAATTTTCGAAATTTCAAAAATAACTTAAAAATTGTTCGTAACGGTCAATGGGCAGAACGGTCGCCGAAGCCAAAGAACCAGAGCGCGCGCACACACAACTGTTAGGTTTCGCTTTACGCGACCGAATAAGGGGCAACTGAATTTTTACGAGTTCATAATTGGCGCGGCCCAACTGCACTGCATGTCGCGCGCACATGGCAACGCCAGGCCATCAGCTGTCAGGTAACACCGGCGCTAACAGCACTGCTCAGCACTGGATGGTGCGACTGTTAAAGTTAAAATAATCGATAAAGCTGCAGACGCTATTTGTCTAATTCGTAAGCCAAATTTATAAGTAACCATACTTTACACACTTTTTGCTGTTAATAATACTGCAACATTGAGGAGATTTCTCTTACTAAAAATATATCGATAGTAAAAAACGAACACCGTTGGTCAACATACGCTGCCATATCGATCGCTTTGCAACGGACCAGCTAAAGTTGATTCTAAAATATGCACAATTATATTTATAATTTAATTGGTAGTGAGCAAAAAATTCCCATTGTTTTCCTTCTATAATCAAATTGTGATTTTATTTTACATTTCATTAATGTACATTTATCCGCCAGAGTGTCTTCGAGATTGCTGTTAAGCTCTTTTGGTTCTGTTAAACCCAGCCGCTGTAAATTCGAATTCGAAACCAATCAGTTAGTTAGAATTGCTAGAACAATTTGAGCAGTGGAAGTGCACAAAAGGAGTTTCGTCTAAAATTGAGATAAACAAAAATTAAGTAAACTTCTATACACTCACAAACTGCTAGCAGCACTATGTAAATTATTATATCCATAGCTGTTAATAATTGTCAGTGTGTACGTACGTGTGAGTTAACCACTCTCAGCTGTTTTTCACTCTAGTCAGTTGTTCTAGTCGTTTGTTTAAGTGCTCGGTCCCAAACACATAATTTATTAGTGCACAGTAAGATGGAACAAGCAGCAGCGACAGCAGCAGCAGGTGATAATAATATGCAGCCCATACGCAAAGAGATTCTCAATCCGGGCAAGAAGTACATCGAGCTCAAACCAGGCACCAGGGTAAGTTACAACAACAGCGCAACAGTTGTTGTGAAAAATAAAACTAGGCCAAGGACATATCGACATTAATTTTGCATATATGGCAGGTAAAATTCCATTTCCAAACGCGACGCGCCAACGATGTGCGCATCGTCGACGACAGCAAGAAAATGGATAAACCCATGGAACTCGTGCTGGGCAAGAAATTCAAATTGGAAGTCTGGGAGCTGATTGTGCAGCAAATGTCGCTCAACGAGGTGGCCAAGTTCACGGTGCACAAAACGGTTGGTAAAGCTCAATATATTAAGGAAAAATTTATGAAATAGGTGAAGCTTTAAACCTCAGATACTATTTTAATAATTTGATGATTAGAATCGGGCTGTCGACCTAATAATGTAACCGTGTCTACTATACACATTCAATACCATCTCTCTCTCTCTCCAGCTCTGCGCTCAATATCCGTTCATATCGAAGACGCTGCGCGACATTGGCAAGAAGCCGGAGGAGCGTCGTCACTGCTGCGGCATGACACTGCAGAACGAGGGCATGGGCTATGAGGATTTGGATGAGCTGCTGCAGCATCCCGTCGACTTGGAGTTCATCATTGAACTGATATCCATTGAGCTGCCCGAGCAATACGAAAAGGAGCGCTGGCAAATGTCCGATGATGAGAAAATGCTCGCCACGCACACGCTCCGCGAACGCGGCAATCGTCACTACAAGGCACAAGAGTACGCCGAAGCGGAAGTTTGCTATCGCGAAGCCGTGGGCATGATTGAACAACTGATGCTCAAAGAGAAGCCGCACGATGCCGAGTGGCAGCAGCTGGCGAATGTGAAGGCTCCACTACTTCTGAACTATGCTCAATGCCGTCTCATTGCTGGCGATTATTATGCAGTGATTGAACATTGCAGCGAGGTTCTAACGCTCGATCCGCACAATGTGAAGGCGCTGTTTCGACGGGCGCGAGCACATGCTGGCGCTTGGAATCCGGCGCAAGCACGCCGCGATTTCATTGATGCCCTGGGACTGGACAGCACGTTGCGGGCGACGGTGGCGCGTGAGTTGAAGGCAATTGAGGAGCAGCAGCATGAGCGCAACGTGCAGGATCGCATCCACATGCAGAAGCTGTTCTAGAACATAAGTTGTGCGAACGTGTTGCTCATACTGCTGGTCTATTGGACCAGCTATGCGCAGCGTTAGCAGTTAGCGAATGCTCTAATGCTCCACTGGCTCAAGGATAACATCGCTTATACACTGGCCAGCCACTGTTCGAAGCTCTTTATCGTGTTGTGTTTGCTGCTCAATCAGGTGCTCTGCTGTTGGACGCTCTACAAGACATTGTTGCTGGCGAAGCGCAAGCGCGTGCTCATCACCATCGAGCAGGATCAGTGGCGACAGCGGCAACGCGGCAGGAGCAGAGTACGTGCCACATGGCGGAAGAGAAAGCAGCATTAGAGCAAGAGCCACTGAGTCAACTTCCCACTCACTCACTCTCACACACGGTTTCCACATCAATCTTCTCTCTCTGTCTCTATATCGATATATGTAAAACCATATGCCCTGTCCGTGACTTGATGTATATTTATATATGTGTATATTAGATTAACGAATAATTGTAACTATTGTTGCATTAGCGCACGTATTAATCATAAATGTAATGTGTAAACTGATACTATATATGTCAAGATATATATATACAGCCGAAATATCTATAGTATGTGTATCTATTTAGATCGTAAGATGCTAGCAAATTGTATTCGGAATGAATATGCTTAGTTGTTCAGTCTTCAATTAACGAATCAACTAAAGCATCAAACAAATTTGCTGAAATAATGCTAAGAACACTGAGACATCTATTGTAATTCAACTGACATTGTACATGTATAATTCAAATCTGTTTTTCCGTTTAGCATATTATTATCTGGGTCATAGAAAATTGTTCATTAAACGGTATTAATATTACAGCAATTAACTGAAACTTGTTTTTTTTAACGGCAGCTGGACACTTATTAATTTCTCTTTTAGCATCAATATCATAATCATCAGACTGAGGTATCTCAGATTATTGCAAGTATTACAATCCAAATCTTGAGTATCGTAATTATTTATTAGTCGATCTTAATAAAACTTTCAGAATTGATTACGTTTGTTGTGAAACAACTTGAAATACTATGAATACACACAGATTGTTCCAATTCACTTACAGAATATTGACAGCTAACTTAACTTTCTCTGCAAATACAAAGGCTTTGTTGATTTTTAAAGATTTTGATTTTCGCAATCGACTCCAGTCAAACTGCTAAGCAAGCATTAGATGTTAAGTGTAAAAGGCTGCTATTGATTTTGAAATATTTTCATTTCAGTTTTGGTCTCTGAAAAAGTCTTCTGCTAAGAACGAATTAAATGTTAATTATAATTAATAACGAGATCAGCTCATCAAAATCACTGCGAATTCCTAGCTACAACTTGTAACACGTTATATAGCTACGATTATTATAGATACAGATATCTATATAGATATATATATAGAAGTTATAAGTTAATATACACAATAAATACATTGAATAGAATAGGATAACTTAAATTAAAGACGCCACAGGCGATTGCTATTGCCACCCGCAGCTCCCTCGGCCTCTCCACGCAGCTTGTTGTCGTCGGTGCGCCAAACGAACGGCTCCAAGCGATCCTCATCGTCCAGAAAGTTATTAATGGCCTCTAGGCTGGCGATATTCTCGTGCAGCAGCGAATTGCAACGACTCAGCTGCTGCGAAACACCACGAATTTTGGCAAACTGCTCCGCATACGAGGCATATGTCTTTTGCATGTCCACAAACTTGGCGAAGAGCGTCGTTATGGAATTACTAACAACCTTGGTACGTTCGACCAGATGATTTTGTTCGTTGGCCACATGACTAGCGCACAGATTCAAATGCGTCTGCATTCGACCACAAATATTCAGCAAATGCTGCGCATGCAAGCGTTCCAGGATCTCAGCATCGCGTGTGTACGTCGCCGAACTGATCGATTCGCGCAATACGGGCAGAAATTGTGGTATGTTGCGCAGCCGTGCCAAGTCCGGATCGATGTCGTCGTGCGTGTCCCGGGCTCCAGGCTTCACAATCACAATGTTGTGACTGGAGGCCGTTGACTGGGGACGTTTTGGTTTAATTGTTGTGGTGATGCCGCCCGGATGTGATTTGCGAGCGGCAGCGCGACTGGCACTGCTCTGTTGCAGCATATGTGCGGGACGATTGCGTATTTTCGGTGAATCCCCGATGGGACGATCCGTGTACGAGACATAAGGCAGATCGGAGCAAACGCTTAGCGGTGGCGACGGAGGGCGACTCAGCTCGGAGCTGGTGGGCGATGCCGTCTCCGAAATGATTTGTTTGCTCGCAATTACAATGCTGGCGGGTCCATTGCCCACCACGCCCACGCCGTGAGGTAATGTTTGCTGGCGCTGCTGCTGTTGCATGCCACCGCCGCCGCGACGTTTGTTGGTGGCTGCAGCTGCAGCTAGGGCCATGGCACTGCCATCACTGAGCCGCATGCCGCTTGCACTGCCCAGCGCGGCATCCCGACGCTCGAAGATCTCGTGGCCATCCGCCTCGACGCGCTGCTGCGAATGCTCGGCGCCCATTATTGATTTTTGTGCCTGCAGACTACGTCGTCCGTCGTCCCTAACTGGGCTCCTACAGCGCCAGTGCTTTTCCTTCACCTCCTGTTACGTTAGCTAGCAGTAGATAACAATCGATTTAGTATGGATGCACTTTTTTTTGCTACAATTTAAAATTTTCTGTGGGCTTTTGTTGTATTTTTGTTATTGTTGATTAGATATTTCTTCAGCGATAACAAACTTATCGATTAATAGTGTTGCAAGTTGTCAGCATAAAAGCTGGCAACGTTCGTCGCAATGCTTACTGGTATTTTTGCATTTGTACGTTGCTTTTCGCTATTTGCCCTTAATTCGTTTTGCGGGCATTTTTTTTAAATTAAATTATTTATTTTTCTTGACTTCCCCTTTTTTACGCATGGTTTTCATTATTTTGTTATCGATATTGTATTTTCAGCCACGCGGCACAGATTGAAAAAGTCGATAGATGTTCTTTTTTACTGTAACTTAAATCCAAGATTTTTTTAACGGAAAACAGACAAATATGTTTTAAATATAAAGATAAAAATTAGCAATTAGAAAACTTTGGAATTGAATGCATTCAATTCTCAGAAAATATCGATTCTAATTGAAGTCACGATAACAATGTTGTGCCGCTTTTAAAGTATTAAATTTAGTATATTAGTATTTTGAATGTAATTTATTGCAGCGCTGCAAAGATTTCGATCATTTGAATGTCATTTTGCTTTCGATCTTTTTTCGATTGCAGTAAAAGTTTTAGTGAAAAGTCACTAATGTCACTGTAGCTAGTAAGCGTTGTGTGTCTTTTCACTTTGCTTTTTTCCTTCGTGTTTCATTTAGAGATAGAGTTCATATTATTAACTTTTTTTATTAAATACTTAATAGTGCATAATAAAAGAGGTAGGTGAAATTCACAGAAGAATAGCACACAGTATTCTAATTGAATTATTCTTTTATCAAGTTATAACAAAATGAGTGGCCGGCAACAACAACAACCACAAGAATCGCAGCAGCAAATGGGATACAATCCCGTAAGTAACTGTCAACAATCACAATATGAAAAAAAACCTCTACTGCCTTATGTCTTATTGAGACCTGCAGCCAATGTGCATGATTTGAATTTTATGCATATTTTCGAAAATTGATATCGAACCATTTATAATTAGGTTATTTGAAGTGCAAATATTTGACATTTAATTAGGTGCTTGCGTAAAAATGAAAAGTAAAGGGTAATAGTTTGTAATTGTCGATTTCAAAATATTACAATAATATATTTGTCTTTTAATTTTTTCCAATTTATTATGCATTATGCAATTTTAATTGCCATTTTTATATAAACATACACACATACACACACACACATACACATACACACACCGCACACACACACACACACACACCGCCCACACACACACACCGCACACACACCGCACACACACACACCGCACACAACCATACACACACACACATACATATATATATATATAAAATATTTATAAATATCTAGAGTATATATAAATAAAGTATAATACTTTCGTATTGTTATACTTTATCATTATACACTTTATATTTTATTACTACAGTAAAGTAGACGCCAGTAGAGCGATATCTCTTATTCGATATATATAAATAAATAATAAGGTGACTCCAGTAAAGCTTTTCGAAATTTGTATCGATGTCGTTTATTCGATAACAAATTATAACAGTGATATTTGATTTTGTTTTTAAATAAACTGCACTTAATTAAGTTTAAAAACTGCGCTCGATTCGCTGACAATGATTAAATACATAATTCGTTGCAAAACATGTGCATTAAATATGGTATATAAATATATCCCTCCTCTATAAACACATACTTCACTATTGTAAGCTTCTTTCGCAAATAGCGGCTACAAAAAGTGTATCCAAAAACTTCAATAAAACGTGGTGATTTCATAACCTTTCAATATACGTAATTTTGAACAAGGGCATTCATTTAATATTTCGATTTCGTATTCTATAAACAGCAAACTACTCCACCGATTCACGGCGTGCGTTTTTTCAATCCGTTTTATCGCTCGCAAGGAAATGTACCAAAGAAGACGTTCACTCGCAAGCCTCGCCCGGAACCGGTGTCATTCTCGAAGCCGCCGGTAGAGATGGCCAACGGATTGCCGCACTTCCAAGGCTATTATTCGCCACTGGCACTGCATCGTCTCGCTAATGCCGACGTCTATGGGCCGCAGGAATTAGCTACGGCTCAGGAACAGTTGCAAGCCAATCAGGTGATTGAGGAGCAGCAGGAAGCAGCAAGTTTGGAGCCAGTACAGAAGCCACAGCAAGATGAGGCACCTGTGGCCCCCAAGCCCACGGCGCCCGCGGCAGGAACATCATCGTCCAATGGCGGCAACAATCGTCCACGACGCCAGGGACGTAATCGCTCGCGTGGCTTCACTCAATCCTTTGGCATTGTGGCGCCTGCTAAACGCAGCAATACCGATGGCAATGCCAATATGAAGGCGGCCAAGGATGTGTTGTCCTTGTTTGATCGCAAGCCGCCGGTCACGATGGTGGCAGCGTCTAGGAAGTTACCACCGGAGGATGTTCATCTAGAGGATGGACAGGAGGAAAGGAACATCGAGTGGCCACTACCCGTCAACAACAATCATCGACATGGAAACATGAAGCGTAACTTTGACCGTCGCAACCAAGTCCACTAAAAGACCAAAAACAATCCAAAAAAACAACACAAGAAACAACAATCAAAACATAAGAAGACTAAGCATTTTCAAACGATAACATCGTTTTCATACTGTTCCACAAACATTCTAATCTCTTAAAATTCGATTTCTTTTTGTATACACTTGTCATAGTTTTAAAAAATTATGTGATCAATTTGTATTCAAAAGTTTTCGATAAACAAAGAAAAATACTATTGAAATACGAATATTTAAACCCATACAACTACAAACATTTTTTATATATTGAACTCTGTTCTCATTTTGCATATCTTAGTTGGTTAAAATATGTGATCTGTTTGAAAATAACAACTTACTATAATCAAAAGAAGTATTTTTGAAAATGAAGTTAACACAATATTCGAATTCCAGTTTAAACAGTATAGCTCACGTTTTCAAAACTGAATTTTATTTTTTTTATATATTTTTTCTCATCGAAGTTTATATAAATCTGAAACAGACAATACGTACCTTCAAACGAAGTAAAAAGAGAAGTCAGTTATTTTTATTTTTTTTTAAGTTTATTAAATAGTTATGCGCGAGAAATTTCAAATAATAGTTTTGTGGAATGTACGACTGCCACATAAAAAGAATTTTCAACAGTATTTTAAAAAGCGCAAATACATAACAATGAAAAAATGAATTTATAAATAATGTAAGAAATTGTGATGAATGATTATTGTTAAGAAACTATGAGATTGAATTAACCATGAGTACAATTGAACTAACGACAAAGTTCCATAAAACGGAAAACTGAAGCCAAAAGCCATATGAAAGAAACACGAATTTATAAGACTCAATTTTTTTTTGAGTCGAAGAAGAGCTTTAAGCAAAACATGATGACAGTTTTGATAAATATTTTTTTAATATAGTTGTACAGCTGAAATCCAAATAAATAAATATGCAGGCAATAAAAATGCTTGATTTGTTTTTTCTTTTTATTAATTAGCATAAGGATAATTACATTTCCAAGAAGATACAAGAAAAATAATAGCAACAAACAAGCAAACCATTTTTCAAAAAAAAAAGTGTACAAAAAAAAAAGAAGTGTGTGAAAAGCACTTCGCTTCCAAGTACATGCTCAATAACATTTCATTATTCTCAATCTTATTAAACCAGCATTATCAGTTTGTACGCAGCAGAGTTGGATGAATTTTGTATTTTATTTGATGCGTAACGCATTGCGCCCTTGCCCACCATATACAATGCTTAAAGGAGGCAAGGGACAGTTTCGAATTTAGCAGTTTACAACTGGCTACGACTACTGTATAAATTTGTTAATAGGTATATGTATGTATATATAAGACTATGGCTTTTCTGTGGGGTTAGCGTGGATGTGCGACGTTCGTTGGTTTGTTCAGCGTCCTAAGATGTTGCGTGACCACTGCTTAACCATAGGCTTGGCTTTCGTCTGCTCGATGCGTTCAGCCTCCTGCATTTGCTCGGCGAGTTTTCGTTGATTTTCCCTGAACTGACTGATGGGATCCTCGAACTGACGATAATAATGCAGTACCTCACGCACATCATCCACATCGTTTTGGGCAATGACTGTAAATGCAATTATTAATATCAAAACCCCTTGCACATTTCAAAATTTGCCGAAAGATCTTACTCTTCAAAAAGGCGATCAAGTCGAGCAGCTGGGCATCATCATCGTTGCCATGCCAGCGTGCAATGCCGAAGGTGTTATCCGGGTGCATCTTGGTGGCATTGTTATCCCAATCCACGACAATCACCTGCAACAAATTTAAGTATTAGCAAAAGTTTAACAACAGTTCAAATTTAGCTTACACGACGCAGATCACGATTCAAGTTGTCCAAATTCTTGACGTGGTGGCCATCCACAAAATGCGTGGCATCTCTGACTAGCCGATACATGATGAAACCATTGGGATCGAGGGCATCCAAAATGGGAAACACAGTCATGCCCTGTTCGGCGGTAAAGACCACAATTTCAAAGTCTTTGGCACATTCCTGCAGAAAGTGATCGACGCCAGGACGCTTCTTGAAACGCCAGCCAGTCTGATATGTCCAATCCGGATGCACCAATACATCCTTCATCTCCAGCACGAGTGTATAGCGTGGCTGCACATACGGATGCTTCAGTGGATCAGGCAATAGCTTCTCACGCGACGGTTCCTGGATCATTTTCTGATAGTAATGTAATGACTTCCACATTCGCTGCAAATATTGCTGCACTAGCGGCTTATTTGTGAACTCATCCTCAATGGTTTGGCCCTCGGCATCGACTTCGGGCTTGCCAAACTCATAGATGCCCCACAGAGCGGCAGCAAAACCGCCGCCACCAAAAATGGCAAAGCTGCAAATGTGCACGAGTAGTAAATAGAAGAATGTTCTTAAATCGAAACAATCTGCGAACTTACCCTAGTTTCATGCGCTTCCAGGCACGCTCATTCTCCTTAGCCTCATCTTCCTCGCGTTTCTTGCGCTCCTGCTCGGCGCCGCTGTCGGCATCGGGTGCTGTTTGTGGAAAGAGCTTGGACAGCAATGGAGCTGCAGTGTCTGTTGCTGCAGCTGGATCCTCTGTGCGAAAAATGTATGGTACGTGTTGAGTAATCGAAATTATGGCAATGGGGGTTAAGATGGAGTAACACTTACTTGCCTTGCTGTAGGCACGGCTGCTGTTCAACCAGCTGATGGACTGCTGTGCCTTACATATGTGTATTGCGCCAGCCGATGACTGCAACAACGACAACGACGACGGCGGCGACGACGACTGATTATTCAATGCGAATGTTCGCCGAAAGCTACTGGCGAGTGTGTTAAGGGAAGCACGTGGAGCATTTAAACGCATTAGCTGTATCACTGGCTTTGCTGGTGCCATGCTCATTTTTGTTTTGCACAAATTTCCTTTGGTTTTTCACTCAGAACAATTCTACTAAATGCGCTAATTTCTTTGCCAGTTAGCAGATCCAACCGGCATGGCAGCGAAAATTCTATGCCTATACGTGCGTCAAAATATGGGCACACTATTGCTTAACATCAGCTGACCCAGCTGTAAAGTGCCAGTGTGGCAGCACTGTACGCACAACACCTGACCAGCTGACATGCGAAAAAGTGTGGCTACGCCGGCCCATCGAGCTATCTACATAAACAACCGGTACAAGAGTAATTTTACATTCTCCAGCCAAATTATGTCCGTAAAGTCGTCGCACCAGCAATTGTTGGATGACGTGCAGACTGCTCCACAACACTGTCGCACCTGCAATGTGCTATCCTCCAGCTACCTCGACCTCTACGAACCTTACACACATGCCGGCGAACTGACGACGCTGGCAGTGCTGCTAAACTATTGCACCAATCTGGAGATTCTGCAATCGGAGTGCTTTCTGCCCACGCACATGTGTGAGCAGTGCGTCGAGCTGCTGCTGCAGGTGTATAAATTCAAGAGCACGGTACTGCATACCGATGTTAAGCTTCGCAAGCGTCATGCGCGAGCACAGAGAAAACTTAAAGTAGAGCAGGAAGTGATTGCGGAGACGGCGTCTTCTACTGATGAATTGTCCAGTGCGGAGGATGAGTATGTGTATGTGCTGGACGAGACTATTGTATCCGACCAGGAGCTGTGCTTTTCAAACTCGCCCTCGCCCAGGGCGGAAATGTTTGAGATTGACTTTGAGCCCTGCGATGACTATGTAGAGGAACAGACACAAGAGCAGTTGGACCACCAGAAGAGCCTCACCGCTGAAACAAACACTGTTAAGCAACGCTCACAGCATCGACGCAAATCGCACAATCCCGCATTACAATGTCCGGTTAGCCATTGTTCACATTTTGTATAGCACAATATATTTGCCAGTTTCCATAATTTCTTTTTGTTTTGTTGTAGATGTGCGGCAAGCAGCTGAGCACCAGTAACTCCTACAAATATCATATGCAACTGCATAGCGAGGACCGCCCATACGTGTGCAACATTTGTGGCGACTCATTTAAAACACGCAACGCCTACGATGGCCATACCACACTTCATAATCCAAACAATCCGAACAAATGTCGCATCTGCGGAAAAACATATCGTCAGGCCTCCTCGTTGCGTTCGCATCTCTTAAGCCACAGTGGCGTCAAACCCTTCACCTGCGACATTTGCGGTAAGGGTTTGACCCAAAAGTCTGGCTATAAGAAGCACATGCTGACGCATACAGGAGAAAAGCCACACACTTGTGACAGCTGTGGCCGCACCTTTCGCTACTCGAGCAATTTGATTGCTCATAAGCGGTCACATTTTCGCAAAGTTGGCGGTGGCTACCATCATCAGAAGGAGCAACTCGAATAAAAGAAGCCAAACACACTTACACATCCACCTAATGAAAACCTTATGTACAACAACCAACAACCAGGAAAAACATCAATCAGCAGTCGCTGATGGTTTAACTTAAGCAACCACATTGTAGGCTATCTAAAATAGAATACGACTGGCACCGCAGTTCGTAGTTAGTCAAATCCTGCGACAAATTTAATATTACATAGATTAATTAAAGTACTTTTAAATGTAAACATTGGGCTCGCTAAA
Organism: Drosophila rubida; assembly: GCA_035046165.1. Lineage (NCBI taxonomy): Eukaryota > Metazoa > Arthropoda > Insecta > Diptera > Drosophilidae > Drosophila > Drosophila rubida. The sequence continues at coordinate 9,332,662 of JAWNOF010000023.1, read as the reverse complement.
AAAATTGAAGGTTAGTTAACCTTGTAATTTAGCATTATTTGTATATCAATTATATAATTGTAAATGCCCTAATATGTCACAATACAATTTTTGCATTTATAATTCTTAGAAACATCACATTATTTATATTGCAATTAAAATACACTAATATTGTCTGAAATTGTACATTATTAACGTAAATTCCAGCTTCTTTTAAATATAAAAAATTTCAGATTATTGAAATATATTTACATTCACTTCAATTTATATTTTTAATTAAATCATTTATAGTACTCTCTTAAAGTTTCACATATTTTATTGCATTGTACAACTAATTACAGCCCTTTGGTTTAATTTAAATATATATATATATATGAGATATATTAAAAGAATAATTGAGAATTAAAAGCAAAAAATATTCTTATTGCATATTGCAGTTTTTAATATCAATATTACAATAAGTGCATAAGTTCAATTAAAAAAAAAAAACGTTTTCTTTTGTACATTATAGTATAGGAAATCGCAGCAGTTATTCAATTGAAATACAGTTGCTAACTTTAAAATCATTTAGCAAGCATATTGAAACCAATTTCACAATGATCTGTCTGCTAATATCCTGGCATAATTTGTTAGGATCAAATATTATTCATTACTTGTATAAATGTTTGCGCTTCTGTTGTGAGTCTGTCCGTCTATGTTGAGTTTTTAAAAACTAAACTTAGTGACTAGGAAAGAGTGTGTGCACGCCTATGTGTGTATTTAGAGCACCACAACCACCTTGGATGTGGACACCTGCTGATCGCTGACATCGGGCATTGTGGTTGACAAGGCTGTACGGCGTCCAGTGGTGACAGCCGACGTTGACAAGCGTTCTGACTGCGATGGTTGGGAGTGCGCATTGGTGTTGCCATTATTAGCCGTGGCAAGCTGTTGCCCGCTGCTGCTAATGGTGGCGGTAACAGGCGCCTCCTTGTTGTGCACACGTAGATGGCTGTTGAGGCGCTTCTTTGTCGGGAACGCCTTCATGCACTTGTCACACTTAAAGGGCTTTTCACCCGAGTGCAGTCGCACATGCGCATTCAGATTGCTGGTGAAGGTGAAGGCACGTTCACAGATTGGACATTTGTGCGGCTTCTCGCCCGAATGGACCAGCATGTGCTTCTTGTATCCAGACTTTTGGGACAAACCAACGCCACAGATTTCGCATGTGAACGCCTTCTCACCCGTGTGACTGATCTTGTGCTGACGCAACGATGACGAGTCATAATACGCCTTGTCACACAAATCGCACGCATACGGGCGCTCGCCGGTGTGCGTGAGCTTATGTCTTCGTAGATGATCGAAGGCTGCATAGCTGCGGCCGCATTGATCACACTTGTAGGGCTTGTCCTCAGCGTGGGTGCGCATGTGCGCAGCCAGTGTGGAATTTGTACGATAGAAGCGAGAACACACGGGACATTGGTGCGGCTTGATGTTGGTGTGCGTTAGCATATGCTCCTTGTAGTTGCGCAGGTGTTTTAGCTTCTTGCCGCACATCTCGCACGTGTAGAGCTTCTCGTCAACATGGGAGCGCATATGCTGATTGAGGCGGCACTGCTGTCGGAACGCCTTGTTGCACACATGACAGACATGGGGCAGAACTTCGCCAATAACGACTCCCGTCGACGCCTGCTGATGGCCAGGGGATTCATCCATGGAATCATCAAGGAAATCTTCGCCGTCCTCGCTATCGCCAGTCATCTAAAAGCCGCAGCCAATTAACACACAATTAAAGATATTGTACTGCAGTTGTCACTTACCAAATGCTCTTCGCGCTCAATGTCCAGTATGTCGTCGGCTTCCACTTCGCCAATGACTTCGTCGATTTGCTCCTCGCCCGATATGATGACCATTTGATCGTCGAGCATTTGTAGGTGCATTTGTTCACTGACCGTTTGCAATTGCGGCGTCTCATCCACCATCACCTCAATGTCATCCTCCTCCTCCTCCTCCAGCTGTGAATCGTATTCACTTTTAATGGTTACATACTCAATGTCAGCTGGTTGAAAGTCTGTCAGAGATTCAATGGCATCATCGGTTTCAGTGTCATCCACGTCATCCGCTTCTGTCTCTGTGATCTCCTCTATCACAAACTCGTGCTCGGGCTGCTCCTGTTCACTGTATGTGTCCACAAGAGCGGCCACCTCATGTGGCCCAGAATTGGTTTTAGTAGTGGCCACCGTTTCAGCCTCATTGCCGCCGCTCAGCAGCTCAATCATAACATACTCCTGATTATTAACGGCAGCATCGCCGCTATTGTTGTTGTCCACCTCCTCGAGACCCAGACGCAACAATTCGTCGGAATCGATGACCATGCGTTTGAAGTTGAATGCTTGCTCTAGCAACTGCAGACAATGCATGCAAATGTGCTGTGGCATTGCGGCGCCATCTTGTGGCTCAAATGATAAGCTCGAACAATAGTTGAGCATGTTCGCCAGCGTTGTGCTGCCCTCGGGGCCAATCTCGATCTCGTCCTGCAGTGCTTTGTATTGTTTACATGCCCGGGTGCAAGTGCGGCAATTGAGAACAACGCCCGCTTTATGGCCACTCATTTTGATGCTTCTTGGAATTCTGCTCGTTACGGTTGGCTCCCGCTGCAATTCCTTTGCGATTTTATGTTTGTTTACAAAAAATGCAATTTGTCAAAGCGCCGATTTTAATGCGCAACTTCTTTGCTATTTGCCATTCACGTGTATTGCGTGTCTAAATTGAAAACACACACGCCAATTGCTTTGCTTGCAGTTAGTCAGTCACACACACTCGTTTGCGCTCGCTTCAAAATGGCGTCGAAAGCAAAGTTGAAGAAGAAGAAGCAGTTGCACATGACAAACAGTGTTGGAAAACAGCCATAATTTCAAATGTGACCCACGCACAAATAAAAAACAATCTAGTAACAATCGTTTCCAGTATTTGTATTATTATCAATTGTAAGACGAATTAATGATGATACAATGCTGCAAATTAATTCTACGCTTGAGCTTACGACTGTGTCATTTTGAAGACTGTTGAAAAACAATATAGCAGCAATAGCAGCAACAAACGACAAATAGTGCTGTACAACGGCAGAATATTTAAATGTGACCCACACTCCGGTTAAAATACGGTATTATGAATTATAAATCAAAAGATTGATTATTATAATGTAGAAAACTGGTAATGCCGACTGATGGTGGCGATGCTTGCATTTGTGGCTGGACGGATGCTGGTCGCTTTCGTATTTTGATCTCCACACTGTTTGTTGTTGTCCCGCCTGATGCTGTCAATTTAGCATTTGGCGAGATCGATCTTTTGCGAATCATGCTAAAAAAAAAATCGTATTATCAACATGACTATCGAGAAAGGCAAACAAACTAACCGTTGCTTTGCTTCCTGCTTTCGCAACTGCGCCTGTCGTTGTACTTTTTGCACCTGGAACTCAAGCTGCTTGCGTTCCATGCGCAGTTGTTGGTGATCAAGGTATTGCTTGCTTACAATTTTCTTCGCTAACTCCAAATCCTTATCCAATTTAATTACTTCCCTTTCCTGCAACAAACAACGTTTATCAATTAATTTTACTTAAAACTCAGCTAAACACCCTTTACCTTTCTCATTATTTGCTGATCGAGACTTTTATGATGAGTCCTTTGAAATCTGTCAATTGTTTTATGTGGCAGCCCATCGTTCCACGGTTCAGGGTGCAGTAATTGCTTCACATTGCTTGGAAGCATATTGTTTACCTGCCGTGCGCGCACCAGCTTTTTACAAATGGGGCACGTGTATGTGGCAGCATCAACGGGCGTGCGTCTCATTGTCACGGTCACACATTTATTGCAAACGATATGATTGCAAGACATTAAAAATATAATATTCTCCCTATCCACATAATGCACGAAACAGCAATTGCAGTGAATCCACATTCGCTTTGCCTTGTGCATATCGACACCAGAACTGACTACTTTATTTTCTTTGTCCATGTTAATATTTATATTTTTAGTCAAATGTAGTTTGCAAACGAATATTTTCAAGTGTCGCCATTTTGGTAACGGTTCTTTGATGCCATTCACAATTGGTCTGATACAAATCAGCTGATTGGAACAGCACAGCAAAAACCACAGCGTGGTGTGGCCACCTAAAATGCGAAAATATCAAAAGCTTGATTTTGTATGCAGCTCACAGCGGTATAGTTGACATCGACGATTGTTTAAAGAAATTGAGATTAAATTCAATTCTAAAATTATAAAATTAAAATTTGTGATGAATAAAGAAAACTATAAGTGCAATGTTTCAGATAATTTATATTTGCTTGCGTAGCAACTGAACAGCGTACCAAGCCTTACCGTAGTTAATGTTGATAATGTATGTAGACGAGGCGCATACATTAGTAAATTAGATTTTGCAACAACATGTTTGGCTTAAACTATCGATTAGCTTTTATATTAATCATTGTGGCTGTGATAGCGAAAGTTTACCAGCGACAAATTGTCGAAATATTTGAAAATGCAGCTGCGCGGTATTTGGACTACGCTGCCACCAAGGACGCCGAAAGTGTCGCAGTTGACTTCACAGATACACGCAATTCAGTGGTGCTCCTAACACCTGAACAATTGGCCACGTATAACGGTGAGGAGGGCCGTCCCATTTATTTGGCGTTGCTTGGCGTCGTCTTTGATGTTACGCGAGGTATTAAACACTATGGACCAGGATGCAGCTACAATTTCTTTGTTGGACGCGATGCGTCCGTGTCGTTTGTGACTGGCGAATTCGAGCATTACGATCCAGAGATAGCAGATGATGTGCTTAGCCTTAAGAGCAGTAGTTTGATAGAATTGGCCAATTGGCAGCAGTTCTATGAGAAGGATTACGAGTACAAGGGCAAGCTGATTGGACGTTTCTATGATAAACAAGGCAAGGAGACCACTTATCATAAAAAATATCTAGCCCTCTTGGAGCAAGCTCAACAGGCAAAGGCCGAAATCGATGAGCTTCGCAATAAATATCCAGGCTGTAATATCGAATGGTCTGAAGCCAAGGGCACACGTGTTTGGTGTACAACAACCAGTGGCGATGGCCAGCCGCGGAATTGGATCGGCTTCCCCAGGAAGCTATATAATCGCGACAATAAAAATTTCCATTGCGCTTGCGTGCCTGAAGCAGAGCTAAATGATCCCATGTTCAAGTCGTATGACAACTGTGATACCCGGGCTGATGAATGTTTTTATCGTGTGTAAAGCCGTTAAATGCCTTAGCTTAAATAATTATAAGACTATAGTGTAGATATTTTATCATTTATAAATCGATGAACAATAAAACGACACTATAAAAGCAATTCCGTGTGTGCCATTAATCGATTAGGAAAATCGATTATTAGCCAGATGTGTAGTTTACGTTGTAAATACTGAGACTTATACGAAGTTTTTTATGTAAGTTCAGAGCTTTTTGAATGTCTTTACTTGTTTTTCGCAACTTCGTGTTATTTTTGGTATAAAATTTGATCAATTTTTGGAGAATTAGACAGGCGATTGATTGATCTAAAGAACTGGAATATAATTAAGCTTTTCAAAAAGTTGCGCCCAGCCAAACTCAAAATTATTTATTATAAAAGTGGTATATTTGTTGTATTTTTCGATAAATATTTGAATTAAAGATGTGGTCACGCTGCCAATCAACACAACAGTAATAACAAAACAGACGACAGCAGCTAGCGTGGAAAATAAACATTTCATTTTCGACTCTTTAGCAAAAGGAATTTCAAATCAAAACAAACAAAATTAAACGTAAAATTATAGTAATATACAGATTTTCGCTTCTTCTTGTGCACACACAATTCGACTGATTTGGATGCCAGCAGGAACAACAGTGAGTATTGGCAACATACTCGCATAAACAGTGTGACCAATAAGCGCCGAGGTCAAAATTTAATGCAAATTACAGAGCTTTGTGTGATATAATGTCGCGAACACTGAGTCGGTTACTTGGACGCTGCCTGATTGGCAATGTACATGTGAAACCTCTGCAGGATAGCGCGCTGCGCACTGTGCTCAGCTCCAAGCCACTGCAACTGGCCTCGTGTCCCATAGTCTGCTACTCAAAGCGCAACGGTCCTCCACCTGATGCAGGCGAACCTTTTAAAACGGTGACCAAGTCGCGCGGAGTAGATGATGGTAAGCAAATAAGATTAAGAAAAATTATCCATCATGTAGAAGTGCATTGCACCATTGTTTCGATCTTACAAAGAGGCGGAGAGAACAGTGGCAGTAATCGTCAATATCCTCCACACTGCTTCTATACTATTCTATTTGTCATCATGGGTCCCACATACAACTTTCTCACTTTTCACTTTGGTGCAGATGACACGAACCTGCTGGAAGGCGAACCCAACTGGGAGCTTACGTCGAAGCGTCATAATCGCTTCTATTTACCAAATGCCATTGGACCCGCCTGGCAGGGCGACACATCGACAGTGGGTTTGATGGAGCCGCTGGCGCAACTAGTCAATTTCTTTAAGGACGAGAACGTGGACAGGACTCGGTTAGAGTTCTCGTGCTGTCAGTGTCCAACGTTGATACGCGACTCCATCTTTGAGCTATTCCCAGTGCGTGCGATTGGACAACGAGATTATGCCATCACTCTGCTTACTCTCAGCTACGAAGGCGACATAGAGCAAGGCGCAGCCAAGGCAAGTCTTTCTCAATCTCACCTTTTACTTGTCCAACTAATGCAATCTTCAAATTGTTTATAGTTTGTACTGGCTGCTAGAGAAATAAGTGATCGGTTAATGTCATTGGGTTACTGGTCCGACTTTTTGAATCCGTTTAGCGGACGACCGTATTTTCTGCCACGCGATGCCTCCATATTGTACAAACAAGACTCGCGCTTTCGTGGCGTCAATATGCGATTATCCAACCACAACGAATGCGTGATTATTGCGCCCGAAGAGAATGACAAAACTTGCTTCTCTGGTACCATATTTTGTACAGCACCAAACAATTATCCCATGCTCGTGGAATTACTTGCACCTGCAGAGTTTAAAATGCGTGTGGCTCCAGATCCGGAATGACATGCGACAGCTACATAGATAGATTTTAAAATACAACTTCAACAATGTCACACCTAGTGAAAATCATCATCACCATGCTGGCTCAGCAGCAACAGCAGGCGATAATGTAATTGAAAGACGAAGACGAAGACGTGACGTTAACGTAGTCGTTTAGTGATTGACAACTGTGTTAATTGTCAAAGTTATTTGTTTGGACTGTGTACACACAACATTAAATTAAACATTTGCGTGCGCATATACATGATCTAATCTAAAAGTATATATAATATGTATATAAACACATGTAATTTTGTCATCTATTTGTGGGAATGCAATTTAAGTGATGGCTACCTGATTGCAGTGTCTCTCGATGTCTTTTAGCCGATTGATAAGCGATTGCAGCTCCTCAGCGTTACACGTGAATTCCACGATAGTGACACGCTCGCCACTACTCTGACGATACTGCCCAAGATTGATGATAAAGTGCGGTGCACCGCTGCTATGGCTGGAAGTCGAGGATTTCACATCGCAAACAATGCGCCACTGTACATCGGTAATGTGGGGGAAATTGTGGCCTAACTGGAGCTGGCGCAACACCAGCTCTTTGCGATTATCCTCGTAGACGCGCGTCAGTTCATCCAATGCGCTGGCATGAACTCCGTGAGCCTCGAGCTGTTGTCGCAGTGTGCTGCTGTCCCAGCCATGTTTAGTTGCCACTGCATAGAGTGTGACCACAGCATACTCGCTCTGTTTAGCGCTGGCAGCGTTGGTTGCATATATTTCTGGCACTGGAGCAATAACTTAGAGCAGGTGGACCATATAAATGAGTACATTGAGCTATGAGTGAGTGAGTTCTGCTTACTTGCATCTGGATGGAGCGTCAATTTCAATGAATTTGCAATCAGTGTTTTGCTAATGGCTACGCTTAATGTGGTGCCTAGATTTTGTAGGCCGGCCACAACGGTAGCGGAGAGCAGACCACTGTTACCATCCACTGTGCTGGCATTCGATGTGGAAGACTGCGTTGCGGTAGCCATGTAAACAAATTAAAATTTTGCAGCCGCGGTAAGGAAAATATCCTAAATAACAATAACAAACAGCTGATTGTTTGCCATTCGTAGTATGCGCTAACAGATGTTATCGACAGAGCAGTATTATGTATGCCCATCGATAAGTTATCGGCAAAAAGATCGTTAAACCAATGGTGCTGCGGTCACACTGCTGTTAGAAGCTTCAGAAATTAAACCGCCAATTTTTTTTTTTTGTAATGCTTCTAAAAATTTATTTATTATTTATTAACCTCGGATTGCTTTTGCTTGTACAACAAACACATATAAGTGGATAAATGGTCTATTGACTAGGGCTTAAGGCATGCGTAAAGAATGTGGTCTTCTGCTCCAGGCCGCGCTTTATAACATGAGGAATTTTCTTGGGCTCCATGCTGTCAAAAGGATAAATGTAGCATCATTAACAAATAGAGAACAGAATACCAATGACTTACCGTATGCAATCGATAATGGGACAAACAGAGACGCACAGCGTGCAGCCAGTGCAGTCATCGTTGACATGGGGCAAGTGAGTATCCTTGTCGAACTCAATGGCCTGATAGCCGGAATCAGCGCACGTCATATAACACTTGCCGCAGTTGATGCACATGTCCTGCATTTGATGACGTTAAAAAACATTAGAAGCCATTTGGGCATGAATTGAAAGAGTATAGAGGTAAGAGTGAGAAAGAGATATGTATACGTACGTCATTAATTAGCGCCACCTTTTGTTGCTTGTTGTCCAAACTCTTGTAGGCGCCAATGCGCGGCAGCGCAGCGCCCACAATATCCGCCACCTTGGGCGCCGGCTTGCTAGTCTTTGCTGTGTCGCCATTGCTGGTTGGCGCTGCCTGCTCGGCATCCCAGAAGGCTCCCTGCTTCTTACGCAAATCCGACAGCTTGATATCGCGCTGCTGCTGGTATGGTCCAAAGAAGCCCAATGTTTTGTTGGCAGCGCCCGTCAAATGCACCACTGGTTTGCCCTTCTGATGCACTGGTGTTGGCGGCGATTGGCCATCCCAGAAGGCGCCATTCACTGCCGGTGGATTGGCCTTCAGATAGAGCAGCGCCTTCAGGCTGGTGCAATAGTCATCGATGACGGTAAAGTCTTGATTCTGGACCGACGAACAGATCTGCAGCACTGTGGCGCCCGCTTGCAAAAATTGTAGGGCCACCTCACCCGAATCGATGCCACCAATGCCCAGAATTGCAAATCCAGGCAGCTTGCGTGCAATCTCGGAAACGGCACGCAAGCCAATGGGACGTGTGGCATTGCCCGAGACGCCACCATATGTGGTACGCTGCTCCTTGCCAATGGCCGGCCAGGCGGTGGCATCCGCCTTCAGACTCATCAGACCCTGCACCGTATTGATGGCTGAACCGCCATCGGCGCCGCCGCGCTGCGCAGCCGCCGCAATGGAGGTGATGTCTGTGATGTTGGGCGTCAGCTTGATGAAGAACGGCACCTTGACGGCCTTGCGCACCCAGCGCGAAATGTCCTCGACGAGCTTCGGTTCCTGGCCGCAAGCCAAGCCCATGCCACTCTCACCCATGCCGTGGGGACACGACAGATTCAACTCGAGCGCATCGGCACCCGATTGCTCCGCCTTGGTGGCCAGCTCCGTCCAGTCGGCCTCGTTGTAGCTGCACATGATGCTGGCAATGATGATCTTCTCGGGAAAATCGCGTTTCAGCTCACCAATGGAGCGCAGCCAGTACTCGGCGCGCTTCTCCGAAATCAGCTCAATGTTGAGGAAGCAGCCCTGCTGCGGCCCATAGCGATAGCCGGACGTGGTTCCGCGCACGATGCGCGGCGAGACGTTCGTCACCATATCCTTGTCCAATCCGAATGTTTTGGTGACCACAAATCCCCAGCCCTGCTCGAAGGCGCGTCGTATCATCGCCGCACTCGTCGTGGGCGGTGCGGAGGCCAAGCCGAAGGGATTCTCGAACTTCAGGCCGCACATCTCCACGGAAATGTCGACGGCATCGATGTCCGTGTAGAAGAGCGGCAAGGCCGCTGGCGTATTGAGTGGCAAGCCCTGCAGCTGACAGTGAATGCTCCAGGCGGCCACCTTGCCGTCGTTGACAGACTCCACGGTCGTGTTGGCCACGCCCGCCAGATCGCCGCCGATGAACACTTGCGGCACACTGCTCTGCATGGTCTGGCGATCCACCACCGGCAAGCCGGAGCGCAGCTGCAGCGGGGCGAGCGCATCACGCACCTCGGCATCCTGCAGTCCCGAACCGAAGGCTGAGATGACAAAGTTAGCCTTCAAGCGCACCGTCTGCTCCTCATCCTCCACCCATTCGTCGTTGTCGTTCTGCTCGGTGCGACAGAACTCCATGGCCGTTATCTGGCCGTCCTTGACGATCACCTTGCGCGGACTCAAGTAGGGCATCAGTTCGCAGCGCTCCTCGCGCGCCAAATCCACCTCCTCGGGCACGGCACGCACGCCCGTGGTGCCCTTGCGAAAGACGACAAAGACACGACGAGCACCGCAACGCAGCGCCGAGGTGGCGCAATCGAAGGCGGTGTCGCCAGCGCCCAGCACAATCACGTTGCCGTAGAGCTTGGGCAGCGCTTGGGCCGATTTGCAGGCGCACAGGCCGGGCTTGGAGCCATCGGAGACCAGCGGCAAGAAGTTCTTGGAACTGTAAAAGCCCGCAGCGATGTCGAGGCCACTGAACATGGGCTCCAGCTTGGGCTCGGGCAGACCAATGCCCACATAGACAGCATCGTGTCCAGACGACAGCAAGTCCTAAACAAGGAATACAATTGTAGTAATGATTCACAGGGTTTTACGCACTCGATTGTCACGCACATTGATGGTCAGATCCTTGATGCTGAGAGCACGGTTCAGCTCAAACTTGACGCCCAAATCCCTGACAAGATCGATCTCAAAGTTGACCACATCGATGGGCAGACGATACTGTGGTATCTCCGCCGCACTGAGGCCGCCCAAATAGCTGCGACGCTCGTAGATCGTAATGTCCTCGTAGCCCAACCTGGCCAGGAAAGTGGCGCACGACAACGACGCCGGACCGCCGCCCAGCAGGGCAATCTTCTTGTTGGGCTGCGCCAGCTTGGGCTGATGCGGCGAACGGCGCTGATGGACGCCCATCTGCTTGAACACATCGGTGGCAAATTGCTGCAGACCGCCAATGTTAATGGGTCCCGCCTCGGATGCCTGCAGATTGCAACCGCCAACGCACAGGTCGGAGGTGGGGCAGACCATGCCGCAGGTCAGACCAAGCGGATTGTCCGAGAAGATGGCCTTGGCGGCGCCATAGAAATTCTTGTTGGCAATGCACGAAATGAAGTGCTTAATGTCCAGCTGCGTGGGACAGGACTTCTGGCAGGGCGCATCGGCACACTTGAGGCAACGTGTCGCCTCTTCGAGGGCACCGCGTTCCGACAGCGTTGTGTGCTTAATGTCCTCGAAGTTGTTGTTCAGCGTGGTGCAGGGCGCGGCCATGTGATCCGCATTGCGCTTCCAGTGCTTCTTGTTCTCCTTCGTCTGCTTCGTGGGCACCACGCTGCATTGGGTCTTGACGCGCGGATTCAGCGACAACAGATCCTGCAATCGAAAACGCCAAGGTAAATACTTTTCTTACAATTCCGAATACCAAATGTTTTGCTGTTTCCACTCGACTTAATGTGCTTCAGAGATTTCCCTACTTTAGTTTTGTGTAAGCAGCTGTTAATTTTGTTATTCCAATATTGAGGCAGAGCACTTGCGAAGCATTTGTGCAAATATTTAAGAATTAGTTGGTTTCCTATACTCTTCAAAGTGTTGTCAGGCAATTTAGTGGATTTTGTAAACATATTTCGCTTGAATATTTTCTCATTTTCACACATCTTCCAATGCTTGCCATTGGCTTAATTTGAAAAGTGCCGATACCGATAATTTAGCACAGTGCAGTGAGTGGCAAGTGGACCTACCTCAATGTCGGGCGTGTCTTTGCTCAGCAAGGCCGGTGGACTCATCTTTCAATTGGTTGTGGGGTGATTGACTGGACTTGACTTCCTTTTTTTTTGGGATGTAGAATGCGATCTGTCGAGTATTGAGAGATTGAGATTACTAAATGCGACTGACCACAGACTGATACTTTGAAGTCGTCTATGTCGATGTATATAATGTGTATTTGGAGCAGATCTAATCGCGTCCAGGGGTCTTACAGTGTTTATTCAGTGTCGTTATCAAAAACTGGCGTGGTCCGATGCTCGGAACACTCGAAAGATTAACGCGTTTTAAGAGTCCGCCCTGTGCCGCTTGCCAACCAATTATTTGTTGTATCTATGCGTATATATAGACTCTAGAAATACTCTATACACATGTACATATATTTACGAATATAGATATATGTATTTATTGCGTATATAGTGTGTGTTTCTGCGTTTGGTTGAGGGTACGGCGCCGATGTTGTGCCCATATGATTTTCTAGCGCCGTCTTATCATTTAACTGTCAAGGTTAATGAAGATTGTGTGTGTGTAGTGTGTGCCACGTCTTTTAATAAGCTTTTTATGCCCCCTTCTATGTCGTCCAAACCCCCCATAAATAATAGCGCAATCTGCATTCGCATCCATGCCGAATTTTATATACCCTTTCTAATCTACGAGTTGCCATGCAATTTTCTTCAAATATGGATACCTCTCTCTCTCTCAGTTTTAAAATATATATCTAACATTACCGCTTTTTCCTGCTCTTATTAGAATTCACTGATAATGATTTCATTATTGTGATATATATCTTATGATATATTTTACCTTGAAAAATTATTTATAATCTCATATTTTACGCAGTTTTATCGAATCATATTTCTATTTGCACGTTTCTTTCAAACAACATTTTCTATCTCATCAATTTCTCCAAATTGTGTTGAATTCGATCAGTTTCCTACGCCAAGCAAAGTTTTTATAATTCTTTTATATTTTGCTTTAGCAAATTACAACATTTTCAAACCCTTCTCGTTTATTTACTTAGAGTTACTTGATCGATCAATAGTGTTTACTCTAAAATAAATTGTGTTTATGTTTGCAAATAGCGGGAATTGCAAACAGTGTTATCGAATTGCACTTGAGTCACATTGTCTTTACTTCATTTTACTTTACATTTTTCCTGGTATAGTAAGGTATCATAAGTGGTTGGATAGACACCACCTATGATACCTCTCAACTACTAGTTCAATTTTAAGTGAATAATGCATGTACGAGCAATATTATCAATTTAAAATGCTTGTCTCGACACTTGCTGTTCATTGTTGATATTGTAATCGTAATTCTCCACGTGCAATACCCATTAAATAAAAAAAGAAGGAAACGCATTTAGTTTTGCATGAATCAAAACATATTTTTTGTTGTGAATAGATTAAAGTTATTTGGGGAAACGTCATTTAACATCACTAAATACAGTGAAGACCAAACCAACTCGACGGAAGGAAATAATATTGTTTTACGAGTAGTAAACAAATAATTTAATTGATTTTATTCGAAGTAAAGTTTTTTGTATGGATGATTTGCGGTGAATTTGCTTTTGACAGCAAATGAACTATTTAATTGTAAGCTTTTGAAAGCTCATTTAATAGAAGCGTAAGCGTTTAAAGTCGCGTTCTCCCCAGCGATGGTTTACTGTAATAGACAATAACAGCATCATCATCGTCAACATCAGCCGAACATTCAATCTTTAGCCTGTTATCAGCTGTATTAATATGTCTATAATCCAATTTCAAGTTTCATTTTCGTTTTCGTTGCCAGTTCTCGATTTTGATTGCGACATCGAGAGTAACTCGTACCACAAAATCTGTCTACTAGTATGCATATATGATAATAGCGATAATGAATTCAAAATTCATATTCATATTTGCTTTTGTCGACACCGGTTGAACAATTTTGAACGATTCTGGTCTAACACTTAAGGCACATAAAATAGATAGATTCATGTTAATTGATTGAACCATCCATTTTTTTTGGGTTGCGGTTTAATTGATTAGTTAAAGAACAAACCTTTATTCTAGATTAATTATAGTGTTTCTTTAATGGATTTTTAGCGAAAATTTGCACTTGCACTCGGAAAATCCAAAAAAAAAAAAACCCGATGTAACAGAAAAAAACTAGTTTCGTGTCGTTGTTTGTTTATTTTTGCACGAATTCAAACGGAAAACAGAAATCGGTCTTCACACTGGAAACGCACAATTCCAAATGATTTTTGCTTTTGCAGCGCTTTGTTGAAAACTATGGAAACGTAGCTAGCTACATTGGTCGGGCGTCGCCGTCGACGTCGACTTTGCGATCGAATAGACGATTATCTACACATACACACAAAAACATAAAATCTACATAGCCAGTCCTAAGCAAACAGACTCTATCACAGACAACAAAATATTTGCTGTAGTCTGCTTGTATTGGTATTCATGAAAAGTGATCGCAAATATCGATGATATTACAGAGCTTTGTACTGCTGAAAAGCTTTTGCTATGCACTTGCTTAAGCTTGTAATGCGCGCCAAATCGATGATCGACTGTAACGATAAATTCAAAAGGTTCGTTCAGTTGTATTGCTGCTCAGCTCAACGAAGAAATTATTTGCAGGTCTGGCAGCGCTGTATTGCAAATGTAGTGTGGCCAAGTAGCATTGATTTTTGTTTAAATTTCAATTCAAATCAAAAACCCAGTAATTTGGTAACGGCCCTAAGTCGATGTCATTAGTTCAGAAGATATATTTTGCGAAATTTTGCAATAACTGGATTGCTTCATATTAACAAAATCCTGGTTTTAGTTGAAATTTAAATTTATCAATTTATGCGATAAAAATTGCATCCCATTTTTATGTTGATTGTTTTGGTCAAAGAATTGTATACATGAAGTTAAAAAATATTGTGTGAATCCGATATATTCATTAAAAAACTAATAATGACTACAAATTGGGCAAAATAAAAGTACATTTCGTATTTGACAATATTCTGAGAACACTTGGAGATTGCTACATCTACTATGTAGACAGGAGAAATCCGGTTATTGATGGATTTGCAAATAAAATTGAATGTGCAATAAAAATACGAAATTGCCGGAATCTAACTTAATGTAAGAGGAAGGAAGTACTAAATACTTAAAGTGAAAAATGGGTCATTTCAAATGCCAATTTGGAGGACAAACAACGAGTATAGGTAGACAAACACTTGCACATAGATACGATAAGCACTCATTTAATTGAGAACAAGAAGATCGCTGCAGTTTCTAAGTACATGTTGTGGAATGTGAATGGGGCCCACCCACTAACAGCAGCAGCCGGCTGACGGTGTAATGCCAAAAATTTATGGATACTTTCGAAGCATTTGGTTATGGCTACAGTATTGGCCATGTTCATTAAGAAGGCATAAATTACATGGGGTCGGCCATGAGAAGTAAATCAAACCGTAAAGTGCGCATTTGATTATTATACTGCAAATGTATATATACATAAGGTATGTGCATATGTTTGTATGTGTGTATGTATGTACATACTTAACGTTTGCGATTAGTTAGCATGCAACCGTGTCGAAAATAAATTACAACAGAAATTCAAACAACAATAAACAAAAGTTCTGCAAACGCTTCGCTTCATGAATATTTCAACAATGATTTCCGTTTCCCTTTTGCCGGCCGATCGATCGATCGATCGCAGCCTGTGTCACAGCAATTATACAATACATCCCATTAATTATCATTAGTTCTCTAATGGCTTAGCAGATAATTAAATAAAGCATATAGCCTACAAATGCTCACTGGCGCCATCTGTTTCTCGTTATTAGCTGTCAAACTATGCCATTACTTTCAGCTCAGGAGGCAGACATGATATAGTAGAGGAAAGGGAAGTGTCCTCTGCCACTGAAGGTTTAAATAAAGCAACTAATTTATTATTATAAAACTGTAACTGTAGTCAGCTACGTGTACCACACCAGAGATGTCAGTTTTGATTTTATCTTGTTTTGTTTGGGGGCGAAGTGGTGAATTCCTTTGTGGAATTTCAATTTATAATTTGTATGGGGAATTTTTGCTTCATTAGTCTCGAGATTGAATTGGAATGCTCATTTTTAATCTGTAGGTATATTTATAAATATATGTTGAAGATCTAAATACGATTGCCGATGACTCGAGCACATAAAAAGGCGACTCAAAAAAGAAAACCGATAGAGAAACAGCAAAAAGCAAAGAGTGTGTCAACAGTTCTTGAAGTACTATAATATATTGCCGTGGGCAATTAAAATATGCGAAGAGATATACTCGTATGCCTTATAATCACATCAAAATCTGCGCAGGCACCAAAAAACAATAAACTGCCATAAATATTTGCTATAACAAAAGCAATAACACCAACAACAACAGGACGAAAATCACAGCAGCCGCCAAACAAATTTGAGAGCTTCGAAATCGTAAATAAAACTATAATAAAAATTGCAATAAATTATGCCACATATAGAATGACGATCCGCACGTTATAGAATTGTGGTGTGTATCTATATTACTATATCTCGCCCATGTCGCACGTTCAACACTCATAGGTACAATATCTTTCGACGTACACGCATCGCGATCTTTTGATCACCAACCAGCCAACCAGCATTCTGATCATCATCGTCTTCTGTCCGTCCGTTGTCGCCTCCCCTCTTGTGTTGCTCTACCTCCAGAACATTGTCGCACATGCTGCCTAATCACAAATTGCTTTTAGCCAAACACCAAAGCCTCAGCGGGGCGGGGTCGCAGTAGCGGGGAAGGCCGAGCAAATTGCTTCACATTGCTCTGCAGGCAGTTGATTAATGAGGAGCCATCGCTTAACCTATACTAATCCACTTTGTATTCAGGATGCTGTCATGATGACGCTGCAACATGCTTTGATGGGACAGCTCAAGCACAAGCATTCATCATTGCATCAGCAAGTAATTGAGACGAAATCCATTACAATGTGCTTTAATTGTTCACCTTTCATTGTCCATCTGCTTCAATTTGTAACATATTTGAGGGATATCGTCTGGTTGGCATGTGATTGCGATATAACTTATCCATAATACTGTCAGATTTGGCATTAAATAATCGTGTAATGCTCATATTTTAGCGCTCGCCAAGAGAAATTTCACGTTAATGGGCAATTTAGTCGAGCAAGATGAACTAAAAACAAAAATAATATTTAAGGCGGCGTAACAAATATTTATTACACGTTGCAACCAAGTGTTCTCTCTCTGTGTGTGGGTGTGTGGGTGTGCGTGTTGTTGGCGGTTGGCTTAGCCGCAGATTGTGCACAGGCGTATAAATATAGTATATAGTACACTATGCCGCAGTATAAACGGGGGCCGACTTCTTTGGCCGCAGGCGTCTCGTCGCTGGCGACCCGAAAATAGATGCGGCCGCCAACTTTTTAACGGCCTGCAACTTTTTATGGCAAATAAAACAAATGTTAACAAATCAAATGAAAATCTAAATGCGAGAAATGAATTCGTGAAAAAAACTTGAACATTTCCCATCTTTTTTTTTCGCCTGCGCGATCTATGGATTCCACAAACTATGCACGATCAAATGCCCTGTACTCGCGTGCAGCAGAAGTTGAATCACTTCAAAGCATGACGACGGAAATCGTTTTACTAACTCTGCCAAGTCACAAATGAATACGATTCTGCAGTTAGTTATATTTCCGAAACTATTTCCAATATTACGATTGTTGGTCGGAGTCTGCAAAATATGCCCCGTTTTCGCAGTGAGCATAGGGTATGCAGAGCGTTGAATTATCACAATGTTATAAAGAAACTTGTGCTGACATTGGGATTAGAAAACGTTTTGACAAATCGATGCTAAAGCCAGCCAGCAATGCGTGTCTGGCATTCCCAAGGTGCAAAGAAAACAAAGGATAGCAAACAAACAAGAGACGGGCAGTGTTTTAGTATGTACGAGTATGTATATATATATTTTAATTGATTATAAATAAATAAATACAAATACGAGACGACAAACACAAAAAAATACGAGAAACAATCCGCTGTCGGGGCTGGGGCTGGGGGTGGGGGTGGTTGAGGGGGAAAGGGTTTTCATTAACGCCGAGCAGCCACAGCTGCAGCACCCAGCACTGAGCCTTAGACCTGCTCCGGAGCAGTTGTTCCAGCTGCTGGTGCTGGTGGTTCTCCCTCGACAGCGAGGGCGGCGAGCAGTTTGTCGGCCTCGGCCGCCTTGGCCTCGAGCTCGGCGAGCTGGCGCTGCTTTTCGGCCTGCTCCTGCTGTTTCTTGGCGCGACGCTCCTCCTCCTTGCGGAACTGCGTCTCCAGCTGTGTGCGCAGCAGGGAATCGCCCAGGCCCAGCTTGTCCATGACCTGTGTGATGTCGCGACTGTAGCGCCACTTCGTGCTCGACTCCAGCTCCTCGTTGCAATCCTCGCGAGCAACGGCAAGGCGATTGAGCACACTCATCTTGGCGTCTATCACCACGTAGTTGCTGCTGGGTATGAAGCTGTCGCTCTTCTCATTCAGATAGTGGACCAGCGTGCGCAGCGAATTCGAATTGGCCTTGGCATTGATGGCGCCGCTGGCGAAGTCCTGCGACTTCATCATCTGGGCATGCGTCGACTTCTGCTTGCAGACCAGACAATTCCAGTTCGGGTGCGGCAGACCCGTTATCTCCGGCACCACGAGGCCCGTGCAATTGGTGTCGCGACAGTAGAGTCCCGATATGAAGGCGCCTTTCTCCTGCCGAGAGTGAGAGGGAGAGATTAGGGGATTAGTTGGAAGTCAGTTGAAGTGGCTCGCGTATTCCGCGAGCTATTCTGCAAGCGAATTTCTAACATTCCTGCGAACAGATGCGCTAAAAATACGCCACAGATATAGAGATACATATCTATCTAACCATCTAGCTGGCTTTCTATAAGTAGTCGAGTATCGAGCTATATATGCACGTTTCTATGCAGATCATAAATAAATTGACACATAAAAACATGGTGATTCTTATTAACGAATTGTGTGGAGAGATCGAGCGAGATCGAGCGATCGCTTGAGATCTGACAAAAATCAAACAAACACAACAGCAAAAAAAAAAACAAAAAACATCCCCAAAAGCGATCGACGAGATTTGAAAAGATCTCAAGCACGATCATGCCCCCGTTTCGAAGGTTAGACACGTCATCGTTTCTTTAATTCGTTCAATTCATTTTTCCTCTTTTTTGGTCGCTTGAGCTTGCGAGATTTTGGAATATTTCTGCTAATTTGCAAGCCAATAAATTTCAGCGAGAAGTACGACAGTAATAAATTAATTGTGTACAATGCTTTGAATTATGGTTGTGTTTATTTTCTATCCTGCTACTTCGCATATATCGGCTATATGCATCTACGTATTCCAAGTGCATGATAAATAATGTTGCTCAACACTGAGCGTTGTCAATTGCCAATTGTGGCGCTGTCAACTTGTTGTTTCCGTACTGCCACTTTTTTGTCACTTAAACCATAACTTCTGAATGTTGCCTCCACAACAATCTTATTCGCATTGCAAATTATTAGCATTAAGCTTGCAGCCAGTTGGGAGTAGATTTACTCTTGAGAGGTAATGTGAATACCTGATATCTAATATTTATGTACTTCTGTCTGTCTTTCCGATTGTTGACAATAATGCTTGGATAGTTTGAGAAAACAATGGGCAGTTTTATGTGTGAGTCATCTGTAGCACACTTAGCACATTTAATCGCAAGTTGAGTGAACCACAGATGAACTTGAGGCCTTCCTCGCACCCACGCACCCTTTTAGGCCACAATGTAAGGCAGATGCCGTTGCCTGTTGACAAATGATGTACTTAAGCGCCACGATGAAGCTATAGGCAATTATTTTGGGGGCAGCTAAATAGGTTTGAATGAAATGCGAAGAGAAGCAGCCAACAGAACGAACGTCAAATCAAAGCGCACACACACTGCGTCTCTACATCTCGTTGGCCATGGCCAAGAAAAGAGAGGGGTTGAGAGGGAGAGGGGTGTAGGCGAAGAAATGCCAATAAAAAAATGAAAAGCCATAAAACGCGCGACAAGGCGAGGGCCATTTGATTGAGCATAGCTGAGAGTGGCGAGGCGACTTTGATGACTGTGGATCAACAACGAATGCTGCGTGTAGACCCAGCCACCTCTATCTAGTTGTGACCAAAAGATACACGGACACAGATACAGATACAGATACAGATAGAGATACATTTTGGAGGCATGCGAAATTCAGATTTGAAATATCTATGCAAGTTGAAAGCGAATCGAGATACATATTTATTTGTGATTTAATTGAATTGCCTGCGCTGTTAAAAATAAACACACACTCACACACACTTCGGCTTGTTGTTGTGTGTTGTTTTTGTGCGCGCGTTTTGCAGTTTTTGCCACTTGTTGCGCCTGGAAGCTGCGCGCAATTTATGGCCGGGCCAACAAAAATAATAACAACAGCACATTTGCTAAGACAACAACATCGTGAACAACAACATGAGCTGTGTGTGTTTAATTGCCGGATGAACAGCGATGGGCACAGGAAATCCTTAATGTGCATTCCCATTGTTTGCAGCCCCAGCAGCAAAGAGGCCAAAAGACAGCGATCCAAAAAGCAAATTCAGGGAAAATAACCGAGCTACTCGTATGTGCTTTTTGCTGGTTGTCTGTCTTTGATGGATCGTAAGCTGCCTGCAAATAATATGCCTAATTTATGCTGCCCGCTTTCCATTCAGCTCACTCTTGATATGCACGTTATCAAAACAAACACACTCACAGACACACACACACACATTGGCATGTGGTTGAACAAGTGGTAAAGCAGTTTATACAGCTGCCGGATCCATCAACACCTCCAATTGCCCAGCAATTGAGATGCGATATTCTGTTGAAATATCGCAATTGCGCTCGCAATCTTTGCGTCGTCTCCACACTCAATCAAAAGTCAAAACAAATATGTTTAGTTGTTGCATTGCAATTGCTGTGTTAACTAGCGGAGCGTGCACATAAATCGTTGCACGTTGCAGGCACTGCATGCCAGATGCTGCCCCAAAATAAACAGTTGAAACTGTCAGAATTTCCTGTAGTTGCCAGGATCTACATTGAATAGGTCTGTGCCTAGAGTTGACAGTGCAATTTTGCAAATTGTAAGGAAATAATTGAAAGGACATGCCAAAATTGTTCAAGAAATTTCTGCCTTGCTCCTATAGTTCTCAGTTTTTTGACAAACATTCAAGAACCATTTATCCCACTTAATGATACACGTCCTAAACTCCTTTTTGTATACTTTACTTTTTTTTTGTTGCATGCAATATTTTGCAGCGTTTCTTCAGATTAGATTTCAACTATTTTGCGGGTTTTCATATATTATTTTTTCGGCACTGCTTTCAAGTTCTGTGATGCTTAAGCTCACACAATTAAGTGGTTTTTAGCCCAACTTTAACTAGGAGAAACGCACTCCCTTTGAAATACTTAAGTTCGCGTCGCTTTAAAGATTCATTGTTATGCTTGTGGCAACTTCCCTGATCTCAGCTAATTCTGTGGGCCTTCGCCAAAGTTGGGGACTGTGTGCTTACCGTGGAGTCGGAGCAGCGTGGACACTTGCAAGTGAAGCCCTTCTTCATCTTGAGGAAGAGATGTCGCGCAATGTTGCCGGTGAAGAGTTTCGTGTACGTTGTGGTGATCTCCTCGCCCTCGAGAATATCGACGGCGGCACGAACGATCATGTTGTTGGTCTTCTCGTCGAAGGTGTAGTACGAATTGGGAATGCAATCGTGATTCATCACACCGAAGAGCGGATAGAGGGCGCGATAGTTGAACTCCTGATTGTCCGTCGTCCGATCCGTCGTCTTGTCGAAGCCGTTCGTTCGCAGCACGGCCACCGTGCGATTCATGATCTCCACGAGCTTCTTGTCGGTGGGAAAGTTCTTGAAGCACTTGGCTGCGTTGCGCACCTCGGTGCGATGATTGTTATCCAGATTCGCCTGCAGGCAGTAGATCAAATCCCTCTGATCTTTGCTCAAGTTGATGGCGCGCGCCACGCACAGCAGGCGAATGATCACCGAATTGGCCACGTCCGGCTCGTTGGGGCCCCACGACTTGAACATGTCGCAGTCGGACTTGTGCTGTTTCTTCTTCGAGCACAGACTGCAAACGGGCAGGCCGCAGCCCTGGCGGCACATGAATCTCGTGTCCGGCAGCACTTTGAAGCACACGCTGCACGAGTTCAGCGAATCCTCCTCGTGGGCGGCCATGCCGATGAGCAGCGGACTATCCTGGAAGATAATCTCGCCGCGCTTCAGGTGCCGTGTGGCCATGACGCCGCGGCCAGCGATCTTCGACACGCCCACCTCCCAGGCGGGATCCTTGTCCTTGAACGGCGCCAGATGCAGGTCCAGCAGCTCCGACGTACGCTTCGGGCAAATCATTTTCAACGCAACTCAAGAACTTGGCAAACACTTCCCAACGCTGGGACAACACACGCACCACACACACTCACAGTTCACAAACAAAAACAAAAAGCCGTTTTCAGTATTCAGTCTCCAATGCTCGATGCTCTCTCAGTTCAGCAAAATCGCAGTTGCGTTCAATCGACAATTTCTTCTTGATGTTGGACGTTTGGCTTGAGTTAACTTCTGGTTGGCGCGTATTTCGCGGCTGCCGTTTGCAAACTGTCGCCGTTTTCCAGCTTTACATGATTTTTATGTCGGAAAATGTCGGAAAATGTTTTCGCACAAAAGCCGAAAATTCATTTGGCATTTCGGCTATTTGCCCGACCACGACCACAATCACGACGACGACGACGACGACGACGACGCGACCCGAGACGAGGCGAGACGAGGCGACGTGGCGAGGCAAGGCGAACGTGCTGCTGCGACGCGAAGAACGTTTCTTTCTCATCATTGAAGATCGCTAATAATGCTGCTAAGGCCAACGATGGGGATCATTATGATAATCAAATGCTTAGGCTACTTTCGATTAAAATTGTGCAAAATAATTCTGCATGTCTGATGCAAAGTCGACGATCAAAATAGCAAATTCACATGGAAGCAAGTCTGTGTAATTAAGTGAACGAATTTCACATCAACTCTATGTACTCTAAAACACTGCAGAAACTATTGTAGATATCGAGAAAGCTGAGTTCATGAGTTTGACAACATTTGCACAATAAGTGGAAGAATCACTTTGGAGATGGAGCAAACTGTGAAGCAGATTAATCCCGTTGTAGTTGGACTATCAGCTAATATACCCGTATTGTCGGGCATATAGGATAAATAAACTCTTGAAACAGCATCATGAATCAAACGAGTGTAAACCGCTTTGAAATTCAGCAAAACTAGAAATAGAGAGAAAGTTAGACTGAGAGGGCGCGTGCGGATTAGAGCGAGCGCGAAAGAGAGAAGAAAAGTGCAACACCTACGCTCCTGGCAGACACAGCAGTGGGGCGAAGGGAAGCGCAGCGAGTGTAGGGTGGCCCGAGGTGCCTGGCAATCATCACACTCAGCAGGCAGCAAATGCGGATTACAAGTGTTAAGCGCAACGATCGGGCGAGATTAACGATGCCACCGTCCATAGCTGACAGCAACGGCTGCAGATGTCTATTGCTGGATGGATTGATGTACCTACAGAGCATGTACATATGTATTTGTGCATATAGTACGCTCGCAGGCAAAGCAAACATCGCAAGCTCGATCGGTCGAACGCCAGAAAAGCGCCGTCGGGCCAGTTGAATGGACGAATGGGCTCGGGCGCACGATCGACCGACTGTCCGACCCTCCCACGAAGCGGCCCGATGGCAGCGTCACGGGTTTGTGCAATTTTGACAGTCTTCTGGAGTTGGGCCAAAAATGCCGCTACCGCCACGAATGGAGCGATACGGTGACTGAAACGCTTGCCGTTGGGGCGAGACTGCAACCGGGGCAAGGGAAAAGTACATATATACGTACTACATACAAACACACGTATGTACGTTTGAATGTGGAAAGCTTAAATCATCCGACATTCCTGTCGACTTGTTCGGTCGGCTTCTGGCTGTTGCTCGATTGTTGTACGCGATGCGAACCGTAATTAATCGTCTGGTCCGTCACATAATAATGTCTAAAATATGCGCATACTAACTTACCCATAATTACGCCAGACTGCCGCCTCGTCGAACACGACAGCATTCTCAGGAAGCAAATAGCATCGACCAGATAATCTATAGCAAACTTGCACCCGTGTAGACTGTTCCCTGCAAAGCAGCTTGGAGAATAATCGATTGTTTAAAATCGAAGTAGCAGTGTTATCGATACAGCTGGAGCTTTCGCCAACTAATTTCGCTATGCACTTAATAAGATAAACGCAACTCTACTCAGTGGCAGCAAAGCCGTTAAATCCATTCTTAGTCTTCATACTATCTCTGTCGCACTGCTCTAATAAGCGTGCTTACTCAAAAAAAAACATGGCCGCTACGCATGCTCACTATATCAAGTGCGTGCGTGCTTGACTTATCACTCACGACACACACGCACAAGCTTTATTTCGATTAATTGCAATTTGTTATCGAATTGACCATTCAACGTTGAACGAAATGAGCTTCAATTTAATTCGTTTGCATGGCAGATGCGACCACATTTCAAAACAGTTTAATTAGCTGACATTTGGGCGAAATGAATAAATAAATACGTATGTATGTACGATAAATGTATAGGAAATCACGTGCACCTCACACATTTCCAAGTACTATGCCAACATTTCTTTTGATAGACAAACACAACTTGCAAATTGACTAACGCCCATGTCGCCAACATGTCCTGTTTGCACTATTCATGTAGCCCCACCTCTTCAGATTCCGCCCCCCTTTGCTGACGTCGTCGGTGTCGCATTGACTATTTGGTTCAGTAGGCAGCGTACAACTGTAAATTAGCTAAAAATGTTGCCAACGCAACAGAATCGCGTTGCCAACGACAGCAGCAGCAACAACAACAACTTTAATTTAATAAAATTGAAATAAATGCCAAACAAATCAAGCGAACGACTCGTGTATACTATTAATTGCAATTGTAGAAATTGCAAGCAACAACAACAAGAGCAATTTTCATCATAATATAACAAACTGCAGCAAATGCAAATACCTTGCGAAATGAAATATTCGCATGTGGGCATAGAAGTGAAGATTTTCACGCGCTTGCGTTACGCACCGTTGGCAATTGAGAATTTGGCGCCAACGCCATCGCCATTGCTATGTCTTCGTCTATGTCAAAAATTGTCGCCCTAATATCGCAGCCCTCCTTCCACGCTTCCCTTCTCTCTCCAGTACAGCATGACGGCAATCTTCAAATAAAAAGCGCTCCACTTGCCAACAGTGTTGCGCATTTAGCCATTTTCCCGTCAAAAGCTGGCTCCTGTTATTCCGCCTATTTGGTAGTATCAATCAACTATATGATGGCTAGTTTTCGAGAATGTTAACTAATTTTTAGCTATTTTCGAACGCATAGATGTAGCTGCAGCATATGGAGTTGGCAGCACTGCTTGCTAACCTAACCCAACGTCATATTGCCAACGTTTCCGCTGTTACAACTACAAAATACTAAAGAAACTAAAAAAATACTGACATGTCCGCCCGTATGTGTGAGTGTGTGTGAGTTTGTGTGTGTCACACAACATACAAAAACATGTCGCGTGGGCCGAAAATGCAACAAATTGCTGTAAATGCCCAAGCACAACAAGTGAGAGTGTTCACATGGCAAATTGATCGATTTGAACATACCCTGTCAACAGCGAAGAATCAATTTATGCCTATACAAAATGAAGACAACAATGCAGTTCTATTGTTTTTTGTTTTCGATGAGTAATTTTGGCTTTTGTGATCGTTCGATAACCTTGTAAATGATGCTAAAGTCAAAGAGCAAGTTCAACATAGCTAACATTTGGATATAGCCTATATGACGCTTTGCAGCAAGCAAATGCGAACTCAAATAATATTTTGCAATTTATTGCACACAAAAAAAATTATCTATGAAAATTTGCTGAAAATTGTGAATGCAGCAACGCTCGCCGCCAGCCAAGTTGCTGTTTTAATTTTCAGAGTCAATTAAAAATTGTTAATTTTACTTATAATTTTAAGGTAGCAAAATGCGAAGCGACCAACGCCAACGACGACGGCGACCATAGACCAGCGACCAACAACAACAAGTATGATAGAAAAAAAATTGCAATTAAAATATTTGCGCGACTTTGTCATGATGGCGACGACGGCGTCAGTTGATGGCGGCAAATTTGGCGTTGAGTTGACATGCACCACACATTGCCCCACAGTCAACCCCTCCACAGTCAACTAGTGTGCCATATGAATTTGCAATTAAATGCAATACTTTGAACGAAATGTTTTCCTGTTCCGTTGCATGCATTCAAATGTGCCACGTCTCTTTCTGCTTCTCACCTGCAGCCTGTCAAACTTGAGTGACATTTCACCACATTTTACCACGTTGTCCAAATTCATTTTTCATTAGCCAAAGTGCCTGACAAAGTCATCAATACCTGCAATACCCAGTCATCGTCAGCTAATTTAAATAAATGAAATCCTGGCATTTACCCAGTAATGGCCGTTTTTACCTGTGTGTTTCCCATCTAGCTGTCAACGCTGACAGCAACTTTGCAACTGATAATGCCAAACAAATATTGCAATTAGCTTAAGTGCCTGACTCATCGCTGCTATTAATATCTACATTTATAGTTTTGCATCCTGGACAACAACATTGCAGTGGTTTACACTTAGTGTCAGAGTTTGTTCTTTGCTAAGATAGATTGCAAAGTATTATAATTTATTACTCCAGTCCGCGTTGCATTAGCTTGTTATCGTATAAGTTTATATTATATTATGTATGCCGATTCATAATTTGAAATTCGCAATTTTTTGCTTTAATTTTCAATAGTTCAGTCAGTCAGTCGTGACAATCAATATTGCGTATAAAGATTTACAAAACGTATAAATATATTTATAAGCTGTACAAAATAGCTTTTAACGAACGACAATTAACAATTGATTGGTTGTATATTTGTTTAAAATCAATCGACTTTAGATCAAATAAGTCCGCCTCCTTCATGTGAGTAACTTGTGATCTGCTGATTAATCCAATCGATGTTATTGTATATATGCTGTATTTTATGGTATGTTCTTGGTAGATGCCAAACTTGGTTTATCGTAATGTCAAATGCGCGGGCGACATGGACATTTTTTCAAAGAGATTGCAAGCAATCGCCCCCACAATGATCACGTCCAGATGTCAGTCCCCAGTCTACAATCGACAGTCCACATAGTCTACAGTGTATATAGAGCCAGAGGAGATTTGCTAAATTTCTATTTGATTTTAATACACTTAAACGCAATCAATTTTATTGCGCTCGTTTCGGTTGCCTGTCGAATCGAATTCAATTTGATTTGCTTTTCGATGTGAACTTGGAATTTGGCACTGAGGCCCGAAGTGGGGGTTATGGATTTTTCTTTTCCTTGTTGTTTTTTTCTTCGTCTACGCCATTTGCAAGATCACAAAAAATAATCTAGAAAATCGCGCCGAATCACAAAAAAAAAGTTGTTTACAAGCAATCTAAATGCGAGCGTTGGAATCTTGGGAAAAATGAAATGCTGCCGTTGCTGTTGCTGCTGCTGCGTTCCATATGCACATGATCCACACAGACACATCATATATCGCTACATCTACATATCTGGCTATAGTATTATAGTATACTATATATGCGACTTATGTGTTAACATAAAACAGATGACGAGCAGCAGCTGTGACTGCCAATCGAATTCGCGTTGGTTACCCAACTGGATATGGATATCGCATCGCATCGCATCGGAACGCTGCTGGGCTTCTCATCCACGTTACGTTAACATGCCAAATACCAAATGCCAAATGCCCCTTTGCTTACGTCACTAACCTCCCCCATTCTTTGCCTCCCTCACTAAGTGCAGCAACAGTTCAGTGTGAGCGTGAGAGAGCAATCTGAACTGGGCTGCTGCTCTCCAACTAATCTAATCTTTGATTGGGATAAATGCAATTTTTTAAACTAATAGTCACTTTATGCACTACTCAGTTTCAATTTGCTTCGTATTTACGTTTTTTTCGCCTCAGTACCGCTTTAGCTGTGGGTCTAAGATGATATTAATAAAACGGCAGTTCGTACTAACGTTACTCGTAAGTCGCCGTCTTCATATATACTATTTCTATAGTAGCCCTGTACCAGTTAAGCCCGTTTACATCGTGTTCATTTAATTACTTGATAAATTGCAGCTTATGCAACTAGTACTGCAAACCCAATCAGTTCAAATTCGATAGGTCATATTAAGTCGATAACTACCACTACAATCAATTAATCGAGCTTTGCATTTTGTAGTTCACACTGCCGCCGCTGCTGCGCACAAGGCCGCCACAATCGTTGGCTATAGTGCAGGCACGCGATGATTGCGCCCGTAACGGCAGACTGTCAGCTGAACAGCGACGAACACTTGATCGGCTTGAGTATGCAAACGAGCTATGGGTGCAGCGCTATGTGCACTGCTTCTGGACCCGTCTGCAGCTATGGGAGGATACCGCAGGCTTCAATACCGCGCGCATTGTGCAGACCTTTGGCGGGCCACGGCGATTCAACGAGGAACAAGCGCTGCCGGCAATCAGTGGCTGCAATGCGCATGCCCGACGTATTTCGGCGGCGGACAGTACGCTCGACTGGTGTTACAAGGCGTTTGTGTGCATTCTGCGCACACCTGTGGGCAATTGGTATAGACATTACATACTGGACGTAATAAATGGCAACGCATAACGTGTTTAGATACCGGCAACTTATGTGGACTAGTGTTGTTAAATGTCCTTCACTCTGGTGTCGTGTGTCAATAATCGATAGATCGAAGTTGCGTCACTGCCAAATAGAAAAGTTTTTGTTGTTCGTTTTGGATGATTGTATGTTGAACAACGTCAGCAGAGCAGCAGTCACAGTAGACTTGGGCAGCAAAATTCAACAAATTTAAGACTGAAGGCTTTGACAAAACGAATCTGAAAAAAACTGACCGGCAAAGATGGAAAACAGTAACATACGCGACTTTGGTAAACCGAAGGATGATACAATCGACAAAATTGACTCGGCGATAGCCACACAAATTGACACAAATACAAACAGCAACTCCAACTCCCCGCAAAACCCCACTGACGACGATGTTAAGCAGATGTCCGAAGTTGTGCCAGCTAAAATACAATATCAGCAGGATGAGGGCAAAATGCAACCAACGGCCGTTCACGTGGATGATGATGACGGGGCTGCCGCCTCAAATGCGGCCGGCGCTGCTAACGGATCTGAACAGCAGTCTGCGGAGCTGCCACCAAAACCGAAGGGTTGCGACAAGTGCGGCAAGAAATTTGGCTTAACCGGCGGATTTCCGTGTCGCTGCGGAGGCACCTATTGCGCTTTTCATCGCTACAGCGATCGCCATGATTGCAGCTTTGATTATCGCGAGTTAGGCGCCAATGAAATACGTCGTGATAATCCACTAGTTGTACCCGAAAAGCTACGCAAAATCTAACACGGCATGTGCTGGGTCATTACTTTCTATTGCTGTTGTAATTGCTATACTATACTCTCTCTCTCTATATATTTGTTTATAAATCAAATTTCATTCATTTTTTTTTTTGGCATGAGCATTCACAACAGCAGACGACAATAGAAAAGCACGTAGCGCAATTGCAAAAAGACAGACTGAACCAACACACATATGTAAACCCGAAAAAGACAATGCACAATGTACAATAAATTTTACTAATGTATTCATCATTGTGTGGTTATTGATTAGAATGCAAAACAAAACAGCCATCTTTAAAAGTTCCATGCTTTTTGAATTGTGTGGCGCCATCTGTTGGTTAGCACCATTGCGCATTATACAGCAAAGTGCACACATGTTTCATTCACCTGTCTCTAAACTCGCAGCGCATGCCAGCTGATTCCAAAAACTGAATGTATTTATTTACAATTTTATTCTTGTTCATAGATATCAATATATGAACATAAAAGCAATTGCTTAATTGCTGCAATTTCCAAACTAACTGGACTAAACATAATAGTAATGAAGTAAATTCCCCATTGTGTTGTGCAGTTCTGTATTGTGCACAGAAACAATACATTTCAAAGGACAAATACTACATAAAGAAATTAAAAACGAAAATGTAGCACTTGGTGCTCAATTGCAATCACAATTATTATATGTATTTATTATGTTTGTTAATAAGAGTAAATAAATATGTACATACATAGTTGTAAGCTGGTATATTTTCGTCCAACAACTGTACAATTGTATGGTATATTTCGCGGTATATTGCATGGTTGTGCGTTGCGGTCACACTTGTGTGTAGTAGCAACATAATTGCAAAATAAACGACGCCACATAAACATAAACATAAACAGCGAAAATATTGTAAATCGAGTAACATACGGGAAAAACAACAACAAAAAAGGCGGGAATCGTGCAGCTGACGTGTGTTGCATGCATGTAAATGGAGATGGAAAAGAAGGCCAAAGAGCAATTGCGTCGGTACAAGAAGTCCCGACACGCGCATAGCAGCAGCGAGAGCTCTAGCACAGACACCGACAGCGGAAGCAGCTCCTACAGCAGCTCTGACAGTGAACGGGAGCCGCATCATGGCGGCCATGGCGGGCATCCTCACCAGCAGCAGCGTTCAGCCGAACGCCATCATCGCAAAAAGAAGAGCTCAAGGCGAGCGGGCAGCTCGTCGGGTGACGAGCGACGGAAGCGCGACAAGCGGGACCGCGACCGTGATCGCGACCGTGAGCGAGATCATGTACAAAAGAAGCTGGTGGCGAAGCGCAACCATCTTAAGCGTAAACTGAAGGAGGCGCGTCTCAAGAAGCGCGCCGCGGCCGCCCTCAGTGGCCACGGACATCGCGCTCTTTCGCCCGCAACGCAGGCCAAGCTGAAGAAGCTGGCGGAGCGCAAGCATTTGCGCGAGCAACGTGAACGCGAACGCGAGAAGCTGCGCAGCTTGCACCGGGAGCGTGAGCGCGAACGAGAGCGGGAGCATCATCGGCTCGGCGACAGCAGTCGATCGCCGTCGGGCGCCGTGAGCAGCACCACCACCACCACCAAGATTCGCATCCATCAGGATGTGCTGGGCAAGCGCCAGAAGAGCCCCGGCGCCGTTGGCATCTCTGGCGGCCTCGGCGGCGGCCTGGGCGCCAATGGCAACACGCCCGCCGCCCGCCAGCTGCACCATCAGCTGATGTCGCGCGAGAAGATCATCATACAGACGCGCACGCGCGGACGCACACCATCGCTTGAGCGCGAGCGGGAACGCGAGCGCATGGAGCGTGAGCGCGAACGCGAGCGAGAGCGTGTGGAGCGCGAGCACGAACGCCAGCGACAGCATGAGCACAAGCTGCAGCGGCACGACGATCTCTCGCTGCGCGAACGCGAGCGCGATCGTCGTGAGCGCGAACGCGAGCGTGCGGAGCGCGAGGCGGCGCGAGATAAGGAACGCGCCGAGGCACTGGCCCGCTGCCAGGAGCGCCAGCGTGAACGCGAGCGCTTGGCACGCGAGAAGATGCGTCGCCAGGCCGCCGACGACGAGGAGGCGACGGGCGGCAAGAAAGGCGGCCCCTACGGCGTGGCCGGCGGCGGCGGCAGCGTGCGCGACCTGGACATGGCCATGCAGTCGTATGGCAGTCGCGAACGCTCGCTGGAGACGGTGGAGCGTGTGGTGGGCGGGCGGCACGTGCGCGACAAGCGCGATCTGGACGCCTATGAGCGAGAGCAGTTCATGGAGGCCGAGCGCCATGGCCTGCTCGACGAGATGCGGCGCTATGGCGGCCAGCGACGCCGCGACCTCAGTCCGCTGCCCGAGCACTATGCGCAGCGCATGCGCGACATCTACTCCGAGGAGGAGCGCGAGCGGTAAGTGGCAACTGTGTTCCTCTTGCTTCCATCCGCTGCGTCCCTTGCTTCTCAAGTTAGGCAACTAGTCATGCACACTGTCAGCAAATTGCTGCCTTGTTCGTCACTCATTAAACAAACATTTATTTAGTGACAACCAATTTGTGTACATGACATTTGAGTTGACGTTTATTGGGGCTACTTGTTGAACGAAGTCAAGGCCGTCAAGTCGCCAGAGTTGCACTTTGTCATTTGAATATGCAATTGTAAATAGTTTGAGTTGGAATTTTGTGAAATAATGCTCGCTTCTCCTTTGCAGCGCCTACAAACGCGCCTTCTGCTACTCGCGGGAGCGCGAGGCTTGGCTGGAGGCACGCGACATGCGCGACTACCGCGAGCTGGACGCCGAGGCGGCGCTCTACGCGGATGAGCGTGAGCGCATCATGCGTGATCGCGAGCGCGAGCACGAGAGGGAGCGCGAGCGCTTGCCGCCGCGCGGCGACTATCGCGCCGAATGGGAACGCGACTGGGAGGATGACAATGGCGGCGGCGGCGCTAGCGGCTCCGGCGGCGGAACAGGTGGCGGCGCCAACGGCAACGGCACGCCAGGCCGCGCCAGTGGCTTTGTGGGCGGTCCCAAGCGCGGCGGGCCCAAGCCGCCGACAGCGCAGTCGGCACAGCAGCAGCACCACTCCGCCTCGGAGCCGGACTGGGATGCGGACGAGCGCGAGGACGGCGTCGGCGGCGATGTGGTGAAGAACGAGCCCGCCTGGCTGGAACACGATCAGCGCGACAAACCCTCGCGCCCCTGGCAACAGTCCAGCAACGATTGGCGCGACAACGACGAGCCCAGCTTTGGACGCGGCGGCGGCAACGTGAACGCTGGCAACGACGGCGGACCGACGGCAGCGCACCACGGAGCCAACTCCCCGCACCACCACGTGCATGCGCGCGGCGAGCGCGGTGCTGGACGCGGCTTTCGGCGTGGCGGCGGCGGCGGTGGAGGCGCCGCCCACAGTCACGAGCATGGCGAGCGCGGCTATCGCTCGCATCCGCCGCCGCTGATGACGCTGCCCGTGCAGCCGCCCGGCGGCTATCACGGCAGCTCGCGCGGCTTTCCACACAAGCGGCTGCCGTACGGCGGCGCCGGGGGCGGCGGCGGTGGCGGCGGCTTCCTCAAGAAGCAGCATGCGCACATGTCCTCATCGTCAGCAGCAGCGGGCGTCGCGGGAGCCTCCGCGGCGCAGCTGCAGCAGACGCAGCATCAACAGCACCAGCAGCAGCAGCAACAACAGCAGCAGCAGCAGCAGCACGGTCAGGCGAAGCCCAGCAATGCGGCGGCCCAGGCCAGCGCCGTGGCAGCTGCCACCACAGCGGTGGCGGCCGCCAAAGCGGCGGCCCAAAGTGCCGCGAATGCCACCACAAATCCGGGCATTTTGGCGCAGGTGAGCAAGCTGCCGGCGAGCATTAAGCAGGAGGATGCCAGCGAGGACTCAGCAGGCACACCCGAACCCAACGCTGGCAACACCTCTGGCGAGTCAGGCATGGGCATGGGTGGCGATGCGGACGCCTCGCTGCGCCAGCTGCAGCTGAAGCAGGAGCCCAAGACGAATGGCGAGCTGAGCGAGATCAGCGACAGCGACGACGACATACTCAACAAGACGGACAAGGTGAAGCCCAAGTCTGAGCTGCAGCTGGACGTAACGCAAGAACTCTCCGCGGACGCCTTGTCCAACAGTGACGAGCACAACATCAAAAGCGAGCCCGACAAGCCGACAGCGAGCACAGCAGCAGCATTGAGCACAGCCTCTGCCGCGACTTCGACGCCAGCTGCCGCGATGGCGACGCCTGCGACAGCTGCTGCACAGTCGTGCATCAAGAGCGAGGAGGTGGACGAGGTGCTGGACTTCGAGGAGATCTCCGACGGCGAGCTGGAGGAGGACGCCAGGCACAAGGGTAAGCACGACACGAGCGAGTTCTCTGACTGCTCACTTCGTTTCTTGACATTTCATTTTGTCGTGTGAAGCAATTGAATGCCATTTGTTGACTCGCAATTTTAAAGATCCAAAAGTAATTAGTGGAGCTCAGCAAAGCAAAATGATGTGCGTTAAAGAATACGAGTGCGGGCCAAGTAACTCTTAGTATCCGCTTTTGCTAACACACTCTAATCGAACTCTCGCTCCCTTTTAGGCATTGGCGATGCTCTGGGCGTGGACTGGCAGGGCTTGATTGCGGAGACACGCAAGCAGGCCACGGATCACGCCGCCCAGCAGGGCGTCGAGCGCAACACGTCGGCCAAGCAGCGCTGGCAGCCGCACCATGTGCTGCTCGACATGGGCATCAGCTTCGAGATGGCTGGGCCGGACTATGCGCATCGTGTGCTCGACGAGGCGCGTCAGCAGCTGCGCCACGAGAAGGAGCTGGCCCTCATCAAAACTGAGCCGCCAACGGAAGCAACAGCGACGACGGCTGCCATTAAGAAGCCGCCGGTGCACGACTACCGCGAACTGCTCGATCCGGAGCACGTGGAGCCGCTGGCCTGCGTGCAGATGGGATTGCGCAGCGCTGCCGCCGAGCGTCTGCGACTGGTGGGCAATGTCTGCGGACCGGGCAGCCGGGCGCTCAGCGCTCGCCAGGACTTGCGGCTGCGTCGACAGCTGTGCGGGTTGCCGGCTAGGGAGTGCGACTTTCCGCGCAATGTGCCGCTGGTGAGCGAGGGATTGCGCTCGCTGGCCATGCACATGTTCCAGCGCACGCTCGACGTCAAATGAGATCCGATGGCTCGACAACGGATCGAGCAATTTAGCTATAGACTAGACATACAGATCTACATGCAATGCCCCCCTGGCAACGGCGAACTTTATGATGATGTGGATGCTTACGATGATTAGGAGGGGAAGAGAGAGATGAGGGCTAAGCGAATGGAGATGGGGACGACGATGAAGCGCATGTCCTGAGCTAGACGAGTTCAATTACCTTAATTAAATGTCCGGATTCCAATTGACGGGGCTAAATGGAAACTGCTCCACTTTGAAAACGTTATATAATAATATCCTATATTACAATTGTATAAAAAAATGCAAAGATTAAAGATGAATATTCAATGAACTTTAGGCAAACACTGAACAGACATTAGCAACGAGCATTGTCGGTGAACGAAGTGGAAAAACAGCTGCACTCGAATGTGCACGACTCTGATATACCTAAACCATTTTCCACAATATATATCAATTTTTTTATTATTAATACTTTTTGATTGTTTCTTGAATAATTTGCAAATTTTGTACAGAATATTCTGACTATGTTTACACTTCTATTTTATTATTATTTTTGAATAATTTGATAGCGCAAACTTGTTGCAGCGATTATAAACATACTGGTAATTCGATCCACGACATCGATAGCTAGGCCAGGTGAATTGGGCCACTTTAAACTTATCTGCAAAATATAGAAAAGCCAAACTGAACAGATAATTCGCTTACTAAGTGATTGCAAGTGGCATTATCGTAATTTGGTGCACACTTGCGACGGGCAGCGAGACACAAGTGAAATTCTAGACTTGTTTAGTTCTCCAAGAAACTTGGCAGAGTGTCGAGAGCGAATATGAGACACCATATCGTATAGCTGCAGCGTTGGGAAACATTCTCAGCTAACTTAATAATCAAGCATTGAAACGCATTATAAATTGAAAGGAATTGACAAAAAGAAAATGTTTATTGCAGCTAATTGGAGCAAGTAAAAGTTCGGCTCTTACAGATCAGTGTGTGCTTTGATCCAGTCGTTGAAGTGGTAGACACGGGCATAGCCGTCGGGATAGACATTGCCACAGCCGCCATAGACGAAGCCAGCGATGCCCACAACCTCGCCCTTGTAATGCGCCGGGCCGCCGGAGTCGCCGTTGCAGGCGCCATTGTCAGCGGGATGGAGCAGGCACAACATGCTGGGATAGCCGTACTTGATGAGCTCCTGGCACTTATCCAGCGAGATCGATGTCAGTGTGTTCCACTGCAGGTAGCGCGGCAGATCACCGCCGTGGGTGAGGCGACCCCAGCCCGAGATGATGATGTCGGCGTCCGCTGGCGTGTTTTCACTGGGCAGCGAGATGGGCTGAATGTTGTCCGAGAAGATGAACGGCTTCTCCACACGCAGCACGGCCAAATCGTTGAGGAAATTGCCGTAATCCTCGTGCACAATGATCTCGACAACCTGCACCAGAACGCCGCCGCTGAGGCGATCATTGGAGCCGGCGCGAATGTTCAAATTGCTGGCGGGATAGACCTCGATGGTGCCATTGTCATTGGTATTGGTCACACAATGGGCGGCGGTGAGCACCCAGTAGCTGGACAAGATCGAGCCGCCGCAGCTGTGCGAGCCGCGATTGCGAAGCGAGATCTGGTGCGGAAACTGGCCCTTTGTGGCATCCACGCCGCCAACAACGCGACCTTCGAGGCTCGGCGCCGCCTGGCAAGCGACCGCAAGCAAGAGCACTGTGAGAATCCCCTGAAGCAACATGCTGAGCCCACAACTGACAACTGACGAGCGTCCAGCGTTGGCTTTGCACTTTTATGCCAACTTGACTAAGCCCCAACGTTATTTATTGAGCACGCTGCAGCGGGGCGATCAGGAAACTATTTTCTATATGTGTGCCTCAGAGATTTCTCCGTGCGAATATCTTATCGCGCCTGACACTCGACGCTTGCGATTTACGACATTGATCCAATCTTATCTCACCAACTAGTCGAACTTCTCATCGCCATCGCAGTATCGCGTTGGCTCTGATTCTCCTTGGGCTCGCACTTCCACTATCAACAGTCGTCATGACCTGTTTTGATTTGATTTAATTATGGCCAGGATAACTACCGATTCCTCTAACTACATTCCCTTTATCTACACTTATTTATTGAAATTCCAGTTGTGTTCTCAGTTACGATTTCTCTCGGAATTCAACTTTTGCGTTCCTCGGAATCGGCTGAAGATCAACAAATGCAACTGATTAAAGCAAATTTATTATATTATGGAAAAATTGCAAAAGCCTTTTTCTCTTACTCACTTGCATATCAAATTCACAGGAAAGATAAAGAGAAACTATTTTCATCTTAACAAAGTACTATAGTAAGTATAAGAGGGATTTCTTGGAATAAGTTGCGTCACCAGGAGAACATGAATTCCAGGATAAAGAATTGGGAGTGTGGGTTACTCTGTTGTATAATTGATTTATTTGCTTTTGATCATTTCACAGAGTTTAACAATGCGGGCAAAACGAACAGTGATTAATAATATTACATTATTATTAGCAAAGTACAGTAATAATGGTGATTGCCTTAAGCTAGTTCATACAATGGTTAAGTTTACAACTAAACTTTGACAAAGATTGCGTTTAAAATGGGAGAGCTTTAAAATAGCACACAACATGGGGGCAAAATGGAATGTACGAATTGTATTTGTTTCTCGTTTCAGGGACAATCAACAAAGAGGAAAACAACAACTAATGAAAGACGCGTTTAAAATTAACAAATGGCCGTGGGGAGCAAAAATACTGTAATTTAAGAATTTTTGTTTTAAGTAATGCTTAAGATACTTTTGTGTTGCTGTGTTTGTGTTTGTGTTTGTGTTTTGCTCTGCGTGCGTAGTCTTATAAATAATTGTGTAACGCGCACTCGTAATTTGTGTATGGTTTCAGTACGATCGACAGGACTGCTCGACAGCTCTGAGCACCTTCTAGACGGTGTACAGCGTGCTGTTGTCCTGCTCCACTGGAATGGCCTGGACGATGAAGCGTCTGCGATCCGTGAAGTCGCTGGGTGCCGATGGCTGTTATTAAACAAGGAAATACAACATTAGCAAGGATACAGCGTAAACTTTGAAGTTGAAGGAGTTAGTTGGGAAAGTAATTCAATTCACCACACAGTTGAGTTTGGCGAAATTGCAAGCAGTTCGTCGTTAGAAAGCGGGGGGTTTTTTTGCGGGAGGTTTTCGGGGGAACGCAAGCGCATGCAAGAGGGTGGGGGAAACAGATTGATAAACTTGAAATACTCACACAATACAACAATTACAATTGTCGTTCCTATTTACCTTGGGCCTCAACTCAGCTATAAGTTTACATATTGCCTTAAATATTTGCCTAGCTTGCCAATTATTATTATTTATTCTTTAAGATATCACAAAGCGGTCCAAATGGTGGTTAACATTAATGATTCATTTATGGTGTTCATTTATTTGTTGCTACTTGGTGTCGACGCAAAATTCCTAACAATCATGAAATACAGCTGCCTTTTTTTCCTAATTCAACATTTATCACGGAACTTCACAATAATCAGACGAGTGCTACTCGACTACATCTGGACTTATTTTAGGATTTATAGGAAGACGCCTGATTATCGCATAACAACAAGAAAACAAATATGTTTGTGTGTGTGTGTGTGTGTAATCTTTTAGGAATACTCGAGACTTTTGATCTAAAATGAAACAGAAACAGAAAACATAACAATTTTAAATGCAATGCAGGACGAACAACAGATGTGTGTGATGAGACATTAACATAAGCGCAACTCCACAAATATTTACAACAATTTCGAGTGGGGGACAAGGCTGTGCTTGCTATGCTCAGAGCTGACATTCCCCACAACAACAAACATCTGTCATCACTTAACTAAATCATTCTCTACGTCTACGGAGCATGCCAATGGAAATCAATCAAACGAGTTACACGTCTAGAATACCTTTCGAGGTCCCACAATTTTCACAATTAACAGTAACGTATTCTTGCAACTTACTACAAATTTTGGAAACTAACTGGTGAACTAATAAATTGATCAGACTCTGGCATTCGCGACAAACCTCAAACGATTGCAACACTAGATAAAAGCAATTGTTGCACACAACGTTAAACTCGTTTAAAGCGTCGCCCTCGGGTCACTTGATTCACTTGCAGATTAAATTCGAAAAGAGAACTGAGGAAAATAAGTTTGAAGTCAAATCATAGCAGGCTTTGCTCGGCTCAACAAATCATAAACTTGAAAGCGAGAACACTTCACGCAGTCGAGTGGGAAACTGGTGTGGAAGTAAGAGAACAAAAAAATGGTTTTACTTTATCACTCGAAAAACTAACAAAAGTAATTGCATTGTGACTGAGTAAACAAAGGGTTGGACGACGAACGGAGACCCGCAACCAGGACACGAACTACAACCACAACCACAACCAGTAGGAGAGGAGCCACAACCAGAGTTGGGAAATCAGCTGAATCAGCAGTCAGGTGAGTGGAGCAAACGTTGAGCTATTTGCAAATTATGCGATGAGAGGGAACTGGGCAGGAGTTGAGCACTCACATCGGTGCACTTGCACTGCGACTCGTCGAAGATGGTGCCGGTGGTGCAGCTCTGGTTGTAGCGACAGGCGCAGGTGCAGTTGGCGTCGTCCCAGTACTTGTTCTCCGACTGCTCCAGGCACTTGTCGCGCGCATCGGTGTTCTGGCACTCGCAGCGACACA
The DNA here is from genome assembly GCA_035046165.1 of Drosophila rubida. Classification (NCBI taxonomy): domain Eukaryota; kingdom Metazoa; phylum Arthropoda; class Insecta; order Diptera; family Drosophilidae; genus Drosophila; species Drosophila rubida. The sequence goes on along the minus strand of JAWNOF010000023.1, from coordinate 9,293,213 downwards.
GGTCCTTGCGGTACTCCTGATACGTGTTGCAGTCCTCGGCGCGTATCCGGCAATCGCACTTGCAGGCCACGTGCTGCTCCACCGTCACGATCACGTACTCCTTCTTCTTGCTGCCCAGCTTGCGCACGCGCATCTGCAGCGCCTCCGTCACCGTCGGCTGGCAGGCGATCAGCGTGGAGCCGCAGCAGCCGCTGCAGCGATTGACGCGCGTGCAGGCGGGCGAATAGCGCACATTGCCGCCAGTTTGCTCCGCCTCCTGGGCCACCGTCAGCTCCACAATGGTCGGCTGCGGCGAGCAGATGGCGGGCATCGCCAACGGCGGCTGGTCAGCGCTGCGCTTGAATTGCTCTGCGGAGAGTGGGGAGGCATTAGTAGTAACCAAGTCTGTAAAGCATTGCGCGTTGATCTTACCTCGCGAGTTGCTCTCGGTGGTCACATTGCTCAGCTCCAGCGACAGCTGAAAGAAAGGCAGATTAGAAACTGATTGAATTGTCCATAGTTCATTGAAGATGCTAGCAGAGGTGTTAGCAGTGAGGGTGATTACAATTTAAATAGTTTAAGGAAGCATACAGCATATGTTTTTGTTATGTTCACTGTGCCAGGACTCAATCAGACAGCGCTGAAAGCATCGCTCAGTGAATTGCGCTGACATTTGCCGCTTGACCTTTCAACTCCACCTCAATGGGGGCAGCTGAAATGTGAACAGGTTGCTGTGCGTCGATAGGCACAGGTTGCAGTAGATTCCACACGAAACAGCTGCGCAAAGCGGACCGCAATCAAAACAAAACAAAGCGAACGCTTAGCAAAACAACAGCGAAGAATGGGAACACTACTCGTATGGCGGGGGCAGCCGCGCGAAGAGCGAGTCTCTTAACGTAACGACAGCGCTCTGGGCTTAGTCATTAGCCAGGTTAACAACAAGCAGACATTGACGTCGCGTCGACGCTATCAGACATTCCAAACGAATTAAATGGAAACACGCGCGGCGCATAGAAATTCGCTATTGAAAGAGAGCGCCGGAAACATCTTTGGCGACAGCTGAGTCAACTATGTCGCAACTGACTTTTCCAGTGGGAGCGAAGGGAACGATTCCATACCGTAGCCCAGTGGACACATTGACGTGTGTAGGAACAACAGCAAACATTGACGTCGGACAATGATAGTAGCTGACTTTTCCAGTGGGAGGGAAGGGAACCAATCCACAGTGGACATATTGACATGTCTACTAATTCAGCTAGGAATAGAACAACAGCAAACATTGACGTCGACAATAATGCGCGGCAGCTTATTGACCAATTGACACGTCGCGTGAATTTCTGTTGCCATTGTTCGTTCGTGCCTTGGCCATGATTCACGACAGCGACGACACAGCTGTCATTTAGTGGCTAACTAATTAATCATTAACAGCAACTCAAACATAGCAATCAAAGTTCAGGGCCAGAAAGGAAAGCGGCAAAAGCGCCAACTTAATTGATTTCATTTCGCACTTTGCGTGCAATTAATATTTGCCAACTGCCAAGAACTAAATTGCATCAAACTGAACAAACAGTCTAGAATTTCGCGAGTCTTCTAATTCTATCGATATTTGAGTTCTCATATTTTGTTTGTGCAATTCACGCCAAGTCCACGTGTTGCTCATTAGCACTGTTTTGTTTCTACGAAAATAACTGTTCCAAGTGGCGCAGCCAACTTAACAGCATGACCTTGCCAGTGTTGCTAAACTGGTTGATGCGTTTGCCAAAGTGAGGTTAAGAAACCCCAAACGATCCGATTCGCTAAGCAAGCGTGACTTTTAGAACATGTCTGCTGCCCTTTTCAAAGGCTTGACGTGGTCTACGTGCTTCCAGCTTGATTTTTCATAAGTTTCTGTAAATCAGAGTAGCGCAATCGATAAGTGAAGTTGCAGGCATGATTGAGAAATGGTAGCGACAGTTTTCGCTATTGAAAGTATCGGCAAGATTTCGATCTTAAGCTCAGTTGTATTGCCAGCGTCACAAAAGATAATGCGGAGTCGATACAAATAGTACGACGACAGTCGCAGGAAATGTGATGCCTGCAGAACTGTTTGTTTTTCCAGTGAATTTATTTACGCCTAAAGAATCATTAACTGTATCTGTATCTGCGAATTTGTGTTTGCACTTGTATTGCAGACTGTAACTGCATATTCAGCTGTGTCTATAGAGCTAATGCTTATTTATTGTGGCTATCGCAAATATGCGGGCCGAAAATCGCAACCACAGTTTCCGCTGCGGCGACATTAGAAAAGCGAGCTGGAATCAGATCTCTCGATTTATCTCTTTCTTAATTGGCGCGCAAACAAGCGAGAGTCGAACGCAAATAGAGAATGAGTAACGCCTAATTAAAACGTAATGCGAGTCGCACAAGTATTTGCTCTTCGGCAACCAAGTCGGCCATTATCAATGCCAGCGCTCTCGACGAGGGGGGAGCTGGCACGGTTGGCAGACAGCCACAGGCGCCGCTGTCCATTTGCAGCGCTTATCAAAATGTAAACACACAAATCCAGACAGCGACTTCAGCTGCAGCTGAAGCTGCTGCTGCTGCTGCTGTTGCTGCTGCTGACCCAAATAGACAGCATCGCTGCGTGGCGCCAACTGCTAGCAGTGGCTGCTGGCAGCATTTACTCACCGTGACGGGCTCAGCGCCTGCAGCGGCTGCGCCCTGGCAGCAGCTCGCAGAGTCCGCCGTCTCATCGGTGACGGCGCCGTCGTCGCTTGCCTGACGCTGCGTACGCACCTTGCCCTGCTGTGCGTCGGTGGCTGATGTGTAGTAGTAACGGGACTGCGCAGTCGCCGCTGCGCTGCAGCTGATCAAGACGAACAGCATAAGCGCCTGAAGCTGCGTTGACATTTGACGGCGACGTCGCTGTTGCGCATGCTGTAGATCGTTGCTGCTGCTTTTGCAGCTGCGCGTCGTGTGCTGGGTTCGTGTCATTGCTAAATGTGTTTGTGTGCAATGCTGTTAAACCACTGTTAACCGCAGGAAGGTGCTTGCTGTTGTTGCTATTGTGTGGAGACTGTTGTTGTAGTGTTGTCTGCAAATAGAAGCGAAGAGAGGGGGAAAGGGTTAGTGGCAGGGCGAGATAGTATTTGTATTGTAAGCCGAAAGCTTTTCTTCTCGTTTCTTTTGTGGTCGTCTTGCCCCTGATTTACGGTGAGTTGTGTGCTCTTCTCGATTTATTTATGACTACAGGTGTTCCCCCACCCACACGTGCCACGGGCCACGGGCCATCCCACCCACATCAGCAGTCGCAGCAACATCACTTGCAGTGACAGACGCAACTGGGGAATTGGGGTCAGAGTATTTGCTGTTGTTATATATGTATTTGTTGTCAACTGTAAATGACAAAAGCTTTTTATGGTTAACTTGACATTGATACAAAAGCACACACAAAACACGCAGCCAACAACAACGAGTGCAGCGTTATCATAATTAAACACAGACTAGTGCACCTACACGCACACACACACACACACACACACGCGTGTCGAGCATATCAATAAGAAAACCATCAAAGTGATTACACGACACTGCGTGCATAGTTTTAGCATCGACGAGAGCGTTACCCTCTAAATGCGACCACAAATACGTTCAAAAATAACTATTCACGATAATTAGTTCCCTAACGAAATGGAAACAAGAGAAATATAATTCAAACAAAGTCATAAATTGAATTCTCATTTGTCTCACATGAGTGTACCCGTTACGTTTAAGCCAGCGCAGGGTATTCGTCATGTACAATTCAAGTGCTTGGCACCTGCCCATTTTTGGAGTAAGCAATGAATGGACAACGTTTGTTTTGTTGGCCTGGTTGCTTGAATCGGCAATCAGCTGGCCAAGACCAAGAAGAGACCTATGACTCGATTTGATAATCGTTTTGATAAATGTTGCGTGTTTGCTTTAAGTTGCAGGAAGCGATAGAGAGAGACGCACTAAGACGCACTGAGTGGAGAAGAGAACAATGAAAATATATGTACGGCATACACTCATAGTTTTATCTGCAAGGTGCCGAAGATTAAATGCCCTTAAGTTATACAACAATACAAATTGATAATCTTATCGTGGTGCAATGTCATCAAATATAGTTTAGTACACTTTTTATTGAGGAAAGGCGATTGCTGATTCATTACAAAGATATTAATATTGCATTTATTTAACGGTATTTGCGCTGATTGTCTGTAAGACAAGTTGCTATTTCCGCTGTGACTTTCTAATTTCCTGTCGTAAATCCCTATGTAATTAACGCATAAAGGAATTTGTCATACAGTCTTTTCTTTGTAATATTAATAAGCAGTTGATCTTAATTTGCGCAGGAACAAAATCTATAGATCCCTATTACAAAATTACACAGTTTATTACCTCAGAACTATTTTTATAAGCTTCAGCAACAATGAAGTAATTCCATAATATGCTTGAGCAAACAAAATTCATTTAATGCTGTGAATTGCATAAAATCATAACCGAATAAAATAATATCATCGCCATTGATGGACTATTTGATGAATTTATAGTGGATCTTTTTGCAAACTGCGCATGTGTGTGAGGAAATTGCGATGCATAAATCTGAAAATTCTTATTATAGGTCAGTGAGCGCGATTCACTTTCAGCTGTTTCTTGACGCTGCTGTCGATTGTTGATAATGTTGCGCATAACAGAAACAAACAAAAACAATGCACGAGTATTTGGTATGCATGTGTATTTGTGCTGATAGCGCAGCTCAAGGCAGTTTATCAGCTAAGCAGCAACAGCGGCAGCGGCAGCAATTATAATAACAACAACAACAACAGCAACAACAGCGCTGCTGTGCAATTCATTCATAAAATTGCACCAATATGCAATAAGAAGCAAAAGCTCGCACGAGCCAAAGAATGCCACGCTTACAACGAGGAGAACGAGAACTAAAACAAAACAAAATGCGAAAAATACCAAAAGTGGAATACCAGCGAAGATAGACGAGTGCGCCTGTATTGGTGTATGCAAGAGTTGCGTATGTATGCTTTGTGTGCAGCTTTGTTTAAAAATAGCTTAAGCTGCGACTTTAACAGCAGCCGGGCTGCCCTGCCGCCAAACGGTAAGGGAGAGAGGAGTTTGCTTTGGAAACTTTAAAAAGCTATGTAGCATAAGCGTTACAATTGTATGATATGCGCGCGTGCACACACCCACCCACACACACACACGCACACGCAAGTATTTGTTTGTACGGCGGCACAAAAACAACAAACTTACAGTTGGCTGCTGTTGTGGTGCGGCTATCGTCTTGATATTCTCTCTTTTGCTGTGCTTTTATTTTTTTCTTCCACCATTGAGCAAACAAATGCTGATTGATATGACAAAACCGAAGATATTGTTATTGTTGGTACTGTTGCTCACAAACACCTGCATGCTATATGATTCATCATGGGTGGCTGCAGGAAGCAAATATAAAAAATACAGACGCGGCAACAGAAAGTCAGTTAACAGGCCGCTGTTAGTCGCATGAGTCAAGGCCTTCGACCAAAAACTGCAAGGCAAAAATGTGGTTATCGTCGATATTCTTTCGGCATATTTTCGTATGCACCTCTGCATGTGTGTTGAATGGGCATGTGCATGTGTGAGTGCAGCTAGACAAAAGCTACACACATACATACAGTGGCTCACACCTTATTTCGTGCAGAGCAAAAGTTGATTTTCAATGTTGAATAACTTTTTAACTAGAAGGAATTTCACAAAAATTTAAACGCAGTTATGTTCATTAGATATCTATTTTATATATAGTAACTAAATTGAATTTCATATTTGCTTAATAACGCTAAAAAGTGCAAATATCTAAAAATAGTTGCGCCTATGAGCTCACAGCTTATTTCGTGCAAAATTTTTGAGTGTATTTTTTTTATAGAATTAGAGTTTAAAAATGGGAATTTCTTTAAATATTGTATTAGTTACATTGTTAAGTGACATTATATTTTATTTAATTATAATTTTACACTTTACAAATTTATTTTATTGGCAATTTTGGAAAATGAAACCGCGCACCGTTATTGGAAAACGGCAATGAGTTTTAAGACACTTTAAAATTGGGGGACTTAGCGGAAAATCATCAGGATAGTTAAAATAAGTCTCACTATAGTATAATATATCATTCAGCGCTTTGTCTGGTAAATTTGGATGACAAAAAACGGCCCTGGATGCACCAAATAAAATATTCAGGGACGTAGAGGAATGACGTATTGCCTGAAAATATAAAGCCAATCGAAAATTTTCGGCTTCAAAATGTATGCCATAGGTAGAGAATAAATGTGAAAGTAATGTTTAATTGAAACTATGGAGCATATACCTCGGAATCACTACGTTAATAGTCGAGGAACTCAGAAGAAGCCGTTTATAAATAAGCAAAATCTGCTATGTGGACTTAAATTCCACACCAAAATCAAAAATCGTCCGATCGGCTACTGGAATGATGTTATTTCTGCAGACGAGTCCAAATTAAATACATTTCAGCAGGATAGGATGAAATATATTTGACAACAACCGAATACGGAGCTCCAAACGGGTCACCTATGACCAACGAGAAAACACAAAGGCGGGAGTATCAATGTTTGGGCTTATATGTCGGCATCAGAAGTGGGGAATCTGGTTTTTATTGATGTGAACATTGTTACAAGGAGATTCCTTCAATTATTAACTGATAATCTAATTCAAAGCTCTGATATAATGGGCGTGGGGAGGCGGTTTGCTTGGTATCAGGAAAATTGCACAAAACACAAACTGACTATTGTGCAGCCCTGGTTGATCTGGAATGGGGGCCATGCCATTATTTCACCATCCCAGTCGCCAGACAATAATGTGATTGAGAATTTTTGGGCAATTCTTGATCACGCTATTTGCAATAGGCCTATATCCATCAAAAATTAGTTGAAACAAGCTCTCATAGAAGAATGGTACAAAACCCCCAAAGAAACTATATAAAAGTTAATTTTATCAATTGCAATAGCTTTAAAATACATCATTAAACAGAAGAAAGGCTACACCAGATTTGAATTTTTCAGTTTTAGTATTAAATTTTAACAGTATGTTGCTTGCACGAAATAAGCTGTGAGCTCATAGATGCAAAATTTTTAAGTTATTTGCACTTTTTAGCATTATTTAGCAAATATGAAAATCAATTTAGTTATTTTATATAAAATAGTTATCCAATGAACAAAACTGCGTTTAAATTTTTGTGAAATATCTTCTAGTTAAAAAGTTATTCAACATTGAAAATCAACTTTTGCTCTGCACGAAATAAGGTGTGAGCCACTGTATGTACGTGATCGTATGTCTGTGAATGTAAATGCTGCTGCTGCTGCGCAGCCGCCGGCTTTGCTTATCACTTTACGTGCGTTACTTACTTATGCAGCGGCAGAGCAGCGACAGCGCATGCCAATGCCGCCTATGACGACGCTGCCAGCGTACAGATTACAAAATTAAGCACGTTTTAATTAATAAACCAATGCGTATTGCATTTGTGTGTTTCTTCTCTCTACATACAATGTGTATGTGTGTGGCTTTGCCTGCGGTTTAAATCGATTCCATCAACAGAGACAGCGGCATCGCTAAGCGGTGCGTCACGCTGCAGCCCAGGTTCAGATCGCCGCCAGGTTGCCAGGGGTTGCCAGATCAAGTCGGCTGCCAAAGAGATCTCCACATTGTGTCTGCGTGCTCAAGGAGTGCCAATCTCAATTACGAGAGCAATGCCACCCTAATAGTTCGACAGAGACGGCAACAACAGCAAGAAGAGAAAACAAAAGGGACACACAGACAGACAGGGCAAAGATAACAGCAACCGCCGCGCTGCAGCAGCGTCTGCGCACAGCTCACGCACAGAAAATGCAAATCAATTACAATGATGAAAACAAGTAGGAGTAGTGTGCATTCGCAGTTAGCGATGAGCGCATACCCTGTATCCGTTTCAACAAGTTATCGAGTTCGCGGTTCAAACTTATCGAGCTTAATTTTAAAAAGCTTTTTTGATAGCTGTTAAACAAATGAAACGACGAGCTTTTTGCAAATCTAAATATTTGTTTACAATTGAGAAAAGGATTGAAAATAAAAATAATAATGCTAACTACTGCAGCCAGGGGAAGAGTACAGGGTATTGTAATAATTCCTACATATAATAATAACATGTCTGCTGCATAACTGAGGTGAAGGGGTATCGTGGCATGTTGTGTGTGGGGTGCAGAGACACACACAGGGTCTTGAGGGCGAGTTCTGTAAATGCGAAATATTTTACAAGATAAATTATGGATTTGATGGCCCCCTAGCGGCTGGCTAGCTAAGTGATCGCTCCGGCAACTCGGTGGTCGGTCGAGAGGGCATAAACCCAGGAAAACAATTGAAACGAAACGCGTATGTGAACGATAAGCGGTAGACAACACAGAGAAAACGATAACACAGTTGCGATACGATCCGATCCGATCCGAGCGATAATATTTGCAATATATATTGGAGATGTTTTCCACACAAGTAAATATTTATGTTTCTGTTTCTGGCAAACCTGACACTAAAATAAAGTCGCGCTTTCACAGTAATGAAATTTGATATTATAACCAGTTTGGTTTTAAAGTTCAATCAATAATCCCGGTTTTGCTTGCGTCTTATCAGACTCGTTCTCGATTTTTGATTCCATAGCCATTAATTCCATCGAAACGCGTATTTCGAAGAGCATCGAATAATTGTGTTGAAAATGACTAAGATTATTCATTGGTTGCGAAAGTGCAATTAGCAAATAGAGCAGGATTAACAATACAGCTGTTCTACTATATATAAGTCGGATTTCCGTTTGAATATGGAGCACTCATTCCGATGAATAAACACAAGCCATTCAAACTGTCATTACATTGTGCCTTCTATTCCAGCACTCACTCGATTACAACTAAAAAAAAATCATATTGTATTCGCTTTATACAATTCAATTTGCACATTAAGCGAAGCTTGGCGCCTATAAATATTCTATTTTATTGACCGTTATACCTGGCAGGGAAGAGAAGATTGACTTTCTTATCGATGGAATTGCATTATATCTTTGCACAATCTATATATTTTTGAGTTTTCGAAAATTGCCTCCGTCGTCTGTCCACTTTGCTTTAACCCCAACATGTCGCAGACTACAAAAGTTTAAGGTATTTAGAAGATAAGATTGCTAATGGAACATCAACGAATTCCCGGGTATCGTGTGGTCGAACTTGTGCTGTATTAAGCCACGTTTAGACACAGTGACATGCGCATTCGCAATCGTTTAGCCAAGCGCAACGATTTGCACGGGTTTTTTATGTGATTTTTTTCTATACACGCAGAGAATAAAAAACAATAACAAAAACACAACAACGAAAAAAAAAGCAATTACAACTTGCGGTGATGACTGATAAAATGTTGTTCTCATTTTAGTTAGCAAAGCGCAATAGTAAATCATGTATAAAAAACAACAAAAATTTAAAACAAAAAACAGCAACAATAACAAGCAATAGTCACAATGCAGCAGCAGCAGCCAAATGGAAAAACATTTAAAAACAACAACAAAAAAACGTCGAAAAAATAACGTTTATAATAACAATAACAACAATAAGTCTCTGGCACTCGAGGGTCGCTACTGGTTTTAACTTTGACTTAATAATACATTAAGTTGTTGTTGTTTGTTTTTAATTTCACTTGTATTTTTGCATAAAATGTGAATGCACTTACACGAATTAGCTGTTATCGAAATTTCAATTGCAAACTGTCGTTAGCTCGAGAAGTGTTGTTTGGACAGGAGCGAGGAGAAGGGAAGTGTGCACGTTCAACGTATTTCAACTACACTAATATTGTAAACACGCACACAAAAAAAACAACAAAAATGCTTTAACTTTTGACGAAGTTTTGGGTTGCGTTGGCGTTGCCGTTCTAGTCACAAACACAACCGTTAATAATCCACACACTAGCACGTTTCGTTCAAAACTGCGTCTGTGTGGGCCAAGTACGCGACTTTAAATGACAATAACGTTTTATTTTCGCCGCGCTGCTGTTGCGCTCAGTGCGTACCATGTCGCGGCTCTCGCTCCCTCTCTCACTCTCACTCGTTCGCTCAGACGGCTGCTGTGATCGTCTCTTGCTGTTATTGCTACTGTTAAGGCATATGCGTGTGGGTGTATGGGTGCGAGCGAGCAAGCACTGTTGGGTGCACCAGCAGGTGCGCTGTTAATTAACAGCGCCTGTGCAGGCGCCAAAATGTTAACCTGCAAACGGGCTTTTAAATCCATTTATGGCAGCTTGTCTTCAATTATTGGTAATTCGCAATATTCATTGATTTCAAGCAGTATTTTAAATTAGTGACAACTGTGCATTTAGAAAACAGATACCATAAAGTAGAACGACATATTTTTGTTTTGCTTGCCTTACTGGATGGGTGTCTTGATAATACGCTAATCTTTGCCGTTGACTCATAACAACATAATAAGATCTTTGACGATAGTATAGCGTTATTAGATCTTATACCAAGTAACAATTTCGTACACTCACCAATTATGCTTGAGTTTATGGTGGCGCAGCAAATCGATGGTGCGGAAGAACTGCGTGTTGCACAGCGAACAAATGTGCTTGTTGTGGCCACGCTCGGACATCAAGTGTTCCGTGAGATGGATGCTTTGGGCGAACGCCTTCCCGCACTCGGGACAGACGTGAACACGCTGCTGCAGATGCTGATGATGACTACGCATATGCTTCAGCAGGTGATCAGCGGTGGTGAAGTCCGCCTGGCACTCGGAGCAGATGTGAGCGCGTAGCAAGACATGCTGTCGCTGGAGATGGGCGCGTATTGCCTCGCGATTCTTGTGGACTTTGGCGCAGAAAATGCACTCGAGTGGATCGCGTTGATGCGCTTGCTCCACGTGCGTCAAGAGACTGAGGCCACCAGTGAAACCATTGGCACAAATGGGACATACATAGGAGCTGGGCTTGGGCTTGGGATCGGCAATGCACGACTCCTTGTCGAGGTCCATGGGCCAGCCGAAGGTGAGATCGTCGTCCCAGTCGAGCATGGGCAGCAGTTCTTCGATGTTCTCCTCGAGCATTTCCAAATCCTCGGTTTCATCCACAACACTGGCATCGCAATTGATGTCGATGTGATGTTCGGTTTCGGCGTGCGCCAAAAGGCCGCTCATCGAGCTAAACGCCTTGGCATCGCTGCTGTTGTTGGCGTCGGCGCACATGCCGCAGTAGAAGAGCGAGTGTTCGCCGTGCCACGAAACGACGTGCTTGTAGAGGAATACGGGAGAACTGTAACGTTTGCCCGCCGTTCCGCATTGTAGGCACATGTAGCGTGCGTCGGCATGTTTGCGTTGCATGTGCCGCTGCTGCAGCACCGCGTCGCCAAACAGAGTGAGGCAGTAACTGCACATGTGCAGTCGCTGCATGCGCGCCTCGCACAGCTGTTCGTGCGTTTTGCAATTGGGAAAGCGCGAAAAGGCAACCAGACACCAGCGGCAATAATAGCGTCGTCGCGACGATTCGCGCTTTTTCGATTTTGACGCTAGTATGGTGGCGAGCGCTCCTTTGTTGTTGTCCTCATGCAATTTGGGTAATATGCACGGTGGCTCCATATTTAAATTAATTTATCTTTAGCCGCTAGCAAATTGCAACTCAACTTTGTTGACATTATATCGATAACTAAAGTGCTGTGTTGCATGCAAGTATCGATAATAGCCGGTCAATTTTAAATTGTTGAACTTAGATAGACGTATTATTGCTTATTACTAATAATTTATTACTTAGCAATGAATTATATTTTAAACAATGCAATTGCTGACCGCCAGACGATATCAACTCAAATTGATACTGACATCACCCCGCAAGTGCAGATTAGCAGCACTTGCATCATTGTCGATAGGCATTGAATGCAGCTCATAGCCACAGTTGATGTTTTTGGTATTTAAATACTAGAGAACTGACAAGCTGCATTTTTGGTATATCTCAATTGGAAACAAAATAACTGGTACGTAAGGTTTGGGTGGCGGCATTTGATTTTTGCATTATTCTAGAAGAATCGTTTTGCACACGTGTCTTATAGAAAAACTCTAGCATTTTAAAGCAGTGTGGAGTGGTATGTTTGGGAAGCTTTAATTAGGAAATTTTGGCAATTGTCATTGCGGTCACCCTGGCGCCATAATTCGTACATCCCTCCTACACTGTTGCATTTCGCAAATGCATAGGCCAAAAAAAATGCCAACCTAAATACATATAGTTTAAGTTGGCTTTGCGTATATTTTGTTTGTTGTTGTTGTTATTGTAATTCGATTTCGATAAAATACGAAGAATATACATTTTGTGACCTCTAACCCTCGTCGCCGCCGCCCATCACAGAGTGCAGCAGCAACAGTAGCAAACGAGGAAAACGCGACGCGGAAAGATGAGCGACGCATGCGAACGCGAGCAGCGCAGCGAAAATTGCGCCTCGCCGAAAAGTGCATCGGGCACATCAACGTCGATGACGTTGGCCTCAACAGCCTTGGAATCGCAAACGACAACAACAACAACAGCACACAATACGGCAGTTGGACAGCAACAACCAATGGCAAGTGGTAGCGCAACGGTGCCAGCATCGGCAGCTGGACGTCCACAGCAGCAACAACAACAACTGCGCCTCAATGATAGCGATATGCGTGAGCTGTGCGAGATTAAGCAGCTGCTGTGGGGCGACAGTGTGCGCGAAGATGTTTTCACGCGTTGGTCTCAAGGTAAGCGCTAAAGCCAAAACATTCCGCAACATCCAATTTGTGCAGCGCGCGCGCTTTTCTGCGCCCTCGTGTGTGCATGTGCATTTTTGTGCGTGTCTCTTCCGCAGTATATGTATGTATGCATTTTATTTTTTTTTCGTTTTGACAGGCTTTGAGTTTAGTGATGTTGAGCCGTCGGCTTTGGTGCAAAAACAGGGCGGCCCTTGTGCTGTGATAGCGCCCGTTCAGGCGTACTTGCTGAAGAGAATCATCATGGACAGACCAGGCATCCAACTGATCGATGTAAGTGTACTCGAGTTATTGTACTGTGAAAGAGTTTGCCACTTAAATTTTCATTTGTCGCTCCCCTTTTTGGTGCAGTTGCCTCGCGAGGAGTGCGAAAGTCTGTTGATACGCGCACTGTGCAACATCTTGAAGAATTGCCGTGCGCATCGCTATAAGATTGTCACACTGCAACGTCGTGCCGCAACCAAAGAGCGTCGCCTGACGCCACCCAGCGTCATCAGCACCACCAACACCAGTAGCATTACCACAAACCCAGCAGCAGCTGCTGCCACATCGGACGACGCTACAGTGGAGGCAGCCATTGAGGCCGAGGAGGAGGCTGCAGCTGCAACTGCTACAGGAATTGATGCGTCTGCGACAAATGCGGCAGCCACTGATGATGATGGCACCACGCTGGTGACACGCTTGCAACTGAATCTGATGCTGACACCAGACGAATTCCATGATCGACTGCACACAGTGCACTTTGATCACATCACCGATGTGGCTCGCTTCTACATGCAGAACTATAGTCAACTGTCGCACACCTATGGCGTGCTGCTCTTCATGTATTCGGTATTCCTAACCAAGGGCACGGAACAGGTGAACGCCGATATATCGGATACATCTGAACCGCTTATACATAGCACATATGGCTATGGTGCCCAATCGCTGATCAATCTGATGCTAACGGGTCGCGCAGTCGCCCATGTCTGGGACAATGAACAGGACGTGGGCGGCTTAAAGCTACGCGGCATTTGCGAGCAGAGCGACATTGGTTTCATAACGCTGATGGAGCAGATGCGCTATTGCACTGTTGGCTCGTTCTTCAAGAATCCACGCTTTCCCGTCTGGGTAATGGCCTCGGATACGCATTTAACCGGTAAAAATCCCCTTATCTTTTCTTGATTTGAATTTTTGTTAACATCGCGCTATTTTTGTCTTGCACAGTTTTGTTTAGCAACGAAAAGAGGCTCGTCTCGCCGGAGACACCGTCGGAGACGGGACGTCGCGTCTTCAAGTCGTACGATCCAGAGGGCAACAATTTCATATCGAGCACCTTGCTCCGTGATGTCTTGGCCACCCTACACCTGGTTAGCGAGCCAGGATAGTAAGTTTCGATAAAAAGTTGAATATAAAATTGTATCTAATTTGTCTTGTCCTAGCGTCAGTTTGATGCAAAAGCGTTTGGATCCCGAGAATCTTGGCATTATACTACTCAATGCTTTTATGGATGAGTTCTATCCGCTGGAGCGTCGCTCCACTCCGGACACATTTGAACTGATGCACTACAACGGCATACCGGGCTCCAATGACAACAATAAGGTGAGTCTTCGATGTTCATATCACCTGATAGGTGTACAATGTGCAGAGTTTGTAAATGTGTTGCAAGAACAAAATGTAATTCTTCATTTACTATGCTATAGTAGTTATTTTGGCTGGCCTGGCTGCCGCGTATTTAAACACCTGGCACTTATAGGCTATAAAAGCTAGGATCGTTAAATTTGCTGACGACACTCTTGGTGGGGTGTACGCAGCTTAAGTTTGCTTTTGAACATGGACACGCCCCCGGAAATTAGAAACCCCCGACGAAATTGTACGCTTTGTGTGCAAGTCAATTTCGTTGGTGTGCATCGTCATTAAAATGTTCTAAATGGTTACTAAGCGTTTTATAGTGATCGTCGGTCGTCGGGTAATAGATTTGCAAATTATTCAAATACATTTTGCACAGCTGATTACACTCGATTGCCGCTTTCTTTGCCCTTTGCTAACTGTGTGATTTTGTGTGTTTGCAGGTGCGTTACTACTGTGGCTCGGCCATATTACTGGAGGGTGATCTGAAGTCGATATGCACCTCGAATCCGATGGTCACCTGTTTGCAGACCAAGTGGCCCAACATTGAGATCAATTGGCATGATGCTCACATGCCGTCGTTGAATTGACGACCATGTTGAGCAAGAACACACAATACAACAGCAAAGTAACACGAGCAACAATAAGAGGCAGCTGCAACAAGGAGAAGAACAGCAGGCAGCAGATGAGCAAGCAGTTGTGCAGCAAGTGTAGCAACAACAATTGGATGCCAAGCACATTTTTATTTCAAACACCTTTTCAATTGTTTATGGATAATTTATTGAAAAACGTTTTAAAAACAACCAAAAAAATGCAAACGCAAGAAAGCAACAAAAAGCAACAAAAAAATGAACAAGCAACTAACACACACATACACATATACCCGATACACACTTATCCCCCCCTCCCCGTGCATAGAAATGTTATGCAAATATTCAATTTTTTGCAACATTATAAAAAAAAGAACACAATTTCAACGTGAAACACATGAAACAAAAACAAAAAAAAAGAGAAAACACAAAAAGCATAAAACATATTGAAGTGAATGTAATTTTAGTTTGCCATTGTAATTATAAGAGCCAGCAAGAAATATGATAACATGTTAAAAGCATAAGTCATAAACCAGCAACAAACAAAACCAACAGCAGCAAATACACACACACACACACACACACACACACATGCACCAACTGCGCCCCTCCATACACACAACACACTCTCATTCAGAACAAAAATTTTTGTTTATGGCCTTTTAACAAATTAATTGTAGTGTTAAAAACAATTAAATAAAATTAACAAAAGCAAAACCAGAAAAAAACTAAACTAAATGCGTTACCAAGAAAAACACAAACAAATGTAAACACGAAATGTCGAAAAAGAAAAGGATAGCGCTAACCCATGAAAGCGAGAGAGAAGATTGAGAAAAGTATGGCAACAATGCACTCAACAAAAAAAAAAAACAAAAAACCAGAGAAATAAATAATAAAAATGTTGTAATCCAAAACAAAATTGAAATTGAGTTATTATCTATTTTAAATGATGGAGCTTCCACTTTTCCGTTTGTTTGAATACTACGAACTTATTTATTGATATTGTGTTGTTTTCGAACAAATGCTTACATTTTTGTTTTTTTTCGACTGAAATGCAATTACTATTACTTATTTAAGAGACAAATTCCGCTCAAGTTGTTCCCAATTGCTAAGAGAAAAATTAAAAGGAAACTGGTCTACTAAGAAATTCTATAAAGATGGGTTTCGTAAGGAAATCATGACTAATGCAGGCACACTCAGCAAATAGCTTATCGCAAGTCTATGATAATCGCAAATAGATAATATTGGTTGGTTGGACTACAAAAAATTAAAGAACGCAGCGTGGTTTTTGGGGGATTTTGTTTCTTACTTTAATATTGTTGTAATTGATATTTAAGCAAAATTCGTTTTACTCGCGAAAACGAATTTCTCAATCAATTATTTTTTTTCTTTTTTTTTTTTGTATGTTCTTTATAGTAATTTTTTTGTTAAATAACGAAGCTGTTCCAATTTAGCGCGCGTTCTCCTGCTCCTGCTCCTCCTTCGTCGCAATCTTCTTTTTTCTTATATATGCCTATTGAGAATGAGAAGATGTCCCGCATGTTCGTATCTGCTCTACTTCTCCTCACACCACTCGTTCTCCTTGCGCACCTGTTCCTCCTCGGCGGGCGTGAAATCTTTCTTGATGTTGAACGTTTTACGTATATCTTCTGGTGTCTTGCCCTTGATCATATTGGCCACAGTCTTGCACGTCAGCTCTAGCAAACCCTTGATGTCCAAATAGTTCGCAGCCAAGATGAGTTCGAACAGTGTGCCCTGATCCACTTTCAGGAAATCCGCATCCCATGACGTGATGTCATCGGTTCGCTTCTCCTTGCTCTCGTCGTCCTCAGTGGGCTGCGGATCGTCCTTGTGGTAGTTGGCCCAGGTGAGCACCTTGCGCAAAATGGTTGAATTTACATTGGGCAACGGTACAATGGCGTTCTCGTCCTCCTCCATGCCGCAGTCTTCAAGCATGGTGCGAATGGTACCGGAGCACTTGGCGATTTGTATATCGGTATCAAAAATTTCCTCATCCGAGGACTGCAGCTTAATGGTCGGCATGTTGATCTGCAGACAGCAAAAGAGGAGAGAAATTTTACTATTTGCCAAACAACAAAGAGGCGCCATGCATGTTGTGTAGTATGTGGCTGCCAGTGTATACACACATACAAAGAAATGCATGGTGCCGCGCAGTATATTTGTTGTTGCCAATTCCAGTGTGCATATAATTCCACACACACACATATACATGTATTCGCTTGCTTTCGAATTTAAATCATGGCGTCTCTGGCAAATTCGCGCATTAAGCGTTACTTTATAAGATGCAAATTAGACTTACCACAATTGAAAATAACTTTATAAGGCTGCAAAGTTTTCTTTGTGGTTTCTCGTCGAGATAAATTGTCTTTCCTTTGATCGCTGCGTTGATGAATCACGCGGTAAACTATAGAGCGAAAATAAAACAAATTTGGCTTTTTATTTAATGCGAAATATGCAAGACCAAATCTAAGTTTCGTTGTGCGACAAATGTGTATTTTTTTGTGTATGTAATCGATATGTTCAATTTTCCCGAAATTTTGCAAGGATTTAGTAGAAAAAAAAGAAACGAAAAATTAAAAGTACTGGGTGCAACTATAACAAGACGCACCTTGCACAATACACAAAAAGCTACGGATTATTGCAAATGTTTCCGAACGTTTGCTTAAATTTCATAGTTTTGATTGGCTTGTTCCTTACCTTGCTTGCGTTTCTCTCGGCTGACTATGTTTTTCCTTTAGTGGTGACGAAACAACGATAGCGCTATCGATGTATCGAAGCTTTCAACATTTTTCTAAAGATACTTTATTCATTTGTATTATGACAAAAATTTACTTTTTCCTTTTTCTTTTAATGACTATTAACTCAGATGGATTGTATGTTTATTTCGTAAATATAATAAAACTGTAATAAATACATGAAAAATACCATAGATACATAATTTTTAAGCTTGGTCACACATAATTAGTGCTGCATAATTTTCTAAAATGATGTGCAAAATGGCGCAACTTTTTAAAAACGTTTTTAAAGATTTATTAAACAAAAAAACAAGTAATTTTCTCTAATCACACATTAAAATAGTGTGAATGAAAGAAACGTATTTAATATTTGGCTATAGTATAATAATAATAGTCATCGATTACCGATTCAATTTATAGAAGTGGTGATTCGTATCGATATCAACCCTGGAATCATAAAAAATTCCATTGGTAAGGCTTTAACATTACAATCGATAACAGACTAGCGTCAACAGTTTTTTTTTTTTGCAAATTACGTGAAGAGGAAACCCAACTGTTAGTTAACATGCCAGCTTTGTTGCTCTCAGTTTTTGTCAACACTGCGCTGTCCCTTGTCCTCGCTGATTGAATATTTTTTTTAAATCGGTTTTTTTACTGCGTACGCATTTGCTGGCAATGCGGTAATAGTTGTTACGGTTCCCCATATTAAAATAAATGGTATAAACAAGTAAAATTAAATCAACACCACTGAAGTAAAATAAATTGGGTGCGCGTGTGTCGTCGAACGTTTTTTTTTGCATTTGCATACATTTTGTGGCCGTTTAAAGTTTTATTTGAACATTGGAACATCGGGCGCAGGCCGCGACTGCGACGGCGACAATTAAGTGCAAAGGCAAAAGCAAAGGCGAATCAAAATCAACAGGTAAATAGCAATAATAAAGAGATGACACATGTATACAAATGTACAATTACATATATTTACACACACGAATGTTAAGTATGTATGTATGTATGTTTGTGTGTCAAGTAGATAACTGCACAAAACATACACATATATTAATATGCTTGACATGTACGTGTGTAAATAGGTGTGCATGTGTGAGTGGCAGACATCTCAGTTATTAAAAATGTCTGCAAATAAAATAACAGCAACAACAACAGCAGCCGGCAGCGGCAGCAGCAAGAGTAACACCAACAACAGTAATAGTGACAGTGACTGCAAGCAATTTAATTGCGCTTCAACTAAATTTCCAAGGTGTAAAGTGAAATGCGGCTTTAGAGGGCACTAGAATTTCCGCTCTCCCCAACCCCGCTTTGCTGATCACATTTTCCAGCTACACACTGCCGGCTTCTTTCCCTCCCTTCCTGCCAGTGTGCGAAGGTCAGCTATGTATATGCGGAGGGGGGTAACCCTGCACTTGCCGCTAAATTATTGATTTGCTCAGCAGAGCGAACCGAGCTACAGCAAAAACAACTGCGTGCTCTGTCGACACCAAAAATAATAAGAATAATAATAACAACAGAAGTGGTAGTAAAAAAAAAATAATATACAAAAACAGCTGTCAAACATTAACATTTGTTATATTTGTTTGTTTAAATAGGGTCTGTGATAGCACTGTGGCTGCCACAGTGGCCGCCAGCAGTAAGTAAACGCGACAAATGATAAAAAATGTATAGCGACGACATTTGCATTCAATTGCAGTCTGGCGTCTTCTAACGGTGGGAGGCCTGCCAAACAACAACTTGCTTTTCTCTGCTGCTGTGGGTGGAGCCATCTATGGCGGGGTGGCAAGCTCCACACTTAACTATAGTTATTTGGTCGATTGTTGTCGCTCACGTTGTTGTAGTTTTTGTTGTTGCTGTCGTTGCTCCTGTTGCTTCCTCCACACATCTAACGCATGCCTAATGGATGAGGTAATTGCGTAGTCGACCTGGCAAATTTGCATGCCACTGCCACTTCCAGGTTACAAGTTCTATTCTTGGCCCTGTCAGACAGTTTCCTCCGGTATTACCATCACACACACACACACTTACATATGTGCTCATTTGGCATTACTTAACTGTTGGCTTTCACTGTCTCTCTCTCTCTCTCTCTTTCTCTGTTGCTCCCGCTCTCGTATTTATTATTTTTATTTTCGTTTACATGGCTATTCCAACATTGATACAGACGATAAGGTTTATCGTAGCATTTAAGTAATTACACGGTCACACTGAGAGCGAATCGTACTCGCACATCCGTCGGTACGCCTGTCCGCTGAGTTTACCAGTGATAACTTCAGCCTTATCAATCCAATGCTCTTACTCTCATTGGCTGATCCATCAATCAGACTGTAAGCCAACTGCCATCAGCTGACCTCATTGCTCTGACGTAGCAAAAAACATCAAGTGGCCAACACTTTCATATCACCCACTTCGAATATTCCATAGCTATATCCGAATATCTCTATATACAGATCTATAACGCGGCTCCCGGTTGTGTCAATTAAGCTGTTTCTTTTGTATAACAATCGCAACTCGAGCGATAAAATATTTCTATTACTAACCAAGATATATACTTTTATAACAAGTGCATGTATGCAGCTTGTTTATAATGTCAATAACTGTGTAACAACATAAAAAACGAAAAAAAAAAAAAAAAAAACAGATAAGAAAGTTGCCACGAAAACAAGGTGAGTATTATTTTGATAATATTGTGTTGTCAGCTTTTTAAATGTGTTGTTCTTTTAGGATGAAGCAGGCTGGAATGAAGTATGTTTTTCATCGAAGGAATGCCGATGTTGTACTCGTAAACCATATGGCAAGCGAAAGAAGAAAGTAACTGGCCAATTCCAGATACTTGTTTTATTAATTACGAAACGTCTTCAGTCTAGACGCATTAACAATGCAAAATAACTGACTCAAACTAGCTAACAATAGATGCTTGAATGGCGAAGATGGCTGTAAATGATTTCACAGAACAGAGATGAAAACAAAACAAACAATATCGAATTTCGCGAGAATGAAGCGAAGAGGAAAAGAAACCCCAGTCAAATGAAAGCAAATAAACAAAAATGCTACAATCCGAACCGGTTTATTTGTTCTTGAGGATTCCAAAAGTTTCCAAACACGATGGCAAACACGATTCCATATGTATATAATGGCAACATTGGACGGGAATGAGGATAATTTAGAGAATTAAGGTCTCTATTTTTGGAAACAATTCAGATTTATTTTTAACTGGAAAATGTCGGAGTATGAAGAAAGCAAAGAAAAATATGAAAGTACTTCTGAAAACTCTTTGGATTTCATTTGAAAGGCACTTTACTGTTTCCATGAGCAATCACTGCAATTGAACTTGCAATATTATCAATTGTACATATAAGCATAAGCCAGATAAGTTGCTGCCTTTAAAAATAGGCAAAGCAATTTCCGAAGCCGAAAGAAAAGCACCGAATCTAGATAGCTGAGTGCTTAGGTAATTCAACTATGATGTCTGGGGGCAACCAGAGAGTTCTCCAATTAGTGGAAGATAAAGTTAAAGCGATACGAAATGAATTTGTGATATGTCAAAGCGGCTAACTGCTTAATAGATAGATTACAAAGTGATATCGCAAATTTGTGACATGTGCATCAGCAGTAATAATTGTATTTGTGAATATGCCACGTGACGCATGTGCCACAGTGATATGCGGAGAGCGAGAACATTGCCTCTAATCTAGGTGCATTGGGCTCTACGATGGATGCCGAATGTGCCGAGATAAGATATCGACTATGCGACAAGTACTTGTACCAAAGACAAGGCTAAAGACACGCCCACGTCACAGATTCACATAAATATATATAGATATATGCATGTGTATATAAATACATTTATGGAGATATAGAGCATATATCGATATGGTCTGCAATTGATTGACTGGCTGTGACTCGACAGAAACATCAGACGCTGGCCCGCCGTCTTGTCTTGGCTTATCATCATCACAGTTGACTACAAAGTATGCGACCTCGATATCGGTATCTGCCGTAATTTTTCGTCCAACAAATACCAGACTCGCTATACTGGCTTTAACTAACCTGACTCGCCATTAGCGATAACCTCCCTCAAATTGCGTCTGAGTGGGCGCTTATAGCGATTGCAGCTGATGTCGCGTGAATTCGCTGGATTGTATAAATGTCAATTAAAATCATATTTACCTCAATAAATGTGTAGAGCTCTACAGCACAGCTCATGGTTAGTTCTAGAAGTATTAGTATAATCTCGCCGCTATAAAGAAATGCTTTATGACTAGCTCTTGCGCTCTGAGCGGTATGCTGACATTAGCACTTGTTAATTAGCGACCACTTGTTACTTATTTTTTGTTGTTGTTTTCATTGCTTTTTTCAGTAATTCTATATAATTGGAAAACTGTAGTTACCGTGAAAGCGTGATAAATGTGTATGATGATATTTTAATCGATATTTCCAACGAAGTCAAATAATAACTGATACTCAATACAAACATTTCTATTTGGTATTAATTTCTTTCGAGCAATTTGTGTGTTGACTGTTGCGGCAATTGTTAAATACGTGTTGGACTCTCATTAAAAGTTCAACGTTATTGATAGACCCATCTGCTTATCTCGCAATTACCTTAGCAAAAAGGTGCTTATCAGAATGAGTTAAAGCATTATGCGAATAATATAAGTTTGACGGCAGCACTCGCAATAATTTCTATTATGCAAGGTCGAACAAATTGTGTAGATCTGTATTTTTGTTAATATGTGTACTATGAATTGATAATATTTCCAAACTTACTGTATAGAAGAAATCGTACGTTAATAATATGCAGTAACTAAATGTTAATGCCCAATTTAGTTATGAAGATATCGCATCGCTATTGACTTTACTTGAGGATTAAATCGCATTTTGTACAATCCATATGAATATGCTTTAAAGGCTCATCCAACTACTAGCAAGGTATCTTCTATTCGTATAGTAAACACTAAATAACTTATTGCAGAAGAGGGTGCAGTTTTGAAATATGTTTATTTGAAGATGGCTATGAAAACGTAGCACTTCAACAGCAATCAATTAAGTTGAACGAGTGAATTAATGAGAATTTAATTGAAACAACTTGTCCACCTTAAATGAAATGAATCAATTTGTGTTACGATTGTCAATTGAGAAAAGGAAGCAAATAAGAGTTCTTCATGGGTTAAGCACTTATTTTAATTGTGAACGACTCAGTTGGGACACGCAATTACGGCTTGTCGTCCTCAATAGTTGTTTATGAAATATTTAAGAACTGGCAATTAGATAACGAATCGATATTAAATGCAATTGTCTAGCACAGAGCGAGAACGAGAGCGATAGAAAGGGGGTGCGAAGTGCAAACACGACAATTGGAGGGGGTCAACTTAAGGTTGAATATTTAAAGCGGGTATTGCGCAAAAGTTCCAAGTGCTGGCAGCAACAGCAGGTGAAGGACGCGAGGATGTCACGTCGTCAGGATATCGGCATTGACCTCACTCCCCATAAGTCCGCACGCACCGTTCAATTTGTCAAATGGCTAATCAAACATGAGCGGGCGCAGTGCACGAGATGCACTCGGAAAGGTGTCGTCTTTCAATCAACCTGCTGCTCCTGTTGTTCCTAGTGCTCCTGCAGCTGGTCACGCAAGCGAGGACAGTTTTAATTGAACGTTTCTATTTGCCTGCCGTGCGCCAGTTTTCAATTTCCATTTGACAAACAGAAAAGAAAACATTTCATGATTTTATACTCACATTTCGCACATTTTATTGTTTATTGCCGCAGGCAGCGAGCGTCGCCTGTTTAGCAGAACGGAACGGAAGCGCAACTGAAGCGGAGGAGTTGCAGAGCCAACGGCGCACAGCTGACAACGACAGCCGACGACGGGACGGACTCTGGGTCAGTGCCGTCGCATTAAGAACTTACACACGCCGGCGTCGAGAGGAACAGTCGCCATCACGACGTC
The DNA here is from genome assembly GCA_035046165.1 of Drosophila rubida. Taxonomy (NCBI): domain Eukaryota; kingdom Metazoa; phylum Arthropoda; class Insecta; order Diptera; family Drosophilidae; genus Drosophila; species Drosophila rubida. Next base: position 9,269,554 of record JAWNOF010000023.1, on the reverse strand, counting down.
GCCGCCGCAAGCGCCGCCGCAGACAGCCGAGCATTTGGACGACGCCAGCGCTGCTGATCGCGGGCGTGTCTACAAGCTGAGGAAGAAGAAATACCTGAACGACGCCCACATCACATAGAGGCAGCAAGCGAGACGTCGTCGTCGTTGTCGTTGTTGTCGGTCCGAGGAGGAGGAGCGTTCACAGCAGTAGCATCAGCAGCACCAGCAATGCCCGTGCAGTCGCCCATTGAAATTAGCAATCGTGCCATCGAGCATATCGACGATGTCGATCCGCTCGAGTACCACGGCCACTGGGAGCCCGTCGGCGTTGCGCGCGTCCAAAACACCGGCACCTCGGCCATGGTCACGTTCAGCAAACGCAAGCAACAACCGTACATCATTGGCGGCGCCCTCGACACCAATATGTATGTGTTCGAGCAGTTGCATTTCCACTGGTCCGACTGTGATGAGTCCGGTTGCGAGCACACGCTCGAGGGCATGAAGTATTCCATGGAGGCGCACGCTGTTCACTACAATGCCAAGTACAAGGATTTCGCCGAGGCCAAAAACAAACCGGACGGCCTCGCGGTGGTCGCGTTCTTCATACAGGCGTGCGGCGACAAGGACTGCCCCGAGTTCAAGAAGATCACCGAGGGCATACGCATAGTCCAAAAGATACACACTAGCGCTTCGCTGGACTCGGGTAAGTCCGCTGACGGCTTCAACCTCACCCGAACACCCGAAGTCATTAGTTCCATTCCAATCGCAGATTGCCTATCCTGGATTGGTCTGCAGGAGCTGAGCAAGCATTATTACACCTACAAGGGATCGCTGACTACGGCGCCGTACTTTGAGAGTGTCACGTGGATCATCTACCGAACGCCCATCTACGTTTCCCGCGGTCAGGTAAGGATAGTTCTTATGATCGCAATGACTTTAACTAGCTAATAACACAAAGAAAGGAAAGAGAAGTTCAGTTAAATGGGAGTACATCATATCATGTCCAATTGAATAGTTGCCTTCTGCTTGAGTGTCAACAAATGTCTATAAAAGATTACATATTGTATTAAACCATAATATTTCTCATTTTGCTCTTTCGAAGCTTCGATTTTGAAATCTCACTTATCAATGTATAACTTTGCAAATTAATTTCATTCAAAATTGTTTTTTTTTATGGGCACATTTCATACAAATGAAGAAGGAAATGCATTAATTCCACTTTCTTTCAGGTGAGCGTGTTCCGCAATCTGCAATCGTGTCCCAAGGACGAGTCCAAGAAGATAGTCAACAATTATCGTGAGATCCAACGTCCGCACAAGGATCCCGAAATCTTTTTCGCCCGCAATACAAACACCAAATCCAAATTATGATGTGCTTGCTAGTTTCTCTACCAAAACCAAAACAAACAACTACAATCTAATCCTTAATCCTATCAACACACTCAACGAAACGACAACAACAACAACAAAAACACACTGCTGCAACAAACAACATCAACAATACCAACAACAACGACGTCAAGGGATTCTCTGTGCTGGGATTCTGGTCATAAAATCTTTGTTTTTTTTTATTATGTATTCTATATATTTTTCCTATTATGCTATAATTCTATGGTTGTCGATAAGCTTTTTGTTAAAATTGCCTCATGTACATATAGATCTATATACATAATATACTATACAATATCTATATATATGAATTTATATATATGAACAATAAGCATGTATGTAATTGATATGATATCATATTAGAACTTGGAACACACCGTTGCCTTGCATGTTAAATATTTCCTCCCCAACAAATATTTAATACTCTAGAATCACAACTAAAATTTAAAGCATAAAATATGTAAAAATTAAAAAAAAAACAAAAACAAACAAACAAAAAAACATTTAAACTAGGTAACAAAGGAAACAAAAGATTTTTGTATGCAAAACTAAATATGAAAATTACAAATTACACTTGTATAACTGTATATAAGTATATATATTATATTACATATCGTGCGTAAACCAGATTTATTTATATTCGTAGTGTGCTAGTAAAGCTCTTTGTCCGCTGTGGTTTTCGCGCTGCGATCTCTCAATCCAATAGCAGCGGCACCAGATGCTTGAGGAACCAATCCTGCGATATGGACAGATGATCACCCTCCACGCTGAGCAACTGCAGCCGCTTCCGCTCCAGCATCAAATCCAAACCAAGCTGCGAAAAGAGTTAAACTGAATAAGTCTGCAACTGCACAAACTGTGGCGCTTACATTCTTGTAGACTTTGCTCTGATTCAGCGGCTGGATTTGCTGATCCTGTCCAGGCGCGTAGAACTCGAACCACTGCGACTCTCGGGGCTGCACAATGGTGTCGTTAAGGAACTTCACAAGGACAAGTCTGCGAAAACGAACGTTTAAAACGTTGCTAATGAATATGGTTGATAGGGATAGACGTTTGCAGTTACTTCTTCAGCTTGTTGAGATTCTCGGCGTAGCGTTCGTTCACATACAGCTCGTTGTTGATGTCCGCCAGGAAGCTGCTCTGCAGCCTGTACTTGCTCTCATGCAGCGGATCGTGCCAATACGTGGCCTGCACTAGCTGCTGCTGCACCCAGCTACAAAACAAGTTGGAAAGGTTAGTCGCGAGTGCTCGACTGTGCTCGGCGATATACTCTTAAAATTAGGGATCTTTACGGCCAACATCCTGGAATCTCTTGAACTGTTATTATCAGTCGTCTAACAATAGCCCTGTAAAACTTCGCGGTCTGACGCCATCCTAAGTTATTTCTTCTTGCCTATAAGTACCCTTCTACTTAAGGGCTTTCAGTCAGTTCAACTTACTCCTCATAGGCGGCATAGTTAAGCAGCTGGCTGATGTACTCACAGCTTCGCTGTTTCAACGTGGGACACTTAGGCAGCCCAAAGATGCCCTGATGCTGCCCTCCCAGGCTGATGAGTGTGCGCATCGGCGGCGTCGGACAGCGTTGGGCCAAGGCGCGACTGAAAGTTTAGAGCAATAGTTTAATGTGTCAGCTCAGTGAGTGTTAAACCACGCAACTTACAGGAACTGGCCGCCCTGTGAGAAGCCAATGGCGTTGTAGCCATCAGTGAGCCTTTCGTCCAGAGCCAGTTGCTTGCAAACATAGTCCACCTGCTTGTTGGGATGTATAAAGAAGCCGCTTTCATAGTCCAGTACTAGATTGCCGCCGATCTTCAGAGAGCGCACATAGGTGCCGTTCGTGTGCTGCTCAATCAGTTTCTTGATGGCGCCCAGACTGAAGGGGAAACAACAAGTGTCGCCCATGCCGTGCCACAGCACCACCGGCAACACATTTCCACTGTCTTGGCTGTTGCTGGCCAGACCAAAGGTCAGGCAGCACAGCAAGTAGAACGTAGTGCACGTTAAATGCATAATTAATTACTGCTTTTGACTTTGATCACTAATGACAAAGTTGTTGTTATTTATTAGTTACCCGCCCGGCTGCTTTGTTTTATTTATGTTTTAAAACTGTACAGTTTGATGCAGTTTTGGGGCTGCTCTGTTCCGAGTGAACAACAACGAGTGGTTCACTAATCTGAACTGGTGTTAAGGGTTGCTAGGGCTGGCGTAAAACTGTTAAGTCTATGAACAGATTGCCGCATAATCGAACTTATCTACATTAATTTTCTTATGGTACATATAACCAATAAAATCATACTCTTCTAAATTCGATGCTAAAGACTGCGGTAAGCTAACTAAAGTGAAGCTCTGTTAAGTTCTGCCAGGGCTGAATCAAGCTGTTAAAAATTTATTGATACTTTTTGTTTTTATTCATGTATTTCATAATGCCCGCTTAGCAATTAGCTTCCAAAAAATGTACTTTACTCGTTATTAGCTGCGAGTCTTGTTAAAAGTTGTGTTTAACTAAGTAAATGCGTTTTTTGTTCAGCTTTTTTGAACGCGCGCGCACTTTTATTAACATTTTTTTAACATTTTGCCAGTCGCAACGAATAATTTCAGTATATTTTCGAAAATATCGATATTGATATCGATATTTTGGAAATCGTTAAAGTGCCATCAACAATAACAGCTGATCGCTTGGCGCGCAATTTGAATTGTATTTTACAAAATTATTCTTTTTCAGTTCAGTAAAAAATATACCAGTTGTATATTTTTATATACTTATATTTATTAAAAAAAAAGAGAATACAATTCCTTTAGAGACATTGCCCCTCGTGCAGCACACACCAATGTGGTATTACTGCATCCGGATGAATGCCGCGCGCAATAAGACGTTCGCGATACCGATAAAAGCGACGCTGGGCCAAATATGCAGCCGACTTGGGATTGGACCACAGACGCTCCGCAGCGGCACCAGCCCTCGGCCAGATACGAGCCTCTATAAGAGAAGTAGGGTTAACAACAATATCCAACAATCTCGCTATAGTCGACTTACCCAGCGCGTTTTGATCGACGTACTCGCTCCACATACACACTTCACCGCCAAGCACTTGACGCAACTGAGGACTGCCGCTGCCCAAGGGTAACGTATTGTCGTAGACCTTGCGCCAGTTGTAGTACTTGGTGCTGCCCCAGAAACCATGATCCAAGTACCAGGCATCCTTTGTGGAAATCAAGAGTCGATAGCCGCGCTGCAAGAGATCACGGTTCAGCGAATCCTGCGCGCCCACCCAGGTCTGTATAATGAAACGCTCCTTGGGCAACAGCTGCTCAATGTGCTGGGGATCGGTGAGACGACTGGACCACAGGATCACTGGCTTGTTATCCCGGATATTGGGATACATGCGATGATTGATGTCATCCCAGGCCTCGACATTGCGCTGATGGAAACGCGACCACAAGCGCAGAAAGCTTGCCTCGCTAAGATCGTAGCCCAGGGTGCGCATCTCATTGGTGATCTCCTCGGTGCGATTCCAGCACTGCAAATACACCTCATCGCCGCCCATGTGTATGGTCTCCTCGGGGGCACCCAACTCGGCCACGTCCTCGAGTATCTCCTTGAGCACGGCGTACATGTGATCGTTGAGTGGATTCAACTGGCCGCAAGGCGGCTGCACACAATAGTTGCGCCACGGCGAACGATTGAGGCAGACGGACATGTTGCCAAGGCCCGCCGACGGACCCCATTGCCAGCCATTGCCAGCATGCGAGGGTCCATCGATCTCCACGAGTATTCGAATGCCGCGCAAGCGCGCATATTTCACCAGATTGACAGCATCGGTGCGCGAATACGTTTGGGTCGTGGAGTAGGCGCCGTAGCGTTGCATTTCGGGTACACGCGTAATCTCCAGCGGAAAACTGTGCGTGTCCACCACATGCCAGTGCAGCACATTCAACTTGGACGCCGCCATAGCATCGAGTGTGCTGCGAATATAGCGCAACGGCAGAAAGTTGCGTGCCGTGTCCAGCAGCAGGCCGCGATGCGGATAGACGGGAGCATCGTTAATGCGAGCGCCGCTCACCAGCAACAGTCCGTTGCCCCGACTGCCGGTGACCAGATTGCTGAGCGTCTCGAAGGCATGGCGAGCACCGTACACCGTGGCGGCCTTGATGTCCACAAAGCTGGCGGTGTCGGTGGTGCGCACGACCATCATGTAGCTCTCGTCGGTGGCCCAGTCGAGCAGCAGACTGCTGTCGTTGACGGTTGCCTTGACCAGCACCTCTTTGCTGCCGGTTAGCGTGCAGTTGCGTGTGCACTCCTTGAGCAGGTTGCTCACAAAGAGGCGATTGGTTTCGCGTAGGAATTGCGTGGTCACCGCATTAGGTGCCACCACATTGAAGCGCACTTTCCAAGGATCAAAGTGCACGCGATCGTGCGAGAGACTGCAATCACCGGTGGGCATGGGCCAAATGGAACCATATTTGCCGCACGATAGCCGGCAATCCCGTTGACTTTCAAATTGCTTTTGTGCACGCACGGCACTGGTCAGCACCTCCTCCTCGGGCAGGCAGAGATCGGTTGCGTCGCAATACCATTTGCTGCAAACAGAGCGCAAAGCAGTACAGAGTGAAGTCTATTCAAATTTGAATTCAAAATTTCGATAACTAAGTGATCGATCTGTTGCTGCCAACTTAGCGCTTTCTTAAATAGCTTCAATGCTGTTAAGCACATGTTATTTGTTCTGTACTTACCTGTTTCCATCCCTGTTGCTCTCGCTGCTGTCGTCGGCGACTGTAAGTGCGGCTGCTGCGCACAGAAAAAGCGCTAAACAACACTTAGTATAACGGTTAAGCTGCATGCTTGATGCTGTTTGATCTGCTTCACGCTATTATTATTTGTTAAGTGCCGATAATTGTAAAGCACCGCGATGGAAGAACACAACATAAAACAGTGCAGAAAATATTATATACGTAAGTTTTGCTGCAACGACGATGAGAACGTCGCATGCAGATGGGCGCAGCACGAAACCCAAACTGAAACTAAGTTAAATGCTAAAAAGACTAAGCTTAACGACTGAATTTATTTTTGTCGCAGTCGCGCACTGTCAGCAGCGACGTCGGCGTTGAAGCGGAGCCAAAGAGCAAAATACATGGCATATGATATTGTTCTTGTTGTATTTGTAGTCATACGTGGAGCGGCGGGGTTGTTTGATATGCGGCTAAAGGTGGCGGGGGCGGCAAGCGCAATCACACACTGAGCAGCGGCTGCGCAGCCGCTGCAGCTGTCCCGCTGTCATGTACCGAACGAAATGGGGCGATCCGATAATAAATTGTCACAACAATAACAAGAACTACTAGGTCACCCTTCCATTGCAAAACAATTCGAAGTCTTTATGCCCTTTGATTTTCGAAATGTTCGAAACTAACCTCACATAACACTTACAAGCTAGCTGCTGCGAGGAAGAGTGAGACAGAGTTAGAGTTGCATGCGGCAGTTCGATAAAAGTTGTTATCTAGTCGATAAGCGATAGTTATTTGGAGGTTTTCGAACTAAATTAGAATGTACTACGTGATTTCGTATGTCGTTTTTCAGGTGGGCACAAAACTTTTAATTTATGTAACCTGTAGTATGAACTCGCCGCATGTGTAGAATTAATCAATGAACTCGCTGCTTATTTTCTTGCTATACCTTAAATAGAGTCCACAATTTGCTTATAGGATCATTTTGTGCTTTATGTCGAAGCTGCTATGCCCCACTTGTTGCACGCACTCGTAGCAAGACTGATAAAAAAGTTAAAATAAATATATTCCAATTTGCGAACAAAACCGTTTCGATTGGCATGCCAAAAAGCCAATGAGCAAAGTCGAAGAGAAATTTCTGCACTTGTATGCAAAACAGGTTGATGGGGCCAAAAAGTAAACAGAATAACTAATGGGAGTTTTGGTGCAAAACCCAAAGAAAATCTTTTGGCACACGTTTTTCCTAAATTATGGGCGCTGCAAATGCTTTGAATAAACTTAAAGGGAATATCTGAGGTTATGTGAATCCCAAGACGATACGGATACCAAAAGCGTTGTCAGAAAAAGTACCGTTTAAAATACAGAAACTTGCGATTGTGATTAATCAGCCCACATTTAATTTCTTGCAATTGTTGTTTTGTAAATACCCTACAATCGCAAAAGCTAGCAGTGTATGTTAGACTATAGTGCCTGCCTGCAGCTCATACATATTTGATTGAGTTTAACTAAGTATTATTGAGTATTTTTATAGTCGATCAAGTACAAACGCTCGCAGATACTTTTTGTAAATCACCCACATATTTTACACCCTCATCCATTATATGAACTCGGCAAGAATAAGTTGAGAGTAAATTAAAAAGCACAAAACTGAAATGTGAACTCATGTGTGTGTGTGTGTGGGCCATTGTTGATTATTATTTTTATTGTATTCGGCATTTACACATCTGCATGCAGTAGTAGATTTTTCATTATTATTTTTTTTTTTTTTTGATTATTATTATATGTTTTTCAATTTCATTTCAATTTCATGTGCGCTTTTGTGCGCTTTCAAATGAATTATGCGAAAGCGCCGCCTTGGCCCATTGTTGTTGCCACCGCACCACTGTTTCTGTAGTGTGTAGTCCGGTGTGTTGGCATGCGCAGGAGGGGAGGGAGGCACTTGGTGGGCACGACTTGGTATGTAAAATTATAATAATTAAAAAATGTGCAAGCTGTTCTGGGGGCCACGGATAAACTGGTGTGGATAGTCCTTGGTGCTAAACGCTTCATAATCTATATTTAGTGACTAAGTTGTTTGTTAGAACATATCATAAATTTAATCATAAACTAAAATTTGCAACTATCGAACATGGAGCTACTATTGTCGTGAGTCACGCCACACGCATGCGACGCATGCCATCTCTAAGCGCACACATGTGCGAGCTTAATGAATTTCTCCAACTGTTTGTTGGTGCTCCTCTCTGGACATGACAAGGTGCGAGCAACAGAGTGGGAGAGAGAGAGAGAGAGACAACTACTAAGGACAATGCAAATGCTGGCCCACAGTCGACGCCACTGATTATGACGTTGATTACATTGCGGCCGCTGCGCGCGCCTCTCCTCCCCCTCCCCACCCCATCACACTGCGCCGCCCAGTGGCCAGGTCCTAAAATGTCTGTCGGCCGTTGTCGACTCGTCCGTCCGACAGTTTGTCAGTCAACGGCTGCTTAGAACAATGCGAGATTAAAAACTGTAACAAATTACAAGCAAAACGGCAAATAAATTACAAAATAAAAAGCCAGCTGGAGAAAAAAGAACAAAAAGCAAGCGCAAAAACTTGGCATATGATAAGGCTAGTGGGAGGGAGCTGCAGTGAGCAGCCGTACATTGAGTTCAGCGAACGGCAAGCATGTGCATGTGTGGGTGTGGATGTGTGTGCGCAGATGTGTGCGTGTTCCCGAGTCCCTTACACAGAGCTAGCATGTGTGTGTGTGTGTGTGCGCTAGAAACTTATGGCAAAGTTAATTAGCCAATGAAGTTCTAATTACTTTACAACAAAGCCAAGCATCCAGCACGAGTCGATAACTGAGATTGATCAGCTTATAAGGGATACTACGAGCTTAGCCGGCTAGGGCGAGTATGCAAATCAATCATACAAGTGAATTATACAAACTGATCGAAATATTTAAATACTCCTACAGCAATAATTGCGCCGATAATAGAAGTGAAATGCATTGAACTGTGCAAATATACGCTGCTATCACTAATCGATCTCACTGGTTATCGATTGCCCAAGTCGCATTCACTGGCTCTGCTGGCATTGTTGTTGTTTCTGCTTGGTGCTCGCTTTGTTTCAGCCACACACATGGGTTAACTACGGCGAGCGACTATGGGCCGCAAATGAAATCAAAATTAACTCTAGTCGAATCATTGAAGTGTATGTGTTCAGTGTATGAGCGAATGTGTGGGCGTGTGTGTGTGTGTGTGCGTGTGTGCATTGCTTTTAATTCTCGCTAACGCTGCAAGGTGCCGTTTATAAAAAGAGGAGAGGTGGATGCTGGATTGCACATATACATGCGCACAAGTGTGAGCAGGACGGGGAGGTGTCTGACTGAGTGGGCGCGGGGCACTCAGTGTTTCTATTGCACATGTCGTACTCTATTCGTTGTCGTTCCGCAAACAATGCAAATTGCATGAATGAATGCCATTTTGCATTTGGTTTCAATGCCTCTGGTTCTTGTTGCTGCTCTTGTTGTTGTTGTCTTTGTACAGTGCCTGCATTCGTATTCGCATTCGCATTCAATTTCTCTTTTGATTAAATCAAATGCATAAAATGTTTTCAATTCAAACCGAAGAACAGCAACAGCGCAAGAGAAAAGGAGAAACTGAAATCAGAAAATCACCGCATCACAACATCATCGGCCTAAGCCGCCGCCACCACGCTTAACTTTTTTCTTTTCTCTTTTTTTTTGCTCTAATAGCTGCACAGTTCTTTTCATACTCTGTTTTATCAACGCGCCTGCAAAGCTTCACATAACGAAGCATGGCGTCTACAGGGTATCTGCTGGTGTACTATTTATGTTTGCTGCTTTATAGTCGATGTTTTGATTTGATTTTTTACACATACTCGTACGTTCCGTGTGTGTGTGTGCTTTGCGGGTATATCTAGTTTTTTAATTAATTGCACTAAAATTTACCCCTCGACATTGCCCTTGTAAGCCATTGCTTTGGCTTTGTTTTAATTAAGTTTTGTTCTTTTTTTCCCCTCTTCTTTGCTTTTATTTTTCATGTGTTCGCTGTGTGATGTTTTCATTCCATTATTTGACAATTGCGGCTCAAGTTCAAGGCCCCTCTTGCCATGTCCCATCGTCTCTCTCGTTCCCCCGTCTTCGTCATGCTGGTTTTAGACAAATCGTTAAAGCTCTGTTAATTTCACATAACTATTTACAAAGTGTTGACAGATCCCCCAAAATCACAGATTACATTACTCGCATTTCTATTTTGAAATAGAATTGCGTGTTTGTTGGTCGATGACACAGTTCAGCTCTTCAAATGTCCAGACGCTTATCGATCTGCTGTTTACACTTAAATCGCAATAATCCCCATTTCCGAACCAAAGGCAATCATGCTAAAACTAATGCATTATGAAAAACTCACCATAAGCTGTATTATTTCGGTTGAAGTCTGATTTGCTGATGGTCTTTAGACATTTTTCTTTAATTTTGATAACTAATTGAAGGTATATATATAATATATGAAACCAAATGGTTATAAACCTTAGTCATACAGTAAAACCCTTGACTCAACATGTTGCTCCCTGTGATCAAACGTGTTTTTTTGCAGCAGTATTCAAAGAATAGCAGTTATATTATATTATATTGTATTTCCTTATAAAATAAAACCACTGTATCAAATTGAATCATATATACGTGTTTATCATCGAGATGAACAAATTAATTAATTCAATCCGCTCGCTTTGCAAATAGTGTCAATAGTGTCCGACTTTGAGTAGATATCATGTATGTATATAGAGCAAATTTGGATTGCATTTGTTTTGTTAAATGCAGCTTTAGAAATCGTGTTCGGCAATCATTTCTATTGAGAGTGAAAACTGATTTGCCGATGATAAGAAATTTTAGCTGTTGTGAATGGGAAAGAAAGAGAGAGAGAGAGGGAGAGAGACAAAAAGAGTGGCCGCAAATAGTTCGTTAGTTGAAGCACAAGTTGTGATTACATATTATGATTTCATTTTGAAACAGTTTCTGCATAGCACACAGGCAAAGCAACAAAACATCATGCTCGTGGTGGTAAAAGAAGCAAGGCAAGAAGTTCTGATGGTCTGAAAGTCTTCTTGTTGTTGGTGGGGCTGCCAACTGACGTGAACTTGGCTGCCTCTGAGTTGCTATCTATGTATATGGCTTACGTGGATGCTATGCGCTTCAGGTGGAGGAATCTCCATCATCACTTGTGAGTCTGAATTGCTCTGTTAAAGCAGACTTGAATTCGGAATTTAGCACTAAGTCTAGGTTTCTCAAAAAAGAATACAGATAAGTCCTTATGGCATACACGCTGAGGTTTGGTTGATATGATATATTCCTAAATGTGTTGTTATGGTGCTTTATTGTTGGTACTGGTTCAACTACTGATGTAAATAAATGTATATAAAAACAAGCACTACGTCGACGTCGTACTAATCTGTAGCACACTTTTAGGCATTGTCGGCTCTAAAAGTTTTCTTTTTATCTTGGACTACTTTGGAGATTGTTAATGCCATGACAACTTATTCTAGTATTAGACTAAAACAATATAACAACGTGACGATGATAATAAAAGTTCATGATTGTGAAAAGTTGATTATTATAATTGTAATAGAAAATGTTTTAAATATGAACTAAATCGGAATAGAAGTTTTGCCCAACATAATTAATTTTAATCATTTTCTTTATTAGACAAAGTGTTTGCCAATAAGTTTTATTACTTATTACCTAAATCCTATTTAAATATTTATTTTAAAACCCACAAACAAAACAGTTTTTCAGCTCAACACAAAATGTTCACTATTAAATTTTTGGAAATATAGATTCTTGGGGCTTAAATGATTTGTATTTTAGATGAATTAAATAGATGACTGCTATATAAGGACTCCTTCATTAAGCTATTGATAATGATATTGAGTGGCCGCATTCGTTCGTGTCTAACCTCAGAAACGTCTTGAGCTAGAGTATTCATCTGATTCACTTTGTATTGTTCGCATATTTTGTTGTGCTTATTTGTTCTGTTGTCTTGACGTGCCTCCATTTCACTCACTCGCATTCGCCGTGCCCCCCGCCCGCTCAGTTGCTGTCTCTGTCACGCTGGGTGCTTGTCGCAAGGCGCCAACATAATCAGTATAACAAATGAGATCCTTGTCGACAGTTGTTTGCTGCTTTTGTGTCAGTGGCATCATAATCATCATTACAATGAGAGCGGGCGGCGCAAGAGCGAGACGTGCACTACACTACTATGCCGACAGAAACAGAGAGAGAGAGAGAGAGAGAGAGAGAGAGGGAGACGGAGATACAGATAGAGATAGACGGGTTTGGGGTTGGCGTTCTGTCAACGCTCTGTGCGCTGTCGGCTCTTTTTTGCCTGACGCTCTACATTGTTATTGTTATTATTTTTGCTGCCTTTATGCAATGTTTTGATTAATTTTTGCCGCAGCCTCCACACACCACCCCAACCCCAACCCCAGTCCCAACCGCTCCCCTCCCCGCCCCTCGCCACGCTGCGCCGCGCCGCGCCGCGCGCCTGGCAAACTTCGTAGCTCTTGCATTTGCCTGACTGCATCTGCTCGACGGTTGGGGAGCTGGGGGCTGGGGGCTGGGGATCGGGGGCGTCGCTGTGTTTTGTTTAGTAGTTTTATGGCTCGCTTTCGGTAAACAATGATAGCTAACGGTGTGCATTGTCTCGGGCCATGGTAATAACGGCAGCACAACAGCAGCACGGCGGGTGGGGGGTGCTGTAAAGTTGGCAGAAACGAAGACGTTGCCACGTCGAGATTTAATAAATCAACATGGCGGCCACAGCAGTCAGGGGCAGACCGTCGTTGGCGTGAGCGAGACAGCTGAATTGTTGTGTGCGGCGTGGCGAGGGGGCGTCGGAGGGGGAGAGAAAGTGGAATGGGGCTGGCTGCTTTTCCATTTTGCAAATCAATTTTGTAAATTATAACGCATTTTATGCATTTATCCAACTGTTATGCGAGCTGTTTTCCCAACTGACAATTCCCCATTGGCAGCCACAATGAACTTTCAACCAGGTCGGTCGAAATGCAGCACAAACGCACCCACACACACACACACACACACACTTACATGTGCTGCACTGTTGCTGTATCAATTATATTGATTGCATTTGCCACATCTGCCCACTCTGCCTTTCGTCTCTTTTTATGCAGCAGCCTCAAAACATAATGAAAATGCATTTTGTTGCAATTTTGATTGAATTTCGATATGCATTTTATTGGCCAACTGCAGTCCTCTCCCTCACTCTCTTACTCTCTCTCTCTCCCTCTCTCCACTCGCCGCAGCGTATTTAATGGCTTTTTTGTGCAACTTCATCAATGGGTCTATTACGACTTAGTTGATTAGTTTAGCATAAATCAAATCGCATCATTTATATTTGGGCTAATAGACGACTGCCAATGAATTGCAGCTAATATGTAATACAAAGTCCGTCTAATTTATGCAACTTAAATGCTTAAGCTTGTTGCAAGCTCATTAATTTACACAAATCTTGCAACAGGTACCAGGAAGCAACGCTGAAAGAGATTAAAAAATTATACTACTATTTCTTGCTTTTCTTTGTGCCCCTTATTAATGACGTCCACATACATAATACAACCATTTTATTAAATTATAATTATTATTACAAGCACATTAACTAAGTGAAACATCAATTACTTTCCGGTGGCTATATATTCATTCATGCTGCAGCCTAAAAGTATGCTGCATTTTATGCTGCATTTCATCTCTACTTTTTATTTAGAGATTTATACAGATTTATTAAGTAATTGATACAATACAATACAAGCACTATAGTACCATAGCAACACAATTCGTGAACAAATCATACTGATTAAACCTCATAGATATGTCATAAGGATTTATTTATAGTCTTTCACGTTTGAGTAAACGTTTTAGCGAAACCTATACGCTTTAAGCGTCTTAGTGGTCTAGCAGGTAGGAGTCTCCTAACGAGTCTGCTTCGGTGGTTTAACACAACTATTTTATTAAATTATAATTATTATTTCAAGCACATTAGCTAAGTAAACCATCAATTACTTTGACGTGGCTTGATATTCATTTGCAGTGCAGCCTAAAAGTATGCTGCATTTTATGCCGCTTTTCATCTCTGACTACTGAGATTAGAAATTCTATAATGAATTAAAATATTTATGGTGGCTTTGTTGATGGACACCGCAGCTTGGAATAGTATTTAATTCGGTAGTGTGATCAGCCTGCAGTTACCCTAACCGCAAACTGGAAGCTGTGACAATACCCGAAAACAAAAAATAGGAAGGCGAAATCAGCTTGGATTTGTATGCCACAAGGGACAGGGAAAACAACAATGAAATTTGTGTTTGATGATGATGTTGATGATGGTGATGAAATGTAGAATGGAAATGGAAATGATGATGGCTGAGGCCTTGTCAGGAGCAGGAGCAGGAGCAGGAGCAGGGCAGAGAGGTGGGCGGCGGGTGCAAAGACGCTGGTTAATTGGAATTTTTAATTATGATTTGTCATTGCGAATGCGAAACAAAACAAGCGATGGCGAAATGCGGACGGGGGCGGCGACAGCAGCAAAAATGGAATGGGGAGAAGCTGCAAAATGGCAATGCCAATATTGTTAGCCGACGAGCAGCGAGGAGCGCAACAACAACAAAGCAATTGCATTACGCATGAAACTAGGACTAACAACAACTAGTTGGCAACAACGTTTCGTGTCGTTTTTGTGTTTTTTTCTCCTTGTTGCATTTTGTAATCATTTTAATTGCCCCAATAATGCGGCTTGCAACGTCAGCGGCAGCGGCAGCGGCAGTGGCAGCGGCAGCGGGAAAACAGCCTCGACTCTAAGTAGGCAGCCGCTGTCCTGTCCTGCCCCCATCGCAGCCTGGTGCCGCCCCCACAAGCCACACTTTATGGAAATCATTAAGTTAATTACATTTTTTGCACGCGCCCAAATGCGATGCTAAAAACAACAGCAATAAAGACAGCGAGACACTGCGAGGCAGGTGCAAAGCGAGCGAGCGAGCGAGCGAGCGAGAGGAGTGCATAAAAAAATATTAAAATACACACACATACATACACACAAACACATCAAAATTATAATCAGCGCCACACAAAAGCTCACGGCGCGCCAGAAGTTAGCTCTGTGTGCGTTAAGGGAGCTGCACTAGCAGCTGGAGAAGGAGCAGCAACAGGGCAGCGGGGCAGGGGGCAGGGGATACACTAAAGCGGGACATGGGGCAAGCAGCGGCGGAGAGAGAGAGAGGGAGGGAGGGAGGTAAGGTAAGCAGCAACAACTGTAACAACAACGTTGGCGCCTCGGCTATGGAATCTGTCGGGAATTCATCCAAACGCCAGGAATGATCAACTTAATAATGCTCGACTGCCAAATACGCTGTAACATATACTATAGGATGTGTACGAGATTCTCTGTATAAGGCACGAGCCTAGAAAATAGTTTAACTTCGTGACAACTTAAGCTAGTTAACGATGTAGGTATTAACTATGAATTGCTAGGAATATGTAGGACGAAAAAGCATTCGCTATATATTTCTCTATACTATAAAGGCAAAAAGAAGAAGAATACGCTTTGCGCTACAGGGTATACACAGTTATGTATATATACGTAAAATAAGCAAGTAAAACAAAACAAAAAACAAAAACAAAGAATGAAGAAAACAAAAAAGTGAAAACACACAACATGAGAAATATTCTCATAATACTAATTGCATCGTCACAATGTCATTTTCAGCAAGCAGGGAGAAGGGAGAAGGGAGCAGGGAGCAGGGAGCAGAGGAGGAGCCGAGATGCCCGTGGCGGCGGCTGTCTGTCAGCAGAACGTTGACGACCAGGACGAACAGCAGCACTGCACGGAACAGAGTAGAGCGAGTCGAGTCGCGTTGAGTTGAGTTGAGATGAAACTGAATTTATGCTGAAATGCAGCCAAGCAAAACAAGAACAGCGCTGATGATAAGGACAACGACAAGCGACATTGCATGAGTCCCGGCAACAAGGATACGCAGACTGACGGACTGACGGACTGACGGCCTGGCACAAAAGAAAATGAGTTGGAAAAAAAAGTAATTAAAAAAGGAAGCCAGCGTCGAGCTGACTGCGATTGCCGGCCAAGGCGAAGCCCACAATGCGCTACAACTCAGGCCAGGCAGAGACAACCTGCTCCAAAGAGAGGACGAAGGAAAGTGGGAGCAAAAGAGATGGCATTGAATTAGCTAATCCAGCACACGGTCGGTAGGTTCTAGTTACGACATCAGTGGACACTAATAAAAGATAATTATTATCTACTTCAGATCGAAATGGAATAAAACACTCTACAGGTAAACTGAAAGTATGGATACCAATAAAAGATAATGATTATGTAATTTAAAATGTATACATTCTGCGGATCGAAGTGGAATGAAACGCTGTTGGGGTAAAATGAGACAATAGATAAAAGATTATGATTATTTAGAATAAACAATTACTGCTAAATAAAAGTATGGCATCAGTGGATACTAATAAAAGATAATGATTATGTAAGTATATAATTACTGCGGATTGAAGTGGAATGAAACGCTGTAGAGGTAAAATGAAAGTGGAGTATGATCAAGGCAATTGCAACGAATTTGCAAACTTTGAGAACGAAACGCGTAGTATTGATACATGCAGAAATATCCATCGAAATTCAGCTTAGTCTAAAATGGCAAAAACTGAACACCAGAGAATGAAATGAAAATAAAACGGAATGAAGCACAAGTAAAGCATGCAAAGTGCAACGAAATGGAATCAAACATTTATGCAGTCGCAAGAGCTCAACCATTTTTCATAGCGCAACTCGCAGGCAGGATCCTGAAGGCACAAGGGGCGGACAAGGAAAATTCAAATGCATTAACACAACGTAACAATGTGGGCAAATGTTAACATTGAGCGCTAATTTGCCACATGCCGTTGCAGCTGCAGCGACTGTGGCAGTTGCAATTCCACTGTATGACCCGCAGCCAAGTAGGAGACGAGACGCTAGACACGACACACTAGACGAGCATGTGTCACGTGCGACAAGGATAGCAAGCATGTCCTGGCAATTTCAATTGCCTCGGGGGAGCAACATTAAGCTACGCTTGCACTCCCGAAGCATCATCGAATTTCGATTAATAATTTGTTTTATTACACAGAGAAATACACATTTCAAATTCGAAAAAATAATTTGGAACCCGAAAGCTGATCGATGAAACGTTGCATTTTGAAGTTAAAGGCAGACGCTATAAAATGTTTAGAACAAGAATAATACGATAGTTTGCTTAGAATGTACAAGAAGAAGAAGCATTTAAGACCTATTTGTAATTGCATAAGTCGTTAGCGTGTATATATCGTTCAGAGATCTAGTTGAAATGTAAGGTTTTCTTGTTATATTTAAACTCAGCTTTAGCTTGAAACTGTTTGCATGATTATAAAATATATTTCAAAATAGGCTTAATTGTTGTGTTCATTTGATGATATTGCTCTTATTAGTGTATGAATTTAAAGGCAGGAAAAAAGTGCATTCAAAGACAAAAATTTTCCAGGACCCATTTCGTATACTTAATAATGTAACCAACTGAATAAATTTGTTAAGTAGCAGAAAATGTTGCTCAGATAATTGTATAAAACAATTGCATCTTCGATCGATAGCTTAAGTAGCTAGCGGACTTGATTTTGCTTAATTAATATATAGCAAAATAAAGTATTTATTTTTAGTGTCTGTCAGCAGCCCCCTGAAGTATGCAGCGAAAAATATAAAATCTGTAAGCGTGACGCCATTTTGTTTTTGTGGCAACTTGGAGCTGCTCTGTTGCACGTGTTGTAAACATATTTAATCAAAATGCAGTGGCGACAACAACAACAACAACAGTTGGCGAAAATAAATAATTAACAGCATTGCGGCCGCAAGTGGGAGCGAGACAGCGATAAGCCAAAGTAGCGCAGCTCACACATACAACGGCACTTGTGGCAAGTGAAAGACCAATCAGCGCGACAAAACAATGGACACACATACAAACACACACATAGCGAGAGAACGAGCGCGCGAGAGAGAGAGAGAGGCAGAGCGAGAGCTGTCGTTGGTGGGAGGGGGATGCAAGAGACGGGCGGCTTGCAAATGCTCAGCACGAAGCGCAGGTGAAACGCGTTGCCTAATGAATTCCACTACCAGCAACAACAGGAGACAACAACAACACAACAGCAACAAGGACAACAGCATCAAATTACAAAATTAAAAATGGCGCGCCGTAGGCAAAGAGGGGCGATGGAAAAGAGGGAAGCTGGCTGAGAGCGGACTATGGGCTGAATGCCCATTTAGGCGATTAATTAATAAATAACGTTTAAGCTGAAGAATTTTTATTGGCATTAAAACTGGTTTTACTCAAGGTAATTGAATTTTACTTTTATTAATATTCAGTTATTTTAAATATTCAGTGCTCTGCAAATTGAAATGTAATTTACATTTTCATTCAAATACATTATTCTCCTGCTTTACTTCAATAATTTCGAAAAGTGTCAAAAACCGAAATTCATTGCGAAAAAATGTAACTTCGCCCACAGTGCAGCGGACAGAGACAAAAGGCAACAACATGAAATCATTTTCATAATTTCAATGAGACGCTGTCAACGTTGACGTTCATCTCGTTGGTCAACCCTCGCATACACACACACTAACACATGCACACACACACACACAGTCAGCTGAGCTCGTTTATGATTGGCTTCGGCGCAAAAGAAGCAAATGAAATAAAACAACAACACGAGCATAATGCAGACAAGGAATGCGAACGAAAGGAAGCGGCAGAAGAATGAACCGGGTAAGAGGAGGAGAAGGGTGGGCAGCTGCCACGCCTTTGCCTCAGTATTAATAAATAAATATAATTTTAGCGCAAGCGCAGGCAAAACACAAACAACAACGACAGCAGCAACAGCAGCGGCAGCAGCAGCAGAGCAACAACGACAACAGCAGCGAGTAAAACAATGCAATGCAAATGAGAAAATTACATCCCTTCATTTGTTTGCACACACACACACACACATACACACACATGCAAGCTCTCACATGCTTGCATTCATTGTTGTTATTGTTATTGTTGTGAGCCAGCATCCAGCTGTGGTGGCAACCTCATTTTTACTCCTCCTTCTCCCCCACATTCGCTTCCATTGCAAGCATTCGTTCTCACTCTAACTGCATGTGCGTCTGTCTGCCTGTGTATGCCTATGTATGTGTGCGAACGGGGTGTTGCCGTATTGCTTAGCTGCCGACGCTGGTGTCGCTGCTGCTGCTGGCAGCATTAAGTGATTTGAATTTTATTATTCACAGGTGCATCTCATACTCACAGGCCCACACACGCCCGCATCCACATACAGATGCATGTGCATATGCACAATGCAGAGCGCAAAAACATCCCGCTACAGTGGCATGGAAACTAAAGAAAAATAATAAATATAAATAAGGAAACAGAATATTGTTTTTTAAAACTGTTCATTACTAATAATTATTACTTATAATTGAAAACACTCACTCAATTAAAAAGGAATATTAATATAAAATTAATATTATAACTACATAACTATATTATATATATTAATTGTTATCGGTCCGTTAAAGTTATTCACAAATAATATTTTAACATTGCCTACTTTTAGGCACGTCACGTTACAGTGTGCAGTTGCATAGTTTACCACAGTCAGCCTACGTAAAGGAAACAACGTTTATGAGGTTTTTGTGCTTGTGCCGTAATTTAACGAAGTCAAAACGAGAAAACAATAAAAACCCGACGCAGCGAGCAAAACAACAACAGGCGCCTCTATGTGTGGGTGTGAGAGAGTGTGCTCATTAAAAGCCGAGCACTCAGCTTGATGCCTACAAATGTGAATGTGTGTGCACTACTTATATTGTTGTGTGTTGTATTTGTTTATGTTTCGCGGCAAACGAATGAGCCAACGAACGAACCAGCGAACGAACGAAGGAACGAGCGAATGAGCGAGCTCAGCGAACGGAGGCTGCGCGCGCTCCTCGTCACCTGCCTGCGTTCTAAGTGGTTGCTCATGGTGAGCGAGATGGCGAGCGGCGAATTTGATAACATGGCGAACGCCAGAGCGAGATGGTTTTTAGCAGACGGCGACATGTTAAAGCGCTTAACGTTAACATAATTATGTTAGTGCATTTAATTATCGAAATGTAATTGCATAATTAGCAGCAAATTGAAATTTATTTTCATAGATGCAGTCACACTCACTCACTCACACACACACTTACACCCAAACACATGGAGAGAGAGACACACACACACAGAGGCAGACTGCGACATTAGCTTGACGGAAGCTGAAGCTTGCGCTGCGCTCGCAGGATAAAAGCCAAAGGACGCTGCCTGCACTTCCGCAGTCGCTGGCCAAACGCGCAGCTCGCAAGTCAACAGTCGAATATTCATTTTTCTGTTTTTCTATTCCATAAAATCGTGCGCTGCATTAAAATTTTTTTTTTTTGGTAACAACAATTGTGTGTGTGTTGGTTGTGTGCAATTTTTTTCGAGTTCTATAATTGTTAAATACACTGAAAAATAAAAAATAAATAATGGCTGGGCCATTTATATCGCCGCTTCCGGGCGATCTGCTCACCGAATATATGTTCGGTCGCCGTCGACAGCGTCGCAATCGCACCACGTTCACGCCACAGCAGCTCCAGGAGCTGGAGGCCCTCTTCCAGAAGACCCACTATCCGGACGTCTTCCTGCGCGAGGAAGTCGCGCTGCGCATCAGTCTCAGCGAGGCGCGCGTCCAGGTGAATCACGAATCACAAACCTCAGAGTGCGCTTAATGTATGACTCCCTCTCGAGAATTGAAACAAACCTCTATAGGCGCAGGAAATAGCAGATTTGATAATAGATTTGATTGCCTAGCTACAATACATACTCAATTTTCTAATCTCCTCTCTTGTTTACTGAACAATTCAAATGCATTTTTTATTTTTTTTTCACTTTGTCTGCTTCTTTTGCGTTCCCAGAATGATTATATAATTATTTTAAATTTCATTTAATTATTTTAATTTGTCAAAATGTCTGTCTGCTTCTTCGTGTCCGTGTAGGCTTCGTAGGGTTGCGAAATAATTAGGAATTTAAAAATAAAACTATTATAGTATTTTCCTTTATAATTTCATTCTTTATAGTTTCTTTTATAATTTGTAATAGCTTAATACATGAGAACGTTCGACGCCTAAGAAAAGACGCTATAAAAACCAATCAAGGACTTAAACAAATCTTGTCTAAGACACAAAAAAATATCTGTTTAATATGTCGCTTAATTAACTGACTAGAAATATTAACAAATGTCATTAAAAATAATGTGTCAATCAAAATTTTTTTTATGCTCATTTATAGAAACAATTTGAATTGATTGAACTATACACTATATTATTATATAATATTATACTAAAGTAATAGACACAATATACAAATTTTGAAAAACAATAGCAAGGATTATTAATTTAGTGATTAACAATAAGACTGAACTGAAACTTCTAATACCAATAGCCAATAAAAAGTTCTTTAGATTGCTAATAAATTCAATAATATGTTTCTTTGCTTATACAAATATGCTAATAGTAAAATGTTGTCAGGATTTAGAGAAACAAGAATGCAGACGCCTAGAAATTTACAACCTAAAGATAAATTTGAAAGCCTAGCGAGTAACTGGCAGTTAATTTGAATTAAACCAATCGTTGCTGTGTTGCAGGTTTGGTTTCAGAATCGACGCGCCAAGTGGCGCAAGCAGGCGCGACTGCAGCTGCTGCAAGATGCCTGGCGGATGCGCTGCCTCAGCCTGGGCACGCCGCCAGTGATAGCCGGAGCCGGAGCCGGAGCCGGGGCTGGCGGCAATCGGCCGCCCACGGCTGGCAGTGGCAACAATCAAATGCCCGAGAATCTGTCGTCGGCGGGCAGCGTAACTTCAGCTGGCAAGGATGCCTTGGCCAACAGTGAGGCGGGCGTTGGCGATGTGCCGCTGGCCAATGGCCAAGCTGGTGCTGGCAATTTCACAATGATGCATCCGGCATTCCAGCAGCAACACCAACAGCAACAGCAGCAACAGCAATCGCCGCTGGGACAGTCGGAGCATGAGAAGCTATCGAAAACGTACACAGAACTGAAGCTCTATAAGGAAACGACAGCGCATGGCGTATCGCAATTGGATTTGGGCGGCATGGCAGCGTTGGCGCCCACCTCTGATGAGGGTTCCGATGGCTCGGATTCCGAGGAAATTGATCTCACCTCGGGCGCCTGCATTGATTT
Organism: Drosophila rubida; assembly: GCA_035046165.1. Taxonomy (NCBI): domain Eukaryota; kingdom Metazoa; phylum Arthropoda; class Insecta; order Diptera; family Drosophilidae; genus Drosophila; species Drosophila rubida. The sequence continues at coordinate 9,247,144 of JAWNOF010000023.1, read as the reverse complement.
CTCACACAGCACCAAATTACAACAGCAACAACAACAAGCGGCGGCGGCGGCTTTGGCGGCCACACAGTCACAGAGCTCGAATGGCGTGCATTAACTAGCATTTCTGTTAATATCATTTTTCGCTCATTTGATTTAGAAATACAAATACATCTTAAACATAATCGAATCAAGTTCAACATCTTCTTTGATGAATTCAAATTGCGCGCTTCGATTGTCGATAAATCACATTGCTAACAGTGGGCTGTTAAGTTAACAGTTTGTGTACTAAACACAGCTACGTAGTGTGACCGTGGCTGTTGCTTTCGAATTGCAAAACAAATTAACTCTAAATATTAACATATTTAAGTAGGCCGACGCATTGGATAAATCATTGTAAAGCCAAAAGCAAATGTTTAAATATTTAAAAAGCTTTTATTATTCATCTTTGCACTGCATGCGACAGTAGTTGGTGATGACATTTTCGCTTTTCCACAAGTATCGATAAAATACTGGTATTTTAGTATTAAATGCTTCATCTTGCTCGTGGCGAATGGCAAACCGCTTCAATTTGAACCTACGATTTAAATTCACTGTCTAAACGGATAAATGCTCATAAGGGGTAAATAGGAAACATGGAAGTAGGCGTTTATATGTAACAAAAAAAAATATCTTTAAACATTTTAAAATTGTATATTATCTATTGAAATTATTTGTGAAGGGCATTTGTTTGTCGACTACAATTGAAACTTAAAATTCTCAGGTATTCATTCACTGAGTTGATTTCAGCTTATTGTTTTTTTGTTTTTTGTTTTTTGCAAGTGTTATGGCAACTGTTTGTTCAGACTGCGAAAATGCGAGTACAATGTGTATTATCTGCATTATCGTGCTCTGATAACAGGCCGAAAACAGCTTTGCTATTAGATTGCCAATGTTGTTGGTTGTTGCCAGTTCCCAAATAAAAATAACGTGACCCTGTTTGCCATTCCAGGGATTAGTCACTCTCTATATTCCTGGAACACACTTCCAATCGCCATCAAATACAGTAATTAAAAAATGAAAATTGGCATGTACTTCTCTTATTTTCCAGTGAATTAATTCTATTGCCTCTGCCTGACGTCGTTTTGTATTCTTGTGTGCCTGATAAAACGACGACGTGGATGACGCTGGGAACGATAAGCGCTGCACCGGATAAGCCCTCCTCTCCCCTCCTCCTTGCAAACAACCAGCCGACCCGAATTGCATTGCACACATACGCACACACAAGTCAGACTCGTACACACACATACACACACACGTACCGTTTAGTACGTGCTTGATTGCAATGTGCCTGTCTTGACTTCCAGTCTCTGTCCCTCTCGCTTGTGCGCACGCACTTTTAGCCTGTTGTTGCTGTCGTCTAGGCGATTGCTGTCAAGGCTGCTTGCAAGGCTGATGCACCACTGATTGCTTGCCAAAGAAGCCGTTAAAGCTACAACTGAATTTCCAATTGGCAAACTAGTCTCAAAATCCCCACATAAAATAAAAGTAAACATAACCCTATTTATTTGCTGCATAAATTTAGCACATTACTTTCTTCTTTCCTTTCCCTGGCTGCAAGTCATGAACCAATTCATAAGCCACGAAATCACCAACAACATTTAATAAGTAAATTGTTTAGCTTGTATTTAAGTAGGCTGCGCACATACTCAGCATTAATAGAATCCTTAATCATCCATAAATGAAATGCGGTTGGAGTGTAGCGACTGCAGCGTCACACACTCATACATATACATATATGTACATGTGTATGTACATACACACATGACAGCCAAACATTTTGTCAACGTCTCGCTGCCGGCGTCGCTGCCCGCGCACTTTCAACTCTGAAACTGAAACTGAAAATAAAACCAAATGCGGCGGTGTCGCTGTTGCTGTCGTTAACTCTATCTCGTTCTCTTTTATTGGTATACTCGCGCATGTACTATATGCGCTGCCTCACAATGCCTCCCACTTGCGTGCTGGTGTTCCAGTGTCTGCCGAACACTTGCCGAATGGCGGCCCGAAGTATGCCGGCTGCGAAGTAGCGGCAACGACTGCGCTGCGCTGCCCGCTTTGTTTTGCCTTGGCGCTTGGGCGCTGCTTCTGCGTCAGCCACTTCGTTGGAGTTGCACGCGCTGCCGGCCCCGCATTCGTGAGCAACAATTCGTGCGAGTCGGACGGAGTCGGTTTAATTTTACTCCGATTTGAAGCAGCCTTTTTGCCTTAGCATTTTTGCATTTGTTTTAATTTTTTTGTATTTTTTTTGTATAGTATTAACGTTTTGTTGTTGTTGTTTTATCGTGTGATATTCGCTCGTTTTTGCACATTTTGCGTATCGCGTTTTGTTCTTGTTGTACTTAGTTACTAAAAAAAAGCAAACCAAAAACAAAAAAAAAGCATTTCGAAAGATACGCCAAAAGCCAAGCGGCAAAAATTCATTGAACTCTCTCACTTGAGTTGCAGTCCGAGCAGAGCAAAGAGCAGCGAGCAGCGCAGCGCAGGAGCGAACCAGCAACACAGTACACACAGCATCCCAGTTCCAGAGCCAGCAACAACATGTCAGACGGCATTGAAGTTGAACAAATCGTTGAGAGCAAGCCGCGAAGGGTGAGAGACACTTCTTTTACATACTTACACAGACATAACATATATACATATATGCACATCTACAGTGCACACTGTAGAGAACGAACCGAGAAGAGTTTCTTCGATTTAAGTACAGTAAAGTAGACATTAGCGGTTTTGGGGCAACACATTTTTGTCGAGATTTTCAGCAGCTTACGATTGTTAAAAAGTAAAAAAAAAATGCATTTTAACGCACATTGCATATAATCCCAACTATATTTTAACAAAGAAACCCAAATAAAAAAAATCGTTACTTTCAATCGCATTTAAAAAATATTAAGATTTAACAAATTGAAAACAGCTCCAGTTTTCATTGGTTCACTGCATCGACGGTGCACTGTAGATAGGAACGTGTGTAGGCATGTGTAAGACAATATTAAGACAAGCAAAAAGAATTAGGCTCGTAAAAGATGCGACAAAAGGGGCAGAGCGCGTGAGAGCGAACAGGCGAGCTAGCAAGATTGCGACAGAGAGAGTGAGCAGACGGGGTGAGGGAAAGCAAGAAGAGCGCCACAGCAAGAAGTGTGAGAGCGCATTAGTTAGCCCGAAAAAGGAAGAGGAAGCACGAAAGTTGGAGCCACAGTCACAATCAAAGCCATAGCCAGAGCCAGAGCCTCAAGCCTAAAGTCAAGTGTGTGTGCGCGCACATAAGTGTGTGTATACGTGTATGAGTATGTGTGCAAGTGCTGAACTCCACAAGAACCGGACAGAGAAGCAGGGCCAGGGCCAGACACTGACACAGCCGGTGCCGTTGCCCAGACAATAAAACAAAAAATATAAAATAAAAAAACACACTCCATGAAGAAGGAAGCAAGAAGAAGGAAGGCATTAAGAATAAAAATGGATATTTCAGTTTTTTACTTTTTTTTTTTTTGTTTTGGTGTTTGCTGCGGAGGAAGCTGCTGCAAAAGGGTTGAGCAGCAACAATGCCATATCAAGTTCAAGAGCGCAGCAGCGGCGGCGAAGGTGGCGGCGACAGCGACGTCGTCGTCGACGTCGACGTAGCTGCACTTGTGCGCACAACAGTTATGTCTGCGTTTGTGTTTAGCATTAAGATCAAATGCTAAGTTTTGCAGCCAGTGTCGATAACGATTCTCGATGAACTGTGAGTCAGAAGAACACAGCTGTTGCAATGGTGGCAAACGGGGAAACATCATGAGTCAAGACTCAGACTCACTGACTTGAGACTTTTTCCACCAGAGTTGCAAGCCAATAATTTCTCCACAATGTGGGCATGTGTGTATGTGTGTGTGTGTGTGTGTGTGTGTGTGTGTGTGTGTGTGTGTGTGTGTGTAAGCCTAATCTGTCGGAACAGCGACGCACCATTTACGGTTATAACTCAATCAATAAGTCAAAACAAAACACAAAAACACAAAAAAGCCATGAAAATTGAAACGAAATGCGTTCAAGCGGGCTTCGACAATCACAACAGCAACAACAACAGTAACATCAATAACAATAGCAATTCAATGTCAATAAATAATAAGTAGTACATATTGAATGTCGCTTTGATGCGGGGTTGCGAAACGCGTCGTATGCGCAATGTTGCATATCAATGGCAATCTAACTGTGAGTGCAGCCAACTTAATAAGTATGATGCACCACACAGTCGCAGCCAACTTAATAAGCAGCTCAGCCGAATAGATAGAGATGCATTCAATGCATACTCGTATGCCATCTTCAAAAGCAATTGAGCGATTTCGTTGAAATCGATGATATTTCGCGCAGTAAATTCAATTGTCAGCGATTGTGAGTTATTTAAACGACCTCGACGGCAACAATAACTTTATTTAGCATGTGACGAGGCTTCCTGATGTGCCAGTTTTGGTCAACGATTTGCAACTTCTTCTTATTGTTTTAAGCATTTCTCAATGCGCTCTGTGAGTCAGACGGCAGGCGGCACACAAATCATCAACCCTCCGAACGCATGAGCAAGCAACGGCCACAGCAATCGACAACGACGAAGGCGACGACTGCAATGCAAGTTCATTCCTTTGTGTGCTTTCAGCTAAAATAAAGAGAAATAAAAATACTGTAGAATTATTAATACATACGGCAATAAGGCAATAAAACAACTGAAACAACGACTGCCCCCCAACCCGACTACGAAAAAAAAAGAAAGAACAAGCTCCATACCACGCATCCGTTCCTTCCACACTTGTCACGGGGCAAATGAACGCGCTGCTGCTGCTGCTGCTGCTGGTGCTGGTGCTGGTGCTGCTTCTTCTTCTGGTGCCCCGACCGCTGGCTGATTCACGCGAATTTTGCTGTCAGTTGGATTTTTATTATTTTTACATGCCCACATACGCGCACAGTTTGGAAAATGTGTTTTCGAAAGCAGAACAGCAAATAAGTATGCAAAACAATCCCAGCCACCCCTCCGACTAATCGCAGAGAGCGGCAGACGATGATAATCATCATGATGATGATCATGATCGTGGATGCATGGATGCATCGCAAAAACCACAGCAACACCTTCTGCAGCCAGCAGCCACAACATGTGGGTTACACCACAGACAGATATAGAATCGCAGCCGATATTTTTAGACATGGGTCATCATCGGCTCCACATTGTTATGATATATGATACACAACTACATCTGGGGACTACGCATTACTGCACCAAGAATGGAGTTAGCGTTTACTTGATGTGGTTGTAATATAAATAGATTTCCTATTGATAAAATGTGAAAATCAGAAAGTGCAAGTTCAGAATGAATGCGACCAGAGTGTATAAGCTGTGCTGTTCGAGTGTTTTCCAATTAAAAAGTCGTCGATAAGCGATCTGTACAACCTCAGACATTGTGTGAAGTGCAACTTATGGCATAAATATTTATTAGACTCGCAGCGATTTCAATGAAAAATACCTGAGCGACAACAAATCACCATAAACAAACAAGGCTCGCAATTTCTAGCTGTACATTTTTCAACACAATTCACATGCAACATAATATCGCACACACAAAGTAACGCGAAATTCGAGAACTAACTTGCGCTGCAAAAATACTTGTATGTAGGAATGAGTGAGAGGCGAAGTTTCGCTCGACAATGTGGCAAAGTGTTTGTGGCATACAGCAACTTCCCTATTACGTTTGCCAAGAACTTGGACTGTGTGAGTCACTTTGTTTTGGGCGGCACTAGCCAAACGGTTGCCAAAACTTCAGGTTGTTGCCTGTTGTTCCTGGTTGACTCAACGCGGTATGCTGTCTGTTGCACAAAGCCAAAGTCTCAGTGGATTTAATAGGCGGGGCAAAGCAACGCGACGCGACACTTATCGGAAATGCCATTAGTCAACATTAAACAATTTTGAATACTATGTATATTGATACAAATAACATACAAGTCTTCGCTCGCTTTGGTCTTTCGAGTTTCGCTGTTGTTTCTGATTAAATCACAGCAACAAATATCTGGTATAGAGCTACACACATTTTGGTAGATACAGCTACTGCTACTGATATCGATATTGATAGATATACGCATTCTATATATAGTTATGCGATGTGTACATTACTTATTTATTATCGAATGCTAGTTTGCTCGAGTAATTGAAACGCAACAAAATGTTAATCAAGAGCAAACAATTGCAAACAAGAGCAACACAATTTCTGCTGTATTTAGCTTGGTATTGAGATGAAAGTTTCAGGACATTGAGTCGAGCACGTCTATCAGAGATATACAAGATTTATAGTTGAGAGTGAATCATCAGTTGCATTTCGAACAGTTTTATGTGAGCACACCCAATAAACTACAAGATAAGTGAATATATTTTTGGGCGTCAAGCTCTTGAGATTCGCCGTCAGCGAATCGGAGAATATGCAAACATTGCACACTTCGTCGGTAGCAGCAGCATATAGACTTAAGATTAGATAAAGATAACTACGGAAAGTCACATGAATTAATCAAACACAATGCACTTGGCAACAAATCTGCGCCCTCTCCGGCTCACCGATAAAGAAGTAATCAATAAACGTTGCTACATTAAATGCGATTACAAATAGGTGTAACCCCAGACCACACTTATCGATCGATCGATCACTTTTGCTTTCATTGCTCGTTGCCGCGGCGCTGGAGTTCTGAGAGACATTAATTAGAGGAACTACTTGAAGATTGAAAGATTGCTCCAAACACTAACTAACCAGCAGGGAGGGGGACGGGGGGATAAGAAGGAACAAGTGTCGCCCGAACAGGCTATAAATCAATTTCGATGTCGTGGTGTGGTGCGGCTTATCTGGAGAATAGAGAATTGAGATTACGCTTGCGTCAATGCTGCACCCCAGGAAAACAGAAAAACAACAGTCACACCCAATGCCCAGTGCGCCCAACTCCCGCACCCTGTGCTCCTCTCTTTTGTGTGTAGTTGAGACATGCATAAAACGAAAATATACTATATCATAATTGAGGTTATAGACACGCTGGACACGCCTCAGTCGCGTAAATGGCCTTATCACAAGTGCCGTTAATTATTGTGCTCCAAATTATGATAACTACAACAATATAGTATAGTCGTATAGTATAGAATACGATATGATATGCGATATAATGTTGTTGTTGTTGTGGCGACCGTCAGCGCCATAATTCTAAATTTATTTCTCATATGCGCACAAATTATGCCAACAGTTATCTTCTGCTCTTTTCATCTGTTTGCCATTCGACACAGTTTGGCATCTTCATCTTCAGCTCTTTTCTTTCTTCTCTGCGGTTAATTAATTCAGCCAGAGTCTGAGTTTTAGGGAGCTACTGCGAGCAGAGAGTTGGAAGCTGAGTTTTGTCATCGCCGCTCGTGAAAGTCATTTCTTTTTTTGGTTTTTTTCGGGGGGAGCTCTTCGATGGTTCGTCCGTTCTCATCTTTCTAATTGTTTCGCTTTTCAGTGCGCAACTTTTCTAATTGATTTTTCTCACAGCTCTCGAACAACAGAGCAATCAAATCGGTCAATGAACGCATTATTATGTTTGTATGTCTGGAGACAGTTTTTCGTTCATCTTTCATCTATCGTCGCTCGCGTTGTTGTCTTCGTCCCCAAAAGCAGATCAAAACCCAAATAGAATACATTCACAGACGAGCTGATAGACAGACGGACGGACGAACGGACAGACGGACGGACGGACAGACGGACGGATGAATGGACCGACGAACGGACGTTCACATACATCATCGTCTCTGAAGCTTCAACACGAAACGAGCATCGCCTCCGTTTCGTGGGGCGAGCAACGAAATTATCTTGAAACCGTTTTCAGTTTTTCCGTTGCTTTTTCATTGCCCCTCCGATTGCTGTCGGCAGCTGATTGAAAAATTGTGAGGCTTAAATTGTTTCAAATGGAGCAAAACAATGCATAAATCTTGATTGAAGCCCGTCCACGGCCAAATCTGCCACAAATTCCAGCCTCAACTTCAATTTCAACTTCACCTACAGCTGCTGCAGTTACTTTCAAAATGCACAGCAAAAGTCGAAAGATCTGTGGAAAGTCTTACTTAGTACTCGTGACATTATGTGGGCTATTCGATTTCGATTTCCAACCCACAAGCAGCGAACTGTATTTGATATATTGTCATGATGCTGGTGGCACTCTAAATCCCATTTCGATAATACACATAAATTATAAATTTATGCGCTTTTACCCCTCGCCGATTAGTCAACATATTCAAGCTGTTATAGCTTCAGATTTATCAACGCATCGTCATTGCTCTCTTTTAAATGGTTGGCATTGTGATTTCTGTTGAATCATATTTATCGTGTATGGATTGGCGGCTTCCCAGAATCAATTGTGTCGAATCAAAGAGAAGAGACAGTATTTGACTGCGAACCGAGAAATTCAACAAATATCTTTTGAATAGTTTGCGACAAAAAAACTATTGGATAAACCGTCATCTGTGATCAAAGTATAATTCAGCAGATACTTTTTATAATTTCAATTGTGTATATTAGATTAACAGAGTTTAACAACAGAATTTATCAATTACAAGAACACGCAGAGAAATATGTTTAACCTCATTATGAGTACTCTGAATAGTAATGCAATAATTGTATGCATTATTACATACTCAGAGAATCTGAAGCACACATTGATTCGCTAAGCATTTCCTGGAACATTCACACGCTATACTATAGAGCACTCTTGAAAGTTACAGCAACTAAATATACCCGTAGTTAGTTGTGCTTAAACCGCAGACAATGTTGCGCTGCGCTTTTTAATTTATTGCATTTTAATTTTCAAGGAAATTCGACAACTATAACAATAAACAGAAGCAACATCAGCAGCAGCGTGTTGAATAATTTATGCAACACTCTTGAGTTGAACAAATTGAAGAGTTTTGTGCAGAAAAGCAAAGTGGTAAAAATGCATTGGCGTGATTGATTTGTAAATTTATTGCTATTGCTATTATTATTGTTATTGTTATTGTTTTGGCTCTTTGCACGGAAACATAAACGAAATCAAAACGAAACGCAAGCGAAACGCAAGCGAAATCGAAAGTATCTCGCCGCACAGCAGACTAAGAAAAAGTATCTGACGGATACGTGCCGTAGTTAAGACAAGTTGAAAGCACTTGGCGCTGCCTCAATGCGCCGACGCAGCGCGACGCGACGCGCTGTGAGGCGACTCGCCGACATAACATACATTAAACATCAGCCTTAATCCCACACGATAAGCACGAAAACTGAAATCAAAGCAAATGAATCCGCGCTGTGGGGAATTGGGATTTCGCGAAACAGATGCAGCTAAGAGGCGGGGAGGCGGTAATGGGCGTATTTGTTTCCTGCACTGATTGCATGCCACAGCAGCAGCAACATCGACTAAAACTATAATAATCTGGCTTGTGTTTCGCAGATGCCACTGGCGACTTCACTGGATAAGGATGCCATACGCGAGGCCTACGAGGATGTCCGCTCCGATCTCACAGACACCGAGTGGGCCGTCTTCAAATTCGATGGCGCACAGATCATTGTCCATGGGAGTGGCCAGTGCTTCGAGGAGTTCCGCCAGCAGTTCGGCGACTCGGAGCGTGCCTTCGGCTACATCCGCATCCAGATGGGCGACGAGATTTCCAAGCGCAAGAAGTTCATATTCCTCACGTGGATCGGCCAGGAGGTGGGCGTCATACAGCGTGCCAAAATGTCCACAGACAAGGCGCTCATCAAGGACGTGCTCAACGTAAGTGTTGCTCGCCGCCCGTTTTTTTTCGATTTGCCATTGCTAATGCGAGCACTTCCTCCTGCAGAACTTTGCCGTCGAGCTGCAGGCGGGCGTCGAGGCCGAGCTGGACATTGAGCTGTTCCGCGAGGCATTGAATCGCGCTGGCGGCGCAAACTATGGCACTGGCATCCGGGACAATTGAGTGACAGACATCATCTTGTTGCCTTGCCGTCGTCGCCGCCGCTTGACAATCTTCATAATTATTTTTTTGTGTGCAACCTCTTCAATTGCTGACTTAACTCTGCTACTTTTTTTTACTTAATTATTATGAATTAATTTTATGCGATCTTAAAATATTTACTGTACATTTTATGTAATATGTAATAAACAATTAAACAAGAAACAAACATCAACAAAGAAACCCACTAGTTATTGACCATCCATCAATGGGGGAGAAATTAAAATTCAGCACGAAATACCCGTTGTATAAAATTTGCGAGTCTCTTCAGCATTTGATACTGAGTTCATTGACATCTGGGCAAGAAATAAAAATTCTAAAAAGCTGCAGTGCTTTAGATTGATATTAATTAAATCCAGTTAAATTTTGCTTTGAAAAGTATTGTCGAATATTTTTAATTCCAAAAAAAAAAAACACTAAAAATTAACATAAATAAAAATGCTGCATTATCCATCGGGTATTGAAGAGATTTCCAAACGGACCATCACTTCGACTATTAATTCAATATATACTTTAATTTCAATTCAATTTTCAACTTGAGAAACCAAAATGTAAGCTGTAAATTGGAGAAGTGCCATATAAGACTGCATCAAAATATTGTCTTACAACTCCTCAGGCGGGCTCACTTAAATCATATATAGTTTCGACTGCTGTCTCCAATTTCTCCAACGTGAGTTCAATATGTGGTAATATAAAATCCATGATTTACGATATATAATGCCTTCGAGCTGCACATAAATAATTCCAGTGAAATGCTTGGTTTGAACTTGGCTAAACTGTTTACTGAGTTGGCGTTAATCATATTTCATTTTTGGGAGGGCCGCCAACGACAATACAAAATATGATTTGTGTTCATATGCACTTAGGATCTACGAATAGCATGTTATATGTATTTTGTTTATGATTGTGGCATGATGACTGTAGGTTAATTGTCAATGTTAATAATGTATAGTGTCAGGTTGTTGCAGATGATGCTGACGTTATGATTTGCTTGTCCTTAATTGCTTCAGCGGTCCCGGAAGAGTACAGAGTGTAGAGCATCAATGTCCACCTCTACGCCCGACGAGTTTGTGGTCACGGTGCGCGAACTAAAAAGAATGCATTCGCATACAACTCTCAAGACAGACAGTCTGTTTCCCCACTTACTTGACCGAGTGATTGCTGCGATTCGATGAGTGTGGATTGACAAGCACACAGTGCATGGGCTGGCCATCGAACTCGCGCTGATGATACGCATCCACAGCCATTTCGGCATGCTCCAGCGACTTGTAGATGACCTCAGCGGTACCAGGACGCACCACATGCGCATCATACATGGGTCCAATGTCATTAAACAGCTCGCGTATATCCGCTGTCGTTACGTTCGCATGCAGATTGCTCACAAGCAAACGATAGCCGGGCTTATTGTTGACCACACTCAGTGGCAATGGCAGCGATATCGACGGTGGACTGCGACGCTGATGGTGCATCGAGCCCATTCCGCTGGACTGGCCGCTGCCATTCTCATTGGCATAGATGCCATGGGAGACACGACGATCGGGTTCGCTGCCAAAGAGGCGAGCACGCAACGAATCCGGCAAATTGGATGTAGCCACCAAATTGCGCTGTCGTCGATCGTACTTGTCCACATTGTTGCCCACATGCGCCACAACGGACGGCGGCGGCGGCAATGGTGGCAACGATGGTCTCTCCAAACGATTTCGTGCTGACTCATAAATGGCAAAGGGATCATCGTTGCCCGGCGATGTGATTTCCACGCCATCCATTTCGAGGTCGTAGCCATCGTAACCAGAACGTGTTGCCATACGTGGACGTGGCTTCTGGCTGCTGCTGTTGTAGCTGCCAATGTGCAACGTGCGTGCAATTTCCTCTGCAAACGAAAAACCGAAATACAATGATTAGCCTGTGTTTTAGCTGTCAATGGTGAGCGACCTACTCACCATCCTCAAGCTGCTGCATGTTGTCGTAGTCCACATAGCCGCGTGGCACAAATGGCTTGGCCGACGCATTGAGGCGACTTGTCTTGTAGCCGCCATGTCCGTGCGGCAAGTTATCCTTGGGATCCCAGATGGTTTCCACCATGCCACCAGGTCGATTGCTCATTGTTATGATGCGCTGACCAAAGCGTCCCTTATGCACCGCCGCACCGTCATCATCATCATCATCGTCATCATCGTCGTCGTCCAGGTGATTACGATTACGATTACGATCACGACCGCGCATATTGCCAGGGTTGCCAACGCGCATATGGATACGCGACGATTGTGGCGGCGGCATCGGCATCGGTGGCATGGGCAGCGGCATGCGTTCCTTCTTCCGTTCAATCAGCATGCTGCGTGCATCGATGCCAGATTCGCGGATATTCTGATTGAGAATGTCGCGGGCATCGACGATTTTGGCGCGCGTTTTTTGTATGATTTTATTGCGTGCATCGAATGTGTTGCGCTGATGTCCTGCCGGTTTGTTCAGCGGCTTGCGTGGCTTCATGTGAACGGCATTGCTGTGAAAACACACCAAAATTTTAGTACAATTGGAAATTTGGCATTATCAGCGCCATTTTCTTTTGGCATTTTTTTCCCATTTTTTTTTTTCACTTTTTGTGTGTGCATCAACTTACAGCTTTTTCTCATTGGCCCGGTGTGGTGGATTATTTGTGCGCTTACGCTCAATTATTTCGTCTAGGCTTAAGTCCACGTCCATGGTAAATCTGTTTTGCGTGCTTTACGCACACTACAAAAAATCTTTTATTTAACAAATGCGACGACACTCCATGCAATCAATATGATTGTAAAATGGTACAACAGATTTCCACAGAACCGGAGTTTGCAGTCTGCCGTAGAGGTGGGGAAACATCGCCTGTCCATCAATGTATCGATGTTTTTGGCATTTTTTAACATCGATTTTTTTCGCCGGGCATCGATGATTTTGGTACCTAGATATTATTTTTATGAACTGTTTTCTATTATTTAATAATTTACTCACATTAAATAATTTTCAACTGAGCTTAATCTCTTTTTCCTGAAACGCAGAGGTACAACCAATGCACTCATTTAGACCAATACAGTATTTTTTAGGTAGTGAATTAAAGTGGTAGGAAGTGAATTAAAAAATATACCAGAATGGTCACATAATGCTTGAGCTGCAGCGATAGCTGAGCCAAGTTACACGGCTGACTAATATTGTTAGGCAGATTCAACGTTAGGCTCTTTACTGAATGATAAATGAAATAAATAAGAATTTAAAATTAGTTATTGTTTGTAAAAACACTATTCATATGCATTTATTTTGATTGTTATTATTCGCACAATTTTTCGACGATAGCTGTTGTAGACTCACATCACTAGTGGCGCTGTTCTTTTGTGCAGCTGGTTCACATTCGTTTGCAATGAGCTGTTCAATTGAACTTCTTCTGAACACAACTACACAACTCTAGTTGTCAATTATTCTTTTGGTTATAATTATTTTCACTCTGCACGTCAACTACACCAACAACAACAAAAAATAGTAAAGTGCCCTCCACCTGCTACTGTTCTGCTGAACGCTGCCGAAAAGTCACCTGTGAGAGAGTTTCGTTTCGTTTCATTTGTTTCATCAATCATCATCAGTTCCGAAACTGGCTGGAACAGACAGCATTCGCCGCATGCTGAATAAAAAAACACCGCAAAAACAACAACAACAAAAACTACAAATACGATATCGATATCAAAATGAATCCCTGCTCTGTGCCCACAGCCGTGCCCGATGTTGACGGAGACAAGCGCTGGCAGAGCATACATCGTCGCTTTATCTCCGATTGCCGCGAAAAGGACCCGGATGTGATATTTTTAGGCGATTGCATATTTGAAACATTGCAGGATACGGACACCTGGAATCAATTGTTTGCACCACTGCACTGCCTAAACTTCAGCATACGTGATGATTGCACCGAGCATGTGCTGTGGCGCATTGAGAACGGCGCCCTTGACAATGTGAATCCCAAAATTGTCGTTCTGCATGTCGGCACCAACAATGTGAGCAACAGTGCTGCCCAAGTTGCCGAAGGTCTGCTCGCCAATGTAGCCAAGATCCGCGAAAAGCTGCCAGGCGCCTACATTCTTCTACCGGTAAATAAGCCATATAATTTCAATTAAACTACTAGTCTAAAGAATTGCACCAAAGCTGTTGCTTATCGACAGCGCCAACAGCCGGCAAAACAATTCTATATTTAAACTTTTATGTGCGTTTTTCGCACCCGATATCCAACATATAGCTGGGTATGCTGGCTTTGTGTCAACCTCTGCCAAGAAATCAGGCTTATTTCAAAGTAGATAGACAGATTGTCTCTGTACATGATATCACGATTTCTTTTAGAAGCTGAAGCTTTAAAATAATATGAATATTACCATGCAATTTCGAAAATATAATCTGTAATGGTTACGGTCTCTTTCAGCTTTCTAAGTAACTTTCTAGATGAGTCAGTCGGCCAGTAGAATAATTTATAGTTAAACAATTCGCCACGCCCTTTGTTGACTTTTGGAATTTTCCTAGACTTTATCTAAAGCGTCAACTTCCCGTGTTTGAAATACACTGGATGCATTTTTGACCAGGTATATTAAGGTTGACTGCAGTATTCTAACTCGATTTTTTTATATTTTCTTGCAGTCGCTGCTACCACGCGGTCAACAACCGAATTCGTTGCGTGACAAGAATGCGGAGATTAATGAATTGGTAAAGGAGCAAACTAAGGGGTTGGATCGTGTGCAAACCGTTGCCATTGATAAGGGATTAGTGCAAGGAGACGGCAGCATTAGCCACCATGATATGTTCGACTATAAGAATCTAACTAATACCGGCGCCAAAAAAATACTCGAACCATTGCATGATTTGCTCTCGCAAATTCTCAATGAAAACGAACTGGAACGCGATCTCACTCCATCTGAATAAGAGTTTCCTCTCTTTCTCACACAATTACACAATCAAATAATTCAACGGAACTCAAGAAAGAAAAAGGAGACTACTATCGACAAACAGAGAATCCAAAAAAGAAACAAAAAGAAAAATTTCAACACTTCAACCCGCATGATCTTTAGCAATGAAAGTATTTACAAGTGTATTTTGTTCGGAATTTTGGTTTTCCATTCACTCACACACAAAACGCAAGTTTCCTTAAAGCTTCACAATGATATTTTATTTATCTATCCCCTAGGCGTAAGAAAAAAATTAAAAAAAAAGAAAACAAAATTGCTCTGCATACAGGATATACAAACACATGAGAATTTTGTATTTTGCATTTAAACTAAATATAATTATGCGTACATACATATTTAATTTAAAATGCATATTAATGAATAATGAAATGAAATCAAATGAAATTTACATTCCCCCAATGCATAGAATTTTTTTCTCTTTTAATATCCATATTCATAATAACAAAGTGTAATATTATTTGTTCGAAGCGTATTTAAGCTTGTAAAGTGTTCGGACATCAGAAGAATCCCACTTAATAATGTAAAAAAGAAAAATGTGCGCCAAGAGTGTACGACGTACAGTGATGAAAATGTGAAATATGTATGAGATTTTTGTATCTGTGGCAGGTAAAATTAATAGGCTTTCAGTTTTGCTGCTTGTAATCTGCAAATAAATGAAATGTCTTAAGTATAACCCTGTGATTTGTTAATCCCCATTGTTTATCTTAAAACAAATCGATTTTAAAAATGGGAAGCCCGCTCATTTGATCGATGTAATGCTCTATCATATCGATAGGCAATATTACTTATTTGTATATCGATGTTTTGTACCAGTAATTTTGTTTATCTTTCTTGACTTTTAAAAATTTCATTTTATGTAAAATTAAAATGTGATCAACAAATAAATCGCGAACGTCTGTAAATTTGGAGCGTGCATTCTTAACGACGCGCTAAGGCAACTATCGATAGCCCGATAAAACAAAATATCGTGACTCACAATTGGTCTAATAGGACGCTTTTGTTTACTTTTTTGTTCACCTTGCTAATCTAAATTCGCAGTGAACAGCAAAATTATTACGAACTGGCCACAAAATGAGTTGCTTTGGCTGCAGCCGCAAATACGGCCTCTTCTGCAAGGAGGTAAACTATAAAGCCATGGCTTGAGTAAAGCATTAATTGACATTAATTGGATTTGCATTGTTTTTGTTCGCAGTACGGCTGTCCCAACTGCGGCTATTCCTACTGCGCCAAATGCCTGAAGCGTCCGATGGCAGTGCCACGGCAAGCCAATAAGGTGCTCAACGTTTGCCTCATCTGCTACGACAAATTGTCCAAAATGCAGGCGGTGGCCGACGCTGAGAAAGTCATCGACTGCGAAGCACTGCCTGGTGAGCTGGTGACGAAGCTAAGATTGCCACCAAAGAGCTCTGATATTGAGGCGGCCGATGCGCTTTTTGAGTGAGTAACGAGTGTATATATTATAAAATAATCCTTTACTATCTACTCTTTCAGTAACGTATTACCCTCGGAAGAATTAGCCGCTGTCTTGGCGCCCACTAATCAAGCAGGTCTGGGCGAGGCAACTCCAACTGCTGCGAGCTCCACAAATGCCGAGGATATTGACGAAAATCTAGACAGCGCAATTAGCAAACGTTTGCAAAATCTTAAGGCTGTTGAATCAACTGATGATGAGATACGTGCCCGGCTTTCTGAGTTGAGCGGCATGCCGCATCAGAAGAACTACGATAAAAAGGATCTGCTGTTATCCACAGATCAGCGTAGCGATCAAGATAAAATCAAGGACTTGCTGCAGCAATTCCTGGGTGAAACTGAGCTAGATCAGCGTGTCGATGTTGAACGCTCGGATGCCCTTTCTGATATCGAAAGACGTCTGCGTGCTCTGCGCGATGCGCCCATTGAAGGAGCTGCAATCGGAGCTGGAAATAGAGTTGGAGCCAGCACTTCGACCACAAACACACCCAGCGACAATGAGGATGAGAACGATGAAGTGGTGCTGCAAAATATTATGAAAAAGGTAGAGATTGCTATAACTACAGTTATACAGTTAGTAAAACAGGCTATAACTTCTGAATCGAATAATTCTCGAAACTATAAAAAGTCTCAAAGATATGTATATGACTGCAAACTTAGTAATTTACTACTTTCAACCCTAAGTATTTAAGATCATAAATTAAAATAAACACATATATCAACCAGGGCTTAGGAAGGAACAAGTTGTAGCGTTCAGACAACTGACATCAACTAATCAATCATGACTTTAACTGATTAACAAACCTTTTTCATTGTTTATGTTTTTGCAGTATGTGGCCGAATCACGTTTGCCGGAGGCCGCAAACTCTCTGGATGCTGAACTGGGCACCACACCTATTCCCGTTCCTAAAGCGGACACTGAGGAGCTGCCGTGGTGCAATATCTGCAACGAGGATGCTGTCTTTCGTTGCCATGGCTGTGATGGCGAATTATTTTGTGCTCAATGCTATCGCGAATGTCACGACGACGACGAGGAATATCGCGCCCATGTCAAGGAGAAGTATACGGTGCCGCCCAAGTTTAAGGAGAATCATTTCTAAATAGTTCAAACTGTGCTTCCAAAGTCTTGTTGAGTTATATTTTGAGTTTGTTCTGTTTGGTTTTTTTTTTGTGTTTGGTTTTGATCCATTTTCTGAAATAAATTAGCTAATTAATTTTAAGCAAACTATGTACATATGCGATGTACTGCAACTGTCAATATTAAAGTAGTAAGCTATAAATGTAAAACTTGTAGTGTTCACTAAATAACTGCCTGAGAGTCGAAACTATCAATGTTTAACCGTATATTACGCGGTGCTTTTATAGAACAATTTAACAAAATTAACTATAAATAGCATTTAATAAAAATATGTTTAATTGGTTGTTGTGGTGCTCAACAAATTAAAGCCGTATCATACAAAAATTTGGCGTATAATCATGAATTAGAAAGAGAGGATCCAGCATGAGTCGGGAGTGATAGCAACTCTATTCAAAACGCTTTGTGGCTGCACCAAAAATGCAATGATTCACATTTTTTTTTGCTAATGAGCATTTAATCCAATATCGTAAGGCAATAAAAGGTTTAAAATAAATTGTCTTTGAAGTATGTCGGTGTGTGTGTGGATCGCTTAGAGCATAACAAAAGCAAGTTCAACTTATGGCTAAATGCATATTTAATGACAACAACTTTGCAGATATTTAGCTGCTAACAATTGGCAATCAAATTAACAAGTCTATAGAGCAAATTTGTAAAACAATAAGTGGGATAATTGGCAAACATTGACATACAAAAATAAAAATTCAAAAATACATACAAATTAATTCAGCATTAAGCTAAATATATATATACACCACATTTATGGCTACATATGTATTGTTTTGTGTCTGGTAAATTGGTCAGTTATTTTTATATATACTCTATATATATATGTACGTTATTAATCCGCTTCTGGCTTACAAAACTAAATTCGATGCGTATTGCACAAAACAGCAACTGGAATTCTCTAGTCTATATAAGATATATCTGTATATATATATCTGTAATTTGTAAGGCCCCACGCGCGTTATCTACACCGAAATGCGCATCTTTTCCAGATATTTGGGCACCAAATGCTGTGCCGAATAACGCTCAAACGTGAAGAAATCGAAGAATTTGTCCCGCGTACGCCGAAACACTTGAGGGTTGCGACACCAATTGTAGAGCATTTTAATTAGCGAATTGGACGTATTATATAGATTTTCCTTGGGATAGATTTCCGGATAGACAAGCTTATTGGGCGCAATCGGATAACAGCCACAATAGGTGGCCTCCAACATCGCCACGCCGTAGAATTCGTGACCCGCCGTCGAGATGACAATGTCGCCAGTCAGCAGAGTCTTCACGTATTCCTCGCGCGACAAGTGGCCAAAATTGATCAGCTTATCGCCCAGTTTCTCCTGCAATCCCTCAAAGGCTTCCGGTATGGCCTGATAGCTCTCACCGCATATTGTCACCTTGAAGTCAACCTGTCGCTTATTCAGCTCCATTAGCACTTCTACCAGCAGTTTGGGATTCTTGTCATGCTCCCAGCGATGTGGCCAGATCAGGTGCAGGCAATCCTCCGCTTCCGAGTTTTCCGTTATGTCCATTATGTGTCGCTTGTTGGGAAATGCATGGAACTTAATGGGGAAGTACAGCACTTCGCATTTCTTTTCGATGCGCTCCCTGATGTGCTTCAGCTTAAAGTCCGGTTGTATGTTAAGAAAAGGCTGCACATTGTCCAAAAACGACATGCGATTAAAGTTGGAATTGAAGAGCACTATGTCAGCGGCCAGACTGAATAAAGTGGGAGAACACATTCAAAAATAAGGCATGATTTTTTGTTAGAAATTATAATCGTTACAGTCTCCGTCACACAAAAGCAATCAAAGAAAGGAACTTACCATGTAAGTATTTCATTTAAGCCGTATTGACAGTCGCGCTCTTTTACCTCTCGCACAGGATACACCAATTGGTTCTCGTGGAAATAGACAATCTTCCTGCAGGTGACAAGATCGGGGCGCACACCAATTAATTCAGCCAGATTGAGCACAGAGCTGGTGATAAGCACTTTATACTCGTGCTCAGGTGGTATAAGCTGCGAGAAATATAGGGCTGAGGTGCGAGCACGCCAATGCCACTTCTTGGCGGGCAGACTGAAGATCTCGTAGTCGTCCACATTGAGACCTATTCTCGGGCAATAGGAAACGTAGTTGATTAAGCATTGAAAGAAAGCAATGATACTTTTACTTACATTCGATAAGTGTGTCGATTAATTGTTTATGGCTGCCACCGAAGAACGGCTCAATAATTAATATAGGCGGCTTGGCAGACATCTGGGACAATGGGATTTGGACTTGTTGTATTCGTGGGCGTGAGGCACCAGCTTGGAGCAGCGAAGAGTTGTGCAATTGAAATTATAAATGCGTTCGTTCGTTCAGTTTAACCTTAACCCTTGGCTAGACCAGCTGCACATGTTTTCCGCATAGTCCACTCAAGATGTATGTACACTATTTGTGCATTCAGTCATTCAGCCTGCTAGCCCGAGATGCTACATAAATTTATCAAGTTTGAAATGATAAGTATAAATATTAACTTGCACTTGGTGGTGGTCAAGTTGTTGGTAATTCCCGACCAGAGTGTTAAACAACAACTGATTAACGTGCGTGCAAGCGAGACACAACATAAACAAAGCTGCCAAGCCGAGTACAATAGCATGCAGTAACTTATCGATAAATCGATTTATGAATTTTACTAATTTCAGCTAACAGCTTAAAGCGAACTACAAAAACTATCAAATTTATTTTACTATTTCTTAAATAATTTATTGTTAATACAACATTGTATATTTGAAAATAAATCAGTCTCACAACGATAGTAGCCTGGTGTGCACGAACTTTAATACAACCCTGCTCTATCGATATATCGATGTGATTTTAGCATTTTGTCGTCGAACATTCAGCCCAAAAAGCACCTGCACTAGGAAAGGTCCGACTGTTTTTTGTTCATTGAGCGAAATAATTTGCGAAGAAAATTTGTCAAAATGACCAACGCCTGGAGAGCAGCTGGAATTACGTAAGTTAATATTAACACAGTATTCCAAAATGCATTTGCAATATTAGACAAACTACCATATCATTGTTATGTACGCTATTTTGCCTGCAGTACATTACGTAATTTGTTGTTTGGCTAAAATTGTAACAAAAAACTGCAAATGAAGTGAATGCAATTGAAAAAGAGAATGCGAAGTCTCGTAATTTGCTGAATGGTATGTTTGTTGTTTTTGCAGCTACATCCAATATTCCAACATTGCGGCCCGTGTGCTGCGTGAAGCCCTGCGCACCGAACTGCGTGCAGATGCCGCTAAGCGCAATGAGAGCCACGTGAAGTTCACTCCATGGGCCAACGGCAGGCCAGCACGTAAGTAATCAAATGTTGTGCAATCCCAATTGCTAGCAAGGACATACATAGAAGTAATCAAAGAGATCCACTGATCCAGCGCAAATATGAGCGTGTATTATATAAAGGCGAATTGAAGCACACAGACAAAATGATGCTGATTAGGGATTGAGATTAAAGTTTAAAATTATCATATATCTATGTTAATTACAGATGAAAAAGCATAAATTGCTTGTAACTGCCGAGTGTGTCAGTTGTAAGTTATATTGAGTTACCCCGAGTTCAAATTTTCATTTGCTGCATCCACAACAAAAACTAATTTAGACAGATGTACACGAAATACTCGAGTTTAATGTTTTATTCCTTAAGCAAGCAAGCATTTAACAATCTTTTCGATCGACTATTCCCCCAAAATTATGTGCTCCCCACGCATTGTAACTGATGTAAAAAAGAGAGAAGCATCTCTCTATCTGTTGTTCTAAAGTTTTTACACCCTTCATAAGTAGAAAGGGTTTATTGACTTTGATTGTATTACTAACTGCAAGATCCGTCATTTGTTGTTAGCCTTTTTTGTTCCTAGTCAAATTATGAGTTTTACTAATAATTATCCTTATATTTGTATTTAGCTCGCCAAACGGAATCTGCTTAGACGCTCTTTTAAATAGCAACTGGCGGCCCAAAGGAGATGATTCGAATGGCAATCAGCTGAGATGTTTCCATAATTAAATTATACGAAAAACAAAGAAAATTAAATATGAAAACAATTTAAACACAACACGGAATTGTACCCTTGATGTTTTTTTTTTTAATGTCAACAAAAAACATATAATTAAATACTAAAAGCACATAGTCATACTTTGTCCGGGACAATCACCAATTCATAAATACTATGTCGAAAATCATTTCGATATATAGTAAGTCATGTTATGCTACGTTCTACGCGTCATCAGCCTGAGCGATATTATAGAAATGCGGCCACGTTTGTATCTCCTCGAACAGCATGCGACCTGGGCTCTCGGTGGAATTGCACTGACAATGGCAAATCAATCTGTAATCCGGATCTATGTGACCATCTTCGACGCCGCGGGCCAGCAGATTTCGGCACATATTGAGGGCATCCTGTGTGGGCAGTTCGCGCATGAAACAGCCCACAAAGCTAACGCCCAGTGCAATTCTGTTGTAGCCCAAGGTGTGAGCGCCCATGGTGTGCCAGCCGCGGCCCTCGTAAATATTGCCATCGCAGCCGATAAGGAAATTATACGCAATGTCATTCCAGCCACGACTCTCGATATGAAAGCACTGTAACAGATGAACAAACAACGTCAGTTAGCTGTCTAATTACGTAGTAAATGGAGTTTATTCGCACCTGGATATCGCGTATGAGACGCACGTTGATAGCCCGCTTTTCAGAGCTCTCGGTGGCGGTGTGCACTGTTAAAGAGATTGCAAGGGATTTAATAACATGTAAGCCAATTGGAAGGGTTTAGAAAACAAGACACCTGCAGCCATTTCAGATAGTCGAACTTGCTTATTCTATAACTGGAATTCTAAGCTTTAAAATTAGGCTTGTACTTAAGTTTAGTTAATTTTGGTCACGGGTGCGTGGCTACAGTCTTTTGCAAATTTAATGTCTTTAGTCGTTGTCGTAAAGATTTAAGTGTCCAAACAAGAGGACGAGCAGTTTGACGAGTTTCAAATGTGACTGTGATCGTTAAGTAAGCATATATTTACTTTATGACAGTACAAATGCTTTTTTCCCAGCGAAATACAGTTTAAATTTGCTATGAACACCCTTGCTATACTTTCGTTAAGAGATAGAATAGAGTTGAAAGAGACTCACAGATGACAACGTATTTAACAGGCAGCTGCAGCTTGACCGGCTCCTCCATGGGCATTTGGGCTAGCCACGAATGACGCGGCACAATAGAACACAGCTCTTTGGGTATTTTGAATTCTGTCAATAATCAAATACATATTATACGAGAATGGATTATAAAGTAGCATATCGCTTACTCTGGCGACTGATGAACACATTGGCATTGACGCGCTCCTCCGCCTCATCCAGTTCCTGCTCGTCTTCGACCACATCTGGTGACTGTTGCTCGTTGCCTGAAGCTGGAACTGGGGACGCGACTTTTCGACGCACTCGTTGCGTGTGGCGTGTTGGCCGCGCTGTTGTGGTCGTCGTTTCGGCAATGATCTGTATGTTGCCATTGATGTTGGTAACGTTGCCGATGTGCACGTTCGTCGAGTTGCTGATGTTCACATTGCCAACGGTTTGAATGCTGTTAATGGAGTTTAGCAGATCTCGCAATGTGTCTCTGATGATGGAGCCTTTGCTGTCGCCTGGTACAAAATGCGAAAAGTGTATTTATAAGCTCATTTATATATGTAGGTTATATAGCATATACAGCAATGGACAACTAATTAGAAAGAATTAGTTGAATTTTGTATTTTGTTTAAATGAATTCTGTTTTTTCTTAAAATTTAAGTGAAAGTTGTTGCACTTTAATTACTGATAAGTTTAGTAATCATTTTATCTTCAAAATGTGTTCATCATTCTTCCCTACTAATCTAAAATTAAAAAAACTGATTATTATTTAAAGGTGTTATTTAATTAGAAAGGAAAAACATTCTTTTGACTCTATTTTTTTTTGAATTAAACTAATTGTTGTTAATTATTGACATGCAAAGTAAACTATTACAATTTATGTTGAAATGTTTTGAGCAAATGCAAATATATATATCTTAATCCCGTGTTTAAAAATAAAAAAAAGCGAAATTTCATTCTACATCAAGAATTTCTCTAATTAGCTGTCAACAGCTGTATATATGTACATATATATTGTATTAATTGACTCACCCACTCGTGTTCCTAGTGCAATGGTGCTGACTTCTTCGCCTTCATCATCATCATCGTCGTCCTCTTGTTCGGTGAATGTGTGCTCACTGTATTTGTAATCGTCCAAACTGTCGACAACAGATGATTCGGCAATTGATTCCAACTCGTCTTGTGCATCCAACCATTCCCTCGTGCGCTCCTGCGCCGCTGACAATGTTGGTGGCATATTGGACATTTTTTATTCTGCTGCTTTGCGTTGCTGCGTGGTAATGGTTTTTGCCTTCTGGCGTGTGGCGCGTGACGTCCACAAATTACGTTTGTTTATCAATATTTTAATAAGTATGTTGCAAATATCTCCCCTAGTCTATATATACAAGTATTTACATACGAGTGTATATACTGATTTCGTAGTTATTTGATAAGTTTCGACAGTGGTCGGCAGTGTGTGTGATAAGATTACGGCGTCCTTCACTTCTTTGACTAGTGTTGTGGTCAACAATATTTTGCCAGTGGTGAATTATTTAATTTCGCATCCAGGACAGATGTTTGGGATCCACACTGATCTGTGAATTACATTAATACAACACACAAACTAAAAATACAACACCAACGCACTTGACCGCTTCACATATAAAAACAAAACAAAGCGATCACTAATTGCGCCTAGTATGCTGCTTATCGATATTTGCAATCAAAAAAGACCAAATTCAATAAATATATTTTATTGCAAGCCAAGCTTATTTTTAAGCCTGCTAACTTATGGAAAAATTAACATTATTCAAATTCAACTGAATTTAAATATTTGCGCGCGCATATTTTTTCTCTCGCATATTGTTTTTGGCCATTTAATTCTCGTTCCATTCGGCTAACAAATGCAAAAGCATGGGCTAATAAAAAATCAAGTGTTATTATGTTAATTATGAATATTACATTCTTATACATTTTAATTGAGTTAATAGTAATTGCATTTAACTGCATACTATTATATTGAACAGCTGCTAGCGATGTTTTGCTCGGGGCGGTAACGATACTTTTTTTTGGCACTATCGATGTCGTGCGATTATCAACTGGTCAGCTGTGTTATCGCTATCGTTCTTCCCTGGCACCGATGTCATAACCTCGTTGGCGGCGACGACTTATTGCCCATCAAGCAATTTGTATTTACTTGCATACCGAATTGTGAATTAAAATCTGTGTGCCGGCAAAAATGTTGACGCTGCGACGTGGAGAGCAGTTGCGTGCGCGTCTCCATGCACTGTGCCGCCGTTGCCTGTCCGCTAAAACTCAGGCCAAAACGTTGGCCAACACCGCCGACGATGTGGAGTACTCTGCGGAGCCCGAGTATCCGGAGATACGAGATCTGAGCTTCAAGGCGCGCAAGCAACAGTTAGCTGTCGACTGGCACAATGAGATACGAGCCGTGCCCACTGTCGAGGAGAAAATGATAAAGCTAAATATGCCGCGCTATTATGGCTACAAAGTGGTGGATCTCACTGACAACTTGGTGCCGTACAATGCGCTACCGCTGACGCAACACTACACGCGCACGGTGCTAGAGCAGCAGCCAGCGACCGTCGAGGAGGATGCCAAACTGGATGCTTTGGTGAAGGCAACACGCGAGGATGTCATCGAGGCGCTGGAATATGCGCACGATCTCTACAAGTAAGTTTCAGACTTGCTAAACAGCAATTTCACTCATCGAGAACGTATTTTTTTTTGCAGGCACCAGTTGTCACTGCTGGATACGCAACCCGATGCGGTGCAGCGCGAGCGCCAACTAACACTAATCATTCTGGAGCAGGTTAATCGAGCTGTGCTGCAAGCGCTCAGCGCTGACTTTGCGCATCTGCAGGACGTGGAAATCGACTACAATCCTAGACACGAGGCCTTCTGGGCTGTGGGTGGCGTGGATCCGCCCAAAAATGTGGTCAAATCGAAGCAGGGCAACGAATGGCAAAAGGATCAGGCACACGACAGTGTAGACCGTCTGGTGCAATACACTGGCGAACCGTATCTGGCGTTGCGCCATCGCCACCAGTTGCCTAATTGGCGCACTGCAGAGGAGAGCAACAATCTGACGCTGGCCAAGCAGCTGCCGCGCTACAAGTTCGATGCACGTACGCTGGGCTACTGCACCAAATATCAGCATGCTGTGAATGTGCCTGGCTATTGGCCGAGCGCTAATGCTCCCAACTTTGGTCTGCTGTCGTTCCAGTCGCGCGCGCATCTTCAGCTGCGTCCCAAGACCTATGGCGAAGAG
Source organism: Drosophila rubida (assembly GCA_035046165.1). NCBI lineage: Eukaryota > Metazoa > Arthropoda > Insecta > Diptera > Drosophilidae > Drosophila > Drosophila rubida. The sequence goes on along the minus strand of JAWNOF010000023.1, from coordinate 9,221,158 downwards.
GATCAGCTGGAGGCATTGCATGCGTTGGCTATACAATCATCGTATGCTTGGCTCTTGGCACAGGCCAATTACAATGGCTTCAATACCTACAACGAGCTGACGTATCCGCTGAACACACAGACTGTGATTACCAATGGCCGCGAATGGAGTTTCTATGCGTATCAGTTGAATACGCTGCTCGTGCACGGCGCACATGTCGATGAGAATCCCGTGGTGAATTTCTGTCGCGGCACAGCACCGTTGCCGCTGTATGGCGAGATCAGCGAGGCGGGCAAGTGCGTCGATTTCAACGAGGCGACGCTGCGTCAGCTGCTTGCGCAGTACAGCAACGTGCCGAGTATTCAACGTAGTCCGGCTGAACTGTTGCCGTATGTGCGTGACGCGACCCTGCGGCGTGCGGCCGACTATGAGAATGGAGAGCAACGTGAGTTCTTGGAGCGTACATTCAAGCATTTGGCCTCGAAGCGGCCGCGTCACTTGGAGCTGCCCGAGATCTATATGTGGGAGAAGCTCTATAAGATCGACAATCCTACGCGCAGCATGGAGCCGCGTCGTCGTTTCTTCGAGTTGAATATCAATCCCTGGCGTCGCACACTCGACCAGCACGACAAGGAGTATGTGCCGCGTGTTGTGCGGCCCGGAGGCAAAAAGAATCGCGAGGGTCGCTACAAGAAAACCTATTATCCCTAAGACAACCGTTGGCTTCCCCTTTTTTTTATTTCTTAAAAATGTAGCGACTATTAACTAAAATAAAAATACCGTTTTGTTGTACAAAGACAACGCTGTGAAATTGAGCCTTGGCAACTGAGAAGGAATTGAGAGAAAACACTTTGTTTTTTTTTTTGTAATTAATGCCATATGGATTTGCATTCTTTAATATCCGATTTATTCTTCTGGTTTGTTTTTGTTTTTTTTTTGTATTGTTTAAAACATTTTTATTTAATTGCGTATTGTATCGTTTTTGCGTTTTATTTACTAAGTTAACATGTTTTTGCCGTTGAGTAGTTGTTGGCATTTTAAATTGTTTAGTTTTTTGTTTTAAATTTGTTGTTTTAATTTTTTTCGCATTTCGCTTTCATTAGTTTCTTCATTTATTAATGCTTGTATGTGTGTGTGTATGTGTAAGTGTAAGTTAATTGATTTTTGTATGTATTGTTTTAAGTGTGTGTTTTGATTTCTCATTTCTGAAACAGTTTTTAATTCAACAGTTTTATTTATGCTGTTACTTTTAAATTTGGAGTTTATTTTTGTTTTTATTATACAACCATATGCTTGTTTCTTGTTGGCGTCTATGGTATCTATTAATGGGGGATGGCGGACACACATAAGCATCGAATACGAATACGAGTAGCAAATAACTACAATTTGTGGCAATTTGTTTGCAACGATTTATTGTCGTAGACCGAATGAAGTGCCCATAAAACACTGTTCCACGTTTCCCATTCTTAGCAATTCCATTATTGTTGTTATCTAGCGAAAGCGTAATTGGGAACAGCTACGGACTAAATAAGTTATTGTAGTGGAGCATCAACTTAAGTGTATGTAGTAATGCTACTTGGCCTGCAGATCTGCTGCGAATAAAATGCTCTTGACTTTTGTGTAGCCTAAAAGTAGACTACGCTTTTGGCAATGGCGGAAATCAGTTTCGAATGATGGATGAGAAATACTCGACTGCGTGTTTCACACTATATAGAAACTGCTCTAGCTGTAACATCGTGTGTGTGTGTATGTGTGAGTGTACGTGTGTGTATATATGTGTGTGTGTGTAGTTCTACCCTTTGGAATGTAAATCAATATGCAGCATTTTGCCTAATCACTAATTAGAATTAAGTACTTATAGATGTACTTGCTACATGCTATATTAAAATTAATTTCATTTTGGCTTTTCGATTTCTTTTTAATATTCATGTTTCTTTTCTTCTCTTTTTTTTATTAGTATATTTTATATTTATTTATTGTTTTTCCATTTAGCACTTAATTGCAACACAGCTAATTTAATATGTGTATGTACTTCATGTTTATTATGTTTTCTTTTTGCTTTTTGTTTTTTAATCATTTGCTTAGAGTCTAGGTCTTAGCTTAAGTACGAGTAGTTCCTAACTCATCACGAACAAGAACACACTATACATAGTAGAGTACCTGTGTGTTGTCAGTTTGTGTATGTGTGTGTGTGTTTGTTTGTTTGTATCTTAAGTATTTAGTTTAGATATTTGCTTTACACCAACATCACTTGCAATGTTTGTTGTTTAATGCGGGCGCATTCCGAACAACACTTTCGCAGCAACACCATAAATCATTCATAATTTTGGCACTTTTTCACATTGCATATTTTCGCATTGAAAATGCTATTCGGAATGACACCTTTTGTTATTTCTAGGTTTATTTCGTTTGTTTTCTATTTAATTTTCTGTTTTTTTTTTTTTTAGGGGATTAATATCATTCTAAGACCTCGCACCTTAAGTCATTACCTTCATCTTTTGTTGCTCTTTTATTTTAGTTAGAGATAGTTTAGATCAAACGGGAAGGGAGTAGAGTGTAGAGAAAAAATGAGTTCATAGTCTAAATTTAAAAGAAACCATTTGAAAAACGAAACCTCAACTAAATAATACTTGGAAGGGAACTAAACGACCTCAAGAAACATATTACAACTAAATGATATATCCTCCATGCTTTCTCTATGATCTTGTTCTGTTGTTGAGGCCGCACTCTATAGTATGATTTGAAGTTTCTGTGGAATTTGCAAATTGATTTTCACTTTGTCGTTATGTGGATTAGAGATATGTGTAGAAGAATGAAGCTAAGCCTGTTCTATGACATATACAAACTCGATTTGAATTAGGTTCTTATTGTTGCTTGATTGCCAATCCTACATATATATGTAAGTAGTAGTTAGTTAGTAGTAGTATTAGTTGTAGTCGTAGTAGTACTTATAGGGTTAGGTACTCGTATTAGAACGCCTGTGCCATATTTGGGATTAGTCTTTAAAGATCTCTAAACTAAAACAAGTTTCAATTTCTCTGTCATTTGATATAATCGTTAGACGTCGTGTGTTTCAAGTTCTTATTTTTGGAAACCGAATAAAGTTGAGGTTCTCATTGAGTTCATATTGAGTAAGCCAATCTAATATTGATTATAATTATTGTTATTATTAATACGATTATTATTAGTACGTCGTTTCATATTCTGTCATGTTCTTTATTTAGAAGTGTGTCAAAATTCCTGGCATTTATTTCTTCAATTCATTAAACAGTTCTAAAGGGACACAAAATATCGACAAAATTGAAAATCATATAAAAATCTAAGTAGTTCCATAACCTTTTGTTCCTATTGTCAAAATGATATACACATATATATTCAAGTATTATATGTTATTGATTTTTCGTTTGGCGATTGTCTATACATTTTTGTATAATGGGGGAAATGAAGAAGGTGGCATTATCATAAGTGCCTTGTAAATGTTCATAGATTGAAGCAAAGAAAAGGAAATGTGAAAAATACAAAAAAAAAAAATTAGAGTGTATCGAGTGCTTTAAGCGAAATTGTCAGATTAGCAAATGGTATTATGGCAAATTTATTGAGTTACTAGCGGTATATTCTCAGTTTATTTAGTCAGATAAAATATTTATAGATCAAACTTAGTTTGTGAGTGATATAGTATTTTTGGTTTTGGGTTTGGAAGTCAATTGAAATATGTATAAAACGCAGTTGTTTGTTGTTGTTGTTGCTAATACTTTTGTTGCTGAATACTTTCTGTGTGTATGAAACCATTTGCATTTATTAATACATACATACATACATATACTTACTAAAAAAAGTTTATCAAAAAAGTGTAGTTTTCGTTTTTATTCTTCTGCTTTTTGGTTTTCGTTTCATTTCGTTTTGTTTTTCTCATTATAAATTTAATTAACTTATCTCAATGCGAAATAAACAAACTGTACAACAAAAGTGTCTCAATACTTTTCATTTATTCTGTGTTTTATACTTTTATAGTTTTTTATTTGGCAATGCTACGAGGAAAAAATTACCCTTTAGTTGTTGCTGTTGCTGCTGCTGTTGTAGTTGTTTGTCTTCATTGATACACTGGCGTCACCATTATGATGTTTTTGTTTTGAGATATATTTTGAACTCTATTTGCATCTTTATGTCATCTTGTGTTTGTTGTTGAATTGCGTTTTGGTAGTAAATTCGCGTTCAGCTTTAATTTAATGGTTTTAATGTTGTTGTTGTCTTTTAAGTTTTCAAGCAGGAATTTAGTTAAGTATATTTAATTTGTTTAATTTAATTTAGTGTTTATTTAATTTAACTTTTAATTTAAATTTAAATTTAATTTGTAATTTTAAGTATTTTGTTTCTTCTTTTAGTGCGTACTTTAAGCATTTAAAATGTTGTTTAATAAGCGTTTATAATTAGAGACATAGTTCAAGTTAGCCGCCGCGCACTTACATAAGTGCTTGCCTGCGACAGCCAGCCTGTTGGTCTTAATTGCTTGCTTTCACGTCTTTATTAATTATTTAAATTGTTAATGTACCAAAATTATAAAAGTTTCGAAAATTTGAAGAAATTATTAAAAAACGGTTTCCCGGCTTTTTTAAATTTAATTTCCATATATTTAGATATTATGTAAATTATTTTTCCATTAATTTCAGTGAATTTTAGGAAATCTTTAAAACTTCTGCCAAACTGTTTGGAATATTGGAAGTGCTGGTGCGCTTAACAAGCATAACAGTCAGCTTTCGCATGGCGCTAGCTTTTATAGCAGCCAGCTTTTCGACCTAATATGCAGTTCGGCTCAGCAAGTTTTCGACCAATGTTTATGGCTGCCGCATGTGCATGTTGTGTATTGTGTGTGTGCTATTTGTCTCGAACTTGAGCAGAGCTTTATGTGCAGCCGCTAGACGGCGCTAAAAGCTCCGCTGTACGGTTAACAGACGGCTAACAGTGGTTTCGGATATATTCGTTAAACTTTTCATTTAAATATTTTTGCTTTCATTTTTTTGTTTCGATTTTTCGTATGTTTTTTTTTTGTGTTTAATTTAAATCAGTTTAATTTTCGAACGATTTAGTTAAAGTTGTCATGCAATTAGTTTAATTAGGGGTTGCTTTAGATTTGTAGTTGTTTAATTCTTTGTGTTTAACGTTGTGTTTAATGCTCGGTTTAACTAGAGTAGGTAATTAATTAATGTGTTCTTGTTTTAAGATTGTTTTGTTTGTTTTTTTTTTCTCTCATTTTTTAAGATTAAGGAAGACCTTTGCTTTTGTGCATAGCCCTTAGTAGCTTTGTTTGGTATTTTTTTTTGTTTTTTGTTTTTTTTTTTTTGGTTTTGCAGCTGATTTGATTTGTGTCGTGTAAACGAACAAGTTTATTACTGAGTTTCACATGTAATTGGCTGCCTAATTGATATACAGACACATGTACATATTGTTTATAATATAATTATTATTATTAGTATGTATGTGTGTGTGTGTTTTGCCTTTACTATAAAAATACAGTTATTATTGTAGCTTACGTGGCTAGAAAAAAAAAATACAAAAACAAACACTGAACTATCAAGTTTGATTTGCCGATCTAATCTATATATATATATATCTAAGTAGTATATATATATATATGTATATATCTCGTGTATAGCTAATACTTAGTACTTGGTTATATAAGAAGCATGTCAATGTGACACAAGAAATTATAATTCGTTTACAGCGTAATTGATTTTGTTTTTTTCTTGGATTCTGTCTGTATGTCTTGAAAGGGAAAATTCGCCCTTTTCATGTGTAGTAAGCCTTATGCAAAGCAAAATACATACAAATTGTCTATTACTCGTTACTCAAATCAAAAAAAAAAAAACGTTATATGTGTATTGTTTTTAAACTAATGTTTTTTAAGTTATTAATATTTAGTTTTTCTTTGTCTGTAGTCTGAATACATTTGTTGTTGTTTTACGCTACGCACGAATTTGCTGTTAACTTTTTGCTGTTCTTTGTTTTGAAATTTTTCGTTTAAAAATTCATTAATTACTATACTTTTATATATATGGTATATATGTATGTATATATATATATATATATATATATATGTATATATAATATTGTGTGTATGTGTATGCTTAATTAATTGTCATATGTATATGTATATTTGACTAACCTTTCGCTCTAATGCTTTATCTAACACTTACGCCTAAGTACTGTAATTATTATAATAATGTATTTGCTTGTTGTGTATTTTTTTGTTGATTTTTTTTTACTCAAGTTTGTATTTTATAAGCATTACTTAGATTTTGGTTTGCAAATTTCATTTCCATTGTGTATCTGTTTCATATCGCTACATTCCGTTTATATATATATATATATATATAGAGATATATATATATTTGTTTGTTATTCGACTCGTATATATGTATATATATATAATATTTAAAAATAGTTAACTTTATACTTTGTTTTCGACTTCTAGACTCATTCGCTTACATCGCTTTGATCTTTCTCACATCATTTACTACTACAATAGCTGTTTCATTTCCATTACCATTTCATTTCATTTCTTTGCGTTTCGTTTCATTTCCGTTTGTTTTAGCTTATGTTTCTTATTATTTTCTGCTGTCGTTTGTTTTGTTTTGCTTTGTTTTTCTTGGCCATGTTGTTTTCTGTATTCAGATGTTCAGTTTTGTATTCAGTATTCATAACTTAATATCAACAATTTCGAAGCGAATCGTTTTTGAATTCAGTTTTCGTTTTGTCAGTATTCATATGTGGTATATTTTTTGCTTTTGTTCTCTTCCCATTCGTCATTGAATTGAAATTTGAAGAAATGGGGTGCAAATTGTGCTTGGAAATATTAAAGAAGTCCTTACAAACACATACGATTCGTGCTGTTCCGTGTTGTAATTTTCTCACAATTTCACACTTGGACTATACATCGAATGTGTGGGTAGATATACATAAACAGGTCTTGCATAATGTGCGACATTTACGACTGCCAATTTGATTTTAATTGTCGAACTACTCTCATGAGCAATGGAATTGGAACACTTTGAGTCATGTCGCAACTGGAAACATCTTCCAGACTTTGAGCGTACTTCGACTGCAGCGTCCGCGTAGAAATGTTAAGTTTGAAATCAAAATATATGGTATATCCAACAAAACAAGTATTTATTGACTGTGAATGTGTGTGTGTGTGTAAGTTGGCTGTTTGCGTGTAGGTGTGTAACTGTAAAGAGGTGTGTATGTGTGTGTGGTTAGCTCACATTGAATTTGAAATTTATTGTGACTGGTTTACGTTTTGTTCATTCATTTTTCTATCACAGCAACATATTTGTATACACTATTTTACATACTAAAAATCAAAATAATACCAACAAGAAACGAAGTCGGAGAAGAAGGCGAAAAAATACCAGACACAAGAAAATGAATTATTTTACAATAATTTGACAAATGAAAAACCGAAAGACTAGTTTGGAAGTATAGAATAAATTAAAAACAAACTGTCGTACAATTTGTCGAAAAGTCAAATTTTTCATTTTTATTGAAGAACGTGAAATGTATAAAGTTTAAGTCATTTGCATGTTGTGTTTTTGTTTTGGTTTTTGTTCTCTAAATTTATAAATTAGATAAGTTGAAAAGCATTTACTTGTTTATGTATTCTTTACATCTTGGTTTTCATCACTATTGTGTGGGTTTTTCATTTGTTTTTTTGTTTTTCTGGTTCGTTTTTTTTTTCTTTTACAAAAGTAGAAACAATATTTTGTACGACTTGAAGTGAAGTATTGAGATTGCGTAGATCGTTGACAGTTGTTCGTGTGAAGCCATTTATGGGAACTGCAAAGAAGACGCCAAAACTGCTGTTGAAGGGAAGCGGCTACTTGTGTAGATCGGGATTGTGACTTACAATGAAATGTGGCGCCGAAAACAACACCGCCAGCGTGGCTATAATGGTGAAGAGCGTGAAAATAATAAGGCACAAGCGATCCACGACCATTGCCGCAAACTTCCAGTCTCGCGTTATGTCGCCTGTCTCATCCTCCTTTTTCAGCTGGCCAGGGAATATAAGAAATTGGTATTCAGTCGATCAGTTTAGGAATCAATTGTCAACAGTTAGGCTATCAGTATTGCTATTTGCCAATAAAATACTTGGGCTATCAATCAATCGTTCAATTAGTTAATGTAGTAAACAAATGAATCTAGTTGCATATATAAATAGTAATCTATATATTAATTAATCATGGACTTACCTGATCGGTTATCCAGCGCAGCTCCTTGAGTATCAGCGCCAGCTCGTATTCCGCCGAGGAGCCGAGACAGGTGTGCGAGATGGCCTCGTGCATGCGTGCATCGGCAACGGCGGCAACAGGTCCTACTGGACCCACAGGACCCACGCTGCCATCGTCGCCTTGCCTGTGAGAAGAGCTCAATTACATGTATCAATCAATCGCACAGTCAATCAGTCAGTCAATCATGCACAAGTATGCTATTTGTTTCCTCATCTTCAGCCATCATCCTCGACGCCAACTTATCTATTTGCCTATATTCGACGACCTCCCCGGCAAACAAAAAATTCATGTTGACTCGACAAACACTTGAGGCGAGTGTGTGATATTATACTCGCATGTTGATATTCTTTGCGCTTGCCCTTTCTCTTCTGCTTTGCTTGCTTGTTGCCTGCTTTATTTCCATATTCATTTTCATATGCTTTTGATGGCTTTCCTGCGGTATCGTTGCTTGATTTCTCTATAATACAATTACTTACAAACTGTCTGCTGCTCTTATATATTTGCATTTTCCTAATTCATTAAACATTGTAATTTTTTGTAATTTATTACCACTCGAGACACGCTTTCTAAATTTGTGTTGAAACAAAATTGAATTTATAATATTAACAATATTTCTGCTGATCATGTTCTGGGTACAAAAAGTTGAAGAAAGTTCAACAGGATGCCCGGGAAAAGCCCTCACTAAGTGTTATTAATGTGACTTACGAGTTCTGAGTTTTCGGGGAACTCGATGTTAGATTCATTAATGCGTGTATCCCCGCAAGAAAGCCAAGGGTTAAGTGCAGATATTTGGCAGGAATTTGGGTTGCACGGTTGCGAAGGGTAAAAGGGTCCTTCGAAAAAGTCGTAAACTGTGACATGCTGGACTCGGCTGTGCTTCCACGAAGCTGGGGTGCTACTTATAGGAGTACTAGAGTCGAGTGCCTGACGCTATTATCCCAGTGCCATATTAAATTATCTGCTAATTTCGAGCTCGATAAGTTACCCAACAGTTTGTGCGGCACAACGTGTGCCACGAGTCCGAGGAAAGTGCAAGGAGCACGGGGGGTGAACTCAGCGCAGGGAACGTGACTCTGGCACAGTTCTCGCTTCGCAGCAGTATCACAGTTCTCAGTTCTCAGTTCTCAGTTCTTCTCGCTTCGCAGTTTGCGGTGCTCTCTCCAAGGGTTTTCCATTACGATTGTATTTCTATGTATTTTTCAGCTTGTCACTAAATGCGTGTCCTTGCCACTTGCCACATGCCACTACTACTATATATATTCTATGGCATTGGCATGCCTCTAGTTTGTTGTTTGTTTGTCTCTCTTTGTTGTTGCGGCACAAACACACACGCACACACACACACATACACACGCACACAGAGTCATCCAGTTGTATATACACATCTTGTCATTGTCATTGTCATTGTCATTGACTGTCATTCGAGGCATTGCTGAATAAGGATGCGAGTGCGGATGAGGTTGGGGATAAGGATGCGGATGAGGATGCGGATGAGCGTGCGGATGCGTATGAGGATGTGCCTTGTTGAAGCCGTTGTTGTTCTTTCTATTTTTTTCATTCTTTTTACTTCTGTTTTTTCCTACCGTCTTCTTCTTGCGCTCTCACTAATGCTGTCGTTTTAGTTTGTTGTTGATATTGATATTGTCGTCAAATCGTTTAAAGTTTTTTCTATTTTCCACTTTTGTCCAGTTTGTTTTTTTTTTGCAGGTTGCTCCTTTCTTGTCCGGTTCGAGCACAGCTCGCATTTCATCCATGCAGTGAAATTAAATTGGCAAACATTTAAAAGTTTTCTGAGCGGCAGCGCGACGTTTCGTGGCGCACGGTGCGTATGCGTAACTTCACCCGCAATTGCCGACCAACTTTTATAACTTTTTTTTCGGATTTTTTTCCGTTGGTTGGCCCGAGCGATTGTGATTGCTTTCAAAACGGAATCGTTCAATTGAACTTTCGGAATGTTTATTTAGAAATTTTCACTTTTATCGCACGTACAGTGAAAGCCCATAAAGTATTTCTAGTTGGACTTTGTAGGACAACAATTTCGATCATAATTTAGAAATATTTATAAATACACCGACGTGGAAGACTACTAAGTCAAGTGGCCCTCAGTTGGAGGCATCACTGTAGCGGAAACATTGGTTGTGTGAAAGCGCTAGAGAGTGAAAGCGTTAATCCTGTGTATTCAATTTTAAAAATACACTTATCGAAAGAAAAACCTATGAAATATGTTAAGCTGACAACATTGAAACAATTGTTAAGGTAGCAACACTGTTGGCATTAGCTTTGCATGTTGAATTTAATACAGGCATAGCAAATATGTATATAACTTGAGGAATATGAATGAGGGTTGGCAATTCTGTTTTTTTACTTTGGGCAAAAGAATTCTTATAGTATTATGTACTGCAATAGTTATATTTCAATGCTTATAGAGAACTTACCTGAACATTGTCCGATAGTATGTGGGCTGATGGGGCAATGTGGCACTGGCGCAACGATGATTGCAACGGAAGTCGTCATCAATATCGAGCACATTGGCGAGCAGCGATTTCGAAGATCTGCATGAATGTGTTTTCGAAAAGTTAACAAGTGTTTGAACAAGAAAACAAATTAATGTATCGTAAGCAAGAGCGCAAATTTCATGTCCAAACTGTTATCGATACTAAGGCCGATAGTATTGCAGTGAGCTTTGCTTGCTTGCTAATCAGTGGCGCGAAAGAGTCTAGAGAACAATGTGGGGATGATGGGCAATTTGTGTTGTCATGTTTTGGGGTTACCTTTCCTTGAGCTCAACGTTTTGGATCTGTTGCTTTTTGTCGCCAGCGTTCGATGAGCCCGACGACGAGGGCGGCGGCGGGCATTCGTAGCCAACCTGTCCGGGTCTTTGCATGCGCAATATGCAAGGTAACCAATAAAGGAATATTACTCTTATCTGTGTGTGCGAGTTCGACAGAGAGACGGAGGTGTGTTGGGTAATGCGGTTAAAAATAATAGCAATAAGTATATTTTTGGTATTTTTTTCAGTTTAGTTTTATGTATAGATATGGAGTAGTTTTTAATAGAATTTTTTTTAGTATATTCAGGTAAATTTGCAGTCGTTGTCGACGTTGCAAAAGTGTTCATTAGGTCATTGAAGTTGTTGTTTGATTATTGTAGTAGTAAGTTGTAGTCACGACACACGTTCACAATATATAGTTTTTGTTGTAGTAGTTGTTAATTGTTGTTTAATTCGAATTTACAGTTTAGGAAAACATTAATTTATTTATCAGAAAGTTGTTAAAGTTGTGGGAATTTTAAGTTTTTTTTAAAGTATTTTTTTTTTCGTTTTTTGGTTTTGATAGATAGTTTTTAAATTAGATTAATTAAGTTGCGTTCACACGTTGTGGCATGTAGATGAGTGTGTGGTGTGTTAGAGTAGGATAGCAACAGCACGCGCGTTGTAGTACGAAGATAGTTAGTTAGTTGCATAGTTAGTTAGTTGGTTAGTTAGTTAGTTACAGGGAGTGAAAGAGATAGTTGAAGAGGCATTTGAGTTGAGAAGTTTTTTTTTTTAGCGTTGAGAGTTTGCCAGTTAACGTAGTAATAGTAGTAGTTGTTGTTGTAGTTGTTGTAGTAGTTGTTGTTGTTGTTATTGTTGTAGTAGTAGTTGTAGTTGTAGTTGTTGGTGGCCAGAGTTTTGTTAGAGAAATAAAAGTTTTCGGTGTGATTATTGTGCTTTCATTTGGTATTTTTTTTTTTTGTTATAGTTTTGTATTGCAAGTTGTAGGTACAAATACAGATACTTATGGGGCAATTAAATTAAAGATTAAAGGTTAAGGTTACGGTTAAAGCATATCATCAATTGTACTAAATATGTACTAACTAAATGTGGTAAATTCGTTGTCAAAAACACAGACACATTGCGTTCATCTCTGCTTTGAAAGGTTATATAATACATATTGTAAAATTGTAAATTGTTTATATTTATATGCATTTAATATTGTATTTATTTAAAATTTAACTTTAAGCATCAAGTTCTTGGCAAAATTTATGTTCAACTTGTTTGTTTTTGTTTTTTAACCTTGGCTCGAAAATCATAACCATAATTGAAATTTTTTCGGTCAAGTCAGAAGTCAATTTTGATGATTGATGACTGATTGATGCAAGTTTATACACTAGCTCAAGCAAGCATCGATGCATTTTTCTAACTCAATGAAATATGATTTTAGTCATCAATAGAGTAGGACTGTGAGTATGTACACGAATGTTGAGAATTGAGCGCGGCAGTTGAAACAGAGTAAAAAAACTATCAATGTTATTCAAGAAAACAATATATAAATAGCGAGAACTAAATAACAATTCTGTTCTAAATAAATTCAGTTATTTGCATTACTTTGTAATAGTTGTTAGAAGAAAAAGCCCTTTGAAATAAATATAATATAATATCTATTATTGTATAAATTAAAAGAACTGCTTTCAAATGCCGGGCTCAATTCTATGCAATTTGACGGCAGAGTACTTCAACTGATGTTAACTTTCCGGATGTTAATGGGTATTACCAATATAAAATAAAACTAAACTGTACAATAAAATAAAGTTCGCTCCTATCTTCGATCGTTCTTTTCTGCTTCTTCTGTATTTATTTCGTTTTTAAAAATGACTTGCAAAATGTAATGGCATGCAGCATAGTGTAAAAAGAGAGTAAATGCAAGCGAGGGAGTTGCTGAGTAATTTGTAATTTGTAATTCGTGTAGGCGAGTGTAGAGTAAGAGTATTCCAAAAGACTTGAGTTCTGGGTCTACAGATATTGCTCTATACATGAGTGTTGGCTGTATAGTAAGCATTTAAGTAGTTGGTACATATTTGTTATATAGTATTTATATATAGCAAGATTGTTGAATTAAATAGTATGTACATGTAAATGTTTTTTTCGTATATATTTTTTTTGGAGCAGGGCTTGTGTGTGTGTGGGGTGTTTGGTTGGCTGGTTGGTTGGTTGTTGTTGGTATTGGTATTGGTATTTGAAATATTCAATCGAAATATTCGTTTCGTTGACAAAACAAAAGCAATCGATAACGTATCGGTATCTCTCAGAACGCTCGAAAGAAGAAACGCAAAAGGGAAACCATAAATAAGAATACATTTTTTAGTAATTGTTAGTAGAAATATGTGGGGAACTCAAAACAGAGACAAAATGGAGGAATAGTTATGGTATAGTTTGTTTTATTTGAGAGAGAGAGAGAGAGAGTTTCTTATGTAAAGTAAGTAAGGTAAGTAAGTAAGTAGTTAGCAAGTAAGTTAGTTAAATTTTTAGTAAGTTTGAATATAAATATTACCCATTCACTCATTTCATGCGTATCTGGATTTCTATGATGATAATTGAGGATAAGTATGGTTGACACAACTGATGAGGCCACCATAAACATAATGCAATTGAAATAAGTTCCTAGAAGGACACAAAAATGACACAAAAACATTGTGGTAATAATATTCCATCGATTTCCAACATCGATATCGCATCGAATGGTATATATAAGACGAGTATTATTATAATCTTTTTCAGTTTGTTTTGTTTTCTTCCGAATAGCGAAGCCACACCTCGAAAACTGCCCTACTTAGATAGATATATATTCTGTGTTCCATATTAATAACAGTTTGTTTGTTGTTCTTGTTTCTGTTGTTGTTCTTGTTGTTGTTTGAAATTCGCGAGTGTGTGTATGTGTGTGTTTGTGTGTGTGTGTGTGCGCTTTTGTTTTTGTTGTTGTCGTAGTTGTTGTGTATCGCTTGATCAGTTTTCTTCTGTTTTGTTTCCGTTTTTCTTTTTCTGATCTTATTTACAAAATTCGCATTGAAATTTGGAAAAATATATATATTGTAATTGGTTTTGTTTGGTGTATTTGTTTTATTTGTATTCTTGTTAGCTTACTAAAGTTTAAAGTTAGAGAAAAAGTTCAAAGCAGTATATCGAAAAAAAAGAAGAAGTTAATAAATATATAAACATTGTATATATATTTTTGTTGTTATTTAGAGCTTTTTAAATTGTAATTGCTTCAGTGAAAAAATTTAATTATATTACAGGTGTTCGGGTTGTATTTTGTCTTTTGCCTCGCCAAAAAATACTCAACAGACAAAGAGAGATAGAGACATAGACAGAGAGCGAGAGAGATATTTAGAGTGTGTGTGTGGAGACAGGTAGACAATGTGTTAGACAGCGACAGAGAGATAGGGACAGAGATAGAAAGAGAGAGAGAGAGAGAGAGAGAGAGAGAGAGAGAGAGATATACATTTAGAAAGAGATAGAGCGAGGCAAACTTGTGGCCCAATTCAAAAGTGTCCTGACAGTTAGGGGCTGCTTTTTTGAACTGAACCGCGCGTTTGACTTGACGCCTTTTCTTTTCATTTCTGTTCTTATTCTTTGCCCTAATACTTGGGGGATTCTTTTTGTTGTTGTTGTCGAAATGTTCTTTTGTTGTTTTGGGACTAATTGTTGATCCTTTTGACTGCCCTGTTTTCTTTTTGCTTTTTTTCTTTTTTTGAAGGTTTCTTTACATTTCTTTTACTTTTCTTTTTTGTGCACAACCAATTATCCGCAATCATCATTTTTGTTTAAAAATCGAGATCTGATTCGGTTCTTCGAAATTGTTGAGCTGTAAAACTTGATGATAGACATGGGTCTTGGGCAAAAGGTGTTGGTTAACTACGGTATTATGTTGGTTTGTTTGCTTGTTTGTTTTGGTTGTTGTTGTAGTTGTTGTGTTGGTACTTGTTATTGCTGTTGTTGTTGTGGTTCTTGTGGTTGTAGTGGTAGTGTTGTTAGTTTGTTGGTTTGGTTAAATGGCAATTAAATAGAAATGGATCTGGTTGTTTGTGGGTGCGTTTCTTTCTTACTATTTTAATTCGTTTTTAATTTGCATTTATTTAAGGTCTATTTAATTGCATTTATTTAGCGAATGCACAGTGAAAATTGCCTTAATTATTTACACAAATCTATGGCAAAAAATACATGTACTACGTATATTATAAACAAAATAAAGAATATGGAACAGAAAATTTCTGTTTGGCGCTTTTCACTGTGCATCTGGATTTTTAAAAAATCGTTCTGCTTTTTCAGCATTTTACAAGCAGTTTTTTATGGTTATTGTTATGGTTGTTGTTGTAGTTGTGGTTGTGGTAGTACTTGTTGTTTTTGTTATTTGGGGGGCACATACACTCCACTACATAATTGTTGGCTTAAAGGCGCTCTAAGCATATGATTATTTAAGATATGTAGTATATGTAGGACAGTGTAGAGCAACTAGTCGCATATGCATATAGTAAGTATAGTTTTTGTTATTGTTCTTCATCTCATTGTTGTTGTTGTGGTTGTTGGGGATTGTTACCTTGTTTAAGAAACACAATTAATGGGCAGTTAGTTTATCACACATACATACATACATACGAACGACGTACGGTTCTACTATACACATATATATACACATACACATACACATACGTATGCGTATGCGATATGAATAAGTACGAGTATGTATGCTAACAAAAAAAAAAACACAAAAAAAGATACAAGTAAATTCTGCGTGTGTGTGTTTTTTATATACAAGTGTGACAGCTAGAGAGTGTGAGCGTGTGTGTGTGTGTGTGTCTATGATACAATGAGTGTGTGTGTTTGTGTGTGTGTGTGTGTGTGTGTTGTGGAAGTAAGTGAAACACCATCAAAAGAAAAGCATATAGTTTGGTAGTATAGAATATCAAAAGTTAGCAATCTTTTTTTTATTTTTAGTTTTTGTTTTTTTTTTTGGTTTTTGGGGATTACTTTATAAACAACATGAGCGAGAGATAGTTAGTTAGAGATAGAAAGAGAGAGAGAGAGAGAGAGATAGCGAGTTTTACTACCACAACTACAGCGCACAGAGAATTCGAACGAATGAACGAAACTCAAAACCGATTCTCCAACAATTTCCACACGAACAAAGAAACGTATACGGAACGCCAAAAATATATTCGAAATCATAAACACATATACGAATAATAATAATAACGATAACGATAACGATAACGTTAACAATAAGTAGTAGAAGAAGAAGACAAAATATTTACACATACAACCCTGGTAGCCCTGCCTAGTCTAATCTACTCCCGTTTTAGAGCACTGGGTACCTTCTTCATTGCTTTCTTTGCAATCTAATCAAAATTCAGTTTCGTTTTTTTTGCGCAATTTTCACATGCAAATTATGAGTCAAAAAATGGTTGCTATACAAATACATATATAGAACATATATATGCGTGTGTTTTGCTGTGTGTGTGTGTGCGTATCTGTGTGTGTGTGAGAGAGAGATAGCCAAATATACAGACATAGCAAGAGACACAGAGAGAGAGAGATAGAGAGAGAGAGATATAGAGAGCAAGAGAGGTAGATAAAGACAGCGTTTAGCTCAATTATTATTATAAATTTTTGTTTAGCACGGACATATTTTTATTTAGTTATTTACATAGCTGTTCCCGTTTACGTGTGTATGTGAGTGTGTGTGTGTGAGTGAGTGTGTATCGATATCAGGTGTGTGTGTGTGTGAGTGTGAGTGAGTGAGTGTTGGTGTCGTTAATTGCAGCGAGAAAAAATAGAAATGTAGTGTGACCAGCCGGTGTGACAAGTTCAATTGACGGACGCCGCTTGTGCATGTTGGTGTTGGTGTTGACTTTGACCCCGCGCACGCCACGCCCCTCGCTGCGGTCCCCCCCCCCACGCGGCACACTCACGCACTCACACATCGAGCATGGAGGGCATTCATATTCATATTCATGTGCATCTGTTCATACACATTGGTATTCATGACTGCGAATATGCAATAGAAAGTTCAAGATAGTCGCAAGTATTCATCAAATTGTTTTTTATACGAGTGTGCCGAGTGTGAGTGTGTGTGCGTGTGTGTGTGTGAGGGGGCGGCGGGGGTGGCTCATGTCAACAGTTTGATAGGCATTTGTGTTCTTGCATGCCAACAAGAACGTTTTTTCTTTTACATTATGTGGTAGTGGTCCTTGGCAAATAACTCTCGACACTGGCATTCACAATGCTCGAGTAAGGTGTACTCGTTGTACGCAAATCCAAATCCAAATCCAAATCCGAATACAAAATCAAACGGAAAACCATCAAAACGCAAAAACCAACAAAAAAAACGTTGTATAACGAAATCACAGAGAGAAAACAGAGAGAGAGAGAGAGAGAGAGACAGAAAGAGAGACAGTAGTAGTAGTAGTAGTAGTAGTAAAAAGTAGTTTGCAACAAAACCAAATATCAGAATAGTATATCTAGATATAGTTTAATACATTTAATGTGTGGTTATTTGCATAACGAGTTCCGTTTCAATTACTATTCATCTGAATTTGTCTTTTGTTGTTATTGTTGTTGTTGGTTTGCTTGTTCATTTTTTGTTTGTTTCGATCTATCATGCGAATTTTTCATACCAGTCCTGGGATACGATAAGAAAGATACAAGATACGATATTCAAGATACACATACGAGTTCTACGGTTTGCAGTAACCAAAAATTCAAAATAAACTCAATGAAATTTCGTTACGTTACGTTGCGTTACGTTACGTGTCGACTGTGTATGTGAGTGTGAGTGTGTATGTAGGTGTGTGTGTGTGTGTGTGTGAGAGACTGTGTGTAGATGTGTGTTGTGGCTATATGCATACTTATATAGCAAAGTGGTGCAACTAACGGCTAACAAACAGTGAGCTAACTTTAGCATAAGACATACGTGAGTTACGATTTACGATATACGATATACGAGTTACGATGCACATGATACGATTATCGAGTGGTAGCTCTACTTGAGAGAGTGGACACGGCATGCGGGATATGTGGGAATAGTGTTGATGAACGGGAACTTGTACTTATAGACTTGTCGTTCATTTTTTGTTCGATTCTCACGCAGGTTTCAAGCGCAGATCTCGCAGAAGCATTACGATGGATACTCCAACGGCGCACACACACAGAGCTCACTTACCTTTCGTCGCAATTACGCAAATGTTACTAAATATAGTAGTAGTAGTAGTAGTATATATATATATATTTATATATGTTCAAATGTCAGAATGTTTTAAATGGGCTACAGTTGAATACAAATGTTGGATCAGCGCTGTTGTTATTTGTTATTGTACTTTTTTGACCATGCGTCGATGATGCTATGATGATCAACAAGTAACCCAACTTGCAACTCCAACTTCCAACTAAGTTAAAGTAGATTATGGCAAATACTATACTCGTTACTCGATTACTTTCGATGGATTCGATTAATTCGTTTAGTTCATTCAAAATGATGTTCTATTGATGGCATTTTGGGTTAAATGCTCTTTCGTGTTTACTGTTTTGTTGTAGCTGTAGTTGGTAGTATATGTGGAGAACTTCTAATAACGCTGCTCAGACATTCATTACGGTGATGCTTTTTGCTCACGACTGCAGGCACAACTCTATGTAGGTAAGTGTGTGTGTGTGTGTGTGTGTGGATGTGTATGCATTTGATTCTAAAAGCCAAGCGCAAATGCAAATCAATCTCTGTTGCATTTTCAATGCAGCTGTGTTGTCTGCTGCTCCCATTAATTGGATGAAAACTTCAATTTCAGAGTAATTTGCAGCCAAATGGCAATTTGAATATTGTGCGTGAGTTGATAACAATCGCTAATTACTTCGCATTTGGACTGATAATAACGAGTGTCGTGTTACAAGCTCTGCATTTGCGCTCGACCGTGTGGAATGTTTCTGAATATAATTAGCAATTGGAGTTATTCTAGTAATTGTTGCTGTTGTTGTTGCTGCAGTTGCATCTACGTTTACAGTTGCAATGAATAATTAGCAGCTACTCGGATAACACATTCGCTCCTTCAATTAAGCCACTCACTAAATTATCTCTAATAGCTGCACTCACACACACTCAGACACACGTATACATCTTAAAATTAAACGATAGTGAATAGCTACAATGTAATACGATTACTCATTCAAAACACTCGCACGCACACATACAAACACACCAAGTGTGTCGAGTTTCTTTTGCAGTAATAATTATGTTAATGTGTAGTCGAGTTGCGGTTTAAATTGTACGTAAATTGAATTGATTATCAGCATAGCGACTAGTGTTGTAAAGTGCCGCCGCAAAGTTGCTTATTTTGGGGGCAAAGTAATGACTAAAACGAGCTGCAGTTAATGATGGGGCTATGAACTACACACATTTCTAGCAACAAAGTTCACTTTATGTTATAAGGCTTCAATTTAAGTGGTTTTACATTGAACTAAAGTATCTGGAACTAGCTGCAGTTTATTTCAATTTCTATGCTTCGCATACTTAAGTCAGCATTAGTTTCGCATACTTTGATGTGTTATTAATTCGAAAATGGAGCGTGGAGAATTGTTTTTTTGCTTCTACTATTTCCGCTTGCTCCAATTCTTTGTTGTTGTTCATGAGTAAAGTTAAGCTACGAAGTATGCACGTGATGGGGATAAACTTGAACTCTGCGATTTCTATACATTTTTGCAAAGTTTATGAAATTGCTATTGCGAGCTAGCTGCGAAAGAGAGGGAGAGAAAGAGGCAGGGGGAGACGCAGGGTATTAAATGAAATATTAAGAAAACAAACAACAAACGCCGGCGTAAACCAGAAATCAGAAATCAGACACTAAAAGATTGTGGAGCAGCAGCATGAGAATAAACGCATCTTCCGCTTCCCCTCGATAAAGTTCTCGCCCACATTTCATTTAGCTGCCGCTGCTATTCCTCATCCTGGATCCAGGACGAAGGTGCGCGTTTGCTGCTTGAAACTTGAAACGGGCCAATTTGCTGTACGTGTTTATGGCTTTCAATCTCGATACGATAAAGCAAGAAAAAAAAAAACGTAGTAGGAAATAAAAAGCAGAGCTTCAAATTCGAAACTAATAGCGCTGCAAATCTTCACTGAGACAAAGGTGAGCGTAATTTTCACCTACGCTGCCGACTCACACACTTTTTTTACTACTTACATGTATAGATCTCTATATCTATAACGATTCTTTATACTTGCGCTACGCTACAGTTTGCTAGAATTCATGCATTCTTGGGCTACTAAGAAGTTTTTCATGTTCACGTTCATTTTAAGCTGCAGGCTTGAAGTATGATTGATGTTATACAGTTCTTACTTTTAATCTGTTCATTCAATTTGTAAGGTCCAAATGCAGTTCAGAAATCATCTGCATTTGAAAATGCTGAACTAGTTGCAGTGCTGCTGCTTTAATTTGAACATGAGGGAAACGGCGACTTAGTTAGCAAGCCGCACATACAGTACGTACAATAAGTACTCGCATGTGTGTGTTCTTAAAATACTAAATGTGTATAACTGTGTGGCAGTGGGTGTGTGTGTAGTACATCTGTGTTTCGGTGTATTTACGGGTAGTTGTACAACACTCGTGGAGCAGCTTAAGTATGCGCACCTTTAAGACCCAACCGCAGAGAATTTCAAAATGAAAACGACAAAAACAAAATATATATATGTGGCATGTGTTTCCACAGAAAACCAAAAAGTATATAATGAAAAAGAAAAGCTCATAATATCGAGTTTAATACGCAAACTAAAGAAATGTTAATGGGGAGAAAAAAAAAACAGCTTGGTTGGCAGCTTGTTATTAACATTTTTTTCATTTTTGTTTTTTTTTTTTTTTTTATCTATTTTACTGTTTTTCTCGGCTGTGCGGAAGGTAAAAATCTTCACTGATTAGTTCGAGTTGAGAGCTGAATGTTTGAATGTGCATTAATTATATTATTATTGAAGCACACACACACAGGTGTGGCATGTAGCGTAGAGATTTGCAGTGTTGGACTTACCGAGCAGTGGCACGGCATCGGATGTCGCTGGCATCGTTTCCGCGACCATATTCAGGAAGACTGTGAGCGATAGTAAAATAGTAACTCCTGAAAGTATGCAGCAGAAATTTTATGAGCATTCATCGCGCACACAGCGAGTATTAGTTTGTGTGTGTATGTGTGTGTTTGTGTGTGTATGTGTGTGTGTTAAGGCATTTTTCAACAGAGGGCGACAAAGATAGAGAGAGAGAGAAAGAGAGAGAGAGAGAGAGAGGAGTGTAGAGCATAAATATTATTATTATTATGATGGTTATTGTTATGGAGACTGTGAAGTGTTGCCAGACTGTTTTTGAACTGAGTTTCCTGCGTCGACTGTCGCTGCTTCTCTGTGTGTTTGTTTATGTGACGCTGCTCTGCTGCAATGGATGTGTATGTAGATTGAAAGAGAGAGAGAGAGAGAGAGCGCATATTTGTTTTGAAATTGCAATTGTCGCGCCTTTGTCCCGCTTTTCTTTTTTTCATTTTGTTTTTTTTTTTTGCGCGTTGTTCGCATCAAAAACTACTACCGTATTCTCTGCGCTGAACCTCGAGGTTTTGTTTGGCGTCCGTTGTCCGTTCGCAAATTTCGTGATTGTCACCCAAAAAATGAAACAGTAAAGCCAAACTACGCTTTTCAATAAAAACAATAAAAATACACACACACACACACACACACGAATGCACACCACTTCAACTCGCACACACTCTTGCGTACTCTTGCAACTTATCATTATTTATGGGCAGCTGGCGTTTGTCAGTGAGTGCTTAGTCCTTATCAAAGTTGCTTTGCCGCCTTTCCATACTCAGCACATTTGACTTAAGGGGTCGCCTGACTGTGCACTGAGCACAGCCACTATATTCGAATAATATTGATAAAACTATTTTGTTGTCCATCCTTACATAGTGAAGTAGTAAAGAAAAAAAATAATGACACTTTCCCCAAGACTCAAATTTCTTTAACTAAATATGATTTCATCTGAAAATTGAATTACATTTTTTTCGCCACTTCTAGTTTTGAGTAATAGAATCATTTACCCAAATTCTTGTTGGTTAATATTGTGTACAAATTCTTTCTTTAGCTAGCTCTCAGTTTGTGTTTTGCAGCTTTAGCTTTAGCAACACTTCATGTGTTTCAGTTGAATTGTTGGTAAACTCTAGCATGCTTAAAAGTTACACTAAAAGAAATGGAAAAATCTAGACAACGTTTGGTCTGGTTAACATATTAATCGGGCAGGCAACTAGCAACTACAGTAGTTTTGAATTGCAGCACTGGCGCCATCTAGCGCTCAACGCTGCGTGTAGACGTGTCTGTGTGTGTGCAGTACAGGGTATTTGCGTAGTCGAAGCAGCGCGTTTTGGCGACGTTTTTGTGCTGCGCATATTTTATGTCTTGCTCTTTTGAGGTTATATAAATTATGTCAAAAGTCAGTCCGGGACAGCGGGGGGCAAGAGGGGCGAGCGGCGGAGGCAGCGCCAGGGACAGGGGCGGGGCAGGGGCAGGGGCAGGGGCAGGGGCAGGGGCACAGAGGCCGCCGAAAGTGTCGGGCAAACATAAATTAGCCACAGGGTTTTACGCAAACTTGTCTATTATGCATGAACCACGGCTGGCGGCCCTAATGCGTTTTGCTACACACACGCACACACACACGCACACACACACTCACATGCGCGCATTCGTTGACAGACACGCATGCCGAGGGAGCGGCGGGGCGTTGAGGGGAGAGAGTATATGAACAATTTTTAAAATATGGCATTTTTGTCGGTATTTTTGCTGTTTTGTTTTCGCTTATATTTTTTTTTTTTGTCTTTTTTGTTCGCCCTGACAGCTGCAAGCAAAAGTTTTGCTACGTCTTCTGCTGCTGCTGCTGCTGCTGCTGCTGCTGCTGCTCATAAACGCGATATATTTATCTATATAGAAATGCGTATAGTATAGTATATAGCAGACGCTGACTTTTATATAAATTTTGCTCGCATAGAAGTATTGTGTAAATTTTGACATGCACCATATGCTGCGCGTGTTGAAAGTACGTGATGAGCTTGACGCCAATGTCTATGATGGTCTTTGCGCCACATGCTCGGAATATCGCCCCGGCTCTATAGCTATATATATGTATGTATATATATATATATGAGCTGCCAAGCATTTTGCCACATTTTCGCATAACTTTCCAACGAAATTGGCCAGCGAAATGAGCAACAGCAGTTGCCGCACAACTTGGCCGGCGAATCAACGAGCGAGATCGTCGCAAATTAACATTTAACAACACATTGCCGCAAAATGCCAAACAGCTTTACGCTCTTTTCACATTATTCTCTTTGCTTGCTGTCGTTAAGGTTTTGCAATTAATAAATGCTTGTCTCGGATTGTTATTGTTTTGCATTTGGCATTAGCTGCGGCTTATGACACTGGGCCAGCAAACTTCTAAGCTATGCATGTTGCACTTTTAAGCTTAGGCACAAGTTTACACGAGCATACCCTGTAAGTTGGCGAAACTGCCAGCAGAGTGTGCTCAAGCTGGACTGTTTTAACTACTCAACAGTTATTATTTACCAATTCATTTCATTGCAGTTATTGTAGATTTATCCTTGTTTGGATTATGAGTATTCTAAAAATTCTGTGTGAAGTAAGCACTATTATTATTATTTGTGAAAACTTGCGGGTGCAATTGCTATATTTTTAATAGTAGAATTTACTTTAACTAGCAGCAACTAAGAAAACTTCCTTTTATTCAAAAGAAAGTGCATATTTATTATATAGTTTTAAGTTTAACAAGTCAGTTGAGTAGTAAGTTGTGCTAGACTTTAATTCAGTTAAGTTGATGTCTACTCTGCATGTTTATTTTTTAATACTTTGAGTTCCTTTAAAATGTATTCCAGAAATAAATGTAAGGAGTTTAAAATACTGTTCTCCTGTAGAAAGTCACACTGATTCAATTCCTGAAGATACAATAAAGTTTTGAGGAACAATGACTTATCTAGTGAAAAGTTTTCTAAATAAGAACTCTCATTGCTAGGGTATGTAAGTGTGCGAGCAGCGTAGGCGACTGCCTGGCTGCAGCGAATGCATTAAGATGCAGAATTTGTATATTGTAAATATTTTGTATTTGCGTTTTGTGTGTTTCAGCTGCGCTTCTTGACATGGTTAACAACGTGTATAGAAATACGCTGTGTAGCATATAGAAATAAATATATGTATATATTTGCAGTATAGTGTATGGGACTATGAGGTTCAAGGGGTCAAGGCTTTGTGCTCATTTCAGCAGGCTGTGTGTGCGTCCGTCGTTTTGTCACTTCTCGTTGTCGTCGTCGTCGTCGTCGACGTCGACGTCGTCGTTGAAAGGTGCGGCCCCAGTAGTTGTGCCATATTTTACAGTTTTGCCAGCGCTGACTTTGATTACAAATGATGGCGCCTTCTTTTGTTGTTGCACTCGCTCGCTTTGTTTGACAGCAGCAGCGAGTGAGTGAGTGAGACAGAGCGAGACAGAGAGCGCGCGCGAAAGTTGCCATTGCCAGCGGGCCTTTTGCATATGAGTAGTTAGTCAAGGTTCACCTCGGCGTATACGTAATATGCAGCAGCAAGAATGCGCTTCCGTTTTGACAACTATATACCCTATACAGTCGTGTGTGCGTGTGTCTGTGTGTGTGTGTGTGTTTTGTGTTGACGGAATTTGATTTATAGAGCATGCAAAAGGTTTCTCGGCCTACAGAAAGTCAAACAATTAAATATCGCAACACACACTGTTTTGTTTCTATTATTATTATTTTAGTTTTTGTTTGTTTGTTTGTTTCGTTGTTTCCAAGGGGAAAGGGCATTGTTGTTGTTGCTGATGTTGTTGTGGCTGTTAAGTGTGAGTTGGTTGTTGAAGAAGAGATTGTTGTGGTTTTGCGGGCACTTACCAAGCGATAGCTTCTCACCAGAATCTGGTGGCAGTGTAAAACCTAGCAGTGCCATCGAGGCGATCAACACGCACGGCACAATCAAATTGAAAAAATAGTATAAAGTTTTGCGTCGTATCAAAATGGCGAATGTTATGTCAATATAAGGTTCTGGGCAGCAATTATAGTAGATTTCATTACGTTTACCGGGCACACCTTTAATTTAGGTATTTTTTGGTGGTGTGCAATATATATAGTTATCGGCATATATTCATATTCACATATATATATTTATTGGATATAATTTTGATTGATGGAATGTGGATGGTGGGGGAGGGCCATATGCAGAGAAGAGAAGATGAGAGAATTATTAATTAACAAAGATTAGTATTGCATATCGATATTGTTGCGCATTGTTTGCAGCTACTTCAATTAAATTACTTAAGGCATTCCATCGTTATTGTTATCGCTATCGCTATCGTTATCGACTTAGCGGACGGGCCAACTTACCTAACAAGTCCCATTCGCCGTTGGTTATAAAACTGGAGATGTCGCCACCAGCCTCGTCTTGCAATTGCAGATCCAGCTGTAAGTAAAAAGCAAAAGCAGAAGCATGTGTTAATGCTCGTGTGTCCCCGTACATTATGTGCTTATATAATGTGAATTTAATCCGCATTTGCTCTCTGCTGTTGTTGTTGCTGTTGTTATTCTTTCATTTCTGCTGCTCGCTGGGATTTGTGTCGAGAGTCCGGCAGACTGCGACAAGCTTAAGCTGTTGACCAAAAAGGCTGCAAAATGTAATAATTTTATCACCAAAACAACACACAGATACGATTCGAATACTTCGTACCATCCATATAGGGACACACTAAATACTGCTTAAGCTGCGCTAAAGTCCTCAACAAGACCGCTCAGCGGTTTACCCACAAGTCCAAAACACACACACACACACACACACGCACACTGCTCCATGTGTTAAGCCATACACACATGCACACACACACATGCGCACACTTGAGTTAGATTCCAAAAACTTAGCCCAATTACAAATTGATTTATCGCACTTACACTTAACAACAGTTTATGCGATTTGGTTTTCCGCAAGTTTTATTTTGCCGCCGACAAGAGAGAAAAACACACTTATCTCCAATAAATAACTATGTTTCAGCTAGCCAATTGAATGTTAGACCCGCAAATACCCAGCACACTTACATCATTTAGGGGGCAACAAATAGATTTCAAATACTCGACATATTGATGGCTCTATTTCCTATAAATTGCGGCGAATCAATTTTTAGTGCAATAAAACCAGAGCAATCCTCAGACAATGTTTGCATACTATCGATAACAAGTAATATCGATACATTAGAATAGAAAGCTCTTGTAGAAGTAAAAGTAGCTAAAGTAATTCTCTTGTATAAAGAAGTGAATGTCTCTCAATTCAATTTGCACAGTTTTGAAGACAAATATCGACTGCAAATATGTATTTATGCCACATCTCCAACTCGTTTACCAGACAACAAAGGACACTGTGTACGGCTGGCGAGCCTCGCAAATGTAGAACATGGCTGTGGAGCAAGGAGCATCATTCAATTCGCGCGTCATCGGGCTGTTGCTGTTGTAGACCAAGTGATCGCAGTGCTCGTTATTGCCGGCATTATCGGGCTGCCCTGGGGCCCAGGCGCGGATCGTTAGAGGGTTGCCATTCGCGAACCAAACGTGCTGACCCTGTTGGGCCAGATCGGTGCCCGAAGTCCAATACTTGTTGGGATAGCCGAAGGAGTTCAGGTAATTTTTGATCGCCTGCCATTCCTGTGTTGTCTCCAAACTGATCAAATTCGCATCCATGCTGCGGCAAGCTTCAAAGGCAGCAAACCAGTTGGCCTTGGCACTGTTCTCAACATAGTAGTATTCATTGCCGATTTGCACAAAGCGCCCAGTCTTCAAATCCGTAGCACCTGCATACAGTGTTGTCTATAGATTAGCTATTGAGTTATGGCCTCGTCGCCACTCACCTTCCTTGATGGTGGGCGTGATTGTGTGTGCCAGACTTATGGCAAGCCAGGCGAACAGGCTGAGGAAGCGCACCAAATTCTTGAACATTTTTGTATTCACTTTTGAATGAATTTAGCTTCAGAGCGGTGCAGAGTTCTTTTATAGAGACGCCTGCTACTCGAAATTTATCTTTCACTTTTACGTAGCGTTCTTTCACTTGCGCTTATCTGTCGAACATGCAATTAAGTTGTACATCTTTCAATTTGAATGCTTCGATAAGCCAGCTTATCAGCACATGCATTCCTTTGGCTGATTATAGAGTTTTTAATAAACATTGAACTCTTCAACTGCGTTTACGAAGCGCACAATTTGTAAATGCATCACTTATAGTTAGTCGAAGCAACTGCGATTTAGAGTATTCTCCTAAGCAAGTAGTTTGGTTCAAAGTTGATCACACAGCTTAAAGAAATACAGGGTATTTAGGTAGAAGCACACACGTAGTGCTAAATCAGGGTGTGCACTACATATGTCCGTAACTGTAGTATCATTATGTCTTTTGCTGCCCACAATGCTGTCATTTTGTCAATAAAAACTCATATAAAACTCACGCATAACTTTTGCGGGTGTGAGCGTGTGTGTGTGCTTAAGTGTGTGTATGTGTGTGTGTGTGTGTGTGTAACTTGTACAGTTCGGAAAACAAACAAAAAATCGCTTTTCTTACTTGTTTTGCGCTCATCTTTGGGGCAGGGCAAATACAAGTATATTTCGTGTTTTCTTTTTTCTTTTCGCTGCCGTTTTTTGTTTTTTTTTTTTGTTTTTTTTTTTTGATATTCCAACATAGCATACTCGTTGTCCAATGGGCGTCATTTGGCTGTTTAGTTTGCTCTTTAGATATATATTTGTATATAGTATGTGCAGGATGTGTGAGGGTCACGAGCAGAGGAAGAACAAGTAGAAGAAGAAGCGACTCAACTCGAACTGGGGTTGATAAAACTTTTCTCATTTAAATGTTCCAAACAAAAGAGGGCGCTAGACAAACAGCATCTCTTTCGCTTTGTGCAAATCAAGTCAAAGTCAAAAAGTGTTAATGTAGTTGTAAGCAAACACACACACACACACACAAACACACATGTATAGACAGATACACTGAAACACGCAGAACTTAATTGTAGCTGTGCTTGCTGAAATTCATTTATTTATTTAGCTTTTTTTCTTGAGTACGTCTTGGAAATTGCCAAAATGAAATCCAAATAGTCTAGCAAGAGCCTCATAAATAGAAGATTTCTAATTAAAACTATTTAACTTTCACTGTGTGCATGTGAGCGAGCGATTGTCACTCATAATTAGATTTGCATTTGCTCAACGGATTTCACTTCACAATGCTGCTGATGATATGTCAACACTAAATGTACGCAATGCCATTCGATGACTTAATGAGTGCACTCATCCATGCTGTCGCCAGTCATAAATCAATTTGTTAACTATATCGCAACGGGTGGACGAAACCGAACTCATTTTATAGATACAATGAACTCGTCTCAACTGTTCATCAGTAGCGCATATATCTGTTATTTTTGTTCCAACGAACTTTAGTTTTGTCTATGATTTAATGTGAATGTTAATCTGTTTGGTTGCTCCTCTAACACAGCGACGACAACTTGAAAATTGAGCCACTCTCGAGTTCTTCAAGTGCATTTAAATTAGCTTTATATTTTAGTTCTTTTTTTTCGTGCCAGTTTTCCCCTCGTTTTTGATGCAAAATTATCTCAGCTAGTTAAGCTTTGATCTGCAGTGCTGCGATGCTAAGCAGTTGCTTTTAAATAAACATAAATATTTAATTTTAGTGTCAACTATTAAACGTACTGGGGAAGGGCTGCTAGTTTGCTTAATGGCTTTTGTTGTGCGCGTTAAAAAAGTGATGCAACATTTTGGTCTTTCTTGTGTTTTGTTATGGTTTTTTCTCTTTCTTTTGCTGTTGTTGTTGTTGCTGTTGCTGTTTTTTGCGGCCCCTTGGCGCCAATTTCCCTATTTTCGTTTTATGGCCAGAAGGGCGTGCGCTGCTTCGACTGCGCTGAGCTGCGAGCTTCATTAAAAATTGAGGCACCCGCAGACAGGACTTTTACTTTGCCTGCCAACTGATATTATGATGTTATGACTCCTTCCCATCGCCCCTTTGCGCTGCAGAAATATGCAAAAATACATTTGGCTGGCCGGAATTGCTTAAGCTTAAGCTCAATGCAATTGGGCGGCTGGTATATATCAAAAATATATATCTAATTAACTTGATATGGTGCAATCAAATGGCCTTTGCTCTAGCTATTTGGCGTTTACAGTTTAGAGGCAGTGAAATGCCTGGAAAATTAATGGACGTAAACAAAAGTGTGTTTAAGTGATAAGATAAAAGTTATGGCCACAATAAACCTGACGAATGGCTCACTGTATTCATGAGGCATGGCACAAAAAAGCGCTATACTCTTCACCCCCAAAACTTGCGTGCAGTGTTAAGTGCAGAAGAAGAAGGTTTTGGCCACAGTAGAGATTTTTATGGCAAGCCATTTATTGCAGTTTTTCCCTTCGATGAGCGTTGAGAGTTTTTATTAATTCTCTTAGATTTTTGAAAAGCACAAGTTGCATAAAATAGTGTTGTATTCGAACATCGAGCTTAGATATTTTAAATAAAGAGCTATCTGCTTTTAAGAATTTTCATAAGATCTGGCAATATTTGATGAATTTATATGCGGCAAACTTTGCCAATCAATGGCCATTTAAAATCAGTTTGCAAAAGTAGTTGGTCCTTGCTAATTCATTTCAAATTGTGTTTTCACCTGTCGCCGCCAAGTTTTATTCAGCTGAGAGTAGGCAAATGAAAGAACGATTTGGCGGAAGACAAGACAAGACATTGAGTAGCGTGTTGTGTATTAAAACTGTCGCTGATTAACCCAAGACGACTTTTATTTGTTGGCCGACCCTAGCTTAACCATTTTTCCTTTCCTTCTCTTTCTTTCACTTTTTTTCCTGCGTAACCCATTTAACTGTCACAGCCACTGGGCCACACACACACACACACGCACAAAAGCCGTGCGGGGACGAGGGAGCGAAGTTGTGTGACAGCAGCCACTCAATAAACTTGAGCACGTAAAGTTTTTGCATCAACATAAAAATAAAACTCAAGTCGTTGGCAGCGCACAATTTGCTAAGCTGCGTTTACCTATTTTGGTATTTTTGGTACTTTGGTATTTTGCGCCCCGACCCCGGCCAAGGTGCGGGGGGAGGTCAAGGGGTTAAGAGCGTCGGGTTAACGTTAACTGGCAAGTGGGAACTGCGTACCGGGTACTGGATACCAGCTGCTGCCGTCGCACTTACGCAGTTTTAAAGTTTCGCTTTTTGTGCGCTGCCAAATTTGCCGTTGACATTGACGACGTCATTCTCACTGGCCTGCTTTTGGCCAGAAACGTAAAAAAACTTCTCATATTACATAATTTGCTTTAATCACTCACTAAAGCTGCATATTGTTGTTATGACTTTCGGGTTGTCGGGCTCTCAACCTTCTAAGGAGTATATTAAAATCATTAAGTGGATTATAGCCAGGAGCTATAAATAATCAAACTTTCATCTATATATTGCTCCGAGATTAACTGCAAAGATTTGATTTTACATTTGCTTTATGATTTTCATACTAAAATCAATGAAAACTGCATTGCGAATGCTAATAATAATGTTAATAGGAATGCCAATGTTCATCTTAATGCTAAGTTAAAACACAATCCTAATAGTAATATAATAATAATAATAATGATTATTTTCACTGCGAAGATTTGCTTTGACATTTGCTTCATGATTTTTATACCAAAATCAATGCAAACGCTAATGAAAACTGCAATGCGAATGCTAATTATAATATCAATGACAATGTAAATGTTGATGTTAATGCTACGTAAAAACACAATCCTAATAGTAATGCAATAATTTGAAAAATTGCTGCAAAGATTTGCATCATGATTTTTATACCAACATCAATGCAAACGCTAATGAAAACTCCAATGCTAATAATAATATTAATGACACTGTTAATGTTGATGTTAATTTTAAGTAAAAACACATGCGTAGTAGTATTGTAATAATTTGAAAAATAATCATATTAATGACAATGCTAATGAAGATCGTAATGAGAATAATAATAATGAATTGTCTGCTTGCAAAGAACAACTTTTCTATTGGCAGAAAGAGTAAATGAAGCTGCTAATTGCCATAGACTTTCTTCAGCCAATAAGAATGCAAATACTTGTGCTAATGGTGGCCATCAAGCATTGAGGGATGATTGAGGAACCGCAGTAAGTTCAATTAAATGCAAATCAGCGTCAGAAGTGTTGCTAAGTGCATATTTGATAGGCAAAGTATTATCGAATCGCACTCAACGCTTTACGTATCAAAGGAATGCAAGCAGTCAACTAGTCATCAACGCAATCATCATCAAAGCGCCATCATCATCATCAGCATCGGCATCGGCATCGGCATCAGGGTTGTCATTATCATTGACGTAGTCATCATTTAGCTGGCAGGCAGAATTAATCGCCAGCGCGGCAACGCCATCGCAATCGACTTTGGTGAGAAGTTCGCTCTTGATGGAAGCGAGTGTGTGTGTGTGTGTGTGTGTTGGGGTTAGGCAACAAGGGGCGGGGGAGGGGAGCGAGCGTAAAGAATGGCAAATGGATTGAGGCTCAGAGATTTTGTGCTGCACAGATAAGCACTTACGACGCAGCCAGGGCCATTGTCAAAAAGTTTTAGCGATTTCGAATGGCGCTGCCTCGGCAAACTACTTGTCATCTGCCCGCTGGTGTTATACGAGGTAGACAAAGCGCCAAGCGGCGACGGGGGGCGGTGGGGTAGTGCGGCAAGCGAGGCAAGGACAAGCGGGTCCTTCGACCAGTATCTATCTGTGTGCTCGCTCAGCTTAGCCTTTGTCTCAGTTACAGTTGAACTGACATTGAATTAATTGCAATTGCTTTAGTGCTGCGCTCCGACGTGCGGGGGACAGCGGCAGACAGAGAGAGAGAGAGAGAGAGCGAGAGCGTCAGAGTGCGAAGATGGAGACGAAGAGGAATGAAGCAGCACTTGATGTTTACACTGCTCGACAGCGACAAAGCCAATAACAGTTGCCAGCCACTGTAATGGCAGGAGGCAAGAAACTGTTTGCCGCATTTGTAGCAACAGCAGCTCGATAACATCTCGAGCAATAACTGTTACACTAAACGTTATAGTAACTGTTTTGGGGCTACAGCAGTGAGCAGACTTCAATACTAATAACTGGCCAGTGGAAGAGTTTAAAAGCCACCACGATGCGCTGCTATCACAATATCAAGTATAAACGAAGTAAAGAGTAAGACAGTGGCCGTTACTGTGGCAAATACCAGTAGTTATACGATAAATTCCAGCACAGTCACAGTTGTAGTTAATCGCAGTCACTTGCAATATATATTACGACGTGCTTTGACAGTGACTGCAAGCAGTAACTGTTGACAGCAAAGAAATGCAGCGAAATAGTAGCAGTAAAAGTAAAACAGACAGTTGGTTCTTTTGCAACACTACAAAATAATAAAAGTGACTGTTCACGTTACTGCAACGTGCAAACAGGCACTGCAATAACATTAAATCAGCAACGTAACATGCACAATTATGGCAACGGCCTGCTAAAAGTAAAAGCTGTTGTAAAACCTGTGAAACATACCATTAACAGCAACAGTAACATTAACAGCAGCGAGCCAACCTTAACAGCTAATTAACATAGCAATGTTGTAAGAGCAACAAGAAATCACAGTTACTGTTCACAGCTCAGTTGGCCACTAATGCAGTGTAAATGGAGTTTCGAGGACACTACGTAATGCCACCCAAAATGGGAGGACGCCACGCCCAGCAGAAATAATTAATTTATGTAAATAAGCCTTTGGTGCAGCAAAGACGAAGATGCGGGCGCCCCAAAAGTGTTGGCTAACCAAGCCAGAGCTTGCGGAATTCGCGCTGCATTTGAAAACAATTAAATTTTCGGGGCGCAAAGTCTTTTGTGGCAACGGCGCAAGCCTCCTGCCACCTGCCACCTGCCTCCTGCCGTCCCCCTGGCAGACGGCCCAACTAATGCATTCGCAATGCGCCGCGGCAAAGGAAATGAAATGCAAAGAAAGCTAGCGAGCGAGCGCGTCGAGGTTGCTGCCAGAGTGAGTGAGTGAGTGGTGCGACGAGTACTCGGACTTATCAAAGTGCCAGCGTACCGGGCACTGAGTACATATTTTTGATGACACTTATTACTGCAGTGGACAGCCGTGGGCTGGCTGCAGCATCGGCCACAGCTTCAGCTTGGCCACTCAAGGTCGCGTCTGGACAGGCGCAACTTGTCGCATATTTATTTAGTTGGCCAAAAGGGGGGCTGAAATATAAATGCATATAGAAAAATGCCTGGGAAAGTCACTCGACAGCAGTTGCACTCCAAAGCACTCGTGTGATACCCTAACAAAGAGTAAATATATATATGGCATAAAACCTGCCTGCTCAGCTGTCATACATCGTCCTGTTTAACACACTTGATTTGTTGCCTAATTGTATTTCGCTGGCGATTACTTGGACTTGGACTCCGTGTTAGCGTATTGCGCTGTCGTTGTGGTGCTTGCTTATTTCCATTTGATTGCTGGGAGTTTTACCTTGAATCTAGCTAACTTGGATGCAGTTTCACGTCCAGAAATTTGTTTACTTCGCCCAGCTATGCGCTATTTACTTAACAACCTCTCTGCTGTTGACGTTGTCCTTGTTGCTGTTGTTGTTGTGCCTCCTACTTCTCGTTGTTGGTTGTTGGTTGATTATTGTTGTTGTTGCTGGTTTATTTGCAATTTGCATACACTTTTCTTCTTGTACTCGTAATTGGGTAATTTAAATTTTGTTTGAAGTTTTGCACAACATTTCTTCAGTGTTTGTTTCGTCTCTTTGTTCGTTACGAAATGCAAGCAAACTCGACGGTAAAGCCAAGGCTACTATTTATACTATCTAAAGCACTCGCTTGCTCTCTCTCTCGCTTTGCTTCTCATTGTTGAGTCCAAATCAAATTCTTTTGTATGGCCCATTGCAAAGGCATTATCAATCAATTGAAGTACTATCTGCGCTTTGCCAAAGCAGATAAATCAAAGTGAGGCAGCTTAGTCGCAGCCATAGTGGGATTAATGCTATGTTTGCTCAAGCATGAGCACATTTCTGTTAAGCAAATGTCATTACAGGGCCACACAAA
This sequence comes from Drosophila rubida, assembly GCA_035046165.1. Classification (NCBI taxonomy): domain Eukaryota; kingdom Metazoa; phylum Arthropoda; class Insecta; order Diptera; family Drosophilidae; genus Drosophila; species Drosophila rubida. Next base: position 9,186,924 of record JAWNOF010000023.1, on the reverse strand, counting down.
AGAGTCTCTACTTCTACACAAAACTCATCTTTAATTTTGCAATCGAATAATGCTGACCTGCAGCCTCAATTAGGTCCACGTGGCGTATGCGTAATATGTGATTTACAGATTACTCATACGCAGCGGGGTCCAATTGTCAACTAAATCGAATTGAAATCTAATCAAAATCATTTTTTTAATGCATTCCTTTTTGTGCTGTTAAAATTGAATAGCAAAATAATTATTTTCAGTCTTTATGCTGGACGACAACAGCAGCGACGCGAAGAAGCAGAAGATGACGCAGAGGAACAGCAACAATGCTAACAACAATGGCAACAGCTGTAAGTAAGTGGCTAAGTGAGTATGGCCAAGAGTGCTTATTTGTTCAAGTGCGCTTGAATGAGAATAGCATGAGAACAGCAGCAGCAGCAGTGTCGCAAAAGCAGATGCAGCAGAAGACGACAAAGAATAGCAAGAGCTAGCAAGGACTAAGAGCAGGACGAGCAGGAGCGGGCGCTGGGGGAGGCGACGAAACAAAAGTGACAGTAAAACGTTGTAGGCTAAAAGAATGCTACGAAATTATAACCAACAGTCGCTAGCTCGTCCCACACTCATCACACTTGTCTGGCGTGAGAATGACACCCCAATGACCGGCTGCATAACGTTGACTACACTGGCCAACACACAAAATGTTTGTAGTGTTGCTGCGAGTGAATCGCTCGCAGAACATGAAAAAGTATTTTGAAATATCAGAGTAAGGCTTATATGAAGCTGCTTACAGACGTTTGTGTTTAAATGCATGTATACTTTTAATCAAATTATTACTAGAACGAATTGCTTAAATTAAGGTTTTGCATTTGCAATAAATCAGACTGCATTTGAGACGCTTACGTAAAATGTGTTAAGTGTAATTCAAAGACTGCATTTGGTCAGATCAACAAATTGATTAGATTTGTGTTTGCGAAAGTTTTTGCAAAGTAATTGCGTAGACACAATTGAGCCTGATATGCCTTAATCACAACCCTAGCAAAGGCAACAAATTAAGAGCTAAACAACATGGAAGCAAATGCTGTTGAGTGCCGAGCAGATCGGAGTGTATTTCTTGCTGGTATGTTTCGATATGATGGTTTGGACTGGAAATAGTTTGAAGAGTTGCAAAGTCACTGGCAAACATTCTGTGTTGTCGTCCAGAAATTATGTTTGTCGAGCTAAAAGCGACAATTTGGCTACGACAATGACTTAAGGAGGTCCTTAGCCCAGCACAATGGCCCAACAACAGCAACAGCAACATGAACAAAATAAAAATGTAAATGAATGGAACGGAGGGGAAAATAAAACTGAAATTGAAATTGCATCAAGTTTGCCAACTAACTGTGTCTTTCTCTCTGTCTGACTGTGCCTAGAAAATGCGCACACAAAGTTGTTTATGACACATTTGGCATGTCAACATTTTGGTTGCTGTTCGCTCGGTTTCCCGGCCCCTCTTGCCACCATGCCACACCTCCATACTGCTTGCTGGCCACTGCCAACTGGCATTGTTTGTGCCCCAGCATTTTTGCATCGAAAGAATGAATACATGCTCGTGCTCGAACTTGCAGTCGTCGTAGTAACTGGCACAACGGCATAGCACAAGCAGTTGGCTGTTCAAATAAAACGAATTGCATTTTATACGAACACATTCTGTTTGCATGTTGCATTTATTGGTGTGCAAACAGCAAGCAGTAAAACAGCAACAATGCGAATAAAACATAACACAAACGTTGACTTCACTCAGGTGCATGTGTGTGCTTGTGTGTGTGTGTGCCAAATTGTTGTTTGCCTTCGAAAATTTAATTACTCCGCTCACTTTCATCAATAAATCAAAACTAGCAGTCGCAAATATTTGAGCACAAATACTTTGTAAATATTGCATATGCGATTTTAATATGTTGATCTTGTGAATTGCCCGTCTGCTTGTTTCCACATCAATGCAATTCGCTCGGTGTCAATGACTCGCAAGCCGCATCAATGCGCGCCAAATGCAGCTGAAGAACAAATAAATCCCTTTGATGCTGCAACCTTATTGTTCTATCGATTTTAGAGTCTACTTCCTTTCAAATACCAGCAAATTTTTAAGGAAAAACTAAAGCCTTTTTTGATGCAAGAGTTTGCCTCATTGTTGCAATTGTTATGCAATAATATCAAATTTAAAATATTACTTTGAAAAAGAATATTTTTTGTAGCAAAGCATTGCCAATTAGACAATAGAGAGATGAACAAATGTGTTGCTTGCTTTTTCGCAAAAATTTTGCTTTATTGATAGCAATGTTATCGATAGTAAATGCTACAAAGTTTGCAGGGGTGCTGTGAAAATTGAAATTCTAACAAATTTACAATAAAAAATCAAATATTTTTTGTTGCCAATTAGACAATAGAGAGATAATCAAATGTGCTGCTTGCTTTTTGTCAAAATTTAGCTTTATCGATAGCAATGTTATCGATAGCATATGATCAAATGTTGTCGAGTAAAACTGTGCACAGCTGACTGACTGAGTTTATATTAAGCGGATTTTAGTGGCTGCTGCAGCTTTGAGTTTGCCTTGGACTATGTTGGGCTCCCCTCCCACTCTTGCCGAATCGCTGCCAAGGACTTAATGACTGTTTTGTTGGCGCCACAGAGCGCAGAGCGTCAGTGATAGGGATTGGGACTGGGATTGGGATGGAGCTGCCTCTGATGTTCGGATGGGCAAACAAAAGGGGTAGATGATGATGGCTAGATGATGCCAGCAGGCTGGCAGTCATGGCGTATAGTTGCAGCCTCTATTTCCTGTCATCGCACAGTTCGTCCTGCTACCGCCCGCCTCCCCGTTCTCTCTCTCTCTCTCTCTCTCTCTCTCCGTCTCTGTGCGGCTCCGACAATCGTCGTCGACCGTTGTCCGTTGTAGGTTCTCCGGCTGTCCACTGCTGTCTGATGCTTTTTGTCAGTATTTCAGTGCAGCTGCAGCATTTAACTATAAGTAAAAGTTTTGCTGGTTGCGCCTGATTACTTGCCACCCATTTGCAGAGCGAGTCGGCCGAGTCGCACACAGATAGTGCGCAAGAGGGAGACGGCATGCGAGTGAGCTGAGTTTGCCTTGGTTTTAGCTGCTGCCGTTGCCTTCGATGGCATTTGCCGAGCGCGCTGCGGCAAAAGACAATAGCAATGTCCCTGCTTGCCTCTGCTCCTTGCTGCGCCTCGCACACTTCATGCCATCTCGCCTTCCATCCTGTCGCCCTATCTTGGCTGCCTTGTTCCGTTTATTTTTTTTTTTTACATTTCTTTTTTTTTTTTTTTTTGGTGCTGCTGGAAAAAGTCAGTGTAAATTATGAAAATACTCGTTCCTCGTAATTTGTGGAGCCTCTCTCTCTCTGTGTGTGTGTGTGTGTGTGTGTGTGTGTTGCTCTCCCGCTCTGGCAGCAAGTTTTCACTTTTTGCTTTACGGCATTTTCTTCTTGTTCTTGCGCTGCTTCTGCCGGCGTTCTTTTCCCTTACTTGTGCTATTATAATTTTCTCTGTCACATTAAAATGCGGTTGAAATGAGCAGGAAATGCGCGCGAATTCTACTAACCCAGATAATCTCGGGGCTGATTTAAGCATTTTCGCATTCACGTTTTTAACTGTTGAAGCAGCAGCAACAACAACTATCATAATGTATGCCTCCTATGCTTTCGCTTAATTTTCTGCAGTTGTTTTTTTGCATTCGTTTTGGTTGTTTTAAAACATTCTGCACTTTTCATAATTTTCAATTTGGTTTGTTGCCACTGTTGTTGTTGTTGCGGGTTTTTGCGGCAACGCTTTTTAATTTAATGCAACATGCAATTATGCGCAGCCATCTTCGGGCTGCCGCCCACTAATTAGCCGCCGCAACGTCCGCGGGGGGCGGGGAGGTGGCGTCGCGTGGGCTTTTGTTGTGACGCGGCACACGCGGCGTATGTGTAATAAAAACGCCTTGCTTTCGGCTTTTAGCGTGAGCGTGTGATATAACAACTAATCTCTTCGCCATCGCGCACTCCCTCTCCCTCTCCCTCTTCCCCCCTCCCCCTCTCTCACTCTCTCTACGCGAAAAAGTTGCGCATTGCAATTGGGAGGGCGTTAAAAGTGTGTTTTGAGGCCCGCAGTGCTCGCTGCGCTCGGGCGGAAACCCGTGCAAAGTCCTTTGTTGGCTTATTTATTTATTCAGTTAGCCGATTGAGGCCTGCAGTGTTCCATGCACAGTTTCTTTTGCTTTGGCCGTGGTCAGTGCTGACATTGCTGACGTTGCTGATGCTGGCGGGCTGCAGCAAGTCCGAAGCCAAAACTATTTCACTTTCAAACAACTCGAATTAAGTGCAAACAAATGAAAAATCTCGATGGATATTGTCAGTTCTAAAAGCATTTCAACTGCGCTGCACAAGTGTCGAGAGCCATGTTGCTTAATGCATAAAATATTTGGCAGTAAAAGCAGGCACAATAATGACTGAACATTAGGCCGATTTAATAATGACTGCTGTGTGCATGAAAATTGCTTCAAATAATCTAGGAAAAGTACTAGAATATGTATTTGTATATGCAGCGGCTTAACACGATAGTTCAAGTGTTTGACATTGAATAGTATAGCTCTAAAATAAAGTGTTGCAAACTAGTGTCAAGAATTGAGTTATAAATTTGCGTTCGAAAACGTTGCTGGCAAGTGTAAGACCAATGTATAGAAATTATTTCTACTTTTATAGCTGGCTGCTGTTAGATTAGTGTTTCAGAAGAAGGACAACGCGAAAAAAGCAAGTGAAAGTTCTGGAAATTGTAATGCAATGTGTGATTTAGCGACTGTTTGAAGCAACACTTTGTATTTCAAATTCTATAGCATACTTATCAGCGCTGCAAGTAAACAAACAACAGTTGAGATTTTGATTGAAGTGATTGCATTTGAATAAGGATATTCATAGCGTTGCCAGAATTGCGTTCAGTGGTTCAGTTATCGCCTTAATTGGAGTGTTAAGTAGTGCAGGCAATAGCCGCAATTGAGACGATAATTTGCAGCTGCTCAATGCAGGCCACATGGAGAACTGTAGGAGCTGGCATGTTGTACGAGTAGTCGTAGATAATGCCGATTGCAGCCCGTAGCTTTCATGGATATATTGATTAGTGCGCAGCACGCAGTGGACATGTTCCGGCATAAGTGTTCGGCTAAGGCGAACGCATAATGCTAAAAGGCCAAATGAACTGACCAGCAGAGGCAGAGGCAGAGGCAGAGCAAGGCAAGGCAAGGCAAAGCAAGACAAGGCAGGCACGATTGCACGGTAAGTGGCAGCGGTGACCCAACGGTCCTTTTACTGCCAAAAAAGACTCCAGAGAGACATGGGGAAAAAGTGCGGAGAATGGGCGAAACAAGGGACAACAGCGTGTTTGGCCATCTATTATGAGGAGTCAAGCACGTCCGGCCCAGAGCACTGGCCCTCATGCCGTTGTAATTTGTGCGTACTTTACGAGCCGCTGTTTGTCGACTATTCCCCAACAGCAGCAGCAGTTGGAGCAGCAGTCGGAGCAGCAGCTGACCCTTTGCGTCCAAGCCGAAGCTGAAGCAACGGCAGCAACAACATTGTGTATTGTAAACCTTTTAAGGCACTCTGTATTAGCTGCTGCTGTGTCCCGCTGTTCCGCTGTCCCGCTGCATAAGTCGCAGTTCAAGTAATCCCCGCCTTTGCACCCAGATCAAGCTTATTAGGCACTATCTCTGTCCCCTCCTCTCTATCTCGCTCTCTCTTGCTGAGTCGGTCAAGCAAGCGAAATATGCGTCTCTTGTGTGTGTGTGTGTGTCCGCTATAATTCTCAACAGTTTCTTGCTCATTTCGCTTCCTTCTTAAAGTAGACAATACCCCCATAATTCTCAGACAGCTTCCTGCCGGGGAAGGGGGGTGGGTGCCTCGTTCATTTTAAAGGCAGCGCCGCTTTAAGTTTGCTCAGTCGGAAGTAAGCGTATATACGATTGAATGCGATCACTTGAGTAGTCTGTTCTGCTGATAAATTCTTGATGATTAAGCCAATGTCTTGATTGAACAAATGGTTTGGAATCGCTTCTAAGTTTTGCTTGCTTTCATTATTAACTTAATAGATTGCTATATGCCAAAAATATCTGTCAGTAAATTCTATTCAATTGACGATCATTCGATGGATTATCTATGTGATTAGCAGAGCTTTTTATCCGAATGCAAAACAAAAAGTTGATGAATTGAGTTGCGGTTTGTGGATTTCAAATAAACTGCAATGAGTCGACACGTTTGCAGATCCTGCATACAACACGTGGGGCAACAGTTGACATCGAAACAATGTACAACAAATGAACTAATCCGCGCTAATGGTGCCCAGTCGGATTTGCAGTCGCATTCCCGCCACAGTTCACATTCCTGTGCACACAATCGGAGAGTTTTGTGATTCCGAAAAGCAACGTTCGTTTCGATAAATTTAGCTGTCGCCACAGAAACACGCACAAGCACACGAAAACACTCGAATATCACAGATGGGCAGCCGAGTCGAGCCCATAAGTGGGCAGCCCCGTCTATGAAGTGGCAACGTCATTGCCATGATGAGCATGAGTATGAGCAGTTGCGAGCACTATGAGAATCAGCATGAGCTTGAGCACGGCCATGGGACTGAGGCTGAGAATGCGAATGTGACTGTGAATGTGCCGAGATGAGATGACTAGATGAGCATAAAGACCTGCTACAGCTTCCAGCACTCTGCTTGCTTCCCATTCCCCCTTCGTCTCCACCCAACTCCAACTCCAGGCTCTGCTGCTGCTGCTGCTGCTGCTGTTGGGGCCATTTTTGCATTTCACTTTTACAGATTTGGCACTCAACGTCATTGAGCCATTTGCACAAAACACACTTTTGACATCACACGCAAAAAAAGAACGGAATGTTCTTGCAACGTTCCGCTGATCGACTCACGAAATACCCTCATTTTATAAACTGTATTCATTGTTTATAATTATAATTTTCATCGATCTTGAAGTCGCTTAAATTGTAATCATCATTTGTTGCATTACGGAAATTGTACAACAAAAATCTGATAACATTTATTAACAACTATTGTCAACAAGTGGCGTGATTTTATTGACCATAAACGCTGCTAACTAGTCGTTCTTTGGATTCAATGCTTTAATAGTTTTCTTTAAACATTAGCTGCCACTTTTTGATAATAGAATTGAAAGTCCCACTACAACATTTTTAAAGTTTCGGCAGCTGATATTTAACTTCGTCCAGAAACTTCAAGCTGTGTTGTGGAATAATTGCAGTAATTCCATTTTCACTGTTTACAAAACAAGCCTTAAATAATATTGCACACACATCCTTGGTAATAATAAAAAGCCAAAAATAAACAATTATTGCCAGCATAAACCCAACAAAATACAAAACCAAATAAATTTTACACACGATTGTATTATTAAAGCAGGTAATTTGATATACTGAAGCCAGAAAAGCGGAAAACCAACTCGCATTTAGCAAATTTCAATAATTATTTGTATTTTAAACAAGAGTGAAATTATTTATATTTTAAGCAAGATGAAAATCGATACGAAATGTTATCCCAAATTAGTTAAAGCTAGTATTACGAATTTTTGCTGTAAATCTTTGTATACTCTTTTCAAATGCAAATAGAAATACTATTTATTCATCGGCAGTAAAAGACAAACGAGACTTGAAAATAGTAACAGCTGAGTGCAGGGTATAGAGGAAGGCAGCAGCGAGTAGCATGTAGACGCGGCTAAATGCAGATGCGATGAGTTGGGATGACTGTGGACGGATGGCTCGAGGGTTGGCCACTGAAGCTGGCAGAGACTATGTGTGGCAGAGACAGAGGGATTGAGATTTGGGTTATGGCTGAAGTTGGGCGCACACACAAGGCGAGGGAAACGGGGTCGCGTCGCTACACAGCAACCTAGCTCCATCTACATAGTTGCCCCTTTTTGTGTCTGGCCCGACGAACTGTCTGACAGCTTTACTTTGCGCTTCGCCACGTGTCGCGTCGCGCCGTCTGCCACAGTCTGGGTGACATTAACGCGTCGCAAGCCCGAAGACTACAAATTTGATTGCAATTAGTTAAGAATGTGACAGCGTGGCAGGCGGGAGGTGGAAGTGGAAAATTGCGAGTATTCGAAAGCAATTAAAAGCTTTGTCAATAACTTTGGCCAAAGGATTTATTGAATCAACTTTGGCGCTGTCATTTTTGAACAAGGGGGCGCCAAAGTCAGCTCAAATTGAAATGGCGGCAGATTGACGTTGCGTTGCGTTGCGTTGCCAACTGATTATCAAGCTGGGACCGAGGCTGAGCCGAACGCAGCCCAAGCCTGAGGTCGTGGTGGTTGTTGGTGGTGATTGAGGGGAGCATGACAGCATTTTGGGCGAACATTATGCATATTGATTTAAGCAGTCGACTTTATCAACTGACACGCACTGACTGACGCACGCCCACTGACAATTGACAAACAATAGACAGCGAACTTGTTGTTGCCACCTGGCTGACTGCCACCTGCCAACTGCCAGCTGCCACGTCTGGGCGTGACGGGCGGCGGGGAGAAGGGCGAGCGATTAGTTTATGCCGTCGCCAGTTGATAAATGCGATATTTACGTTCCATATTAAAATGTTTGACAGCCCAAGTCAAGCCCGAGTGCCTCCATCGCCCTCGCCCTTCGCTGCGTCTCCCTTTTTCACTACATTGACCAGCTGTGCCCATGTCCTGGCCGTATCCTGCACTGCTCGATGCTCCAACTAACCGGCGGGGCGGGAACGCGAACGCGAACGGGAGCGGGAGCGGGAGCGGGAACGGCAGTTTCATAAAGCCTGAGCGAAAAGTTTGGCTTGCGGCTTTGTTGCTGCGTCCCCTCAAAAAACTCGACGTATTTATTTTTGATTAACTTTCTCGTTTATTGTTTCGCTTATACAAAAAAAAAGAGAAAGAGAGAGAGAGAGAGAGAGAGAGAGAGAGAGAGCGAAAAAGCAGCAACAACAGTGGCAGTGTGGGAAGGCGGAAAAACAATAAGGTTATTCACAGTTTCGCAAAAAGCTTTTTAACTATGGTTTCACTTCATTCGGAAAATTTAATATGTACTCGCATGCTACCAGAGACTCGTCCCCTCCCCTCCCCTCGGCTACCCTCCCTTGCAATGGCTCTAATCCAAACAGCGCTTTAAGCGTAATCGTTTTGCGCTGTAATTTCACACGAGAACGCCTTAAAGTTGGCCAACAACGTTTTGCGGCTGTTCGGGGAATTTATTGGCTGAAGAAGGTGCCGTTGATTGATGCTTTATGAGCGTTTTATGAAATGGGTAGCCAGCAATTTTGATAAATTTGCATTTCGATTGTGCTGTCATCGATAGCCGATGAATAGCACTGCGTCCCCCACTTGACAGGCTATCAAACGCTGGCTAAAAATAAGCATAAAGCAAAGCCAACGAACGCAGCGTCCACATTATAAAGGCAAGCACAGTTTACGATTATTGTTGCGGCCACATTATGGAATCGAAATCGACTTGAGATCGTCCATTGTGCAGACAATATAAAGCTGGCCTGTCTTGCAAATAATGCCACTATTTCGATTACGAAAAGTGCGCGCAAATACTAAAAAGTTTGGCCTTTAAGTAAGTACAGATATAGCCTATATATATATAGTGGTAGTAGTAAATCATTTTAATATTTGATTGCTAAGCAGTGTGGTTTTTTAAATGAAGATGGCTTCTTAAATAGCATAGGATTGTAAAGCTTAAAAAGAATATATAAGTATACCTAAATATCGATAGTAAGAGAAGTAGAAACACTATTTTCGTAGGTCTAACATTTAACAAAAAATTATAAAGTTGGGAAGCCACATTGTTCGATAAACATTTTATAACCAAAAAGTTGTTTGTACATATTGATAGAGTAGAGTAGTAGAGTAGTAGAGAGTCTCCTTGGCAATAGTTGCTTGCACATATCGAGTAACTCCTTGGCTATACTTGATTGCACATATTAATAGTCGCATAGAGTAACCCCTTGGCAAGAGTTCAATGCATATATCGATAGTAAAACACAGCATAACTCCTTCACAATAGTTCAATGCATGTATCAATAGTAAAACACAGATTAACTTCTTGGCAATACTTAATTGCACATATCGATAGTCGCAGAGAGTAACTACTTGGCAATAATTGCATGCATATATCGATAGTAAAACACAGAGTAACTTCTTGGCAATACTTATTGCCCATATCCTTAAGTCGCAGAGAGTAACTCCTTGGCAATACTTATTGCACATATCGATAGTCGCAGAGAGTAACCTCTTGGCAACAATTGCATGCATATATCGATAGTAAAACACAGAGTAACTTCTTGGCAATACTTATTGCCCATATCCTTAAGTCGCAGAGAGTAACTCCTTGGCAATACTTATTGCACATATCGAATAGTCGCAGAGAGTAACTACTTGGCAACAATTGCATGCATATATCGATAGTAAAACACAGAGTAACTTCTTGGCACATGCTTTGCATGCTGAAGCCGTCGCTCGACGTTGTTATCGATAGTAGTGCGCGAGTAGCGTTCGCATTTCCCAAGTGGCAAGTTTGCATTTCGATTGTGGGCGAAAATAGATGTTTTCTGTCTTCTTTCTTGCTTTCTTTGTTGTAGTTTCTTGTGCTTGATTTGGTTTTGGCCTTGTTAACACGCGGTTAGAGTTGAAGTGTGTTTCTCTCTGCGTGCGTGTGTTTGTGTTGTGTGTAGTGTGTGCCAAATCCGCAGTTGTTGTGCCCCGTTTGAGGCAGTTGTGGTTGTTGCCGTTACTGTTGTCCCCGGTCGATTGTTGTTGTCGGCTGTCGGCTGTTGGCGGTTGCTGTGCCAAGGGAACGCCGTCGGAACGCTGAACGCATCTGCTGGGTTGCTTTTGGCCTCGGCTACTGAGCCTCGCATCCTTTGAGCAGCAAACGCGGAATGCACGTGGTTGCTTTAACTGTGCGTCTGTGTGTGTGTGTGTGTGTGTGTGTGTTGGTGGTGGTGTGTTTGTGTGCGTGTGTGCTGCGTTGCGACTCGTCGCGACTTTTGAGCCACGTTGCAGGCTGCATGCCTTCTTCTTTTGGCTGCCTTGCATTTCGTTAGCATTTTCCGTTTTTGAACATTTTTTATTTTCGGTTCGTTTTAATATTTTACGTGTCAACTTTTGTGTGCCAAAAAATGCGCGAGGCTGGGAGAATGGTAGCAACAATGTTGCGTAGACGCTTATGAGCAAAATGGCAGGCAGGCAGGCAGCCTTTCCTTGGCTCCTCTTTCCCCTTCCTTCCTGCTGCAGCTCGCCCCGATGCGTCAGCGACTTTGAGTTGGCAGCAAACTTTGCGCTCGTTTGGCCTTCCTCGTGTCCGCCGTCTTGCCATGCAAATTAATGCACTGTGCGATGGTGTGTGACGCGATCCTGGTGTCTTCTGTGTCTGTGTGTCTTGAGCTTGGCATGCGTTGCCAAGTTTGCTGCCAGTTTTTCAACCAATCCAATTTTTTACTGATTAGAGTCTGCACACACACACACACACACATACGCATGTGGATTGACACATGAGTTAGTCACCATGTGTGTGTGTGCGTGTGTGTTCGAGTGTGTTTAGCACTTGTCTTTTTGCCATTACTTAGCAGCGCTCGTTGCAGCACTGCTGCTTGCTCTACCCTGTACTTTTGCAGAGCTTTGCAGAGGTATGCCGCAGGCAAAGTAAACCTCATGAAATCATTTCAAAGTTTTCAAATATACTTTGGCTTGCAAACAATGAAATCTACTTGAACCTAAAGTGTTTTTGGAATTTTACCTTCTGTTTTTAATGTAAATAAGTAAATATGCAAATAACTACATAGTTTCAAAAAGCCAAATTTGGCAGCTGTAACTGGTTCGTGTCTGCAATAAGTACAGGTTGCTACACGTGCTAAGGTTTGTGCCTTAGCTTAGCTTACATTTAAATGATAAATGATAACTTTAAACAGTTCAAACTGATGCACTTTAAATTTTTGCCCACTTTGCTCTAACAGGGTATGCGCTAGTCGCAACTACTGCCTGCGCTGCTGCAGCTTTTAAGCAAATTGCTTATGAATTCGTCGATAACTTCGCTGCTGCTGCCGCTAAAACCACTAAAAATTGTGTAAATTTATTTTCGCCAAAATTCTTTAATTTCGCATTGGGCTGCAGTCTGTCTTCCTCGCTCCCGCCCCCTCTTGCTGCCGCCCTCTTCCTCTACACGCTTTGTGTGCTTAGTTGAAATTTGTGCAGTGAGCTGCATTTGCATTTTTAGGCATTTCACTTGGCAAAGTATTTAATTGATTTTCAGTGTTTGCGTCGTGCTTGAACACAGCAACCGAAATTGTTCGGTTTCCAATGCAAAATATGCGTTTTAAATTATATAAACATATACACGTATAAATTGTGTGTGTTTGACGATAATTAGCAAACAGCACTTGCTATTATTTATGCAAGCAGTTTTGCTGCAATTTCAATTTCAACTCGAGCGTAACAAATTCCATTTGGCCAACGTGAAATCTTCAGCATTTCTTGGAGCGCTCTTAAGCTGTTAAGTGCTGTGTCGACCAACAGAAAGGTGCACATAAATCAAGCGATTGACAAAGCAACGACTACGCATGCTAACTAATTAACTAATTGACTCAATTATTTATTTATTTACGCACACTGCTCGACGCGCGCTCGTTGGCCAATTTAATTATAATAATGAAATCAGAGACGATCAGTTGGGTCATTGGGATTATGCAGAGTTGCGTTGCCGTTTAACCCGCAAGTTTGCAGCGCAAAAGTTTTGTGTATTCGCATTAGCATTACCATATAGCAGAGATGCGGAAATGTATGCATATTTGAGGCTACGCTAGCCAAGTTGCGACTAGCGAAGCTGGGGAATCGCGCGGGACGGGAGAGACGGGAGCGAGCGCGGGTCGGGCTTCGTTTTGGGCTTGTCCCCGCCATGCAATATTTATGGATTGCAATGCCGGATATCCGGTATTACAAATTATGCGCGTTGAGCGCATTGAATGAGTTATGCTCGCCCGACCGAGTCTCTCTCTCTCTCTCTGTGTGTGTTGCAAGGAGCTGGCAACGTTGCCGAACGCTTATAGTATTTTATTTACGAGAATTGTGGCCTATCGTTCCACAGAGTCTGTCTGCCTCGCTCTCGCTCTCGCCCTCGCCCTCGTTGTGTGCTGCAGTTGGTCAAGTGTCAGCATTAATTTATTGTTGCCTTTAAATGTAATTATTGTCGCATATTGGCAACGTCATTACTTTTCTCTCTGTGCGCTGCCAACTCGATCAAATGTAATCCCGCCCCGCCCCGCCCCGTCCCGTCTCGCAACCTGGCTAACCGAATTGATTAAATGCAATTATTTAATGAGCTTTCCGCATTTATAATCAACTCAATTCACTTTTGTTGCACTTTATCTATGGCAACAGCTGCAAGCACGACTTAATGTCGTCTAGGTATTTGTGATTGCTGCAATTCCTATTTAATATGTTTTGTAAATTTGATTTGATGTCTCGATTAAGTCGCATAAATCACATGAATATTCCTATATATTTTTTGTTGTTGTTGTTGTTGTTGTTGTTGGCACACAACTGACGTTGATTTGCTATTCATTATTCGAATGGCAAGTGCTCAATTATAATGATTTAATGCAATAAAATCGCATCAATGTCGTGTTGTCTTCTTGACTGCCGTGCTTCGATGCAGCTGCAGGGTATTATTGCATTTGTCGGTCGTTGTGCAGTGAACTGTTTGTTGAAATGTTTGTTAATTTGTCAACAGAATGCACATTTGACATCTCATTTGCTGGTGCCAACTAATTGAACTGTAGTCGTTAACGCATTCAGCTAATTTACACAAATTATAATTGCAATCAGCGGCAAATTTGTTTATCTGACTGCACCAGACTCATTTAATTGTCAGCTTGATCCCTGAATGCACAAATGGTGGTAATAAAAAAAACACCCAACATAATGCAAAAAAGTGCGAATTCATGTTTTAGAAAGTTTTGCGCAGGTCAATGCAACATCGATGGCCACTTTATTAATGCAACAAAAGCGTGTGCCACAACTTTGCTGACACATCGGCGAAGGAAGCGCAATTTGTCATAACTTCCCAACTAGTTCGATATGTGCCCAGCCCCCAGATATACGACTCTCTCTGTGTGTGTGTGTGTGTGTGTGTGTGTGCGTGTGTAATTGGTAAGTCGTACAGTGAGCATCGAGAGAAACGCATAATTAATGAGCGGCCTTATCGAAAATAAATAGCGAAATAAATCAAGCGGCTGTAATTAATTTCTGAGCCGACATCTTGATGCTGGCTGCCCTCGATGGCGACTTATTTAAATTAATTTGCCGCTTCATCAATAAAATGCGCAAATATACGCACACACACACACACACACACACACATAAGGGTGTGTGCCGAGCAAACAGCACTTTGAAATACTAATGCTAATAACGTAATTCAATAACATTTCATTGCGCTGCGCGAATATTCTAAGGATTAGCAGAGTCAGCGCCCAAAAATTAACCTTGACTCTGACGCTGAAGTTCGTTTTGTAATGCATTGAGTGGGGTAACAGCGTGCTCATTAATTCCACTCATCAATGCCAGTCGAGTTCAAAGTGTAGTCTAGGACACGACTCCCGATAGTTTGCTGTTTGTTTGAGCACAAAAAGTTGCATATTTGTGAGCTTTCATCAAAGTGTCTGCCATAGAGCTACTGTGTTCACCCGTTGTGTGCGGCTTACAGGGTATTTAGCTAGTCCATGCTGCAGCGCACTTGGTTTTAACGACTTGTTTTATTGACTTGAAACATTTGAATGGCAAGTAAATGAAATTGTTGCCCAAATTTGAGACTTTTTCGACAGCTGCGTAATTAACAGCAGATATATATACATATATATAGCAGCTCGGTTCGATTATTTATGAGCTGCCAGCGACAGCGAGAGCGACTATGCATTTGGCTGTGGTGGTAACTTACCTGAAAGCCGTCGTAGGTCCAGGAGCCGAACTTCATCTCGCAGCGCTGATCGTCGAAGGGGAACCAGGTGATGTCAATTTTGCACGTTGACTTAAAGATGCCGGGCGGCACGTAGAGGCAGCTGCCATTGTTGCGTACCACCACGTTGGTGGCGTAGGTGCCATCGAATCCCTCGTCCGCACTGTAAGTGACACAGACACAGAGAAAGAGAGAGAGAGAGAGAGAGGAGCGTGAGATGGGGCGCAAAGTTTGCAGGAGACATAAGTAATGGCTATAGCTACTTCAGCATGTAATATGTACATACCTAAGTACTCGCGCTGTGTGCGCGTGTGTGTGTGTGTGTGTGTGTGTGTGTGGGTGTGTGGGTGTAGTTGGTGTTAGAACTAAAACGGTTACGTGTTTGGCCACGTTGACGCATTTAATAAGAGGCAACCTTTTTACAGTCGGATTCCCGCAACGGCGGCGCATATGGAAATTTATGTAGCATACTTTTGAGCATAAATCATTTTTGCACTGCCAGCTGCGTTGCCAACCTTGTGTCGCCCTGCCAGGCTATATATATAGATATATGTCTTGGTGTGTGTGTGTGTGTGGGCTGTGCCATGGCACTGATTAATGATTAATCCATAGGCAATGCGTCGCCTCAGTTGCTTACGCTCGTTTCTTACGGTTCAATTTTTAACGCGCGCGCGCGCGCAAAACTAATTTAATATTTATTAATTATACCCAGTCAAGCGTTAACAGCGGGTATAACAAAACCCCGTGTAGATAACTCCAACGCGCATACGCAGCGTTGCCAACGACGTACGCATACTCATCTGTTATACGCAGCTAATGAAAGACATATTGTGATATACGTAACTGCCGAGCTGAGCTGACATACATAACTGTTATACGCCAATTGTTACACGTGCCAGAGAAAACTGTTATAGAGAAAAAGGCATTCAAAACTGGTATGCACAACAGTAAAACACAAGTGTTATACAAGACTGTTATACATAAGTGTTATACACAACCGTAATACTCCAGTGTTATACACTGCTATTCACAACTGTCCAACTCTAACTGTTATACGCAACTGTTATACGCAACAATTATACACATCTATTGTAACTGTTATACGCAACTGTTATACTGCCATAGTTTATGGACACAAATTGGCATCGCCGTCATTCGCGCGTAATTGAAAATCTGCTGGGCCACAACAATCTGGTGTATTTGGTATTTATTCATTTATTTATACGCTTTATTTACGCTGGGGCACTTTGACATGTTGTTGCCGCTTTAATAAAATATGCCGCAGCTGTGAAATGTTTTAACGTTTGCTCACTTTTTGCTGTTTGTTTGCCGCTGCCTTTTTCGCTTTCGTCATTATTTCTCGTGTGGCGCGGCTGCCTTTCGGTCGCCCGGCCAAACGCTGGTGGTCATGTCAACAGTAAAATTATGATTCATTATGTTGGCGTGCCTGCCATTGTAGTCACATCATCAAAATCTCAACCATCTTGAGACAGGAGACACAACACGACACACACACACGCGAACAAAAGCCAGAGCTAAGCTGGGGCAAGAAGAGTAGCCTATCATAAAATACTTATATTTATATGTATGTTCCGTATTTTTGTTTCTCTTCTTGTTGTTGTTGTTGCTGCTGTTGGCTTTTACAGCCTTTCGCCGGCCATTGTTCTTGCTCGCTCCTGTTGCTGTTGTTGCTGTTATTATTGTTCGCATTGTGTGTCCCTTTAAGTGTACCCCTCTTAATTGTACTTGTCCTTGTTCACTGTGTGCCGCTCTCGGCGTTCGGCGCTCGGCTCTCAGCACACAGCTTCTCCCTTTTGTTCCAGCAAGTCATTTACTTTGCCATAAAACTTGCCCAAATACGCATTAAAATTTGTGCGTTTACTGCTGCGACAGCTGCTCAGCTGCACAGCTCGATGTTCGCTGTTCGCTGTTCGCGTTGGCCTGCCTTCAGTCATCATCCATCGGCCGTCTGTCGTCCCACACTTTATTCGCCATAAACTAAAATGCCACTTATACAATTTTAAAGAGTCGCTGCACAGCTGCAGCATAATAGATTAGACGACCGACCAACGGCAGCGATTAACATTAACAGCATCGCAGCGACAGCAGTTACCTTTTTTTCTCTCCCAAGAAAACAAAAACTTACGCTCTGAATTATGTCAAGTCAAGTGTGTAGTCTCATTTAGTTAAGTGCACTGCAAAACTGTCAAGGCAACGAATACAGTTTGACATTGCATATCAAGTATACGCCACGTCACCGGCTCGAAACGAAAACACTGCCAAGGTGATTTGGCTGCATTTCAGAGCGTGTTTACACATCTTATGCGCACAACATGTTGTGTTTGTGTTGTCCGGCACAACAACCAAATATTAATGAGCAACCAATTTGTGTTGAACGGCAGTTTAAAATGCAATTCAAATAAATCATCCTAATTAGTTTCGGCCCGCGGGCTGCGCAAGAAAACAATTGCACAGAATGGCCAAAAAGTTTATTTAAATAAGAAGCGCAAACAAAAACGGTCGAAAGCGCTTTGGCCGCTACTCTTCACCGATTCAAAACCAAACGAACTTCGATTGAAAGAATCATGCGAATCGTGTCGAGGCGAATGCTAGAGAGAAAAGTATTATTTGTTGCGAGGGCAATTATACATAAAATGCGACTGCTTGTGTTTGGTTAGCGGAGGCACAGAGGCGGCCACAAAACCGCAATACTTCTGTGTGAGAGAGAGTATCGAGTGACGGCAATGGCGAATAAAACATGTGTGCTCTGCGGTTCGGCATATTTCCATATATATTACAATGCAACACGAACGCCGAAATGAATGGGGCTGGACAAAAGGATGCTGCCATTACAATAAAATTGATAACAAATAACAAAAAGCGCGCACACACACACACACACAGAGACACCGAGAAAAGGAGAAAGGGATAGGGAAAGGGGGAAAAAGAATATGGCAAACGTAGGCAAACAAATGGCAGCTCATAAACCTGAAAGGGATTTTCGAAAAAAAGGAGGAAAATAAACACAATTTCGTTATTATCAAAACGTTGCAAATGCAAATAAAATTATATGAATAAAGCAATAAAAGCCACAGCCACAAAGCCAACAAGCAGCAGAGCCAGGGGCAAAGTTACCGCAGGATTTTATTGCGGAATTATAAAGCATTGCAACTGGTCATAAAAACAGCAAAGCAGGGCGACTACGGGACAACTGCGGGTCGGGGGCAAAGCACAATTCAATTGAGTTATCTGCCACCCTAACCAGGTGGCAACACCGCACACCGCACACCGCAACGCACTCGAACACACACACACACACTCTACTGACAGTCTTATCATGTAAGCCGCAATCTAACACCGACATAAGTAGGTGCCAATATATCGAAGGAGACGATGACGAGGTGCCTAAGTAGCCCTCGAATGTGCGGTATCGAGAAACTTCTTTTTTTTGCTGCGTCTCCGTTTATCGACTGGTAATCATTTTTACAGCTTGTCATCATTCACACAAATATTTTTGCTGCCCCGCTACCCTGCAGTCGTAAACCATGCAAATGGCCATATTATGCTTCGCATTGCGATTACCGTAAACGTTAACTGAGTATCTGCTAGTCGGGCATTCAAATGACGATTCATATTGGCGGCTATTACCGACACCTTTTGCAGCTCAATGAAGTCAAAAGATAGACGATTATGGGCATGATACAACAGTGCACAAAGTTAACATCAGAGCAGTCGAATTGGAAGGGTATTTAACGGCAATTTGAGTATATAATTTTGCATTTAAGGGATATCATTTTTAATACTGATCTAGGCGCCATTGCAATTGAATTTAAAGCGAAGCTTCTGCTGGCAACAAATTCAAGCTGAATTTAAGAAAAATCTTGCATCTTTTTAAGGTTGCCCTTGACAGCAAATCCCCGCACAATTGTTGGGCAATTTTCAATACAAAATGAGCAAATATTTGATGGCAATTTGTGGCATAGAGTCGCACTCACCTGTTATACATGAGCACGTCCGGTTTCCATAAGCGATGCGGTGGTATGCGTAAATCGCGAACGCCGCCAAACTCGCTTGAATTCCAGCGCAGATTCATATCGTTCCATTCCTGGAAAGCACAATTGGAACATTTTAATGTGTTGCCCAACAAAACGAAAATTTCAAGCAATTCCCCATTGTTGTTATATATAGAACTGTTCGTTTGTTTGTTTCTCTGTGACGACTGTGGCGACTGACTGTGTGTGTGTGTGTGTGTGTGTGTGTGTGGGTGTGGAAAAGGGTCAGAAAATTGTGCAAACAGTGTCGGTGTCAACAAAAGGATTCCTGTCGCTGATGTCCGACTTAATTAATTACAGTATTGTAAATAGGGAACAATACGATGCCAAATATTCATGCAGTGGCAATCTGAGCATGGAATCTGTTTTTAATTTCGGCAACACGCCATCAATTTCATTTAACTCGCACCCACCCACACTTCCGCCTCCCTATTTCATCCCATTCCATTCCATTCCATTCCGTTGCAACCCATTCTATTTTATTCTATTGCTTGCCATCGAGCCCGGAAGTTTGCCAAACAAAAGCATTTTTATTGCCCAAGTCAAGAATGCGTTGCATGCCGTTGGAACGACTTCTACTTATCTTTTATTTTGCTCTGCTGTTGTTGCTCTTGTTGCTGTTGTTGCTGTTGTTGTTGTTGTTGCTGTTGTTCACATATTCGTTTCATGCATAGCTGCCATTTTGTGGTCTGACGGCGCGCAAGCCAACTTAACTATGCACTCCAGGGGTTTATTGCGAAATGTCTGACAAACACTCTGCAGCTGCATTCGCCAAGTGGCAGCAATTTGTTAGCACCAACAGCATTTCATAATTTTTGACACAGCAGCTGCAGCTGCCAATTAAATTCTGGTCTAGTATTTGGCAGCACTTAAACCACGATTGTGTACATTTTTAGTTGCTTTATTTGCAGTTTAACTCAAGTCAGAGAAAAGCAATACAAAACAGTGGAGCTAGTCCGACTGTGATATACCCAGTACCATCTGACAAAATAAACAAACATATGTATTCCATATGCTTCCAATTCAAATAACTAAAGCCCAGCGAATACTCGAATACTGCCAATTTAAAAGAGATCACATCTAACATCATACATAGACACATATGAGTAGACAAAAGCTTGTTGTTGTTGTTGCTACGTTTGCCACTTGCGCTTGCTTTGTTCCATAACAATCTTCTGTCTGTCTATCTATCTATCTATCTTTTGTAAAATAAATATCTACATACTACACTTTAAATTAACTTTCTAGCTCTAAAACTGTTAATGCCACAGTTTTTCGCAGTTTGTGGGCAAGGAGAAGGGCGGGGGAGGAAAAAAACTTTACTTGATCTGCGTAAATGCATATTAAGTCTAAATCCAAAGTTTGATTGCTCTAGCTTTAACCATCTCTGAAATCTAGGTGTTGAAGCGGACGGACGGACAGACAGACAGACGGACATCGATTTTATTTTCAATTCTGAGCATTTTGGTCAACTTCTCCCTGTTGGAACGCACTTAATATATCTTTGTACCTATAGAGACAGGGTATAAAGATAGATGGGCAATAAGAGCTTGAAATATATTAAATTTAAGCTTCCACTTTGGTGTGCAAATTATAGCATTGATTTTCAGAAGAATACATCTTCTGAATTGAAAATGTGCATTTAAACCAATACGATGCTTTGCCGATTGGTTGGCAGAGTAATAAGCTTGATTGATTTGCATTTTAAGCACTCTCGAACACCCCTCGTCTATTGCGCTTTTGCGTGTATTATTAATAAGCCACATATCAATTAGCCGTGACCAAACAGTTTCTTACTCTCACTCTCACTTCTGCTCTGTCTATTTCCTCCTCTCTGGCTGACTGGTTGGCTGACTGCCTGGATGTGAACACGTATGTGAGGTGCCTTAATCATCAATCATCGTTAAGTGCGCATTTATGGATAGATGGTCAACCACTTCCACGTTTCCACGTTTCCACGTTTCCATGTGTGTGTGTAAATAAGTGACCAATTGCGGGGCAAGGTGGGGGGAGGCGATAGCCGCCTCGGGCGTATTGTAATTGTATTGGCGGAGTTGTCCGACGCTTATCGTAATTAAATTTGTTGCTTTTGTGACACTTAAGGCGATTAGCGCATCGATTCTCCGTTGCGGGAGGGAAAAGTCCAGCTTTCTGCTAGTTTTTCCCAGCTCGTCGTCGCCGGTTTGCATTTGATCGTATCGATTAATCATATGTGTTATGCTAGTGGCAATTGCCAGCCAATTCACCTTTTCTTGCCACTGCCTGGACTCAAATTATTATGATTATTATGCGTATTAATCATTTATGTGCCGGGCCTGGCGACCTCGCGTTGGCCACGTGTCGCCACAGTTTTAGTGAAATTAATTTGATAAGAGGTCCCCCAAGTGGCCCCCAGACAACCTCCAATTAAAAGCTGCGATTATTTCATTGCAGTTATGACTTTTCGTTCTCGTATCGAACTTTCAATCGCATCGAGTTCGAAAGCTTTTAGGGGAATTATTTTTGCATTTTTATCTTGGCAATTTATCACGTTGCCAATGTGGCTAAGAATTTGCTGTGGCATCAAATAAAATGTATTTAATTTACTTAACCAATTGCAGCTTTATCTCGATAAAGTGAGTACATGTTTGTACAAATGAAATACTTTTGCATTTCACTCATTCTTTAATCAATAGCAAATAATCAACAAAATAAAACATGTACTTTATTTTGCACCTTTGGGCATTTCAATTGTCTTATCAGCAAATGATTTAAATGTTTATCCCGCAGCATTTCTACTTTTATCTTGACTAAAGAAGAAGTTTCATTAAACCAAAAATAATGCAAAAACTAACTCACGATAATGAAAATTCAATAGTAAACCTAATCGAAAATGTACACTCATCTCGTTATATTGGAAATCAACTGAAAATAAGTCATAAGTGTTTTGCTGCGGCTGCTCGCAATATTTGATGTCGGACAAGTAAAAAGATAAGTTCCTAGCACCTAAAAAACATTAATTAATTAACCGGTGGACAGCGAGAAAAGTGCTGCAAGGAATTGTATACAGTTAACAATAACAACAAAGTTGCTTCAGCTGAGCTTGGAGTTTGCTAGACTGCATCGAGAATGGAGCCCAGATGACTGTGATGAGTTCAAATCTAATAGGTTTCAGTCACCAAGCAAAGCGTTAAACACGCTGGAGGCGACTGGATTGGAGCCACTCCATAAAATAGATGGAATAGAGAAACAGAAACAATATTTGAATGTTATCCAATCCTGAAATTGTTGAGCACGTTGCTTAACCCGAAGTTGAAATGGTATTTCAGCAGAAGGAAGTTACTAAATACACCTCGAAAGTGGTGCAAAAATGTAAATTATTTAATTAATTTACACAATTGCAGCAAACTATGTGCAACTATATTTATTGCTGTGCAACTTGCCTTAACTGCAGTTTAAAGAAAGGAATTTAAGTCGAGCAATGTTTCAGTTGTCGAGCGAAATGCCTCGAAGCAAATAAATCTGTGTTATAACATCAAAATTTGCATGGGAATAATTAGAAGCCAAGGGCACCGCAAAAATCTGGCGTTTCTTTTGCGCACTGGACAGCCAATTGATGGCTGCAAATGTGTAGTGTGGCAAGTGGCAAGTGGGAAGTGGGAAGTGGGAAGTGGCAAATGGTATGTGTGGCATGTGGCAAGCTGGCGAATGAGTTGGCAAAGTGCAAATTAAAGAGCTTGCAGTATTTATTGCTTAATTTGAGGCTGTTGACTGCAGCTGACATTTCAATTAAAAGTGCAACACTTGCTGCCACACTCTGTTGCAGGCTGGCAACTGGGCAGCAGTCGGCGGGGGCCAATTGCTTATCAAGTTGTCGCCTGATTTGCCAATTAAGAAAAGCGTTTCAGCTGCGCGAAATTGAAAATGACAATAGAAAAGTGGACGGAAAAAAGCGGAAAAGCGTTGGGAAATTGACGCAGCCGAAGCTATTAAGTGATGCCCCCATGCCGTGGCACGTATAATTTGGCAAGTGCCGCTCTTTTGCAGCTCTTTAGCTCGGCCCTCGCTCTCTGCCTCTCGTTCTGCTGGCTGTTGTTTGTTTTTGACAAATTGCGGCAATTTCATTTGTTGCACTGTGCGTATGTGAGCGAAGGAGCATCGAGCGTATTGAGCCTAAGGCCGTGCCCGAAATTTATTGCTTGAAAGGCAACAAATCTTTTGCTCCTCCCTCATGTGTGTACATAGAATGGCAAGCAAGTCCACAACAATTTGTACTTTGCATTTGACTAATGTCTGCTCAACGCTCGCCCTCTCTGCCCACACTTATTACTTAATATTTGGCTAAACACTTAACAGAGAGAGACAGAGAGAGAGGCAGATTTGTCTATTTATAACAGCAAACAAGATTTAATATCCTTGCAAATTGTTGGGGGGGGGGGGGCGTATACGTAATACACATTAAACAAATGGCTGCCTGAATACATAATGTAATTTGAAGTAAATATTTAATTGCAGTCGACTTACCAATTTGAGCCAAATATTTGTGATCAGCAGCTGATTCTTTTCGTCCTGCAAAGAAAGCAATTCAATACAAATAGCATTAGCGAGTGGGAATTGAAAATTGCAAAATTAGCAAACACAATAGCTCGCAGCAATGTGTGCGCTTGTGTACTTATGAAAATGCAATAAAATTACAAGGAATTAGGCTTTTGTTTGATGTCCCCTGGCAGCCAAATAAAGCACAGACAATCGAGGACTGCTGCTTCAGTCGATGGGCCACTAGACTCTTCACTCTCCATTCTCCAGTCGGAGTAGTCTCAGTGGGCTCTCAAGGTAAACCAATAACAGACAATCCAAATAAATTGCAAGTGAAATCAAAAGAAAATAATTTTATTTTATTTGCTTGCTCCTAGACGGCGCAAAAAGTGAGAGAAGAAGACACGAGACTTTTGCCGACCACTGTATGCAAATGAGTGTGTTGTCCATACAGTGTATGCAAATAGTTTTTGCGCTGCAAAATATTTGCAATTGTTTTCAAACTAAACTTGCAAATTGATTAACATAAAAATGCTGCAAATAGCATATTTATCGATCAGCATTCAAGTCAGCAGCCGGCAGCCGGCAGCCAGCAGCTTAATAAAGATGTAAAGCAAGCAAATCATTGAAGCTTTGCTAATGAAATTAGTGGCAAACTAAGCAAAAGACTAAAGGCAAATTGTATAAGTATTTTACAAGTAGCCGTGTTTTATTATTTGTGCTCTGTTGTTGTTTGCTTTAGTTTGGCGCTTTGATGGCGTTGCGAGTGAATAAATACGAGTGCTGGCTGAATGAATGCGAATGCGAATATGTATCGCAAATTGAATGTTTTATCATTCATTTGAGTTCAGTTATGTATACGCACCGTTGCGCGCATTGATGAGGGAGCGAAACAAAGGAAACGAAACGATGGCAAAGAAGGGAAAGATGACGGCTGTCAGCGGCAGAGCTGCACGAAATACAGTTGTCTGCCGCTCTGTCGATTGTTGTTATTATCGTTGTGTTGCTCGTCTTGTTGTTGCTCATTAAAGAGCGGAAATCAAAATAGACAATGAGCTGGCTAAATTGCATTTGAGGCGAGCAAAGACGGCTAGGATTATTTATTTACTCGCCATTTTCATATTCCAACTGTTGACAGAGCCCTTCTCCTGCTTCCTCTGGCCATCATCAACATCATCATCGTCATTATTATTATTATAATTATTAGTATTGTGCGTTGTTCTTGTTGCCGGCATATTTATGTAGCGCAATGATTAACATATAAATTAAAAATGAACGCAGACTGCAGCAACGCTGCTTGCCGCTGCTGCTTCGGCTGCGGCTGCGGCTGCTGCTGCGGCCAGCTGCCAACGTGCCCCGCATTTCAAAGTCTCGCCGGCAACCGGCCAATTGTTAGCTGGAGCTTGTGTGCTTAGGATTTCTTTTTGGCAGACGATTGGTAACAAGCATGTTTGACCTTTTGGCTTATTAGGGGTTATTTCGCCAGTTCGACTCTTCGCCGAAAACAGAAACAAAAACGACACACACAAAAAAAAAACGAACGTATCCAGAGCATTTTGTGGCCAAAAGCCAATTTGTAAGTGGCAACAGAGCGGGAGAGAGAGAGAGAGAGACTGAAATCGCAGTCAGCAGGAGCAGAGTTTTAGGTGACGAATGTGTGCTTGCGGTTCTGTTAAATGGCAAACTAAAAGCGCTGCTGGCCTCAAAAACACACACACAGGAAATCAAACCCCAGAAGCAACAACAGCAACAGCAACAGCAACTCTGAAGGCTGAGCTTCAGCGTATTCGACTGCGCAATACCCTTCATAGGTTTATTTTTGGGTGCACAACTTTTTTAGAGCATTTAGTTTTGCAATTCTCGTGAAATTGTAAAATCTTCAGAGCAATTTCAAGTAAGTTATTTGAAAACTGCTCTTGAGCATTTTTGGTTGAATTTTGAGGGCGTCAACAAATTCTCAAATCTTCATAGCAATTTCAAAAAACTAATTTAAAGACTGCTTTCCTTAATTTTCGTGGGCTTTTGAGAACGTGATGAAAACATCTAAAATCGTCATAGTAATTTCAAGTATTTTGAAGACTGCCCTGGCTATTTTTCGTGGCTTTTGAGGGCGTGATGAAATGGTAAAATCTTCACAGCAATTACAAATAAGTAATTTGAAGACTGCTCTCCTTAATTTTCATTCTGAAATCATCACAGCATTTTGAAGTACGTAATTTGAAGACAGCTTTTGCTAATTTTCGTATGTTTTTAAAGGCGTGATGAAATGCTGAAATCTTCACAGCATTTAAGCAAGTAAGAAATTCGAAGACTGTTCTCTGCTAAAATCTTCACAGCAATTTTAAGTAAGATTTGAAGACTGCTCTCCTTAATTTTCGTGGGCTTTTGAGGGCGTGTTCAAATTCTAAAACCTTCATAGCGATTGCAAAAGGATTGTCTGCTTATTTGAAGACCGCAATCGCAAATCAAGATCTATAATTTATTGGCTTCGTTAAGTCTTCTGCTGCTTCTTACTTGAATTTCCGTTGGATATACCCTGCTAATGTTTTGCGTGCCGCGTCTCAAGGCAGCATCGGCAGCGGCAGTCGATGGGAGCAACATTAGGCAACTGTTTAAAGGCGGAAGCATGCGTGGCCTGCGGCCCTGAACATGAGTAGGAAATTGTGCAAGATCTGTTATAAATTGTAAAAAGCTCAACCCAACCCAGCCCAGCCCGACCCACAGGCCCCAAAACACAGAGCACAAAAATTTGGCAGCTGAAAGAGGGCAAGCCCTCTTGCGCGCTAGAGCGAGCAAGAGAGAGAGAGTGGGAAAGCGAATGCTGCGAATGCAATGCCACAAGTTAAACAGCTAGAGCAGCTGCAAGCAGCAGCTATCTCGCTCTGACGCTTGCTGTTTGCCTCGCTCGCTTTCGCCACTCGTTCGCATCCTTTCGCTTTGTGTCTGCGCCTTTGTGTGTGTTTGTGTTTCCGATTTGAGTCCATGGGCAAGTGTTATTCTGACTTTGATGCTGATTTTCGGCATATACTGGGTATATGCAAATCAAGAGAGAGTTGCTCGGCACTTTAATGCAGGCGAATTTCTTAACAAGACAAAACATTTCAGTGCAGCCAATCAATTTATTTGTACTATTACTGTCAATGAATTATTTGCAGTATTCCAACTTGTTGATTACAGAGTATTTGCCAACAGCACGAAATAAGGCAAAGTGATACTTTGGGGTCAATTGGTTGGCGCATTTGTTGCTCCCCATGCACGAATAATTCGATTGGCCGGCATTAAAGTAAAGGTACATTGGGCGGATATTATCGCTCAACAACAACAATAATAACAACAACAACAATAACGACAACAGCAGCACTGAGAATAATATCATCAAAATGCGAGTAATCGTTGACAATTGTCATTACAACATAATGCTCTACGTGTGTGTGTGTGTGCGTGTTAGTGTGTGTGTGTGTGTGTTTGTTATCCCCCAGGTTTAATAGTCGATTGTCGTTTATGAGTTTATGTCTCTGATTGTGCAATGATTATCAATCAATTTTTTTGCCCACGTTGTCATTTTTATTGTATTCTACCCCACACTACCCCCCCCCCCTCCCCTCACTAAATGCATGTCATTTGTCATGTACATGCGAATTACATGTTGCCTGTCCCCCCAACGCCCCCCTCCCCTGACTGACATCACAATCAGTGCAAAATTTGTTTGCCTTTTGTCAGTCGATGGCCCCTTTGCTTATGCGTTAGTCTGCGTGTGTGTGTGTGTATTCGTGTATGTAGGAAACTTTATCAGTTATTCATAATTATAGTTGGTCTTTTGTTGAAGGATTTTGCAATCAATGGAGAACAATAGAGACAGCTTTGCTCTTGCGAAATAGACATTTTCGCCTAACTACAGGGTATTTTTACTCAGCTTCAATGCAAGCCAAATGGATTATTCTTTTCCAATTAAATCGTCAATTTCAATTTTTATTATTGCTTTCGTTTCGCTTCGTTTTTTTAGCAATTTATTAACTATCTGCTTTGATGCATTCATTGAAAAACAAATATTATGAATTATTTATCACAGTCACTGAGTCAATGGCTTTTAAATGCATTCCTAATAGCTGCACACATAAAAAATACGAAATCAACACTCAAATGTACCACAAAAAATACCCTTCAAGCGTTTAACTCAAATAAATACGCATTGAGTGGAATTGAGTTCTCACTCAATTCAAGCTGCTTTGAGTGTTTTGCATTACACCCCTTTCGCAGCATATTAATGGGTATGCGTAAATCTATAAATTTAATTAACGCAATCTATTATTTCTATTGAGCCAATGCATAGACTTGAGTGTACCAAATAAATGAAATGAAATATTTCATTTACTTACATAAAGGGCAAATGCCCGAATAAAGCAGCAAAGCGAGTGTGATTGACATACAAAGGCTGCACTTGATCGATTCGTCCCTTTCCCTCGCGTGGCCAAAGTCCTAATTTTGGCGCGTTCACTTCACACGCACACACACACGCACAGTTAAGCAATCATTTGATCGTAGAACACAGTGGAATTTTATTACATATATGCGGGTAAACAAACTTTAACCGTTTTGCGCACTTAATATTTAAGCCACTAATTAACATATTAGATGCAGTTTGACAATAATACCGGAATTATAAACATTCAAATGCGAAGCGCAACTAAAAACCAACAGCCGAAGCACAACAGCAAAGGTAAACTAATCGGGTTATCGACTGCGTGCCAAAACAAGTAAACGATAGTTGATCGATCTATCGCTTACTCGCGGATCTGCATAATGCGAGATGCCAACTTGTGTTCACGATAGTTGTAGGACTTATCGTTTTAGATCAGTATCGCGTGAACTTTCAAGGCGTTGATGTCCGTTCGTTCGTGGGGCTGCCGTTCAATTAGTGCAATTTACATTGCTCGTGAGTGAAAAAAGTGTAAAAGCTAATACGCATAAATAAGCGCAATTGTTAAGCGTGTTGGCTGCAAGTGCAAGCTGCAAATGAGTAGAAATCATGCTGATTGCCTGTGTTGGTCAAGTCACGTTACAGGCTTTGGCCTTGTCACCATGCCAGACTAAGTGCACATACTAAGTGAGCACAAGACAAGAACGTGTAGAACGTGATGGGGAAGGAAGCAAAGAGGAGTTGTGGAAAAGGTAAATTCATTGCCATTGCCATGGCTCTGGATATCAAATGCAGTGTTTAAATCACAAACTCAAAACACGCAGAGCAGGAGCAGCGTGACGTCGACGCCGACAGCGTCGTGTCGTTGCCATTGACGCGCTTGCGGTTGTTGTTGTTGCTGAGGCAAAAAAGTTGCGCTCTCTAGTTGTGTTGGGCTACGTTTTGAGAACCGTTGGCATTTCGCTTTATTTTGCTTTCGTTTCACACACACAAATACATACATATATACATATATATATGTGTATTTTTTTATTGCTATTTCTTTGGCAATTCGTGCAGGGTGATAAGTTTTCTTCAAAGGAAATTAAAAGCGAAACGACAAGCGCCCATTTGGTGTTGCGTGAGTGAGTGAGAGGGGCGAGGGGTTAGAGGTGCTGCTTGCACATTTCCGTTGCGTCTGTGTGTGTGTGGGTGTGGGATGCCAACATTTGCCTTCACCTTGACTGGGTCGAGTTCATAGTGTTTTCTCGCTCTTACTTGCACTTGCAAGCATCAGCGTGTGTGTGAGTGCGTATATGTGTGTGTGTGTGTGTGTGCGGCTGGCGATAAAAGTTGCTTATTGGGAAAGTTGTGCGCTGTGCAGCTTTAAAGCCAATTGGCAGCCTGGCGCTGATAAATGGCCTGCGATTTAATGACCGACTTGGCACACCAACACGTACAGCGCACACATACTGTTGCTTATTTTGGAGTCTATGAAATGGAAAACTGTGGCCACAATGCAAATCAAAGGCAATGGCAACCGACAGTCCGCGGCTTTGTCCACGTCCACAGCAAACAGCTGTCGAGCAGCAAACGCAGAAGTAGAAGAGGCAGGAGAATAGAGAAATTAGTATTGTGCCAGTAGACAAGCATACGCAAACACTCACTCACATACACACACAGACACACACACACACACACACACACAAACACGACGCGTATAAACAATCAAAGAGCTCGCTCACCATGCAAAAACAACATCAACAGCAGCAGCGACGGCAGCGTCAAGCTCTTTAAGCTCACGTGGCGCTAGCTTTGTTTTACAATTGTCTGTGCAAACAGCAGCTGAGCGCATGCAACGGTAAAAAAAAAACGCAGTAGCACGAAGAACAACAAAAAAGAATGTGCGCTGCGAATGCAGAAGCTAAACATCAGCAGAAACCACGAACGAGAGCACCAGCAAGCAAACACACAACAGCAAAGCCATCAAAAGCAAAGCAGCAACAACAACGAGAACAACCGCAAACACAGACTGAAAAGGGAGTAAGTGAGAGTTAGCGGGTGAACGAGAGTGAGAGTGAAAGAGAAAAGCAGCTTTTGTGGGAGCGCACTGCTGCTCAGCTGCTTTGCCCAACGTTAATTGAATGAAACTAAGTGTGTGCACGTGAAATGTACATATACATGTATGTATGCATGTGTGTGTGTGAGTGTGTCGGCATTGCTTCATTTAAAAATAGCTCCTTTGTTTATGTTGCAAAAACCTATTTGGGTTGTGCACGGTGCACACACACGCATGGATGTGTGTGCATAGCGTGCAGCTCTGATTATTATGTGCACTGTGACAAAACCTGTCAGCTACGAAGCAATTTGAATGCAGCCCTTTGAAAATTGAATTTCATAAAGTGCTTCTAATGCACTACATCAAAATATGCAATAAAAATAAATTTATCACGTTGTTGCTTAAAGAAATTCTATAAAATTTTTGTTGCAGTGCATCTAATTTGGAGCACGTCTACGATATGATGATATTTTGTTTAACCGCAACATTTATGATGCCATAAATTTGCTACTTTAAACATAGACAGACGCCGCAACCAATCAAATTTAATTGTGGGCTTGGATTTCCACCCCCGCGACACTCATAAATTATTACATAATGTGGAAAAATGTTGTATGTAAGTATTTATTTATGATATATACAATAACCAAAGCAGGGGGTGAATAATTTTGTGGTTTTTGTTTCTCCAAACGCTTTCGAGGCAAATTAATTATCCTAAGTTTTCTTCTGTTGGGCCTCCACGCACCACCCCACTCCCCCGACCGGGCGCCAAGGCGAAAGCAATTGAGAAAATGAAAGTGCGATAAATATAAGGGTGACCATGCCGCACACATAATGGAATCTGAATGCCAAGTATACAAAAAAAAAAGAAGAAAAAATCAGGGGGGAAAAAACGAAAGTATAATAATGTGAAATGCAAATGGGGCCGACAGAAAAATTGTTAGATTTGATTGCACTTTGAATGGTTGTTCAAAAGCAACGAAACCGCAAAAGAGAACTCGCAAAAAACTAATTAAATGCCAGGGAACAGAAAGCGAACTCGATCGAACAGAGCGCAAAGCAATAATAATAGAAAACACACACACACACGCGAACGTTGAGAAATAATTTGAATGATTCGATTCATTCAATTGCAGGCGTGTGCAGGATGCAGCAGGCAGGACCTTGGGCCCAATGGGGGGAGTGGCCACCAAAAATTTAATTAAACACCGCCAGCGATTAATGGGCAACAAAACTGGCTTATTTATTTATTTGTTTTATTTGAATTGCATTTAATTTCGCTTATTTGCCCGACCGCAGTGTAAAATCAAAATAAAAATGCCTTGATAGATTTGGTTGGCTGTGCCCCTTGCTGCCCCCGCCACTTGCCACATTGATTGCGCAATTATGCACTAAATTAAAAGCCCTCACACACTTTTCTATTCCTCTCACCCTCTCTGGGCGATGTGTGTGAATTTTCATTGTTGGCTGTGGTGAAAATTGTTGAGCAAATTTGTCAAAAAGAGAGTAAAAAATAAAGTGGCAAAGCAGTCAAATTGAGTGGCATGCAGTGGAAATTTTGAGGGGTGGGGGGAGGGCAAGAAAAAAACCTAAAACGAGACTGCGGAATTGAGACTTGAAGAGCAGAAATCATTGTTTGTTTTCGTCGTGTTGGAGCAAGTGGCAAATGTATTTTCTGGCAAATAGTAAAAGCAAAAGACAATTCTGCAATGGCGGAGTGGGGAGTGGGGAGTGGGGGAATTCCCCGATGTGTAGGAATAATTGGGGAGCGGAGAGAGGAGTTGAGGGAATCTGCGAGCAGTGTAAAAGTTTTGTTTGCTTGTTTTGTGGCGTTGCGTAAAATTAATGCATGCAAAATTCAACAGACGCAGCAACAAAATGGGGCAGGGCAACGACGTGTGCCCTGGGAGAGAGCAAAAGAAAGGGCGAGAGCGGGAGGGGGTCAGTAGTTTGGCCTGGACATGTTGGCATTGGCGATAAATATTTTGTAAATGGGCCCGCATTTTGTTTAGCGTCAAATGCAATTTGCAGTGAGCGACAGGCAGCTGCACAAAGGCAACGAGTGGACAGCCCTGCCAGTGGTGAGTGGCAGGCCAACGAGCTGGGTGTGGTGGGGAATTCAGCTCAACAATTAATTAGAACACTGTGCAAACCACACAAATAACACTGACACAGACACAGACACAGACACGCTTGCAACATTCTGCGGGCGGCGAGCGAAAGGGAGAGACTGAGTGGGGAGAGTGAGTGGGAGGGGAGCATTTGTTTGCATTTGATATTAAAATTGGTTGCTTGCTTAATTTGCCATTCGCATTTCGTGCGCTCCTTCAAATTAAATGCAATAAAACACGAATAGACAGCGAGCAATGAAAGCATACTTATGTTTCAAGTACGCGCCACGTGACAGCAGCTATTTCATTTAGAATTCAATAATATGAGTATGTGTGCCACAAAAAAAAACGCCAGTTTTCTAAATTAACAAACTGCTTACACTTTTTTATGGCGTCGTTGTCGTTGTCGTTGTCGACTCTTTTAACACTTCATTGTCATTTTTCATTCGACATTGCAGTTTTTTGTCGGCACATTTCGTTTTTGCGGCCGAATAAATGGCATAAATAAGTGAATGGCTTTTTAAGCGCTTATGCGAATGGCGTGTAATTAATTAATGATATCCCAGTTGCTTCCTTTATCCAAATACCCAGCGTTAACGCCTACTCGCTCGACTGTCGCGTCATATAAATGTTATAAACATATCATATCCCGTTAATCTCGAGAACTTTTAGAGCGAAAAGTTTGGTTTTTACGAAAATGGCAAGCAAAATAGTTGAGCTAAATGTTCTAAATATTTCATAAATATGGTTTATTTTTTAAGATCACATATATATGTGTTATACATATTTAATATCTCTTTAAACTCAAGAACTTTTAGAGCGAAAAGTTTTTTTTTTGCAAGTGGCAAGCAAAATAATTGAGCTAAATGTTCTGCGTATTTAGTAAATGTAGTTGATTGTCTAAGATAGAATATATATGTTATACACATTTAATATCTCATTAAACTCGAGAACTTTAAGATACAGAATTTTTGTTTTTTCACAAATGACAAGCAAAATTGTTGAGCTAAATGTTCTGAATATTTCGTAAATATAGTTTATTGTTTAAAATTGGTAACCGACAAATGTGTGGCTACAGGGTAGCATTAATTCGAATGCGCTCAGTGTCGTTTTTTGTGGTTCTTGATGGTTTTTGGTCAAGCAAACAAACAACACTATTATTGGTCACTGGCAGTGATAACAACAACAGCAGAAAATGGCGTAAATTCAACACGAAATTTGCACAGAAGTGGAGCAAAAGTCTCGTTAATAAGCAGCGCACGTAGCGCAGCGAGACAGACAGAGAAAGAGCGAGAGAGAGCGTTAGAGAGAGGGAGAGAGAGAGAGAGAGGGAGGTAAAGAGGGCAGCTTACTTGCGGTTATATAGGCAGCTTAACAGGCGAATGCTGGCGCAAGTGAGCAATGAGTATGTGCTCAAAGATACCCTGTAAATCAAGTGCAAATAAATTGGGAATAGTTGGGAAAATGAAGCAGAAGCGAAACGTTGCTAAAGAGGTGTGAGTGAAGGAAGGAAAGTAGGGAAAGGAAATATGCAAACTCCACTGGGCGCCAATTGAGACATGTGGCAAACAATAAGTGCTGGAAAATTATTAAATAAATAAATGCAATGTTTTTGTGCCAAACCCGAAACAGGTTGGCGCTGTCGTCTGTTGCGTTTGTTTATTTGCTTAATTTATGGCCTTGTGTGTGTGTGTGTGTGTGGGTGTGTGGGTGTGCGTGTGTGTGTGGGCGAGGCAAAGATCAGGCTGCGGCTGACCAGCTGACATGCAGCCATAAACACATATTGCACGTGCACGAGTGTGCGTAGATCTGGGAGCAGCGAAATATATAGCATACTTATCTGCGCCGCCTGCGTGCGTGCTGTAATAATGACTTTTGCGCCCAGCGAGCGCGCGAGCGAGAACGAGAGCGAGACAGATAGCAGCAGTTGGCACTGCGAAGTGCATGTGGCGCATAGATGCTCGTGGTTATGTAACTGTAACTGTAACTGTAGCTGTAACCATTGGGAGAACACTGCGTGTGCGTGTGTAATTCGATATGCGAAAGTTTTTCGACACTTAGCGAAACATATTTCAGCGACGTGCCTTCATTCATATTTAATTGTTTGAGCGACAAATGCCAGTCGTCGACGGGCAGGCGACCGACAATTAAAATGCGACTTCAATGCTCGATTAGCATTGTCCAGTTGAGTTGAGATTTGCGCACAATACTCGATCAACTTGAAGGCCTGTCAAAGTTGGTGCGATTGCTGATTGATTAACTGGTTCATCGCCAGCTCACTTCGATAGTTGAATCGGCTGAAAGGGTTGCCGAGTTTTCTTCCCGTTGTTGTTGGCAACTCCGAGACTCCTGGCGATAACTCTCGATATCAACTGTATTTTTCATCGTGGAGACTAGGCAGCAGCTGCTAGCTGATTCGGTCCATTCGAGTTTCGGTTGTCAAGCGGAGAGCATTGAAAAATTGTATTTCTCTCAGAATGCAGAAAATCATCTTGGTGACGGCTGATTTCGGGCAGATCGAGGTGGACGAGCCCATCGCCAAATGCTCCGGCAGACTCAAGTCAATCATGGCGGCCAACGTGAACGTGGATGTCGACGAACAGCGTCCGCTGCGCGTGCCCAATGTGTTGACCAGCACACTGCTGCTGGTGTGGGAATGGGCCGAGCACCACATGAAGGACGAGCACTTCGAGGACGACGACAACTGGGTGATCGACAACGACGAGCCGATCAGCGAATGGGATCGCGAGTTCATCAACAACCTGCCCACGCACGTGCTCACCAATCTGATGGTGGCCGCCAACTTTCTGGGCATCAAGGCGTTGTCTCGCCTCGCCAGCAAGACGTTCGCAGCCAAGTTTATGGGCGAGGAGGAGGAATGGGACGCTGCATCGGTGGTAGTGGAAGCCGAAGCACTGATTGCGCAGACCGAAGCCAAGACGGCGCAAATTGTCGTCGAAGAGGAGGAGGAGTCGAGCAGCGACGAGACGGATGCGGATGAACACGAGTTTGAGACGGACACCGATGACGACAGCTCGGACACTGATCGCGCCGAAATGGACGGCGATTATGCAAGCGACGAATATGAGTACAGCAGCGATGACGACAGTTCGGATTACGAGGGCTACTGTGCTCTCGACGAGGAGTCGTCCAGCGACCGGGATTTGTTGGGCAGCGACAAACGCAGCTCGGGCAGCGACAACGATATATTCCCCGCCGGAACTGATTCGGGCGGCGAGACGATCAGGGGCAGCGACGGCAACAATTCCGGCAACGACAACGTCTGGGCCAGAGACAAGCAGCACTTGCAGAGCGTCAAGACCTTAAGGAGGAGAATGGCGGTCGGCAAACGCAATCAGCCAGCTGCTAACCAGAATGCGAAAGCGAATGCCAACGCGAATTCTAATGCGAATACTAATGCGAATACTAATGCGAATACTAATGCGAATGCGATTACGAATGCGAATACGAATGCGAATACGAATGCGAATATTAATGCGAATGCTTATCCTAATGTGAATACTAATGCGAATGCTTATCCTAATGCTAATGATAATGTGAATGCTAATGCTAATGCTAATACTAAAGCTAATGCTAATGCTAATCCTAATGCTAATATTAATGCGAATGCTAATACTAAAGCTAAAGCTAATGCGAATGCGAATGCTAATACTAGTGCTAATGCTAAAGCTAAAGCTAATGCTAATGCTAATGCTAATACTAAAGCTAATGCTAATGCTAATCCTAATGCTAATATTAATGCTAATGCTAATACTAATACTAATGCTAATGCTAATGCTAATGCTATTGCTAATGCTAATGCTAATGCTAATGCTAATGCTAATCCTAATGCTAATGCTAGTGCTAATGCTTATCCTAATGCTAATGCTTATAGTAATGCTAAAGCTAAAGCTAAAGCTAATGCAAATGCTAATCCTAATGCTAATGCTAATCCTAATGCTAATGCTAATCCTAATCCTAATCCTAATCCTAATGATAATGCTAATGCTAATGCTAATGCTAATCCTAATGCTAATACTAATGCTAGAGCTAAAGCTAATACTAATGCTAATGCTAATGCTAATGCTAATGCTAAAGCTAGAGCTAAAGCTAATGCTAATGCTAATCCTAATGCTAATGATAATGTGAATGCTAATGCTAATGCTAATACTAAAGCTAAAGCTAAAGCTAATGCGAATGCGAATGCTAATACTAGTGCTAATGCTAATGCTAATGCTAATGCTAATGCTAATACTAATATTTATACTAATACTAATTCTAATGCGAATGCTAATGTGAAAGCTAATGCTAATCTTAATGCCAATGCTAATCCTAATGCTAATGCTAATCCTAATGCTAATGCTAATATTAATGCTAATGTGAATGCTAATACGAAAGCTAATGCTAATATTAATCTTAATGCGAATGCTAATACGAATGCTAATACGAATGCTACTACGAATGCGAATGCTAATACGAATGCGAATGCTACTACGAATGCGAATGCTAATACGAATGCGAATGCTAATACGAATGCGAATGCGACGATCACCAAGGAGAATTTGGCCGCCATTAAGATGACTGCGGCAGAGGCTAAAAAGAGTGCGGCAGAGGCTAAAAAGATTGCGGCAGCCGCTAAGAAGGCTGCGGCAGCTGCCAAAAAGGCTGCGACTCTCGACAAAAAGAATGCGGCTGCCGCTAAAAAGGCAGCGGCAGCCGCTAAGAAGGCTGAGGCAGCCGCTAAAAAGATTGCGGCACCAGCCAAGGAGATTGCGGCAGCCGCTAAAAGGAGTGCGGCAGAGGCAAAGAAGACTACGGCAGAAGCCAGAACCGCTGCGGCAGCTGCAAAGAAAGAGTTGGCAGCTGCGAAAAAAGAATTGGCAGCTGCCAAAAAGAAGTTGGCGGCCGAAAAGAAGCTGGCGGCAAGCATCAGGAGAAGTGAGGCAGCCGCTAAGAAGGCTGCGGCAGCCGCTAAGAAGGCCGCCGCCAAGGAGAGTCGGGAAAAAGCTGCCAGAGAAGCCAAAGCCAACAAGGCCAAGAAGGCTACTACGGCAGCCGCCAAAAGGGCTTTGGCGATCGCCAAACGAAATGTGCAGAAGAAGGACGATGACGATACCGACAAAATCCATGTACTCGGTTAAGCAGCACACCGAACTACTGATCAAATGAAACTTTGACATGTCATCATATTACTTTATATCAGTAATAACAATTTATAATCAACAGAGAGTTGCACATTTTTTGGGTTGAGACAAGCAGAGTTTAGAGCAAGTCGTTGTGCTAATTGCAAACTTGCAAGCTCGCATTATGCTGATGCTCGTGTTTATGCTGGATATCCAAACACAAACTCAAAACAGGTCATGCCGAGTCATGTTGCCTGCTGCTCGCTGCTTGAGGCAGAAGCGTTGTCACTCAAAGTCAGAGTGTTTAGCTTGTGTGTGTGCGTGTGTGTAAGCAGCTGGATAACTGTGCGTAAAGGGACAATTACACGCATTGCGAGCAGCAGCGCCAGAAGTGGCCAGCAACGAGTTGCTGCAGCAAAACATTAGTTTTGCTAAACATAAATGCTGCAATTTTGTCACACAAAGTGTCAGCCGTTGACAGTCTCAACGTGCCACAAATTTACGAGACTTTTGCCACGCCCTACACGCTGCACGTTGCACTTGCCGATTCGCATTTACATTACAATCGAAAACGGAGAGCAGAGCCGAGCAGAGAACAAGGCGAAGGGCGGGGCAGGGCAGGGCAGGGCAGGGGCGTGACTGGCTGTATTGGCCATATTGTTGGCCTGGTCATCTGTTAGGCAGCCACATCACGTTAATTGCCAATTAGAAATGTGAGGCATTAAGTAGTTGTTTATTATACTGCGCCACATCCGCCATGTCCTTGCCCCAAGCCCCAAGCCTGTGTGTGTGTGTGTGTTTGTCGAGTAATTGCTACTGCTGCGTGTCGCTTGTTATGGCAATTGATTTAGCTTCGAACAACGCGGCCGAACTCAGGCATAATTATTAACCACTTGAACCAAGTGAAGCATGCATATCTACAAGACAGGAGTCTAGAGGCTTTAAAGCGGCAACAGAAGTTGCAAAGTCATACTCTTATTCGCAATTGTTGTGCCTAGTTGACAGCAATTGCAGTGTTCGAAAACGAAGTTTGAAGTGTTGCTACATGCCTGCTAATATACCAATTAAAAACCAAATGAAATAAGCAGAAATTAAAATAGTATAAAGAGTGCAACATTGTTGAAAACTGCTTCACTTGACTATTTGTTTAATTTCGTATTTAATTCAAAGTAAACTTCGTGTAGCCAGCACTACAAGTTGTCTAAAAAATGACACTGTTGCTCGCAGCAGCAATCGGAGAACAAATAGACGAATTTCGAATATATTAAAGCTACAACTTTAGATGTTTTTGCAAAGTCAGCCTCTTATTTTTCAGGCAATAGTTCTGTTTAGTTGACTGCAATTGCAGTGTTCGAAAACGACGAAACTTGCAAAAGGTTTATAGCTTTGCTACTTGCTTATATACCAATATACCAATTAAATACCAATGAAATAAGCAGAAATTAGATTAGCAGAAAAAATGCAACAATCTTGAAAACAGCCCTACTTGAATTTTTGTATAATATTATAATTTATTCAAAGTAAAGCTAAAAGTTGCCTTGAAGAAACACTTGCAATTAAAAAACTAAAAACACAGTTTTTGGAAGAGAAAAATTTAGTTTAACGGCAGTCTTCATTTCAGTATTTAATGTGATAGTCTTGCCTATGAAAGTCTGTAGTTAATAGCTTTGCAGTGAGTAGAAAAGTTTAGTATATTTGCAGTTTATGTTTAAAGTTGGCATTTTGGCGCCTACAGCGGATGAAAGTGAGCCAAAATCGGCAACGGGGCAATAAAATGTGAGCAGCCAAATCCCGGTGAGAGCTTTGGCATCTTATCGCTTAAATGGCACTCGATTTGCACCCAAACAGCCAAAGAGTCACACACATTTCTTTATTGCTGATGTGTGTTCGACAGCAGGCAACAAAAAACAAAAAAATGAGCAGCGGAAACGGATACAAATATTTCGCATTTTTCGGTATTATGGACTTCAGCTAGCGTGGATTTGTGGCGCAAAGCAACAAAAGCCGCCAGCGCCCGAGTCAGGTGCGGTCGCGGCAGCTTGTTGCTGTTGTTATTGCTGTAGGCTGAGCAATAACAGCGGGTGGGGCGTATAAATGTAGACAAATTGCGTATACGACACGTAGCACACAAAAGCAGCACAGAAATTACTTTAAAGCAGAACAAAAGCAACGCGATTCTCCAGCTCCAGGTCAGCCCAGGGGTGAGGGGCACGCTGTGGAGAGTGGCAGATGAAAGGCGCGATGAGAGACAGAAGTATGAAACATAGCCTAAGCAGGGTGCCAGACAATCGCTTTTAGAAGTTGAAAAGTTGCCACCGAATAACTCCGCGCCCAAAATGTGTTGATTCGCTTTTTACATTTTTGTCTACCCTGCACCATGAAGTGCTAAAAAGGGTATATAAGGCTTGTGCAAATGTGCTGTTACAACCAATTCCGTCCGTCCGTCCGTCCGTTCGTATCAACGCTTATTTCTTTGAGACTATAAGAGCTAGAGTAACCAAAGTTTGTATACAGATACTTTTATATTAGGTTATCTACGTATTTATTTATTTTTTTTATTTTTGCGAATAACTCGCACATTTCTTAAACAATATTTTTTAAGTCTTGGTAGAATGATTTTGTGTCTAAATATCTACGTTACTGCTGAGTTTCAGGATTGGTTAATTAGTTTTAAAGTATAAAGGGAACCCCATCGACTTCTCCTTCTCTCTCTTTTTACTCTGTACCATGTTATGATGTTTGATATAGTTGTTAGTTAAAAGATACATGCAAAACAGTGTCAACATTTTAGTCTAAGAAATAAGTTAACTTTTTTCCCATACAATAGTGATATAGGGTATTTTATAGTCGATAAATCGCAACTGTAGTCTTTAAACTTGTTTTCATTTTGCTTTCTTTTTCCCCCCTCGATTTCTTTGTGCGAAACTCTGCTTGCGAGGGCTGCTTGACGAGTTGCGCGCATTCTTGTAATTTTTGCCATTGAATTTGCAGTCGATGCAAAAAATGTGCTGTGAATGATGTCATTAGACAAGCAGTCGCCACGCCCACGCACTTAGAGGCGCAAGCTGTGGAAGTCTTCTCGAGTGTGACAAATATTGTTGATGCATACATTTCGGGCCATAAAAATCACTCATACGCAGCGTGGAGCGCACAATGCGGCATCCATTAAATGGCAAGTGCAAAGTGCAACAAAAGTGCTGCACAAATGACACTGCGTATGTCGTGAGTGTCTGTGTGAGTGTGGCAAGCAAGCATGTTGCTTGCACAGCATTCGCACACTGGAGACCTGGAGGGCTGTTGGTCGTGAGCTTAAGGCGCTGCTGCAGCTGCTGCCATTGACAATTCTAAAGAAATTTATGTTCGAGTGAACTTGGCAAAAAAGCTGTGCAACTCTGCACACGCCCACTAGCGGGAGGGAAAGAGAGAGAGAGAGAGAGCGCTGCTTTTGTTGTTGTTGGTGCTGCTGACCTGATTGCTGTTTAGCTGATAAGCTGCCGCTCTAGACTTCTGGGGGCGGGTAGCGCAGGCGTCACTTATCAAGTGATTTATGTTTGTAATTTACTAGTGCACACAGAGAGACTGGAAGAGAGCGAGAGAGAGGGGGGCAGGCGAAGAGAGTCCCAAAAGTGGGCAATGGCAAATTGTAAAACAATGCGCTGCTTTTATTAGTTAAGTCCGAGCAAGTGAACTGCCAGCGTCGTCCTAATACCGCATCCTGTTCCCCAGACACACCACATTACTATCGCTGTGAAGTGCGGGCGGGGAGCGAGCAGCATTCGTTTCGTTGTGCTCCACGAGTTCCAGCCACTCTGGGACTCTCGCATTCAGATTGAGCTTGCCAATGGTCAGCAAAGACTGACTGAAGCAACTTAATTAGCGGCGGCAAGGCCAAATGAAATGATAGCTACTTTGGTTCGCCTGTAATCGCAGGTCACTAGAATCTAGAATGCTCGTCATTAGCACGGCGTGCGCGCTTTCACTCGTTAATTTAAACTACGAGTAATTAATGAAAGGCAAAGCGATGACTGCAAAAGAGCGCATGTGTGTGTGTGGGCTGTGAATGGAAATTAGCAATTACCTAAGCTGGGTCACAGACAATCATCAACTCTTCAATGCTTCGGCTATGTGCATAATTTCGTAGTAACTCGTTAATGGCGACTCGTTAATGTGCTTTTTTTTGGGCGACTTAACTGCTTAACGTTAATATCAATTAGTTGCAGCCGGCTTTTACTCGTTGTGCCTTTTACTCTGTTCGCTGTCAATTGTTTTTCTTTTTCAATGAATTGATTGAGTTGCTTGAAGTTCTACCTGCTGCTCACTCGTTGCATTTAACTCGTTAGTTACATGAGTATTCGTTTGAATAGCAACTCGTTTGCAACACTCGCTACTTATTTTGTATGCACTCGTCAAGCTTTCACTCCAATCCAACCAAGTGTCTCTCTCTCGTTACTTTTGACTTGCTGCTCGTTACAATTGTCATTCAATTCGTTGGCTTCATTGCAGCTCATTACAGGTCACTCTTAGCTCAGACTCGCTAGCTCAACTGATGTTTTGTTAACTTGTTGGTCAGCTTCTTTCTCATAATGCCGCTGCTGCAGCTGTCAGCAACAAGATGCGCACGGTTTATTCAATGAACTCGCCACTCGACTCGCCACTCAGCGCTTTGTAGTCAAGACAACCTCCTGTTGAGGGCCAGCGTGTTTTGTGTTCCGCGGGCAGTGCGGCAGTTTTAATTAGCGCACTTCGAGGCGCGCCGCACTCTCGTGCTCCACTCGCAGGCGGCATGCGGCAATGCGGCAATGCGGCTGTCCGCTTCCTTCTGCCTCATTTCCGTTTCATCCAATTACGGCGGCTTTGTCATTGTTGGCATTCAAACTGTGAGGCCAACGCCTTCTCCAGAGTTCAGCAGCAACATTATTCATAGATACAAAAGTATATTTCACTTTATTGTGAGCACCTAGCAAGCGTTGCTATGTGATCTGTGTTGCTTATGGCGTCGAACTGGCTCATTCGACTTTTGGCTGCCGAACGAAAAGTAATAAATATTTGAGTTTCCTCAAAGCGAAACCAAAAAAAAAAAAACATAATTAAAATTAAAATAAAAGTCGGAAAAGGCAACAAAAGAACAGGGAGGAAAATGCGCAAGATAAAGTTGGCGTCAACTGATGGCGGCATGATCGAGGTGGACGAGCAGCTGGCCAAGTGCTCGATGATCCTGAAGGCGATACTGGAGCACGACTTCGAGATGACGGAGATACGTCCGATACTCATACCGAACGTGAAGACAATGACCTTGTGCCTGGTTTTGCAGTGGGCGGAGCACCACAAGGACGACGAGCACGTCGACGATTGGACCTGGGAGGTCAACGATAGCCATGTGATTAGCGCCTGGGACATGGCATTTGTGGATCAAGTCGACGACTCCACACTCACCAACTTGATTGTGGCCGCTCACTTTCTGGCCA
The DNA here is from genome assembly GCA_035046165.1 of Drosophila rubida. Taxonomy (NCBI): domain Eukaryota; kingdom Metazoa; phylum Arthropoda; class Insecta; order Diptera; family Drosophilidae; genus Drosophila; species Drosophila rubida. The sequence goes on along the minus strand of JAWNOF010000023.1, from coordinate 9,144,200 downwards.
TCAAGGGATTGTGGCGTGTCGTCTGCAAGAAGTTCGCCAGCTTGGTCAATGGCAAGACAATGGACGAGTTGCGGCAATTCTTTGACTCCCTCAACAAGTAAGCGCAACGCAAGCACGACGACGGAGACGGCTAAATGCAAGTGAAAGTAGGAGACTAGAAGTATTCCCACATCGAATACGAATCACCGGGGACCAATTGGCGACGATAAATAAAAAAAAAATGCCATCTTTAAAATCCAATCTCTACTTGCATTGTAGAAGTTTTAGTTGATGGCCAAGTTTTTCTCATTTTCTGTGTATATTTTAAGATTGATTTTATTAGCTTGCTAAACGCTTAGTTCATTTTAAGTTTTATTTGTCTAAAAATGCCAACTTAAAGAATGAATGCTGAAGAGCGAGCATTCGACTGTTTAACTTATGAATAATTTGGTTAGTGACCAAAAAGCCTGAAGTTGTCAGAGCTAAGCTAATGAATGAATGAATGTTTCTCATTGTTGTATATATTTTATGCAGTCAAAGTCGATCAACAATTTGCAGCGATTTAATTAGCTTGCTTAACGATTAGTTCATTAAGTTTTATTTGTCTAAAAATGCCAACTTAAAGACTGCATGTTCAGGGAAATATGTGAATGCTGAAGAGCGAGCATGCGACAGTTTAAGATATGGACGAGGAAACAATTTGGGTAGCCACAGCTAGGCTAATGAAAGTGAAAGTCTACGGGACTTGCAATCAATTAAAAGAAAAAGTGCACAAAACACATGCTGCGAGACAACTTTATAGACGGAGTAGTTTATGGGCGGGGAGTAAAACATTTGAAGATTGATGAGAATTCTCGGAGTATTAAGTTGATGTCTATTGGCAGCGAGTGCTGCAGTTGTATTCGTTTTATGAGCGTTTGCAGGGTATGGCGAGAGTCGAGTGGCCAAGCGTTGGGTTTTCATTAAAATTGGAGAGCGGAACTCGAACATGTTTGCTGGCGTGTTGATTTGGTTTGGGACCATTTAAAGCTAAAAGCTGAGCTCAGCTGACGGTCGGCAAACATTTGCCAAATGATGGCACGATACCAATTTCTGAGCACACACAGTGAATGAATGCGTGCGACTGTGTGTGTGTGTGTGTGTGTGTTGGCAGTGAGTGTTTGCGTGCGTATTTATGTGCTTTTTGCAGCCGACGCTTGTCTGATGTTGCTGCCGAGCGACATTATGCGCCAGGGTTGCCAAATTCGCAAAACTCCAGCGACGCGTGTTGGAGAAGACAACACAAAATTATGCCATGAGTGCACATTATGGCCATTAGCCAGAAGTGCCAGCTTCCCACTGACGCAGACAGCAGAAAGGCAGAGCCCCAAAATGTAGAGCACATAACGTATACACTCGCTCTCGCTCTCTCTCTCGCTCTCGCTCTTGCTCTCGCTCTGTCTCTTTTGCTTGAGATTGTCGGGCGGTGATTTGTTTTAGAAGCTGCGAATGAGCCGCAAATCGTTACACTTCATAGCAGACATTCCAGGAATTGGAACATCGCTGATAATTCACTTCAGCTCACAATTCGCGCTGTGGCAAATCCTTCCGCGTAAATTGCACTCAACTCGATGTTTTACAATTGTCTCGCACTAGCTATTTATGTCATTCATATTGCAAGTGCCATGGAATTTCTCGTGGAATGTCTCTTGAAAAAGGCAGTCGGCAAATTCTTGTTCATTTCCATTCGATCAACTCAATTGATTTGCGAATTCAATTGCTGAAAATCTGCACGGAATGAAACAGCAAATTAACTGAGAGAGAGAGAGAGAGAGTCGAGCTGTTCACCGTGAAAACATAAGCCAAACATTCTGATTAGCAAAAACTTAAAGTTATAATATCTGGCAACTTTTGCATGCTTATTAAGCCATTGAAGTTGTGAAATGAAAAGTAAATAAGTATTTTTTTGTTGAAAATTGACTGTATGCTAACTTTTTAATGTCTGCTGTTGACCTGGGGCCATGTAGCGAAATGTTGTTATGTTAACTAACTACTCACCACATCGATGATTTGCATGAGAGTCAGGCCAAAACTCAGCTGCAGCGGATCGGACTCGTTGACCACGGGACGTTCCAGGCTGTTGTAGTTGTCCAGCAGAGCGTGGAGCAACCGCTTCTCATGCGGACCAGCGGAGCAGGCTGCAAACACAAGAAGACGCACCATCAAATACCATTCGAAGACCATATATATTGTATATAGTGTAGTGCTTAAATGGTGCTGTTTAGCGACAACAATGTTGCGACGACAATAAGAACTTCGAACTTTGACTTTGGCTTGCAACTCAATTCAATTTAATGGAATCAATGCGAGTGTGCCAAGGGTGTGGGGGAGTGTATGAGTGTATGAGTGTGTGTGTGTGTGTGTGTGTGGCAATGACATTGTTGGGCTTAGAGTCAGCCGAGCGTGGCGGCAGTTAAACCTGCATTAACGTATCGTTGTCAATGTTGCTGTCAGTGTTTGCTGCTCCCCATGTTGCTGCTGTCTGTCTTCTGGTTGCCTGCTGCCAATTAAATTTGTTCAACCAATAAGTGGCTTTGCTTCGGTTTGACGCTAGCAACAGTTTTAGCCCCCTCCCCCCCCCTCAACAGCTTAAGCCGGCACCGAGCCAACAGCCATCAGCCATCAGCTAACAGCAGCCAGCAGCCACAACACTGTAACACAGCACCTGCCCCAGCTTCAGCTTCAGCATCAGCTTGAGCTTGAGCTGCTGCCCCCTCTACCCCCCCCCCCCCCCCCTGCTACAGCTGCTGCTTCCCATTGTGCGGTGTAGCTTATAAAGTGCGCTTACTGTAGTACTCCACTGCTGGATTTTTGCTTTTATTTTGCAACGTTTTCCCACTTCTGCAAACAGCTTTTTGCCCACATTATTCGCTTACCTGTTATTGGAAAATATTCATAGCTTCAACTGAACGCAAGCCGCTTACAAATTTCATTTCATTTTCCTCTCTCTCTCTCTCTGTGCTTCCCCCAAAAAAATCAAAAATAAATACAAATACAAATATTGGCTATAAGTCGCTGTCGTACAAAATTAAGAGTCCAGTGAGCTGTAAATGTGTTTCTATAGATGGCAATTGCTTAATTTCATTATTTCTATAACGCCAGCAACACACAACATTTGGCCCGATTTAAAGCATTCAATTTGATGTACTTCCCTACTTCTTATTTGCATGAAATCTGTGTCGTTTTCTTGTTGGCAACGCGACTTTAACCAATTAAGCATATATATATAGTTATTTCGGGCAATCAATCATTATATTTGTGCACATAAATATTGTCAATTTTTTGCTCATTTTTGATGTAATATTTGCTTGTATTTCGCTGGCCTTGCAAATCCTTTTCATATGTCTATTTTTATGAGCGCTTCGCTCTCTGAAGTCCAGGCATATCAGCTATTGTCTGTCAGTTTGCTCATACTCATTGTACAAAGGGTATCTGACTGTATTCTGTCAAATTTTACATTTAACACGCTGTCCAAAAGTATAAATAATTCGCAGCAACAACAAAAGCAAAGAAGCGAAAGCGCAAAATGCTGTTGGCAACGGGGGGGGAAAAAAATATAGAAAAAATGACGTGGACATTTTAAGGGTTATATTTTTTATTAAACAGTCGGCGCAAAAAATGTGCTGACATTTCAGCTGAAATTTACAACAGTGCGCGAAATTAGCCAACGACATTAATATGTGTTCTGTGCGTCGGCCAGTTTTATGACTGTAACTGCTGGCTTATGGTCTGGCCAGATCCACGGAATCAAGCAGGATTTGCAATTTAAATTGCAATTAATAAATGCAGTACGCCGAATTGACTCAACTGTGAACAATTAAAAAGGGATTGCGACGTAGTTTCTTTAATTTTGATTTAGATTTTTCAAGTTTATCGTTGGGCACTTTAAGCAAAGACGAAAATGTGGCACGTCGCAGAGGCAAGCTGTTGAATCAGAGCTAATCGCAAGCTGTCGTTGGGCGACACTGGGCAATGTTGTCAATGTAATGATGATTGTGATTGTATGGTAATGTCGCCTCTGGGAGCTGCGTCACAAGTTCGCTCCGTGCGCTGCGAGGGCGAAGTTAACCCGATTGCCTGTGGGACAGGTCATCAGATCATTATAGACAATTACTTATGGAGCGCAGCAATGTGAGCGGCGTCAGCCAGCTCGGGCAGCTTCTCGGGCGCCTTGTGCTGCATATTAAAGGCGACTCGCTCGGTGGGCCAGGTAGCCAGGCCCAGCAGAATGCGGCACGTTCTCGCAACTGGGCCGAAAGTTGGACAGCAATAACAATAGCTGAGAATGGGCGACAGGATGGGGATAGTAGGTGGCTAAATAATTCATGGCATGCCTCGGGCACATCTTCAGCTGTCGACTGTCGGCTGGCCGAAAACAAGTTTAGTTTATTGATGTGCCAAAAACTTATTCCTCATGCTGCGAGGATGCTGCAACTACTTTACAAGTACTCGAACTTACCGAATACCAATATGAACTATACTCGTCTCGCACCACAGCATTTTTAACGCTCACCTCGACGAAAACTTTTGCTGTTTACCCAACTCTGAGACAAGTGGAAGCGTGTGTGTGTGTGTGTGTGTTAGTTCATAAATCTACATAAATGTATATGGTATTATGTAAATATTGCATGACTTTTAATGGCAGCTAACTTGTATGAGCCTTCAGCAACAGTTCTTAGTTACTTGCGACTCGAACCACTTAACTTTGCGTACCCTGCACTAAGCAGGCAGTCGAGTTGACAATTCACATAGTTATCAACAACATATATTCAAGCGACACCTTGAAAAAGACAAACTTGGAAAACTGCTACGAAATTGTGTTGTCCAGACCTTTAAACAATTGATGGAGATCTGTAGTTGAAAACAATCAACTCTCAAGTTGTGCCTACCTTATTTGTGGCACTTTTTGAGTTGCAGGGTATAAAATGGATACTTTTGTAGTTTACACATTTCCAGGAATTTGCGACAACCTCAACTTTACTGCAGCCGACTTTAAAACAAAGTATAGAACTATACTTGCCGATTTTGCAGCTTACATTGAGCGTAAGATGAGAATTGTAAAGCAAACAAACATTGCATAGAGTTGCCCAAGTTGCAATCGCTTGTCTGGTATTTTTTGGGCAGCCACTTTGAAATCCCCAAGCGAAAATCCCCTTGTAAATGATTGACAAATAATGAAATGACTTTTAATTATTGAACGCCGACCAAAAGCACAAGTTTGGCCAGTTAAGCAGACTTTTGTCGTTCTGGGCGGCAACTTTACCTAGTTGCCTGGTGAAAGTTTTGTTGCCAGGGTTGCCACAGTCGCCAGTTTAAAGAGCGCAATGTGCGCATAATATTGGCGATGATGATGCTGTTGTATCTGAGGTTAAATTGCGTTGCGCTCGGGGCATCGCATAACGGGGCAATTTGTTAACTTGGAATTTGAGGCAATCTTCGCATATCTAAGTAGGTATTTTTGGTTCAGCTGGTATATATGTAGTATTTTTGTTGTACATAAGTTTAGTATTTGGTTTTGCTTTCTCGTTGCTTGCTTGCTTGGTAATAAAGTGTGTAAATCGCATCACGTAGGCTCCATTTTAATGTAGACGCTGCCTCATACGAGTAAGCGATTGGATTGAGCTAGCTTGGCATAGGGTGATGTGGCATGCGGCATGTGGCATATGGCATGTGGCGTGTGCGGCATGTGCAGCAATTTGTGCCACACACACACACACACACACACACTCACACAGAGAGAGACACACGGACACGCAGCGAAAACAAGTCGGCCGTTGTTGTTACGTGTGGCATGCATCAGCGATTGTCCTGTTTGCGGCAGACTTTATTAATGAATGCCATTAACGCTTCTACGTGCGGCCTTCTTGTCATTTTCGATGCCGCTGCCCCAGCGCCACGGCCAGTGGCATAATCGAAGCCTCGTCGCTGCCATGTTGCCACTACCCATGACAGGGCACTAAAGTGCCAGGCCATTAACGGCTGCATGTCAGCAGCTCGAGGCTCTCAGCACTCAGCTCTCAGTTCGAGGTGGCAAGCTGGCAAGACAGCCAGCGCCCGGGTGCCAAGTGGCATGTGGCAAGTAACAATTGTAATTATGAAAGAATGCAAGCGAACGCTGATGAATTCCAGGGCCAGCAAATCCGTGCTGTGGCAGCAACAAATGCAATGGCTAATTGCAATTAATTGCTCAATTAAGTGATGCAGCCCCCGCGACCTCCGCGCACTCGGCAGCACTCAAGTTGTTTGGCTTGCAAGCTCTTAAGAGCTCAGTTTGCTGAGCATGTCAAAAAAGGCAAATAAAATGGCAAGCGAAACTGACGGCACGCGAAAGCTGTGCATTCACGTGGTCAGGACAGCGGCTGACTGCCTCAAGAGGCGGCTAGTTGGCGGCCTCGTTCATAACCGTTCATACTCTAGTTGGGCAAGCACAATCAATGCCCATCAGTGGCTAATAGAGTCAAGTCAACAACTTGAGTTTGACAACTAATTCGGCAAGATTTATAATTTGAGCTGGCGTAAATTATAACATCAGTTGAAGAGTTCCTTACTTTTGTAGGTGTCTCGCAGTCGAGCACGCTCGCGTCTCAGCTGTCTTGGTTGTGGTTGCAGTTGAGCTTGCGGCAGGCGACGGCAGCAGATGCCATAAATTATGCATGGCACACACTTTGCGGCTACTTGGCCCTCACTTGACACGGCCATGTGTGTGTCTCTGTGTGTGTGTGTGTGTGTGTGTGTGTGTGTGTGTGGCAAGTGGCAGCGGCATGTGGCAGCAGCGGCATGCCACTGACAGTGCATTATCATGCAGCATATGTAATAATCGCAATAAATTTGATTACCTCTCTAGCATATTCGGAGTGTCCCTAGATCGCATGATATATGCGGCACGCTGCCACAGCTGCCACAGCTGCCACTTGGCACACGCATTTGCATGGGCCGCACAACGTCGGCATTGATTTGGCGGCAAAGTTGATTTTGGCCCGGCTAATTATATGGCTAATGCTGCAACTGACATTAAAATCGAGTGTCCCGACGCCTGCCCATTAAAATTTTACGCGTTAACGGCGAAATTATACGAAATCATTTTCGGAATGCAATAAATGAGGCCGCAAGTTAATTCGTTGTGCGTTGTGCGTTGCGCGCTCAGCTAAATAAAATGTAATGTCCTCTCTTCTCGATGCCGCTTCAAATGAGCAGCAAGCCACACTCACTACTCCCCGACACCGCCCTACCCCCCTTCTCCACCAAAGTCAGGCATTCGACCGATAAGCCGTATCGCGAGCGTGCCAGCAAATTTAATCGAAATGCTGTCGGCCGGCAGCAGCTACAGAAAGCGGAGCAGACGCTGCCTGTTCTCTCCGTCCTCGTGCCGACTATCAACGATTGTCATCGGCGCCAAGGCGAAGCGGGCGCAGGGCAACCACATGCCACCCAGCGCACCACACAATGGACAGCAACGGCAACGGCAACGGCAGCCAAATGTTGTGCGATCGTTAAATTTAATCGGTTCTCGCTAAAGGAAGCGCAACGAAACCAAGGAAATATCTAATTACCATCTCAGTATTGCTTTGTGATATTACACAAAAAAATATACAATACATATAGATGGGCGAAGAGCGCGAGCGATGGGAACTGGCAAATGGCAAATAGATTGAAATATTCAGATACTCGTGTGCTCAGCAGGGGAATAAAGCTTAGACTCGGCACGCGAAATATATAATAGATAATAGTGTGGTACAGTGTTTGTAGTTGACTAAGAAAGTTCTATTTTGGGGCTCAATAATATGTTGATCGAATCAACTTATTAGCGATGCGAACTAACGATAGTATGCGATAGTAAAGTATTAGTGGTATTTTGAAGTGAAGTAAAACATATTGCAAGCTGCTGAATAATATCATATCACCAATTGCCAATGGATTGAAAAACTGCTGTAAATTTCGATAAAATTCTTGCCAAATTCGTAAATTTGCTACTATCGACTAACTTATTATCCATGCGACCTATCGATAGTAAGCCATAGTAAGATGTTTGTAATATATTTCAGTGAAGCTAAACACACTGCAAGCTGTTTGTTAATATCATATCAGCAATTGCTTGCTTATTGATTTTAAAAATGTATTTCACAGAAACTCTCGCCAAATTTAGTAGTTACTATCGATAGTTGGGACTATTGAAGTGTCATTGCCTCAATGCAAGTCTGTGGCAACTGCTTGCAAACCTGATTTAACTTCGTTGAGCTTGACGTAATGTACGATGGACTGTGCGAAAACTTTTCAATGAATTCGCAATAACTCTATCGATAACATGTTATCGATAAGCGTAAATCTAGAGTGTGAGCGAGGGGGGGGGGGGAGCAAATAAACTTTCGCAAGGCAAATGTAAAACTCAATTATCTGGAAGTTGAAAAACTCTGGCTTAGGGAGCGCAATTTATGGAGCCGCAATTGAGGTGCGGAAGACGGTGGAGGAGGGGGAAGAGCGCGAGTATCTTGAAGTGGCATGCATCAAAAGTTTTTCGGCTGCTTTTGTTAGCCTTTTTTTTGCGCGCAAGTTGCCAGCAGCAGCCGTGGCTGGCGAAGGTGCAGAAGGAAGCGGCCTGTGGCGGTCTCTGGCTGCCAAACCACCAGACACCAGGCACATAAATTACACCGCAATACACAAACCACCGAGCAGCAGCAGCAGCAACAACAACAACGACGACGACGACGACGACAATGCGGCAGAGTAGCTGGCAGCAAAAACAAGAGGAGAGCCGCTAAATAGTTGCGCTGGCGTTTTCCGACTCCTTCCACAGCTAATGCTGCTTCACAATTGCCGCTCGAGCTGACTGAACTATGCCATGCCCCCGCCTCTCTTGTTGCCCCTGCTTACAGCCTTCACTCTTCCGGCATTCGATGGTCGATGCCTAAAACTTCAACAATTTCTAAGCGTTCTGCGCCACACAAAAACGTTGCAGTCTTTTAGGCGCTGTCTGTTGGTTGCAGCTGATTTAATTTTAGATAGGCATAATAATTGCGCTTTTCGCTCATAGGGGCACGCCAGAGCGAGAAAGCAATACCACGAGCAAAAGAGAGGGAGAGAGGTAGTGAGTGCGAGTTGTATTAAAAATATTTGCATTTTGCTCATTGGAATTCCCTCAGCGCCAGACGCTGTTGGGCGTGTCCAAATTAAGTGCTCCAGAGCTAAGAAAACGAAGCCTGCCGGCTCGAGGGCGTTGCGAGGCCGGGACGGGGGCCGAGGCGGGGGCGGTTAGAACGGTCACTTCCGTCACATCCGTCAGCACAACATCCGCAAGCATTTCACCAGCTTCCGCTTGGACAGGCGTTGATGTTGCTCTCCCTCTCTCGCTCGCTCGCTCGCTCGCTCGCTCGCTCACTTGCTCGTCTGACTGTTGATGACAACTCGTTAGGGTTGTCATTCGGCCAGCGGCTGCAGCGCCCCGGCCGAGTGCACAGTGGGGCGGGCGGGGCAATTACCAGGTGCCGGAAACTGGCGCCCAAATTAATGTTAACGAGCCAAGTTAAATGCTTAAATTGTTTCTTGCCGCACTTGCCACACACACACACACACACACACTCAAACACACACGCACAGCTGACAAACTGGCAATGCGGGTCACGGGTTAAATTGCTCCCCTCCCGCTTCTCCCCTCGACCTTGCGGCAGCGTCTTGCGCTGCCCCGAAAAACTCAACACGACTGTCAGCTTGTTGTTTGCCTCGTATCAGCGGCAAAAGTTTTGCTGCTGCCTCTGTTTCTGCTTTTGGTTCTGCTTCTGTTTCTGCTTTTGTGCACCTTTTCTCACCTGTTTGCATGCGCTCACCTGTTTTGCCTTCCTTCCTTCCTGCCCCGTCCCCGTCTCCGTCCCCGCCTGTGCTTTCGCTTGTTTTCCTCGCCGTTTCTCCGGCTGTGTTTCTGCTGTCTGTTTGCGTGTTCGCTTATCGCTAACAGCCTTCAATTTAACAATTTCACTTTGTCACGTGCCCAGGTCTAGGGGCTGTTGCTTGGGTCGTGCCCCCCAACCACTGCTTGCCACTTGCCACTTCGCACCTTCTACTCACCGCTCGCCACTCGCCCCGCCTGTCGTCGCTCTAATTCTCCCTTTGACTTTCCTAGAGTCAAATATTTAATTTTATCTTTTTCATCGAGTTTTGCGGGTCCTTGCAAAAAGTTTTCTCTTTTTTTTTGTATTATTTTTGCCTCCTCATGCTCGGGCTCTGTCCACGTCTCTGCTCTGCCCACCCCCCGCCTGCCCCTCGTTTCGCTGCATCCCTTTTTAGTGGCGTGATGCCCCCGCTGTTTTTGTTTGTTGCCCTCAATCACGTCGCCAAAGATTTGAAACGCCGATCATGAGCTTTAAGTATTAACAATTTATTTTGCTAATTGAAAATTTGTTTAAAGTTCAAAGTCAGGCAATAAATTGAATGCATAATACCCAGTAAATCTCTGAGAAATTGGGTTGCTTTTCTATAGCAAATTAATTCTTTTATGGGCACTTATTATGAAGTTCTTTTGAAGCAATTCGAAAGCATAAATTAATTAGATTTATTATTACAATTTCAACTACAAATAACAAGTTTTTTAGATACTAAAGAAGAAAGAAGATATATTATGATAAATTGAATAATACTTCAATATCGATATTAGGAAATAATTCGGAAACAACTTCTATTTATTGTTTAATCCCTAAACTGATTGAATGTGGAAGCTTTAAGGTAGAATCAAGTCGTGTTTGTGTCCAATAATAAGTTCGCTGTTGAATTTGCAACATTTGAACGAGGTTCTGTTGTGCCATAAAGCACAAGTATTGACAGTAGTATCAAAGTTCAAGAAACTTATTAAACGACTTAGGGACACACACAGGCACAGACAACGACAACAACACAGCTGTCTTTAGCAGCGCAAGGAAGACAGACACACCTGCTTTTAGCCACTTAGCGTTTGACATGAATGTGCCACTAACGAGCAGAGAGCGAGTACTACGAGTGTGCCACGCAAGTGTTGCGAGTTGCACGAATGTTGCACAAACCATCTAGACACACACACACATGGCAGTTCCGCTGTTTGTACAAGCATATGTTGCTTGAAATTCCGCTGGGAAGCGAGCGTGACGCGGGAGGGGGCGGGGACGGCGATTGGGTGTTGCAGGGGCGGGCTGAAGGATGTCGTCAGTTTGTTTATGCAAAGACAATTTGCTACACTTGGCTAAGTAACAGTTACAACGAATGCTGACTGCGATTGCGACCGTTACCATAATTGTGGCACTGCCTGGAAGTGTTACTCCAACTGCGAACTGTGACTGCGACATTTGAGAGTGCAACTGCTGCTGGAAGTGCGATTGTCACAGTGACTTTAAAGTGTCTTTGTAGCTGTGATTTTGCGTAAGTGTAACTGGTATGTGTTAAGCGACTGTCATGATGACTGTAACAGTTAATGCACTAAACTGTGACTTTAAGTGTAAGTGCTACTGTAAGCGTGACTTTGATTGTGGCATGGAGTATGATTATTGTGATTTTGGCAGTGGCAGCTTATCGTGACTGATAGAGTATGCTGGAGCTGTGACTGCGAGTAACTGTTACTGTGACTGTGATTTATAGTTACTGTGATTGCTGTGTTACTGTGTTCACGAGGAACTGCTATTGTGATTGTGAGTAACTGCGACTGTGACTATGATTTAGAGTTACTGTGATTGCTGTGTTTCTATGTTCACGATTAATTGCTACTGTGATTGTGAGTAACTGCGATTGCAAGTAGCAGTTACTGTGACTATCAGTTAGAGTTACTGTGATTAGTGCTTTCGTCTGCAACAGTGATTGACGTTGCCTATAACTGTGTTCACGAGTAACTGCTACTGTGATTGTTATTGTGAGTAAGTGTGACTGCGATTGCGAAGCAATGACCAGCAAGTTTTCCAATTTCCAATGATCACTGGTAAAAGTGATTCTTACTGAGAGCCTTTTGCTGTCACTTCGTGTGTAAGTGTGACTAGGATTGCGACTCGGAGTGCGACAGTAACTGTGATTGCGGCCGTAAGTGTGATGCTAACCGTAAATGCGACTGTCTCATTAATCGTGGCAAACAGCGCGACAAGTGACAAGCCCAGGCAGCCAGGCAGCCAAGCAGTCGCAAACAGCTCACCACACTCGCCACTAGCCCTGCTGACAGCGGGGGGAGGAGGCGGGCGGGGACAGTGACTGGCGATGGGATGTGGAGCAAGTCAAGTCAGTCAAACAGACAGAGCTGCTGTTAATAATTTGAAAGCCACAGCAGACAGAAGTGCACTGATAAGCGGATGTGCGTGTGCTAGTGTGTGTGTGCGAGTGTGTGTGTGCGTGTGTGTGTAGGCTGCATTAGAAAATGTGGAAAAGCCAAAAGGAAGCTTATAGAAAACTGAGCAATTGCTGGCAATGAGCAGACAGCAACAATAATGTTAATACGCTTAGCAAAAGCCAGCTTAAAACGTGTTATCTCTTTCGCTCTCGCTCGCTCTCGCTCTCGCTCTAGTGCATAACGGAACGCTCTTCAGAATGCGTTGACGTTGACTCGCTTTGTCTTCCAAGTGCCCAGTCTCCCAGCAGTTTCCTGAGTACGCCGCCTTCGTTTTCGCGCTCATCTTGCACTCCAAGCTGCCGCCCACTCTCTTCATCTCTCTCTCTCTCTCTCTCTCTCTCTTGCTCTCTCTCTCGGTCTTGCTTACGCTTCGCTTAAAGCGACAAGAAGACAAGTTTATTATGCATGCAACCATTGTTGTTGCTTTTGTCGCTGTGCATTGTGGCACAGACCTTTTTTCTGTTTTCTTTTTTTTTTGCTGTTGTTTCTTCTGCTCGCTTTTTGTTTGTTGCGTCAAGAATATTGTTTTAAGTTGGCTTTCAAGCGACGCTTCACATGGCTACTTCCCCCACCTCCCCACCCCTCGCTTGTCCTGTGTGTGTGGCATGAACCATGTCTGCGGTTTTGTAGCTGCCATTCAAGTGAGGAAGTTGTTTAGTGTCGCTGCCATTCAGCCATTGAGGCGCATTATTAAGTGGCATGCCACTCGCCGAGCCGTCGCATGCCGCACGCCGCTTGCCACACGCTTTGTCCGCCTTGACAGCTGGCTGCCGCTCGATCCTGCAATAATCCTGCTACTGCTGCTGCGCCTGATCCCGATCCTGCCACTGCGCGCCAATGAACTTGAAAATTAAACTGATTTTGCTTTTGTTTATTTCCAGCTTCTACTCTTTGCACTATTGTTGTTGTTGTTGTTGTTGTTGTTGGCTTTCACGGCAAATGGGTTAAGCCAAATGAAATGTTTTCAATTTATTCACACACACAAAACAAAACAAAACAAAAAAGAGAAAAGGCAAAATTATTCATTTCGCCGCTGCTGCCTTTAACTTTGTGCTCACCATCAATCGAATTGAAACCGACATTAAGCTCATCGGTTCAATTTGAATAACTCTGCCACTCATTTAGAAGGCAGCGCCCAAAGTGCGCGACTGCCAAATACTCTACATTGTTATGCAAAAACGTAAATGAATATGACTATCACAAACTGAATTGCAATGAGTTGATGGCACGCTTAATTAATATTCGCCGCGATTTAAAGCGAATATTTGTGGGCATTTATGAATAAGCGGCTATTAAAGTGCAATTACTAGTAGAAATCATTGCAAATTTAATAAATCGCGTAGTTTATGCTGCTCTTTGATTGATAAACTTCATGCACTCCCTGGACTAAATGGGACTTGATTCTTTGTGTCAGCGCATGACGTAGTCTAAGGCGTTGCCCTTTTGCTCAAAAGACTTGCTCTAAAGACTTGCAATTTCCTTGAAAAAGCACATCAAATGAATTTCGCTGTTGTCGCTTTTTGATCGAGTGGCAGCCAAAGACGACGATGAAGAAGTGGAGCATGTCGTCGAAGTAGCAACTGCGAATGACATTTATCAATATGATGAATACGCCCATTCGCCATTCGCCATTCGCCATTCGCCATTCGCAGCAACTGTAAACATGTATCGCGTACATACTCGTACTGTATGCCGTTACATGTGTGGCAAGTCTGTATGTGCAACTCGAGTTGCCAGTTGCAAGTTAACAGCTGCAAACTTGTAAGCCAAGAGCTTAGAACTGCAAGTTGAGACTTGAGCGTCGAGAGTTGCGAGTGCTTCATTTGCCATTTTCCTGTTTTCATCCCATTTCTCTGTGTGTGTCGTGTCGTGTTGTGTCGTGTGTCCTTTGCAGACGTTGCCCGTTGATGTTTTTTTAATGGTCAACATATTGCGGACGCTTTATTTGGTTTTAATTTAGCAGCACTGCTAAATGCATGCCATTTTATTTACACACTCCATTTGTTGTGCCCTCCAAACTTGTTATCGTTGCTGTTGCCGTTGCCGCTGCCGTTGCTGTGGCAGTTGCAGTTGCACAACTTGAACTATGAGTTTATTTACATTTACATTAATTTTGCGTACTCTGCTTTCGGCTGGCTTTCCGGCTTTTCTTTCGTGTTTCTTTGCTGTTCTTTGCCATTTTTTGTGCTGTTGTTTGACGCTGGCAACCGACCGCCAAGAGTCCTGAATAAGTATGAGCGTGTTGCAACAATACTTGCAGCAGCACAGCAATGCGCCGAGGAAGCAGCGAGAAAACAGTTGCTCAACTGATGGCGTTAACTTCACTAACGCCAAAAGCACAGCCCGCACTTCATATAATTCTTTACTTACTGAACTTGTAAACTTTTGCCCCCATGCCGCACACACACACACAAACACACACACACACACGCATTTACACCCACAGAGCGACTGGCAGACTGACTGACATTCGTTTTTATGTGCTCTGCTCTGCAGGCGGGCGACTTGAGGCGACGCAGTTGCGCCACCGGACAACGGTGCGTATGATTAATGCGGCTCCATGGCAAATGCAGTTTTCCTTTTTCCAGGGCCATGCCAACGAGCTGTCCCTGTGGCGCACCCCCCGAGCCGCTCTTGTATTTAAACAAATTTGCTCGTTGCCAGAATCTTGGCAACGTTCGCCGCTGCATTGGGGTTTCAAATTGGAATTGAGCTTAGGACTTAAAGCGAACCAAAGACAATTTCATTTGCTGTTTGTTGTCCCTGGGTATAATATGGCTTTTTCCCCTCTCACAACGTTCCCCTCACATTTTCTGTCTGTGTGTGTGAGAGCGCATCGTGTAAATAAACGATGACAAATATATTTTAAAACATTCGCAGTTGCGCAGGCAGACGGCAAAGACAGTTGCCTCAATAAATCAAATCCGGGCGAGTGTCACGGTGCAATGAGCAAGTTGCGTTCACGTTCCTCGATGGCATTTCCTTGTTCAGTAGTGCGAGTGAATTATCACGCAACTTAGTCAAAGCTACGCTATGCTTAGCTAATTATTACGTGATTTCAACCACTAACGTGTAGTTCAACGAGCAGCGAGTGCAATTACTGAAGAACTTTTCCTTCTTCATTTAAATTTTCAAGGTGTATTTAAAATTATCTACGCATCAATGTAGTGCATGTAATTTATTGTAGATGAAAAGTTTTTTCAGCGAGTAGCAATGAACGAGTAAAGAGTAACGAGTAGAGCAAGATTATAAAATTATATCTTAAGCATATTCAATATGTATTTTAAATTATCTACTCTTCAATTGAATGCATTAGTAACGAGTAGTGCATGGAATTTATCGTCATTGCAAAGTTGTTTCAGTGAGTAGCAATGGACGAAAAACGAGTAACGAGTAGCAAGATTATAAGATTATATCTTAAGGTGTATTTTAAATTATCTACTCTTCAATTGAAGGCATTAGTAACGAGGAGTGCATGTAATTTATCGTTATTGCAAAGTTGTGCCAGCGAGTAGCAATGAAAGAGAAAACGACGAGTACATAGTAGCGAGTAGCGAGTTCAACTACAACACTGAAGAAGAAGTGTAGCTTAAGTTAGTAACGAGTACTAAATGTACTCTATCGCCAATTCATTACTCTTTCTATTTAATTTCTAATTTTATATTATTATTATTCTATTTCTAAACAAGTAAATAGTAGCGAGTTGCGATTTCCTAATCTTTCGAATAACGAGGAGCGAGTAACTAGTAGGTCACTAAATTGGGTTTATCAGTAATTTGATTGTTTGTAAATCGCTGCCGTGCCTCGAGTATTCTTATGATTTGTGAATTTTACAACGCGCGCCACACGCTAATCACAGCACAAATTACCGCAACGAGAGCACTACGCTGCTGATGAAATTAAGAAACGGAGATTGTGGCACAGCGGACAGATGAATTTTGTGAAACGAACTCGTTGCCATGCGGCGTAATTAAACAAGTGGTGTGCTTGCTTGTTGGTCGTTGGTCGTTGGCTGCTGGTTGTTGGTTGTCAAAAGGTTAATTAGCGAGTGTAGCGCACACGCATATGCAAACAGTGGATTGTGCTCGGCAAATAAAGCGGCGAGTAGTTGAGATTGCGGATCGCAGGCATCTTGTTGTTCTTGTTGCTGGCCGTGTTTTGAGATGAGCATATGAAGCTGTCAGACGAGTGAGTCAGCATGCAGGCAGCTCGTTTACATTTCTCTTTGTCTTCTGGCTTAACCACGGACTCGTTGATTACGTTTTATTTCTTGTGCTTTTTTTTTTTTTGTTGGCCGTGTATATTTCTCTTTTTGACTGCAAGCCAAATACGAATATGAGCGTTCGTCTGTGTGGGTGGGAGTAGCGTTTGCTAACTTTTTGCTAATGCCGACTTGACCGCCGCAGCGTCAACTTTTGCGCACGAGTAATTCGCCAGCGAGCGGCGAGAGGCGATAGGCGAGAAGGGGCTGGCCAGCGACTGCTGCTCGTCTGAATGTCTGTCTGTCAACTCGAATTGTTGCCATCATGTTGGCGAAAGTAGGTTTTCTTGTTGGCAACAGTCCCAGTGAACTTTCACACACACACACACACACACACACATGCAGCTGAGCGCAACGCCGAGAAGTAGGCAATAAAAATGTGAATTCCCCTCCTCAAACACAGTCGCCGTCGCCGTCGCTGTCGACGTCGCAGTTGGCAGCGCGGCTAGCGTCGACGAGCTCTGTTAATAACAGCAGTTATTACTTAAGTCTCTTGTTTCATTTCAATTTCATTTTTTGTGCCTTGCTTGCACATTCTCGTTCTCATTCACGTTCTCGTTCGCATTCGCATTCGCATTCATCGCAGTGTGGCTGCTTGCGTTTCGTTTTTTTTACGATTTAAATATTAATCATACGCCTCATATGCTCTACTTATTTGTACATATTACAATGTCGACTCGAATGACAGCTGCCTGCGTTCGGCGTTCGGCGCTCGGCTCTCGGCCTGGGTTCAGCTGCAGCCCGCCAGCCACATAAATGTTATGCAATATATATATATATATATATATAGATGCTTAAATTGCCTGCTCTCTCTCACTCACTCTCTTTGCTTGGCTGCCCCCCTTTTGGCCCTGGCCACTCGAAAGCACAAACTCATGTCGGTTTTGTCATTGCATTAGCATAAAAATGTTAAGTCCTTGTAATGGCAGCACAGCTTCAAGAGCAGCAGCAGCAGCAGCAGTAGTTTCTCTCATCGATTTTTAAAGCAGCTGTAAAAGACTGCTACCCCTCCCCCTTTCTGCTTTCCCTGCCCCCCATAGCCAAGTTTCAGTTTTTTGTTTTAATGCGATTCTATTTTATAGAAATTGAAATGCTTTTGGGCGCTGCAAACGAAATCAAAGTCGCTGCTGCAGTTGCTGGACTGCGCTGGGCTTAAAAATGAGTTGAGTCTGTTGTTATGGACAGCATCAATTAAGTAGCCAAAGTTTTTGGCCAAAAAGACCGGCTGGCGCTCTTAATTTAGTTTAACAATTGCGCACAACTTGCACAATTCTTGTTGACTGACAGCCGGGACGACGAACGGACGACGGACTCCAGGACAGACGGACGGACAGTGATTGAATGACTGACAAACAATCTGCACCGACAAACTCCGACACAATGGCAGCCCGGCTGGCGGACTTAGAGTTTGCGCTTGTAAATGGCAGCATAATTAGCCTGAAACAATCGCCGGCTTCACAATCATGCTATATACATACATACTATATATATTTATTGCAGCTGGAAAGCAGTCATTGAGTAATGGAAATGGAAAGCTACAGTGAAGACTCTTTCTCTGCACAAAGTGCATATTCTAGCGACAAATTTGAATAGAGTATAGAGTAGTAGTATTTGCACAGATTCGACAGTGAATTGTATGTTGAGAGACAAACATAATGGAATGGTTATTATACAAGGCATTCGGAATATCGTTGAAGTTAAAACTGCGTGTTAAAGGCAATACATACAGTGAAGACTCTATGCATAAAGTGCATTTTAAAGCGACAAATTTGAATAGAGTTTATAGTAGTAGTATTTGCACAGATTCGAAAGTCAATTGTATGTTGAGAGACAAAACATAATGAAGCCATAGTTGGAGTTAAGGCAATAGATACAGTGAAGAGTCTCTATGCATAAAGTGCATTTTCAAGCGACAAATTTGAATAGAGTATTTGCGCAGATTCGAAAGTCAATTGTATGTTGGTGAGAGACGAAACATAATGGAATTGTTATTAAACAAGGCTGTTTGTTGAAGGCAATAGCTGTGCATAAGTCTTCTGATATTATTCTAATTGTTAGCATGAATAAATTAGTCATGAATTTGCTAGTCTCAGATAAATTTAGAGAGAAACAACTATAGAATCAGCTTATAAAAATATGTTTGAATCGAAAACAAGTTGAACTAAACAAATTGAAATTGACTTCACTTAAAAATGTAATTTGCAAGTGGCATATCTATCTATCTGAATGTCTGTGTGATTGTCGTTTTAATTGAAAAGGGTGAAAGAAGTGACTAGCGTTCGAATTGAAAATTGTTAATCAACCTTCGTGGGCACGCAACAGAAACTGACAGCGGAATTATGCAAGCCGCAGGCCTCAAAAATTGCCCCAAAATCATGCAGATTGTGCGCACAATTATAGCACAGTAAACCGTAAGCCCGATCACAGTCCTGAACAGCAGTCTGTTGGCCAGTCGCTTCGGCGCTGGCTAATGCTAAGCGGCTTGCATGACGGCGCCGTGTGTAGGCGGGAGCAGCAATTATTGAGTTGACTGCTCGCACTAATTTAGTGAAATCTAATTAATTATTCGAATGCGGCGCGCTTCGTTATCACTGAGCGACCCAACGCGGCACATTTTCCATTTACTGCCTGACCCCACCCCCTCCCCTCGCTCGACAGCGACATTTTGCAGAGTGACCGCAGTTGTTGTAATTTTTGCAGTGCGTTTGCTTGTTGTTGCTGTTGTTGAGGCCGTGTGCAATTTGGCGCATAGTTTGCTCATTGAGAGGCTTAAAAGCGCTTTTTGTATGAAGCCCACAGACACACGCAGCACACACACACACACACACACACACACACACACACGCATACAGGCACACACATATAGAGTGCAGTTGATAGGCGGATTATCGGAATTCCAATATTAATTTACATACTTTGCACTTCATTGCCGAATGCAAGCGTAATGTGCTGTGCACTGAACCGGCGAGGGAGTAAAAAAGCCGCCCAGAGACATAGCAGTTGATGCAGGAACGAAACACAAGTGAAAATAATACTAAATAGTGGTGAGATAATGTGGAGAAACGGAAGAGTGAAAGAGTGAAGCGAAAATGAAGAGAAGAATATAGAAGAGCGAGCTTGGGATTACAGTGAACGGCTGGAAAAGAACGGGACAGAAGTTTGCTGGGAAAGCAGTAAAATAGCGAGTGAGCTAGCCCGACTGTGATATCCCCTGTACCATGTACAAAATACAGCCAATATAAAAGTGATCACATCAAACGACATTCATATCATTTCATTCGAGCATATACAATCATATGTGTATGCTTGCGTATGAATATACTAGAATACAACGCTAGTTTTCATCTGATTTCAACCATCTTTTGGATTTGGATTCATATTATAAATATCTGCTAATTGCACTTTAAATTAACTCTCTAGCTTTAAAACTGTGGATGCCACAGATTTTCGCGGTTTGTGGGCAAGGAGAAGGGCGGGGGAGAAAAAAACCTAAACTTGATCTGCGTAAATGCATATTAAAACAAAATCCAAAGTTTGGTTAATCTAGCTCTTTCCATCTCTGAAATCTAGATGTTAAAGGTGACGGACGGACAGACGAACATAGCTCAATCGATTTTATTTTGGTCTTCCTTCAACCTATTACATATATTCGAGCGAACTTAATATACCTTTGTAGCTGTAGGTAAAGGGTATGAAAAGTGCCAGAGAATGAGAAAGAATTCGCTGTGAGATATTCAAACTCTAATCATAAGTAATACACTTATCCATGTGGTAGCGACTGGCTCAAGTTGGTTGCATAAGCCTAGCGACTGCAACGCTTCCCTTCGCAGCCTCGCCGCCCTCGCACACATTTGCAGTGTTTGCGCAGCGTTGGCGGCCCACGCTGAACCACATCGCTCTTCATCCGGTTGCTTGGCAAAAGTAATTTGCATACAGAGTCACAGTTGGCAAATGACTTGGCAATTTTCAGGCGCTAGTGGATCAGAGGGGAGGCAGCACGGTGGGTGGGCGGTGCACAGTGCTACTCATCTGACATGCAAACCGCATTGGCAAAGCCGAAAACGTGAAGTGCAACAGCGCAATTAATAACAGGCAAACGGCATCTCAGCATCACCATCACCATCACCACCACCACCACCACCACCACCATCATCATCATCATCATCATCGTCGTCGACGTCGACGTCGTAAACTAGCAACAACAACGCTGTCACTAGCAACACCAATACGATGATAACCGGCACCAACACAACACCTTCAACCTCCTCCTCCTCCTCCAGCAGCAGCAGCGACATCTTCTGGCTTCCATCGCAGGCATGTCCTTGTCTCGCCTCGTATTTGCATGCAAATGGCATGGTTAGTTTTTCACCGGAAAAAAACAAAACGAAAGTGCTGGATGCGAATTCGCATCCGTTAGGCTGCGTTTTATGAGACCGGCTGGCGAGCAGTGAAATGGAATCACAACCTCAAGATCTGTGGCCCCGCCACCTCCCCCCCCACTCCCCTCCGTCGAAAACAATGAGCAGCCATTCTCGCTTAAAGCTGCTTATTATCAGCCCAAGCACACAAATCTAGTCAACACTCCAGCTTCGCATTCAACTGCAATTCCCATTTGCCACCTGCCAACGATTCGCGCGCTCTTCGCATCAATTATGCTCTGACTTCCACTTAAGCAATCATCACCTGCCGCTGCTGAACGTAACTTATCGAGCTCTATATATAAT
This sequence comes from Drosophila rubida, assembly GCA_035046165.1. Lineage (NCBI taxonomy): Eukaryota > Metazoa > Arthropoda > Insecta > Diptera > Drosophilidae > Drosophila > Drosophila rubida. Next base: position 9,122,872 of record JAWNOF010000023.1, on the reverse strand, counting down.
ATGTGCTAGGCTAGTAAAGTTTGACCCTCGCTCTCATATGCATGCTGCAAGCGAATGACGCGATTTAAAAGACACTTAAAGCTATTACTGTCCTGCTTTGATAGTTCAGCAAGTGGGTTAATTAAGAGAGAGAACTTAATGCATGTGTGTGAGCTGTGCCAAAAATTTGCGTGTCTACGTGCCAAATGCAGAAACTGAACCAATTTCTTCTACGTTGTTGCTTCGAACATTGATTAGAATAATGCTAGGAGTATTGTAGCAAATCAACTTCGATTTAAAATAGTTAAAAGTTGGTATTACACGTTCAAATGCTGTGATATACAATAATTGATTAAACAAGTGCAAGCTTCTAGCTGCCCTTATTATTAATTAAAACATAATACAATCAATCAAACAATCCCGAGACTCGTTGCATATGGCTAACTAATGATACTTGGACCCCATTTTGATTTCAATTCTTAAAATTAAACTGGCACCATCATTTTTATTTGAAGTTTTGAAAGTAAATAATGTTACATAACTTATTTTTCAAAGTTGTATTATGAAAGTACTACAATTTTATAACCTGCCACAGCTGATGTTAAAATTTGTGTTTATTTAATTTTGCTAATCTTATTGTGCACAAGTTCCAACTAAACAATTATATATGTACATATTAAAAGCATAAAGCAAGTGGTAACAATTACAGTGGTTTTTGTAACTCGATTTGAAAATATGTGAAATTTAAATTAAAAATGTTACGCACGGAATGAAACTTTTTAGTTATTTTGTAGTTTAATTTATATAGAGTTGAAATTCAAATAAAACTTGTGGCAACAATGCAGTTACTACAATATATTTGTATTTTAATTACTTATTATTTTAAATAATTTTAGACAATTAAACAGATGTGCACCTTGAATTGCAATTAAAACAGATATTTGCATTTGTACACATCATCTATGCTACGTTGTCTGTTTCATATGCAATAATTGAAAATGTTGCAGTAACTTTTCGAAATGAGAAAACAAGTATACGACTAGTTTGCCAGCTAGAGTTTGAATGTTTTTTTTTTTTTGTTGGCAAACGCTTTTAGCAATTTGATTATATGAATGGTAGATGCAAATTTTGCGACTGGAATGTGTACGAGGAACAATAGTAATTTCTCAAGGATTTATTACCTGGTTATTTTAGCAGCATTTGCAGCTAAAACTCAAACAATGTGGCTACAAAGTGCGGCTGCTCATCGGCTCGTATTGTGCCATTTTATGTTGCAATAAAACGGGCTTCAACTCGCAGTCAGAGGTAGAAAGTTGCTCGACTATTTATAAAAAGAATTATTTGCGGTCGTAAAATAAATTGAAAGTTTTTTACAGTCGCCTTCGCATTCGCCAATTGCCAATTGACAAATTGTAGTTTCCCGATTATTTTACAGACCTTGAAATGCATACTAAATGCTGTCGCAAGGAGTATGAGACCGATGGAGGTACAATAAAAGCACTGTTCGCGCGATAGTGATAAATTCCATTTGGCCTTATAAATATTTGAGTGTAGCGTCGCCGTACTTCTGAGTAGATAACAAAACTTGTTTAGCTCCTGTCGCAATCCCATTATCATTCCATATCCCATACCCATTCTCGCTTCCTCGCTCATTAGACACTTCACAGCGGGTATGCTGACTGGTTAGTAAATTTGGTACTAGCAATGTTTAGTTCACATATCTCACATATCATTTTAGTCGTCTAAACAAAGGAGATATTGTCTGCATTGTATCTAAGAATAATCGCTTGAAGCGCTGTTTAAATAGTTAGCATCTACTTTAATAAAGCAATGACTTTTGCTTAGTTTTGTTAAGAAACATTACTTAACTTTGCAGAAGAATTGTGATAAATTTACGCATTTAATAAAAAATGTATTGGAATTAGCTTTCACAGGTTTACAAAGTATTAGGTTAAAGCTTTTTAGTTGTGAAAAATATCTCGCTTTCTTCAACAAAGTGTTAGATAATATTTATATTTATTAAGACGTAACATCTAAGCATTGTTTTACGATTAGCAAACTGTATTTGTTTGCATCTATAAGAAGTGTTTTCCTCGTAAGTTTAAAAGTAGTAGAAATTGTTGAACGATGTCATGATGATGAATGATGATGATGTGATGTCATCTAATAACATCAAGCGAGTTGAATTTGCCATCTATATTTGAACTTGAGAGCAAACTTTTCTCAGTTGAATTGTAGTGCATTCGTAGTTCGGCTAGCGTAGCTGTTGCTGCCTGCTCATTTTCATTTACATTTTGCATGCTGGCCGTAAATGCTTGTTACAGCCAGCAGATGGTTTGTTGCTGTTGCTGTTGCTGTTGCCATGGCGTTAATTAAATTACGACTCATGGTTTGTTGTCAGCGACAGCTCGAAAGAGATTCTAATCGACAAAATGAATACCAGCAGCAAAGATGAAGCAGAAGGGAAGGGCAAAGCGAAGGAGGGGGGGGGGGGGTTTGTTGCGCGACAGCAAGGGGGAAAAGGGGAAGCTGGCTGCCATTTGATCTTATCCGGCAGCTTCATTTCACATTTTTAATGCTGCTTACCTGCCATTTTGTTGGCAAATTCGCCATCATCCCACAGACAGCGCGAGCGGGAAAGGGAGTGGGGGCGGGGGAGAGCCGAACTGAGAGACAAAGCGCTGCCATTGAACTGAGTAGCGCTCTCCCCTCAGGCCGCGGCCCGGCAACTCCTTGTCGCTGTCATTGCCACGTTCCAGTTTTGCGAGTTCTTACTGCAATATTGCCGCATGATTGACAGACTTTGTGCCCGCATATGCAAAAATGCCACGCCCACAGAGCAGCCGCCCCCACCGCTCTGCGGCTCCCTGGCTTACATTATAGTCGGGCTCATAATTAAAATGTGCACAACAACAAAGAGCGAATCCAACAAGATGAGCATTAGTTTCTTCTCTTTTTTCTCTCTGCTTTTTTTTTCTGGCATCAAACATGCTCGCCGCCCTTGCGCTTGTGGGCGTAGGCGTGGCAGCAATGCAATATGTTAACATGCCAGTCACTGCCTATTCTCTCTATCTCGTTTCCCTCACTACACACCCCCCTCCCCCCTGCACAACAACTCCGGTTGAGATTTTGGACATTTGAACGTAGTTTTTGGTGACTTTTGTCCAGCCTATTTCAGATATTTCGCCTTCGCCTGCCATTGTCCTGGCTGGCAGGCATCCTTTTGTGTTGCCACACACACACACACGCAGAGCTCCCTGGTTCCCTCAAGTACGAAACTGGAATTATATGGGGATATATAGTATATAGTAGTGGTATTTTTTAGGCTCGGCATGCCGCCAAGCCAGCCAGCCACCCGCTGTGTGTGCGTTGCATATGTTATGGCGCCGCATTTGTAAGTCTTTCATGTGGCTGCTGGCTGCCACACACTGCCTGCCTGCCTGCCTGCCTGAAACAGAGAGGAGGCAACAAAACACATGCACACAGCTGCCAAACCAATTTCAATATTCATTTTCGTTTCCGCTTGAGCTTCAATGTGCAGAAATTTCTTACTTAATCTTGGTTTATGTAATTTTTATATGCCTACGCTGTGTGCACCTTGCCCCCTGCCTTGCCATCTTGCCCCCATTGCCCCCTCCCCCTGTCGCCGTCGCTGTCGCTGTCGATTCCCACAGGCTGCCGCAAACATTGCCCCCAGGGCTGCTGCGAGGAGCACGAGTTTGAAGCGAGCCACAGCCTGGAATCGTTCAAAATCCTCGAGACTTGCCGTGCCATCGTGCCATCGTGCCATCGTGCCACTGCAACAACAAACTCGATGAAGCCAAAGCAAATGGTCAGGCAAAAGGCAATGTCAGCGCACAGTGGCAACAGATTCATTTGCATTGCACGATTCCCGCCATTCAACAGCTAATTCGATTTGAAACTTTGCAGACATTGGCTTCTTTCTGTTCTCTATACGAAACTCTGTTAATGCTAATTTCCTTTGAAGTCAATTTGTATTTCAAATACGTTTACTTATGCTCTATTTACTAGCAGAACTTGCTAAGAAAACGTACTTTTCATTAAACTTATCTTCTAACTAAACACACTGACTTTTGTCTTGTTTTTAAAATTTGAATGTTTCCTAATTCGACTGGCTAAAAGTGCAACAATTTATTGAGTCAATTGCTGCTTGCTGTTTTGTGTGTAGAAAGCATATAGAATAGCGTGAAATATTGGTGTTAATTGAAGACTCTGAAATCAGCTTGGCTAATTGAATTGCGAATTCAGTGGGACAAACAATGCAATCGATCCACTGTCAGTGTTGTTGTATTTGTTATTGTTATTGCTGCCACTGTCATGCTGAATACTGCAAGATTAAAAGCGAAGTGCTTGAACAGTTTCTCAAAAAAAAAAAAAAAGAGGAAACAGACAGCAAAACAGTGAACAGAGAGAGAGAGAGCGAGGACGAAGGAAAAATCGGGTGCACATGAAATGAAATAAAATGATGGAAAAGTCTTAAATGTCGGCTTAGTGCGGCTCAGTGAGACGGCGGAAGCCGTCGCTGAATCTCTGATAGTCGTCGTAGCTGGAACTGGGCTTCGTATATTGGGATTGAGATTGGAATTGAGACTGCGGCGAAGCAGGGAGGGGGCGGGAGTGGGAGAAGGATATGCGAGCTGCGATACCGAGAGCGCTGTTGCCACTCCTTTGCATGTCTCGGGCTTTATGTGGCTTAGTCCAGCAGCAGTTGCTCCTCGCCATTGACCGTGGTCGGTCATCCAGTCTGTCTGTCAGTCAGTCAGTGAGGCAGGCAGGCAGACAGGCGGTCATTCGAGCAGTTGGGCAGTTTGTTGGCTCTGGTGGCCGTCGGCTCCATTTTGGAGCATGTTCTGCAAGTTTGCCAACATATTTTGCAATTTTTCTGATTAGCTTAATGGATTTATGCGCTGCAGTTGCCACATTAGCACACAGCACACAGCCGCATGTCTGAAAGTCCAGACTGCCAGCAGCCAGCTGCCAGCTGCAACCTTTTGTTGGCCCGGCCAAAAGCTCAAATTGAGTTTTCGCTCAACTTTTGTGCTGCCAAATTGGCAGTTGAAAATGCATAAGTTAATTTAATATTGTATGCACAGCCTGTCCGCACAAACACACACAGAGTGGCAATTTGAATGTTGTTCCAGCTAATTTGGCCAAGTCTAATTAGGGCCAACAACCCAAAAACAGTTAACCAATCAACAGATACAACAGCATGGCGGCGCTGTCATGTTGCATTCCCCGCAAAACTGACGGCTATCCTCTCTCTCACACACACACACAAATCAGCTTAAAAATGCAAATCTCTCCCCATGTCCCCCGCTCTTTGTGTGCTCTTGTTATTGTTGTTTTTTCGGTTTCGGATTTTGGCTCGTTATTAATATTTTTATGGCATTGTCTGAGTTCAGTTCAGTTCAGTTTGCGCTACACGCTGTTGCTGCAGCTGCTTTAAAACCACAAGTAGCGCTTAAATGTAAACAATTCTGACTGGAACGACTTGCAGCTACCCCTCGTCAAGTTGTTTTTTTCAATTATAAGAGCTGCATGTGCTTTAAAAATTGCCTTGCGAATAAGTAATTTGAAATGAATACCTGATACGTGTACTTAACATTTGGTTGGCCAACTAATTATTCCACTCATTGCAATTGTAAGACAATATTTTGAAATGAATTGATGCTTAATGTGTATACTTAACATTTGGTAGAGCAACTAATTGGTCTACTCAAGACATACAATCAAAACTTTCTTTGCAGTATTTTGAAATTATTTCATGCTACGTATACTTGATGCGTATACTTAACATTTGGTAGATCAACTAATTTGTGTATTCTTTGCATTTGCAAGACATATAATCGCAACTGTTGATGTTTTCCAAACAATATTTGATGCGTATACTTAACATTTGGTATCAAACTAATTTGTCTACTCAATACATATCAATCAATAATATCAATAATATATAATATGTAATATATATAATCAATCATAATCAATACTGCTGATGTTTTCGAAACAATATTTGGAAATGCATTCATGCTTCATGCTTAACATTTGGTAGACCAATTAATTTTTCCACTGATTGCGATTGCAACACATATTGTATATAGTTTATGCTTGTATTGAATGAATGTTGCAGTAGCTATAACTGGCAAATCAGTTGATTTTTATTTAAATGCGCCAGGCCGAGCGGAAGTGGAGACACAATTGCTGTGCTTGGCCTGGCAAATTCGCAGGCTGCGTTTTCAATTATTTGCGGCAATTGCGTGGATTTGCGTTTGCATGTTGCAGGGTGTGTTTAATTATTCAGCTGGCAAATCACAGGGTATTTATGCATGCATACGCGTGTGTACCACTCGCTTTACTGTCTGTTGTGGCAAATGCAACGAGTGCTGCAAACTGCCGTCGTCGTCGTCGCTGTCGCTGTTGTTGTTGTCGCTTTTACAAATTGATTGAACGGTGCTTTGCGTGCAGCAACAAACAGAGAAAGAGTGAGAGAGAGCGAGCTGGTGAATGCTGAATGTTGCCTGTGTGTTTGTGCGCGTGTTTATTTATTTTTTGGGGTTTTTCTTTTTATTATTTGGACTGTTGTTTTTATGTATTTTTGTATTTTCTTTACACATATTTCCATTATGTGCCGCAGTCGCTGCTGGCGTCGCAGCAGTCACAGTTTAATGCCCATGCAGCGATAAATGCGGATTGTGAATGGGACTGCGGATTGTTATGGCAGCCAAACAGAGACAGAGAGAGCCAAAGAGAGCCAAGGGCTGCGACAGGCACAGGGATTCTGGTCAGATTGGGGTTGAGATTGACGGTGGGTCGGATGGGAGGGGGGCGAAACAAAAAGAGAGAACAGATCAAATGGTGGACCGCAAATGCAAACGCGGTCGCGATGCGGGCAGCAAGCGGACCGCTTTATGCGCTTAACGGTCGAGTTAAGGCTCGCCCGCTCTCGGCTCTTCGCTCTCCGCTCGCCGCTCTCCGCTCTGCAGCATTTTGGCATTTTGCCGTTGAATTTAACAACTTGCTGTGTCCGTCTATATCAATGTGCTCAGCCGCGGCGAGCGCACAATCATCTCTTCTCCACTGACGTCGCGTCTCGTCCCCTCCCGTCCCGTCCCGTCCTCGCCTGTCGTTCGTCTTTGTCGCAGTCAGCGCCTTTTCGTGCGTTTCGAGTGCGGCATTAAAATTTATGTCAGTCGCCGCGCGCGAAACTCAACGCGACTCTCAACGCGCATTGAGTTATTTATGTGACCGTTTCCACCTCCCAAACACCCCCTCACTTGCTGCTGCTGCTGCTGCTGCTGCATCAGCTGCTGAACTGCTTCAATAAACTTGTTAAGTGTTTTTTGCCATTTGCTTTTGGTCAGCCCAAAGGCGTCAGTTGCCAGTTCGACAGCTCGCGCCGAGCACTGTTTTCCTTTTTCTCTCTGTGTGTGTGTGTGTGTGTGTGTGTGTGTGCATACCCGGCCAGCAGCGGCCAGCAAAGGGTAGCAACAGACAAGTGCAACTCCACAAACCATTGAAACTTCATAGACGAATCTCTGAGTGTTTTAGTCGCGGACACTCGAAGAACTTTGCTCCTCATATTTGTTGTCTGCTATCAAGTTGAATTTGCAATTTGAGTGCCGAATTTGAACTAACAAATACACAAACACATTTGCACGAAACTTTGTAAACTCACTAAAACAACAAGATATGTGTGAACAATAAACGGATATATTTCAAAATGCCTTTAAAGTCTTACTTAAGAATCGTATTACTTAACAATTAGTTGCTTTGATGTATCTGCAGTAATTGTGATACTTCAAAATACCTGTAAATGGCTTAATTATTAGTTGGTCTCCTATATCTGTAGTATTTGTTGTCACAGAAATACATCAAAATGCCTGCGAAGTCTTTTTGCTTAACAATTAGTTGCTTTCCTATACCTGTAGTATTTGTTGTCACTTCTTTTAACGTGTGAAATATAAACGGAAATACTTCAAAATACTTGTGATGAATTGAAATTTTGTTGCTTTCATTTAATCTTAGTATGTATTTGTAATACTTCAAAATGCTTATGAATTGCTTTAAAATTAGTTACTTTCCTATATCTGTGACATAATATTTGTTTGTCACTTTGCTTTGAACAATAAACAAAAATACTTCAATATTTGCTTTCGGATATTTCTAATATTTGTTGTCACTTCGTTTAAAGTGTGAAAAATAAACAGTAACACTTTAAAAGACTTGTGAGAAATTGTATTGCCTCAAAATTAGTTGCTCTCCTATATCTGTAGTATTTGTTGTCACTTCGCTTAACGTGTGAATAATAAACGGAAATACTTTTAAAGAATTGAAAATTTGTTGCTTTCGGATTTGCTTAAAATTAGTTGCTTTCCTATATCTGTAGTATTTGTTGTCACAGAAATACTTTAAGATCCCTGTGAAGTCTTACTTAAGAATCGTATTGCTCAAAAATGAGTTGTCTGTAGTATTTGTTGTCACTTTGTTTAGCGGGTAGCGGCAAGTCGAGCACGCGCTGTTCGTCTGCTTGCTTTATGTTGCTTTTGCAAGTGAAATTATGAATTCTTTTGTCGTTGGCGACATCGCGACAGACAGCACGGAGTTTTTGGGGGAGGCGAGCGCATAAATGCTGCAAGTAATAAGCGCCATCATCATCATCAAGCGCAACATTCGGTGGCAGGGCCATAAAATGCGCTACAGCGAGAAACGAATGTCTGCGAATGGACGCGAAATAGAAACTTTTTGTCCGGTTTTTATTATTTGATGTGAATGTTTGGCTTACAAGGCGCAGAGGGAGCAGAGCTCGGCCAGCTGGCTAGCTGGGCAGATGGGCAGCTGGGTCAAGGGTCATGTTTTTTGGGGTTCAGCTAACTATTTTTAACGACAGCTGCGAATCGATGGCAATCAGCGATTGGCTCGCAAGCAGCGACAATGCGGCGACTACGCATACGCAGCGTTGGCCGGCGGCAAGTCGACAGCAAGTCGAACTACTGCCGTTCGACTGTTGAGCGACGTTTACAATGCCATTAAGTCGGCATGTTGCAGCAACAGCCGAAAGACGGCTGCTCCTCATCAATTTAGTAGGTTCTCGCTTCGCCTTTTTTTGCGGCACGTGTGGCAATCAAAATTGCCGACTCGCAGCCATCAACAAGACTGAGTGTAAGTCTCAATCTACAGCTGGGGTCGGGCAAACAAGTTCATTTCATTTCCAGCTGCAGCATTTCAACATCAACAAGCTGCAGCCAGGAAAAACAAAAAAAAAAAAAAACAACAGCAGAAAAGAAAGGCAGAGGCAGCAAAAAGGTCGAGTTGAAGTTGAAGTCATTGCTTGGCATTATTGCTGCGCATTATTTTGGCTCTTGCATTAGGTAGTTTCGCATTACACAACACTCACACTTGAGCTCAGCTGGCTGTCTAAACGTAATGTGCATAAATCATGCAGGCAAATCACACACAAACATCCATTGCTGGCCTAGTCATTTGTTAGAGGATTTCACTTTGCTGCTGCTGCTGCTGCTGCTGCTGTTGCAACATGAGGCACACGGTCGGAGCAGCAAAGCAAAACAAACATTTGCCGCATTTATAACCAGGCAATGCCTCATTCTCTGCTCTCCTCAAATTGATTTGTTAGCCTTATTTACTTATCCAGCATGTCTGACTGCCTTCCCCCCTCCCCCCCCTCCCCCACCCCTCTCGTGCTCTGCTATTTCATCTGCTACATCTTCATTTACTTCATTTCTTTTCGTTTGTGTTTCTTCCTTGCTTTCCTTCCTTTCTTTTTTGGCTACATTTTCACATATGCAGCCCATTGTCGAGCTACACGTATTTGTGGCTGCAATTAATGAAGATTTGCTGTAGGCAATGCGCCCCTTCTCCCCGCCACACTCCTCTCGCACTCGCCCTCCCTGGCTATTGCCTGCTTGCCATCTTCTATCTGCTTCCTTCTCTGGCGCTTGCACTCTGCCTGCTTCAGCTTGCCAAAATATGCTTTGCTTTCGTTTAACTCGTCGACTTTATCTTCATCCCGCTCGACAGCCATCAACAACATCATTTTTCTATACCCTGGCAAGGTGACGTGGCCCGCAACGAGCTCGTCACGCTCGCAAGTCAGCTGGGAAGACAATGTAAAGACAAACTTGCTATAAAAAACTATTAAAATTTCAATTGTTGTTATGCAAACTCAAATGAATAAACTGACATAACATTCATTGAAATTTTTATGTTGTTTATAAGAAGTTTCTATTTACATTGGCACATTTAAAAAGTGTATGTTATACTCTGTATTTATAGTTATTTAGCTAGCAAACTATTGCAACATATTAATAGCAATCGGCTGTTGCTTTATGAACCGAACTCATCTTTAACAATTAAATAACATTTCCGTCGTGTTGCAGTATTTTGTTAAAGAAAAACACTGCTTTGCTTTGCTTAATTTTAGTTGCAAACATTGAATCATTATCAGCATATATTGTCAATTATATTTACAGACAATAATTGCCAAGAAATCATGCAATGTTTAGAGTTCGAATGCGTATTTAAATCATCTTATGTCTCTAATTCTTTGTTGTCGAGTTGTTGTTTGAAAGGGTATCGTTTGCGTCGTTTAAACTCGCAAACTGCAATACGGAATCAGCTTTATCAGCTGCAGCTCGCAAGGGAATAGTTTACATTGATTGATTACCTCAGATTGCGATGGTAGAAAGTGAGTTTAATTGCAATGTTTACAGGGTATACAGGTGGTTATGTATACGCCCCGTGTCACGCAGCTGTCGTGTGCTTTTTTTCGTCAGTTATTTCGGCAAGAGATGCTGCCATATTCTTTAGGGGGACACTGCGAGGGAGGAAGGGAGCGGTGGAAGAGAGTGAGGGTGAGCGGCCTCGACGCGCTCTTTTAGTTAAATCGCCTCAAATGCCGCCGCTTGCGTTTTGTATTTTGTGGCACATGCCGCAGCCGCTTGCAACGGCAGCTGACAGGCACAGTTGGGGAATACTGCGAGTACGTGCCGTGCTTCTGGTTAGATTTTAAGTACACTTGCCGCCGCCATAAAAAATGCACCAAAATGCGCATTTGTGACAGCTGGACAGCTGCAGAGAGCGAGAGAGGGAAGAGAACGCAGAGCAGAGCGGCCACAGGCAAGTAAGGCATCTAAGGCAGCTGCAAGAACGCCAAGGGCAACGGCAGACACGCCCAGCTAACAAAGCAGCAGTTTTATGCCGAAGAGAAGGAGAGAAATGTGGTGCGGGATGGGGAACTAGTCGAGTGATTTAATAACTGTCTGTTGGCACATATTTTCATCTACATACTAAATGCCTTTCGCGGCGATGAGATTAATGTATATCCTGATTGCATTTCACGCAATTGAAAAGGCTTTTAATAAACGCCTCTGATGCGACTGCCTCAAGAATGTAATAAGAACTTTCCCCAACAAGCACTCAGCATATATGCCACTTGAGGGAGGCATTAGTTAAGTTGTCTTTCTGTTTGCCTTGTGCATTTAAAAACGTGGCAAGAGAAATGATGAAACAGCTCTATGGACAGTTGAGCTTAATGCAATTAGTGTTTGAATATTGCAATATTACATTCTTGCCATTAATTCGTAGTGTGAAGTAGATGTAAATTGTTATACAAAAGTTATTTAACAGAGCTCCGTCATTAATGTGGAAAGTTTCCTGCATTTAGTGACAGAAATCTTAAAGTATTTGCTAGCAAAATGGAGTTTAGTTGACGGCAACTTACAACAGTGTTTTTAATAAAGTCAGCGGCTGTTAAGCCGCGCAATGTTAAGCCAATGTTATGGAAAGTGTTAACACATTTGTAAGAATGCTAAGCCTTGGCATTTAATTTATTGCTGCTACGTATTAAATTCATAAAAGACGCCTCAGCGCCAGACCCGACAGCACATCAGCAAGATGAAGTTGCTGGCAAGTTTTAGTGGCTGCTGAAGCGCAAGGGAGACAGAGAGCAGCGCCAGTGAAGCTGCAACAGCAGTGGCAGCGACTGTGGCTGTGGCAACACCAGGAGTGCCACTGCGGCAGGGCGCTTCCTTGTTTTGATTTATGCGTCCACTGATTCTGATACACGTAAAATGCGCTCCGAGCAGTCAGTAGTCTGCTTACGTGGCTCCTAGTTAGGCGTGAGGGCGAGGAGGGGAAGGGAGGGGGGGGGGGTTGTGAGTCTGAAGGCCGTGGCGAAAAATTATTAGCAACATCAACGCGAACCCAGCAACGTTGGACCACGAGACTCGATCTCACAGCCAGCCCACCGAAGAAGCAAACTGAGGTGAGCTGTTGGCGGTTGCTGCGGTTTTTGTGGCACACACACACACACAGGCAGAGGCAGAGGCAAACACAAAGGCGGCGTGGCCATGACAACCGCTGGCTATAACCGCACGCTGTTATCTTTATGACCGCGCGCTGTGGCTGTCATGTTTGCCATGATATTTCTAATTTTGCGACCGAAAATTAAAGCCAATTCAAGTTGCCAACTCCCCTCGCTTCCCCCACTCCCCTCGCAGTACACGGCTGCCGCAATTAGCTGCAGCGCTCGATGCGCATTTTTATGCATTTGATGGGGATTTTCGCATTCGCAGTAAGCGAAAACTTTTTGCTGTTTATTGCGCGCCGTGCTACACGGCGTATGCGTAATGCTGGCCCTCGCTCTGGTGCTTTTTGCTTGTTTATTCTTCTTGTTTGTTGTGCTGTTGTTGTTGTTTTGCACCGCCCGTTGGGTTCAATGGCCCGTGGCAAAAACTGCGGCAAAAGATTGTTGCGAAGCGCAACAATAAATGAAAAATGCCAAAAACACAAAAGTTACTCATACGCCGCGTTGTGCCGGCAAAACTGCAGCGACAATGTCCGCTGGGTTCAGTTTCGTGTTGCCGTTGCCTTTCCTCTTGTTTTTCTGCTGTTTTGTGCAGCGCAATCTGCGAACCGCTGGCAACTCATCTACCCCCTCTGCCGCTGTTTGACCTGCTGCTGCGTCTGCAGCGGAAGTTCGGGGTGTTGATAAAGCGGAAGCTGTGATAGTTGCACCGCAGCTCCTTGCTGGCCCTTCGCCGCCCGGCCCTTGGTCGCGCTTCTCGCCACTCGACAAAACTCGGGGGCACTTGCCGTGTATAGTTTTCGTTGTGGTTGTTTTTTTTTTTCGTCTCTCGACTCGGTTTATTTGTGCCACACGTTGCTATTCTGCATCATTTTCTCGCAATTTTCGCTGTGTTCCCCAAAAACTTGCCATGTTATGTTGTTGTTGCTGTTGTTGCATTTGCTCACGCGTAAGCGGCAACTTTTTTACAGTTGTTGCTACAGTCAGCGCCATAAATATGCAGACGAATTTTATTTTAATTTTCTTGGCTGGCCGCTGCCAATGCTGTTGTTCTTGTTGTTGTTGTTGCTGTTGTTGCTGTTGTTGTCTTACTGCGTTGCTCGTTACACTCGAAAGACATGCACAAAGGACAAATTGGAAAAGTTTTATACAGTTTTACACACACACTCTCGCACAGACAACATGCGTATCGCCCATAGGTCGAAGCAGAACATTACAACTCACACTCAAAGCGTGTGTATGCAAAACTTGCCAAACACGAGCGAGCGAGAGGGACAGCGAGATGGAGGAAAAGGCAGAGCGCGCACAAAGTTAGTCTGATGACATTGATAATGTTATTAACCCAAAGATATATATGTGGTATATGGCATGTATAACGGAACTGCGCCACAGTCAGCACTCCCTATGCTCAACACTTTGTGGCTGACAAAACAAATCAACTTGATTGCCAACTGCAATTTGCGCTTGCACAACTCTTAAACGCATTTTATCATGCTTTAATTAAAAACGAGTGTGCGACGACAGAGTCTGCTCGACTCCAGCACACGCTCTAAATATGATTGAAATAATCTTACTGATGAATTGATTTCAATTCACATTTCTGTTACTAAAGTTTGTGCAATGTTAATTTAATTAACTGAATTAACTCTTTGAAGTAGCCTGTCGTATTTCAAGCAACAATTCGCATTCATTTCGTTTCATTTGCTGCCCTTTAAACAACGAGTGCAAGTGAAGCCGTTGCGCCAAACTTGCCGCTGGCATTTAATTTAATTTTATGCATTTATTGCAGCAGCATTTGCCCACGCAAATATATCAAATAAATTTAAATAATATTCAAGTTTCGTCTGTCGAAATTTATGCGTTTTTTCCTCTTTCAATTTTGCTGCAACATTTGCTTTAGCAATCAAGACGCAACTCGGACTTTTTAATGCAGGGAAAAGTTCTCAAGAATTCAGCTGTTGTTTTGCTTGCACTGAAGCAAATTGCTTAAACTTTGTTGTTGTTTTTTCTTTTTATAGACGGCAGCTAACTTGACTGATGAGCAAACAGAGAGCTATTCGATAGGGTAAATAAAGCATTTTTGCTTGCTAGTTGGCACCTTGAACTTGAAGATCTCCAGCAGCTTTAATTGCTCATAAACTATGCATAGTAACTGATTTACATTGACTCACTGTGATTTCGCTCTACTTTAGATTTATTGCATTTAAAAGCAGCTTCTTCAATTGTCTCGCAATTGCTTCACATTTCAGTTCAATTTTATTTTGTGTGCACTTATTGCTCGCATGATTTTATTTCAATATTTTTTGCGCTTGCCGCCGGGCGCTGCGTGCGTGTTCTTTTCGCACTCACTGTGTGCTGCAGCTGTGGCGCGAACTTTGCGGAAGCTCAAGTCAAGTGAATGCTGTCAGCCTTTCATCCTGTTGCCTCAACATGTCGCTCACATTTGAGTCAACTGCGCTGGCCAACAATAAAAAAAGCAGTCGAGACGCCTGACAAGTAAGGACAGCAGCATTTTTATTCGCATGTGTGTGTGTGTGTGAGAGAGAGTTTGTGGTCATTCCCCAGCAACTTTTGCGCACTTCTTCAACACTTGTGCTAACAGTTTGGGTCGCAGTTTTCCCGCTGGCCGCCATAAAAGCGAGCGACGACTGCCAGTTGTGTGTTGTGTGTTGTGTTTCATTATTTTAAATGCTCGCCGGTGCAATAAAAATAATAACGAAGGCGAGGCGAGTGACGAGTGGCGAGTGGAGCTTCATCGAGCAGCGAGAGTGAATATTAAAAGCCAGTTAAGCGCACTGCAGTCGGCGGCAGCGTCAACGTCCGCTCAGCCAACTGCCGGGGCTGAGCAGCAGTTTTAATTACGAGGCATAATGAAATCCGCTTGATTTATGTGCCATGTCCCCTTGCCGCAGCGAGATAGCAAGCAAGCCAGAGGCAGGTGTGAACTGGCCGAGTGTGGGGCGGAGTGGGCGGAGTTGGTGGCAACTGTCGGGAGCAATGCGAACATGTTTATGCGGCTGATGTGGGTGCGCATTTAAAGAAGAACTTGCTGACAGCAGCTGCCGCCAATTGCCGGCACAATGCACTGCACAAAATGCGCGTCTGTCATACGCGGCGTATGAGTTATGCAAACGGCAAACAGCAAACAGCAACGACAACTGTCAGAGCCAAAGCCGCAGACAAAACGAATCCCACATACGCGCTTGTATGTGTGTGTGTGTGTGTGTGTGTGTGTGTGTGTGAGTGTAACAATTACATTCACAGTGCGAAAGAGAGAAAGAGAGAGAGAGAGAGAGAGAGCGGCAGAGAGATAACAACTTCGTCTTTGGCGATGTGGGCAAAACGCTTGACAGAACTTATTGAAATTGCATTTGGCATGTAATCGAGTAATCGAGTGCTTGCGATTCGACAGCTTATAACGATAACTGCGTTTGCCACACAGCTGCACGTGCTTGTGTGTTTTTGTGTGTGTGCATGTGTGTGTTGCATGTGGGTGTGGCAAGCGACGAGCATATTGAATGTCATCGAGAACACTTGTCTGCATGCTCAGCATGAAATTTAATTAGTTTTGCCAGCCATGCTCCGCCATAAGTAGCTGGCAAATAGACTAAACCGACAGACTCCATAACTTACACGTTGCACATTTCGCATTTCCACTGATTACGACGCAGCTCACATAAATACCTCTACATAGATACCTTTTTATGTATCTCTAACATTTGTCTATTGTATTTGGGCTTTAATGAATTCCAATTTGGCAATCGTGCTGCTACAAAATGTGCATTAGACTAGAATATTGCAAGTTTTATATCAAAAGACTTTTACGTCTTACTAATATATCACAATTAAAGCTCACAATTTGGTGGTACAGTTGTTGAAGTAATTCAAAATACACTTTACACATATCTTTTAAGAAGTAGGTAATTGCAGCTATACAAGTGATATAACAACACATTTTGGGAACTTATTTACATATATTGCGCTAAATTGTTTAGTAATAGTTTGTGCTATTCCAAGCAATGTTTTGAGTTTGTTTAATTTCACTTATTTACCTATTTTATGTAGCTTGTCTTATTTCCAGCAATTTTAATATGAACAACATTTAAGTATAAAAATGTTAGAAGAAGTTGAAAATATTATTAAGTTTTTTTTAGAAGCAGACAATTTGATGTAGTTTTTTAGGTGGGTTCAATTAAAAATATGCAGCAGAAATATGTTCCTTGTACTTTCGATACTTATGGATTATTAACAGAATTATGGAGGACATTTCAGCAACTCAAAATGCAGTGTAAAAAGTTATTTCTAAACTCTAAACATGTCGACAACTCAAAGTGCGGTCTAAAAAGGAATTTATAAACTCCAAATATGAATAACAAATTTGTATTAAGGTGTTTTTATTTAATTAAATTATATTAGAATTAGGAAATATGTTGTAGTTTTTTACGTAGTGTTTTTGTTAAGTCTCTTCAACTAAAAATTCAGCGCAGAACTGAATTAGTTATACTCTCCTTAGTAATGGATAAGTAACATAAGAATAGCGGACATTTCGACAAGTCAAAGTGCAATCGAAAAATTGAATTTTGAACTCCAAATTGATGAACAGAGTCTGAGTTGGCCAAGCTGCACTGTGGCTGTGTTGAGGTGTCAGAATTCGCAATCGAATTTGGAATTTCGCATTCGCACTGCAAATATTTCATTTGATTTCAATTTGAAGCTGGAGCTTTCGCTTCGCCGGTTGCGCTGCGCGCAGCACGCGAACTTTTTGTTTTTGCCGTTTGTTTGCTTGCGGCATGCGAGGTAAATTGTCATCAGCTGTTGCAAGTCGCGTAACAAGCTTCAAACTTGACATTCCGCATAGCACTAAATACGCGCAACTCGCGAGCGAGACTGACTGAGCGAAAGTGAAGGGGAGGTGGCACTTATGCATAGTGAAAAGCGTTAAATGTCGCTTATCTTGATGTATTCCGACGCACACACAGACATAGCACAGCACGTGCTGTGGCAGAGACAGAGACAGAGACAGAGAGCAGCGGCACAGTGGCAATGTGGCACTTACGCAAACATGCAGCGCCTGCAGCATATTTCCAATTCAAATTGCGAGTATTGCAACAAATTTCGACGAACGCGCCCGCCGCCAGATTGCCACAAAACGGGGGCGGGGAGGCGCCACTGCGTGCGGCAGTAACAGAGGAACAGAAGAAAAAATAGAATCAAAATCAAGGGGGGGAAAAATCTACGCTCAATTTCGTTTTGTTATGAGCGACGTTTTGCAAGTTTGTGATCGATGCTTGGTTGAGTGCTTGCCTCGTGTAGGCAACCCTGGCCAGGGGTGCAACACGCGACTGCAGCAAGTATTTTAGTGTGTGTGTGTGTGTGGCAGCTGCGTGAATGTTAAGCTTGCTTGCTGGTGCAGCTCAGTCTTCACTCAGACCCTCCCCGACTCGCCTTCTCTGACTCTTTCGCTTTCCCTCAAATTTGCTCGCCCGCCTCTTTGTTGCTGCAGTTGCGGCAATCGTCGCAATCGCACGGAATCAATTTTTGTGAAATGTTGCATGCGCTGCTTTGCGTTCCCATTGCCCATTGCCATGTGGCTGGCAGCTGTTGCAAACCGCCTCACTTCCTTTCTACCTCCGCCCACCGCTTCTGGTTGCCCGATTGCCCGTCAAAACATTTGAAGTGCTGCCCTGAATGTTTTTCTATGACGACCTCACAGCGCTGCCAGCGTGAGCCGATATTTATGCACTCGTGTCACGAGCTTAGCTTACCAGAACATTATTAAAAGACTCCCAAATTGGTCGCTTTTCATTTATACACTATAATGATGGTCTTTAAGAAGTATCGAAGTGAAGGAAATTGCAGTTTGTCTATGCGATTGTTGGCGCCGCACTCACGCGCCCATCGCTAGCTGGCGATGCGCACTCTGCGAGTTAGAACGAGTTGAAATTGCTGTTTATAGAGTTGTTGCCGGCAGGCAGTGAGTCAAAGTTGTCAACACATACCACAAGCCACGATTGGAGTTCAACTCTCGTTCTCTCGCTCGCTCTCGCTCTAGTCCTGAGTGCTGCACGAGTTTGCGCCCCAAATGCTGTTTACTTTACTTTCGCTTGGCTTTTTATTAGAATTTGTGCGCATGCAACAACAGCAACAACAACGGCAACAATGCGAAGAGCAACTGCTACTGCTGCTGTTACTTTTCGTGGCACTTTTTGTGGGTCCTTTGACGGCTCCCAGGCGAAATTTATTACTTCTTCGGCCGCAGTGCAAGGCGACGCCGACGACGACGACGACGACGACGACGACGGCGGCTCTTTGACAAAAACTTAAATTGAATAGACCCCGGGCAACGTAATAGTGTGTGCAGCAGACAGGTCAAAGTTGCTGCCGCCCATGCAAGTCGTAAACGAGAGCAGGCAGTCAGCATGCGGCAGCCACTAGTGCCTCCCTCTCTCTCTCTCTCTCTCTGCACAGCATATGAGGCACTTCGACTTAGCTCAACTTACTGACTAACTAACGAGTTGACGAGCTGCCGAAACTAACACACACACAACTGGCGCAGCTAACGAACTAAGCTGCTTGCCAACACTTTATGTTGATTCACAAAGTGTTGGCTAATTGCTCCTCGATGCAGTCGCAAAAAAAGGAAACAGTAAGAACGAAATAAAAAATAAACCCCGATCTTTAATGCCTGATGTCTGCGCTACTCTGACGACTCTGACTGCCTAGCTCTTGAGGCCTGCAAATATCTAGAACAAATTTGTTTTAGCAAGCCGTGAATTGCGAATTAAAACCGCCATTTTAGTTAAGCGACTTTTAATTCTTTCACAATCAGGTTTACGCAGAGAAGGTACTCAGGGAACTGAACTTAAATTTGATTGATCATTGATTCTTTTGCACACATCTCATTCGATTCCATGCTCTTCCATGCAGTTGCAATTTGTATATAATGTTTGATCTTTATGCTGCTCAGACTATCTCTTAATGCCTTAAAATATGTAGAATAACTTTATAAAAACGCAAGTGTAGTTATGTTTGTGTATATGTAAATTAGTCAACTTTTAATTCTTTCACTTTTCTAGTTTTGATGTCTAGCTCCGCCTAAAATTGACTCATAGCAAGTTCTAAGGCAACTGAACTTAAATTTGATTGATCATTGATTCTTTTGCAGACACAATCTCATTCATATAAGAAGCATTAGTGTATTGTGTATAAACGAAATAATTCATCGACATCAGCTATGATATATAATATCCACATCATAAAGTGTTCATCGATACTAGAAATGATTGCCAACAAAGTGCCTGCTAGTTAATGCTAGTTATAGCCATAGTAAATCAGCCGCCAGCTTGAGAGCTTGATTGACACTGCTGTCGGCAATTTGATTAAGTTTCTATTAAACTGCCGCTGCTGCTTGTTAAATATTTCTTTCTCATTACCCGCTGTGTTGCTTCCTCTACTCGTAGTAGTTGGCTTCGCTCTTAAATAGGTATTTTACATCAATCTGTTAACTTGCTCTTACTTAAGCTATTGTTCTGCTACTCGTTGACTTGAAATTTCTTAATCGAATCCCTTTGCTTTGTTGCACTGTCGATTAAACAGTTGCAACATGTGCGCTGCGCTTTTTGGCTAGCACAACTGCGGGTAGTGTGAAAAGTGCTAGCTGTGGCATGGGGCGTGGGGCGTTGGGCGTTGGGCGTGGGTATGTGGCATGTGGCAATCGCTTTGCGATGCGACGCCTAAATGCATTATCGCTGTCATTGGCGGCATTATAAGCGGGCATGTAAACACCATTAGGACATCAAGTGTTTTGCCTCTACTGCATAATTTAGGCGGCGCTTTAAGCACTCCAAAATGCAGCACGTTGCACGTGGCGCGTTGCGCGTCGCACGAGCATAGCCAGCGGACACCTGCAACAGCACAGCAACAAGAGAACTTTGCGCGGCGTGGCAAGCAACTCGTGTATGATTATGACGACAGCTGC
This sequence comes from Drosophila rubida, assembly GCA_035046165.1. Taxonomy (NCBI): domain Eukaryota; kingdom Metazoa; phylum Arthropoda; class Insecta; order Diptera; family Drosophilidae; genus Drosophila; species Drosophila rubida. The sequence continues at coordinate 9,102,572 of JAWNOF010000023.1, read as the reverse complement.
TGCCACAACCCGCCGTTGCTGTTGCCGTTGCTGTTGCTGTTGCTGTTGCTGTTGCAGCAGTCGCTGCTGAGATAGCGACGTCGAGCAGCGAGTTTAAACGGCACAGCGCATTGGAGCCGCATGTAAATATTTAATTTGCTACTGTTGCCAGTTGCCAGTTACTAGTTGCCACATGCACTCTCTGCTTCTGCCTCTGCCAGTGTCTGTTGCCACACTCTCGGGGCTCTATTGGTGCTATGGCTGCAGACTGTGGCAAAACCAAATTAGCCAGCACAACGGCCCGCAAAGCTGTGCATTACTTTTGACTGTGCCCTGAGCCACTTACTCACCTCCCAGACCCTAATTAGCTTTACGAATCTGACCAGGCTTTCCAATTATGGGCTCCAACTCATCGTGCCACATGCATCGAACTGCGCCCCGGCCCAACCATTTGCTGCAAGTGCGCCAACAACGTTTCCAAGCGAGAGAAGTTCAGCTAAACCTATGGAAATATATCTGCATCGAAACCAGCACAAAGCAGAAATCTAATGAGTAGGAGGGAGCTGAAATATGTATAAATTTAATGACTATAATTATCAGGAGGAGGAGGAGGAGTAGAAATATAGATAAATATAAATAAGTATAAAATAAAGGAATAGAATAAATATAAAATAACGAAGAAATCGGAAGAGTAAAAAGTAAAAATATGTATAATGATTTTAATGATAATTAAAAAAAAGAAAAAACAGAAATCGGAAGAATAAGAAGTAGTAAAAATATATATAAAAGTAATGAATATAATTAAAATTATAAAATAAAGAAGAAATCAGAGGGGAAAATATTTATGCAACTAGTGAATTCAATTGTAATGATAAAAGGAAAACTGAGAAACCGAAAGAGTCAGATGAAATAGAAATATGTATATAAAAATAGTGAATACAATTATTATTATAAAATAAAGAAGAAATCGGAAGAGTAAAAGAGATTAAAAATATAAAATAATGTTGAAAAAGTCGCAGGGAATAGCATATATAGTATAAAAGTAGTGAATAGAATTGTAACTATACCATAAAGAAGAAATCGACAGAGTCAGATAGAATACCAATATGTATAAAAGTAATGAGTCAGATTGATTAAAAATGTGTATTAAAAGTAATGAACTTATAAAATAAAGAATAATTCCAATTATAAATTTGTTTCTGCTCAGCAGAGACAAACAAACAAATTGAAATGCAAATCGAACATAGCTCTTATTAGTTTAAAGATTTGCGCTCTATCGAGGATTGTTTACCACGTGCCACGTAATTTGGGAAAGCGTCTCTTCAGTAGGTGAAGTTGCACGCTGCAAGAAGACTCGTTGCTGGTTGCAAGGCTGCTGCTGCTCTCCACACGTTCGTTGGCATTTTTAATGTCGCGCATTGTGTCAGCCGTTGACCTCAGGTGCGGCATAGACAACAGAGAGGGGTGGCAGAAGGTGTGGGGGGGGGCGTGGCTGCCATGGACGGGCAATTGCCTCAGTCTGGGCTCTGCTGGCGGTCAGACAAGCAGACAAGATGACTGTCGAAATTATTGTAGTAACAACAGCGCTCGCTGTTTGTGTGTGAGAGTGTGTGGGTGTGTGTGGGTGTGTGTGTGTGGTTGTGTGTGTCTGCGCAAGCACGTGACACGGTCTGTCTGCCCGTGTCGTTGTCTGTGTTTGCTGCCGTCGCTTCTGCTGGCTGTGGCATTTTTTAATTGCAAACACAAATATGGCGAGTGGGCGACGGAGGCAGGTGGCAGGCTGGCCTTTGGCTGTTGCACAGCCTGGCAGCGTGCAACGCGCAACGTGCAACGTGCTGCTGCGGCTGCAGAGCGCCATTTGTATTCACGCGGTTCGCCGACTGCCGCAACTTTAAAAGATGGGCCCGACTTAATGCCACGCTCGACTTGAGCAGCTTACAAACTCCTCCATTTTTTGTGTTTTTTTTTTGTTTTTGCTGTTTGGTTTGTCTGTGCTTTGCTCCCCTTTTTGCGCTACGCTATGCTTTCTACTGCCAGTCTACTGTCTACTGCGGCACGGTGTTTGTGCTCGTTGCCGTCGTCATTGCCGCTGCTGACAGGTGACGGTGACAGTCGACTAATTGGCCCAGCATCGGAGCATCAGGGCATCGGACCACGACCCACAATCTGGACAAACAGTCAGTCAGTGGCGCAGCGAAGTGAGGCATTGGTTTTACATTTCCGTTTCCGTTGTCGTTTAGCTCGATGTGCCGGCCATTTTTCACTAAGGTGGCAAGGCGTCGTGAACGCTGAGCGTCGTTTTTTTTTTTTTGTTCTTGTTCTCGTGCTGTTGTCCCCGACTTGCTTGCTTGTCTTGAATTAACAATTCACTCGCCAATCAATTAATCAAACAATCAATTAAGCCAAATGCGAGTTGTTGCAGCGCTTCGATCGAGGCTCGCCGGCGATTGTTGCAACCAATCGGACGAGTGTGGCACCTCCATTTAATGCCGGCCGTTGTGTTGTCAGCTACGCTTCGATTTGTCATTCACGTCACTCACTCACGTCACTCACTCACTCGCTCACTCAGTCGCTTGCTCAGTGAGTCAGTCACTCGATTCAATCGCTCAGCCACTCATTTATTCATTCATTATTCATTTGGCCAGCTTTGAGCATTCGCTGGCATTCGATTCATTTCGTTATTGTTGCGCCACACACACGTGTATCCGTTTACCTGCCATCCCTTTTATGTTATACTAATTTCGTGTCAATGTTTGTTTGAGCTTCAGCTGGCATTAGGCGCTGCTCCACCTCCCCCACCCCGCCCTGCTGTCAGTCAGGCAACCTGATGGAAATTGTCCTCCATTCGCTGCATGTTTTGTTTGCCGACTGTTTTCCTAGATTTGCGGCTAAGCTGCTGACCATTAGAGTATGTATTTTATTCTCTTTACCACTCCACATTCATCACCCTGGGGCAACATTTTTGTTTTTCTCCCAGAGCACCAAACTCTGTGTGTTTTTGGGGCAACTCAAATCGCTTCGAAAGCGACAAAATGTGTGTGCAGTCTTGTAGTCTGATTGCGGCACTTGTATTTGCCTTTAAATGCAACTATCTATATGTTAAATGGAATCCCCCATAAAGCGCTATTCATTTACAATAGAAGAGTTGACGGCAAATCCAGCAATGACAGTGGAGAGCTCTCGATTATGTGTATTTAAGCACAAGCGATTAACTCTTAGTCGCAGTTACTTACTTATTTATGGCGCGTATTTAACGCATATGGTCCAGCTTATGTGGGCAAGTACTTAAATATTTCATGTATTTGCAAAAAAAATAAATAAAAAATCAACGCAACGAGTGGAAAAAACACAATGCAATTTGATGTACATTTAAATGTGCAGCCGAGGATTAAGTGCTATTATTTTTGTTGTTCGCCCACAACGACCTCAAGTTAATCACAGCCAAACTGTTTACTTTAATTTGTGAGGCAAATAGAACGGGCCCGAGGGCAACTACTCAGAGGGAGGGATTGCATGACTGGCATTTGACGGCAGAAATTGGCAAATACAAATTTTGTGCTTATTGCATATAAATGCAGAAAGATGATTCATTTTCATATTCATGAGCCATCCATGAATATTATACACAGTAATCATGTATGTCTTGAATAAGAGATCTCGGCAAATTTATGTGGGCACACATGCATACACAAATAAACACAACAAATATGAATTGTTTACACGGCACATGGCATAAGCCACGAGACCATATGCATATGTATTAGGCTCTCTCTCTCCCTCGCTCGCTCGGGGCCTCCACTTTTGTTCCTTCCCGCTGCTGGAGGTCGAGTGAACGACTAATGAGCACATAATACGAGCATGATATCCGAGCACTGCACTTTTGCCCGCGAGCATATTATATAACGACCTGTGATATGTTTACAATCAAGCCAGCAAATTGATGTAAGCTGATTATTAACTACACTACACTTAGCTATTAACACAGCTAACAATATAAATATATTTAAGGCATTCATTGTGAATGTATTTGAATTGTTTTGAAATATGCAAATGATTTGGAATTATGTGGAGTGCATTAATGGAATTAAAAGACTTTCAAATGCCTGCAATAAGTTTTGTCGAGTTGCAGCAACAAACGGGAAACCTTACTGCCCAGCCCAAGCCGTAGACTAAATTATAATACTCGCTCTAAGGGTACAACAAGGGTGCTCTTGGACTTGCATATATATATATGTATATATAGTATATTTGCTGTTGCTGTTGTTGGCTTCTTGAACAACATAAACAGAGCCCACAGCACAGCTGGCTAACAATTGTTTTATTTTCTATTTTCACTCTCGCCCCTTCCCTGTGTTTTTTCCTGTATTCCGCTTTGCAGTCAACAGTTTCAATTGGCAGCAAGCACAAGCAGCTACAGCATTGGTTTGTTGGCCATGGCCAGCAGCTAAAGTCAAGCTGGTTAACTGGCCAGCTTCAGGGCGCGCGTCGCCCCCTTTGAACCGTCTTCCTGTTTATTGCTGCCCCTGCCAACTTGCCACACTGCGGCTTAAGCTATAAAACTAAGTATGTGCTGTATACAATATGCATTGCTAGCCCGTGATTGAGGTCGAGTTGAAGTGATATCTGGATACGTGGCCACATTAAATGATGGCGTAATCAATTCAATTATGCAAAAAATATTTGTGCAAAAGTACACAAATTATTTATGTGCGCTACCTGCTGCAAATGTCAATATAATTTAATAAAATCGCACACAATACACGCCGGAAAAAAAAGAACATTTGCTGGCTTTTTAAGCTCGCTAAAGAGCCATTTACATATGTTCGTGTCTGAATCAGATAGCGAGTATTTCAATTTGTTTATTCGCTGCCGCTGCCGCTGCCACTGCCGCTGTCGTCGTGACGCTGCAGTCACGTAGTTAATCTTTAAGCCTGCCACTCGTTGTTTACGGTCTCGTTATCGCTGATGCATTGACGTGTCTCAATTTTTCAGCAATTTGTTGCCTAGCAGTCGCTGGCATTTCCGCCTCTTTTTTCCCGCTCGTTAAATATTCTTTTATATTTAGCAGCAAAGCATGTCGTTGACGTTCACTAGTTCCATTATTTGTTTATATTATGATGCCTATTACTATCACTTGGTTGGTTGTCAGTTGTTGCACGAGTTGCAGTTTACTCGCTACTCGTTCAATTACGCTGCTAGCAACTTGAGCTTGCCACTCATTTAATTGCCGTACTACAGTTTCTGCGACATTATCTTGCTCGGTGGCTTCATCCTTTTAGTCAGTGGCTGCCTGCCACTCGTTGTCCATTCGCCATTGTCCTTCACTCGTCACTTGTCCTCTCGCTGTCTGGCGCTCGTCACTCGACTCTCGTTTGCCATCATTTGTAGTTTGTCGCCTCCCCGCCGTCTTTGGCCTCGTGTAAGAACCACACAGAGCAGTCACAATAAGCTCAGTAAGTGTCAGGCTAAGCTGCCGGCCATGTTCAACGAGTGCTGTCTGCTGTTGCCCGGGTAACAGGTTGATGCTTCATTTCCATATGCGTCTCTCACCCTCACACACACTGACTCTCTCTCTTCGTCGGTCTCTTTCCTGCTGTTTATGTGTGCTCTGCTGTTTAATTCAATTTGCCTAGCAGACGCACTCGCCTTGTCTTTCTGGGAGGAGGTGGAGTGACTAAGTAGCTTAAATGCCATCGTCTTTATCACTGAGTGGCTGTGACTTTAATCAAATTTACCGCACGCATGAGTGGGGGAAAGAGGGAAAGACCTCAAGTAGTGGAGTAGTGAGAAAGATATGTGGAAAAGTTAAGGCCATAAACTAAACTGCTTTTATGTGACACACACTAATTATGATTTTAATTACTAATACGCACTGTGTGCCAAACTAAAGACCTCTGGGAGGGCGTGGCAATTGGCGCTTTGCACAGGCCAAAAATCCACTTGGCAAGCACTAAGTGATAGAGCCAAAACCAGCCCACACATGGCTGCTCTCTTTCACACACTCTCTCTCTCTCTCTTTCTCTCCCTCTCTGTTGAGTCTCTTGCCAATTGCCTTGACTTCTGCGAACATCAAAATACTTAACGCCGCCTCTGAAGCTCACTCTCCTGTGTTGTCTCCGCTCTGCTGTTTGCGTATATGTGCTGAAATTAGCAAAATTATAGCTACTTATGCGGCTTGGTGTTTTCTTAGCCATTTGCGAATACATTTTGGCCTGGCTAACAGAAGACGCCGCAGTCATTAAAATGCTTAATGCGAATTTTCCCAGACAACGACGACTGCCGAGTGCCGACTGTCGACTACCGACTTCCGACTGCCGCAGATGAAAGGCCAAGTGCTTCAATTGCTTTTTGCCGTCGTTACCTGATACCCTACAATTGGCCAGCTGTGAGTTTAACACGTGCTTAAACTCTGCTCCAAATGAAGGCGTTCGTAAAGCATTAAATTGTGTTTACAAATTAATTTTCAGTTTACGTTATTCAATTGATTTGAGCTTAAGCTGTTTATTTTGATTAACTCATTCCCTGTTGCATTTTGTGCCATTCAATTAGTTTCTTATTTATTTGTTTATTTTATATAGTTTTTTTGTATTAGTCATGTTGTCAGCAGAGTGTTAAATTTAATCATTGTATGTCGTTCCATATTTTATATGTGTTTGAGAATCATTTTATTCATTGCTGCATTGCTGGCGTTCTACTTTCGGCAGGCGTGCTTAATTTATGGCTAGTTTTGCAGATTTTATTTATTTATTTTGTGCTGAAAGCATTTGCAGGGCATCTCATAGCTTAGTGCTATCAATTGGCTATTAAAGGTTTGCATTGTACGCACATTCCACCTGCTACAACTGTAACTGCTGCAGCCATAAAATGTGGTCAACCAGCCTGGCCGGGGCAGCATGTGGGACACACACAAGTAACGCCCACTGTTGATTTACTTGCGTTTCGCAGGTGTTGCAACGCACTCGCCTTCCCTTCGTCTCTCTCTCTGTGTTGCTGTTGACTTTACTCTGTTTTCTTTTGTTGTGTGATTGCTTAATAGCCTTGCTCTACATCGAGGGTATTTGCAAGTCGTGCATTGGCCTTGCCTTCCCTCTCGTTTACGCCCGCTGTCTCTCTGTCTGTCTGCTTGCTCAATAAATATCGTAAATAAATTTCAATTCAATGGTATTTTTTATACAAGTTAAATTTATCCCCCACTCTCTTCCTCTCTTTCTCTCTGCTGTTGCGTCTCTTTCTCGCTTGGCATGTGTGTCGTTTATTTATACTACCGCCATGTCTCTGCTGCTGTGTGTGCCGCGAGTGTGTGTGCGTGTGTGTGGGTGTTTTATTTATTATTTACATATCCGTTTACGTTTATTTATATAAAATTGCTTTTTGTTCGCTTTGCTAACGAATCTTTTTCATTTTCGTGTTCGCCAAATGTGACGCTTTATTTACACCCACACACACACACACACAGACACACACACACACACACACAACTTTATCAATGCATACAATTTGGATGCTGTTCAGTTCTTAACTTTCAAATCGCATACAAATGTTATTCATTTGCGAAAATGATATAATCCCGCTGCCCCCTTTGGGCGTCCCCTTCGCAGCTATTTGCAGTCGCAACTGCTGGCGAATTGTGCGTTTTGCAACACTGTTATTTAGCTGTTTCTGCTTTGTCATTTTTGCTGCGTGGAATTGATAAGCCAACACAACTCGCAGGGAAACTAAAACAATTCGCAATGCATTGGGGAAAATTTGCTCAAACAATTTCAATAAAACCATGCAATTCGTACTACAGTTGCAAGTTTAAAGTTGCCAGTGAATCGCTATAGCTTGAATTTGATAGTGATGGAACAGACAGAAGCATTAGTGATGGAACAGCGAGACAAATTACGCATAGCTGAAGTAATTGAAATACAAAATCTATTCTATCTAGCTTACATTTTATAGAGATGGGAGAGGCAAACAAATTACGAATAGCTGAAGCAAATATTCAATGCAAAATCTATTCTGTATAGCTTAAATTTTATAGAGATGGGACAGACAGAAGCGTTAGTGATGGAACAGCGAGACAAATTACGAAAAGCTGAAGCAATTACACAATACTAAATCTATTTGTTCTAGCTTGAATTTGATAATAATAGGAGAGATAAAATATTAGTGATGAAACAGCAATAGCAATTACGACAAGCTAAATAATAATACAAAATCTATTCTGTCTCGCTTGATTAGAGAGGCAGAAGTATTAGTGATGGAACAGTGAGACAAATTACGAATATCTAAAGCAATAATCATACAAAATCTATCGTGTCTGCAGTGGATAAAGAATTAGAACTGCAGCTAAAACAATAAAATTGCATTAAGCTCGTCTATTATAGTGTTATCAAGCTCCATTAGTAAACTTTGTTAATAAAAAAATGTGCATTGATTTCGAATTGGCTCTTGAATCATATGTTAAAGCTTGGCTGAACTATGCGGAAGCTATGTTTTTTGCTGTCGACGCCTTTGGCAGTTTAATATTGGAGTTGACAGCACTGTGTTCATTATTTTTTTTGAGGCGACACACATGCATTCGTAATCCCTGATGTGAATAACGCAGATTTAATATGGTGCCGGCAATTTTATTCCATTTTGGTTGTCTTTGTTTTGTTGCGCGAAACTCAGGTGGGGCTTAATGGCTGTCGTAATGAGTGGTCGGAGGGGGTAGTTGGGGGGTTGGGGGGTGCTGTGCGATGCTTGGGTTCAAAGGAAACAGCCGCAAAAACAAATTCAGCCAGTGGCCACTTTGTAATTTGATCAACGTGCGCTTCATCACTGGATGATGAGCCTTCCTTTCAGCTGGAAATTCAATCTTCATTTCCTGCAGCAGTTCCGCAATTTTTAAATGCCCTACACAGCCAACCACAACGGGTATATGTGGCATTGCAGCACAGACAACCACCCGAACCATAAAGCTCATTTTGAAGACTGCTTTTTAGCAGAATTTCCTGTTGTATAGATTACAGGATATGTCGCATGCCACCCTTGAGCCGTGCTCGACACTCGGGAAGGGAATGAAGCGCCAATAGGCGAGTCGAGCTATTCGAGCCTGTCTGCCGTTGATAAAACCAAAAAAAAAAAAAAAGGGAAGGAAAAAATAGGAATATACTCGTGATGGAGGCACTCGCATTGCCATGCGGGACAGGCAGCTAAGTAGCCCTACCGCCCGCTGCCCCCTTGCAGTCTACCCATTTGTCTGGCGCTTAATCCATTAGATATGCATTCACAAAGAACAAAGCCCAGGCACAAACTCGTGTGCTCTGCCTATGCCAATGCAGTTCACAATGAATGTGGGCCATGCCCACATGCTGAAGCTCCCTCGCCTGCCTCCCTCCGACAACCAATATGCAGGCTACGGTTTCCAGCCCCGCTTTCGTCGCCCGTTTTTTGCGTTTTCATTGCATTCATTGCGCTGCAACACACACCGAAAAAAAAAGAAGGAAAACTGTGGAAAACTTGGTTACTTTGCATAATTTATTAAATACGAGCAGCCGCCCAGTGTCTGCCCGCTGCCCCTGCCGCTTTGCCACCTGGCGCGGCATTTGTTCGCAGCCATGTTACAGTTGTGTATTCTGCCCCCTTTGTTGCAGCTGCCGCCCCTCTCTGCGATTCTCTCTGTGTCTCGGTCTCTGTCTTTCAACTCGCGGTGCTTTTGCGCTTTTGCTCTTTCGCCGCTCGCCGTTTTTGTTCTCTTAGTTTTTTCGGCAGCTTTTTTGGGACTCTTGTTTTTTTTTTTTTTGTTTTTTTGGATGAAATGCTTATGCTAATGTTTGGCACATATCTCCAAGTCCCGCAACCCCGCGCCTCCCCCACCGCGCGAAAAACACGTGCTGGCAAATGCTGCAAATTTAATGAAAGCCGCGCTCCCACACGCTGTCTCCCTCGCTCACAGTCGCTTCTACTGGTAAGACTTTAATGAGCTTACCATGCGGGCACACACAAATAGCGGGAGAGCAAGTGAGACAGGTAGACTCGTCAGTGTATTGTGCTTAAATTGTTTAGTTTAGTTTCTACACCCTGTTCTCATTTCAGGTGTTCAAGTGGGGTGTATTGCACAGCAGGAGTTAGATACTCAGTGAATTAAAGTGATGCTTGTAGTTTTCTCTAATCATAACAAATAAGAAGTTTATTGTCGATCCTGAATGTCTTGTGACTTCAATTACGAAAGTTAACTCAATTGCAGAGAATGCGCAACTGCACGTTTACATCTTTCTGTTTACTATTCATCAAAGTATTTAACAACAACTTTGCTTTTCTTAGCTTCATGTGAAATAGAAATTGAAAACTTAAAGTTGTGCACAAGTTAATTGATAAATATTACACTGCTACTAGGGCCGAGGGTATTTTGCGGGTTGAGCACTCTGGACACCTACTTGCTTTCCATTGAAGTCTTCCGTCACTGCAAGTAACTTCCTCATTTGACGCTTAGACTCCTGCTCGCTGCTGCCGACCTCATTGCAGGCGCCTCAAGAACAAATAGCAAACAAAGGCTAACACTGACGAGCAGCCGAAGGTGGGCGCCGGCAGATGGGCGAAAGGGGTAGGCGGGGGCGGAGGCGAAGGCGTTAGAGGTTGCCTACTTATGCAAATGTCAAAAATACTCCGCAGTGCAATGACAGGCGCCCTCATCTCGGCGCTAAGACGACAGCCACAAGGCATTCACTGAGTATTCAGCGAGTATTCACAGCGACCTCATCCAAAGCGGCGACGGTGGGTTAAAAAGAGAGACAGCCCGAAGGAGAGGGAGCGCAGCTGAATGCCAGAAATCGCCAATGTAAGCTTAAAGTGCTTCATGCCCCATAGAATGCCACTTCAATGGGGTAGCTTCAACTTGCCGCAATACAAAACTATTTGCAGAGTGGCAAATTAATCTAAGGAGTTGTTGATAGCATCAAAGACAGCAGTGAAACTTAATCATATGTCTAAAAACGACGCAGTTCACTGGCAATTCAAATAGTCAAGTTAGTGCTTGAAACTTATATGAAATAGAAGATATAACAAGTCAAATAAATAGCAGAAATTTTATGAATTATATGCTTTAAATTCAAATAGAAATTGATGCATAATATAATAGTTTCTGACAAGTATTGTTGGGCAAATCAATGGTATTATTTATAACACAATAATATAGAGAGTGAGTCAGCGTGGCTTTAAACTTATAAAAAATAAAAAATAGGACAAGTAAAAGGAAGAAAATTGGAGAGAACCAATAAGACATTGAATTTTTAAATACATATCAGAGTTTAAATAGATATTGGTATTGTTTCTAACAGGATTGGCCGTGATTTTAATTAAAAATAAGAAAGTTTTCGTATGTTGTTTAAAGTCAAACATAAATATGCTTTGATAGTCAATACAAAAATGAATTCAACGTTGTTGTTAAGGTGCTATTTACTAGTATTCTTGTGTCATGCTACCCCGTTGGGGCTTTCATAATGCAAGGTATTCAAATTACATTAGCCTGAGCTGCCTTTAACCAGGTCGCCTTTGTGCTGTGCTCTCAGGATGTTTAGGGGCACAAAATTCATAATGAAATTTCAAACACTATGTGTTAGTTACTAAGCGAAGGCATTTCCCCAGCGTGCAACTAGAAAAGTAACTCGAAACTGTAGCTCTATAAATTCGATTTCAATTTTTGCGCTTCAGGATTTTTGCTCAGTTGTTTGCGATGCTGTTGAAAAGGCTCTCAAGAGATTGATATGCAGCCACAGTTGGGGCATAAATCAGAGCGGGTTTTTGGGGTTTACCTGTTTGCTGCTCGTTTGCTGCAGCTTCCATTGTATTTTTAATCCACGCAACGCTCAACAACTTTTGCCAACTTCAGGCGGCTGGTGGTGGGAGTCAGCTTCTTGGCCATAATTTAGCTTAGAATGCCGCAGCAGCCAACAGGCAATGTGAATTGTTTTTCACACACACACACAGTATATCTCTTTATGTGTGTGTGTGTATTGGTGTGCATGCGTGTAGTATGCATAGTTTTGCACACACACACTTACGAACTCGAGACATTTTAATCGACCGCCAACAGTTTCAACTGTGGTTCAACTTTGCGGTTATTTAGCAGCCATTCACGGCGCTTGAGGGTGGAGGGGGTTGTGTGCTCAGCGAGGCACGATGATAAATACGAGAGCTTCCTGATTCGGCCTCTGCCCCCACCCCCTTCCGCTTTCCTCGTTCCCGCTGCGAACTCCACTAGCTGTCAAGCCGGGTGATGCGTCACATTCTTTTAGCATCGCATTCGCTGCAAAACTTGCTCGCAAATATTTTCTGAATTAGTTTTAAAGCTGCTCTCCTCGTTCGCTCTCATCTTGAGTGTCTCGCCTCATGCTGCCGAGCAGCTGCTTTCTTTTCAATTTAACGCCGCTCAAAATCGATAGACATGGCAGCAACTTTGACTTTGACAAATTTCCTTGGCCCCAAACTTTTTTTCTCTCCCTTTTTGTGTGTGTCTGTGTGTGTGTGTGTGTGTGTGTGTGTGTGTGTGCCCAGCATATATGAGGCAGACACTGAGGCATTCAGCATTGTCTTTACCCGCTTGCCCCGAACCGCGGCACGACGCTCTGCGTTCAACTCACTCGTAAAGCAATGCAAAAATCAATGTGACTAATGTTTTTGGCTGTGCCTTCGTCTTTTATCTGATCGCATCACTTGGAGCATGAAATGAAATATTGAAATACTTTACGTGAGCTTGCAGCCGTAAGCAAGTGCAACACAAGGAGGCAAGCGGCACGACGCCTCGTCGCTGGCTTGGCCGGCAAACGAAGGCGAAGCGAAGCTGCAAGTGGATGAGCCAGATACAATCAGAGCTTAAAATCAAATCACTGTCAAAGGCTAATTCAGCGTGCAACGCAAACAAGCTGTCAGTGTGTGTGTGTGTGTGTGTGTGTGTCTGTGTTTGTGTGTTGCAAAGGTGTGCTCGTGTACTCAGTTGCAACATCAACATCAAGTGTAACTGCAACTGCAACTGCAGCTCAATTTGATTTGATTTCAAGTTGCATTTGCCAGCTACAACCCTCTCTCTCTCTCTCTCTCTCTCTCTGTGTGTGTGTTTGCTTATCTGTGTGAGTGATGACTACTTATGTGAGTGTGTGTGCGTTGCTCTCGATATCGCCTGGAATCACAATTGTGGCACATTCTCTATTCGATCCATGCTGCACTTGCATTTATTGTGCCTCACTTTATGGCCACTGACTGACTGCTAACTGCGCCTCTTTACCTCGCTCTCTCTCTCTCACACACACACGCACACACTGGCACCCGCTACCTCTCCTTCTCGTGCTCTCACTCGCACTTTGTCGCTTGCCACAATAACAAAACACTTTGATTTATTAGCACAATCTTTGGCGCGGCAAAAGAAGCAATCAAATACACGCGAAAACTAAACCGCAGCCAGTCTGGGGCCGCACAGTGGAGCCAAAGTGCCCAACTTAATTACAAATCTCGCTGCAGTGTTGCAAAACGCATGCTCTTTGCAACAACTTGCCTAAAAGCACAAAAAGGCATTTACTTGCCTTTAAGAACTGCTGACCTAAGGAAGCACTTCCAAATAAAGTAGTTAACTATTGAAAACTTCAAGATCATTTAGATAGAAGCTTCTTCAAAGAGTAATTAACTATTTAAGGTGGAAGCTTCTTTATATGATAAAAACCCAGCAGATTAGCAAATATATTCGAATTTGTAATCAATATCAATTTCAACACAAAATGCTGAATACTAAACTGAACTAATAATTAATTTAGAAAGCAATAGTTAAGATCACCTCACATACAAGTGTTTTAATTGAATAGGAACTAAAGAAGAATTATTTAATTGTTTAATATGTTTTTAGTCTTCAAAGAAAAATTTTCTTTAGTAATAATCTTAGTGTTAAATTTCCTACTTGAAACTGAAACTAAATATGTGCAAAAAAGTATAAATCTTCTATATTGGGCTTAAGTACTATGTGATGAAGGCAAGGAAAATCAATAAAATCTACGCAAAAATAGAAATTTTTTTCGATGAGTCTAAAGGTAGATTTGTGTAATTAGCTTTTTCATTGAACTGTCAGGCTGCCAGAGGCCACTGTGCGTTGACGAGGGCTGGCGGGTTGGCAGTGCGCATTGGCTATGTCGGTGCTCTATCGAGGGGTGGAGGATGGTACATGGACAGCTGAAGCTGGTGGCATCTGTGTTCGACGGCTGCACTTAGCTGCCGGCATTTATAGTAGTCGCTACTCGCAATTGCTATTTGGTGTGAATTTGAGTGCCACTGTGACTTGGCGAAGTGTGTTGTTGTTGTTGTTGTTGTTGTTGTTGGTGTCGTTGTTGCTGCTGTCTCCCCATCTGGCTGTGTTTATGCACTGCTTGATGCTTAGTAGATGCTACGCTCAGCGATGCTGTAGTTATGTTGTACGTAGTAGTATTTCAGTCGTGTCTGTCGATCGTTGTATCCACGCCCTTCACTTCACCAACGACAACGACGACGAGAACGACAATGCTCCCAACGTGCTTGCCGCGCATACATTGTCGAGATGCGTGTGACAGGATAATAAAGGATGCCTTTGTCGCCGACCCAGCCTCCTTACACACACACACACACACACACACACACCGAGAGAGTGCGGGAGCGAGATGGAGCGAGGAACAGCAACCACAGTCTGGCCACACTAATTTATGGCCCTCTGCGCAAATGCATGACACGCCAGAATTGTAAATGATTTCAAGATGAACATAAATGCGACGAACACGATGCTCCAGCAAATTTCCTCCCCACATTTCGCTGTCTATCGGCAGTAAACCCAAAACCGAAACAAAGCCCAACCAACCAGAGCATAAAATCAAACGCAAATGTGAATCTATTTATTATTCAGCCAAACATATTCTACGCGCAGACTGAGATTCAGAGATAGACACAAGACACAAACTAGAGAAAGTATATTTAAATGACAGTAGCAGATTAGCAAAAGCTAACGAACGAATAAATATTCAATTTTTGTTAAGTATTTGCCGGCTAAAAGATAAAATAATATTTGGGAGACTATCTGAAGTTACTTAATACTTTTAAGTACGTTTAAAATATTCACAACTGGCTGAAGCTTTTCCACAATTAGACTGGATTTGCTCTACAATTGTTTGCTTTGATGGAGCTCAACTGCATCGGGATGCAAATGCTGCTGAGTCATTAAATACAGTTTGTCTGTTTGAAAAGCATGAGCTAAGCTGCTTTTCGAGTGCAGCTTGTTAAGCAGCTTCTCAATACCAATGCAATGCTCTCTAACCGAACCAGAATCCCAATTAGTATACCCTCTAAGGCAGCAGCAAACCAAACAGGCGATATTAAAATGCAAATAATATTCATTACTGTTCAGTAAGTTACGAGTAAACTCAGTCAGTTGACTAGCAAGTTATTGTTATCGTGCGGATGAGCAGGACTCTATGCCGGACATTTGCAGGGACAACACTGACCAAAGAACTCAGCCAGGATATTGATATTGATACGCCAGACGAGACTGAATACTGTCAGCGAGCGGGGAGACCGACAGAGAGTTGACATTCATACCGAATCTCGTCGCGTTCCTGCAATGCAAAGCAGCGGGACGTGACTGCAGGTGGCCAAGCAGCAATGATGCAAAGAAGACGGGGCAAAGACAGAGGCGAGGCGGCAGAGTGGCAGCATGTAAAGTCAGTGTCACGCTCGTGGCTGTAAAAGCGAAGCGGCAGAAACAAGAGCGAAATACGAAATGAAACTGTGATTCTTCTTCTTTTTTTTCTTTATTTTTGTGTTTGGCTTTGTCAAAACATTCGCTTGCCTGCAAATTTGATGATGTCGCCAACGTGGTCGTGCCACCAAACGTAGCACAATCTGAGAGCGTCGAGCAGTTACAACTGCAGCCGGAAAAAAAGCAGAAAATCACTATGAGAAACAGAATTGAAATCGCCAACAAGCAGTCGGCGGCACAGAGGGCGTAGCACGTGCTTGGGGGGCGGTGGCGGAGTCGGAGGCGTGCTGCCAACGCATGGAATCGAACGCAACGCTGCCAACTTGTGCACAAAGTTAAGAGAGAATGAAGCGCAGACGAACGGACAGAAGAAAGAAAGCAAAGGCAGAATGCAAAAACAGTAAGCAAAAGCAAAATGCGGCGCACGTTTGCCAAATTGAAATTTACCACGCCGAACTGCAGCGCGCTGTTTGCCTGCAACAGCAGCAGTTCGAATTCATTCAGGCGCGCCGCAACCCACAGCCAAACGGGGCGTGGCCATCGTAGGGGGGGAGGGCCAGATAAGGGCAGGTTTACAGCTCATGGGCCAGGACTTTGCCTAGTGTCGTGCTATTTGGCGAACAGTTTCGTTGACTTGCCCATAAACATTGATGCGCCGCACTAGCCGTCGATGCTGCCAGAGGGGGAGGCGGAGGATGCTTGGGAAGCAGCAGATGGCAGTAATATGTTGCCCAAAAGCCGTGCACAGTGGCGCAAGACGAGCAGCATGCAACTGAACTGCCTACAATAATTTATGCCGACATTTTCTCAAATATTACGCGATTAAGACGCACTAAGCTGCAGTCTGTGTCTAACTACTATTGTGAAACACATAGAAGAGTTAACAGAATTGGCTCAGCAAAGTCGCAAAACGAAAGCTGGCAATAACTGCTGGCAAATGAAATTAATCTGACATGGAACTATTCTATATCTGCCTCTTCAATCTCTTTGCAACTGAGTGGAAACTAAAACAATGTAGTCTGCCACTGTGCTGAATTATGCAAAGTATATGCAGCTATTGTGGCAGTGTGCAGCTGCTTGTTTGGTTCAATGCTCTCGGCGCGGCTTGAGCATTGAACTCAATTCGCTGGTCGCTGCTCGAAATGCGGCAAAAGTGGTTTGCATGTTGCCTCCACTACCTGTGGCAAACACGCGTACTTCGAGCGTGAGAGGAAGGGAGAGGTGGAGCGGCAGCGAATACTCAGATTATCTGCTTGCATAATTGAGCATTTGTTTGGCTAATTAGCGATATTTGGCTGCCAGCAACGCAATGCTAGGCGCTGCAACAAGATCCCAGCGCTGCAACGTTAATTAAAGCGTATTTTTACGCGCGGATATTGCAGGGCATGGCCGACAAGTGTCACTAACTAAACACGCATCCAAGGAGGCCAAGGGAGCAGGGCTGACAGGCAACAAAAGCCGGCAGTCGAAGTAGAACTTGCTGCAACAGGATGCTGAAAGCGGAGACAGCAGAAGGGAAGGGGCGTGGAGGGGCATTTGGAAGGGGCGCGCACGACAGCGAGAACATTGTTGAGCGGCAACCAGAGGCGCTTGTCAAGTAATTTGTCATACTTAATTGCAACACTCCATGAAGTTGCGTTCGTAATGTTGCAGCTGCTGCTGCTGCTCCCGCTGTCAGCAACAGTTGCAACATCAGTGGCAGCCGTGGGTGTTGCCTGCCGCTAAGCTGCATTAATTGGGTGGGCTTTAAGTGCTTGGGCTGCTTCTCTGATTCGCAAAGTCGGCTGTCAGCGGCAAATACCAAATACCAAATAGCGCGTAATTTGCATTAGCTTCTGCCGCCTGCAACACTGCGTATGCGTAATGTGGCCCGATCTCTGCAATTTATGCCGCCAAATTGGCAACACACGACTGCCCCGCATAAATCAGCCACAACTGTGATGAACTGCCCTCAAATAAAAGTATATACTTTATGTACAGGAAATATACAGAGCTGCAGGAGAGTTAAAAATGCAGTTTTAATGCTAACAAATTGCCCGAAAACAAGAGCAACAGCTGCAATCAGAAGCAAACATGTGCAACTCTCAAAATTCACACTTTAAATGTTCATAAATTTACGCATTTAAATCATTTTCGGTGCCGAAACACAAACAATGCGAAGCTCTCGAATCGCTCGCTGGCGACTGGCAATAAAATCAATTTATTTCTCTTTTCACTCGCAACTATTCAACAGCTCTCTGGTCTGCTCCTCTGCTAATTTGTTCAATTAATTTTATTTATTCGGGGCAATTGTTTTTATGCGCTTTTGTGTGAATTATGGCCATTGTTTCGTTGTTTAGCTCAGTTTAGGACAGAGACGTATATGACAGCATTTTAAGTGAAATATGCATTCAGAGCACTAATAATTTATCAATACATTTTGTGCAAAACGCAACTTTGTTGCCCAAATTATTTTAACATCATTTATTGCCTTGGCTCTATCAAAAATTCCTGCTCGATTATTATTACAAACAAGTCTAAACTATTGTTTATTTTCATAACCAATTGTCTAAGAGTTTTCTTTTTTTTTTGCTTGTCAATTTCAAAACTGTCGATTTGTTGTTTTATGTTTAATAACTTCTCAGATGCAGAGATTCACAGATTAAAGAAAATGTGTAAATAAATATGCATATATAAAAACTGCTTGGAAGACAAAGGAAAATAAGGAATAGATGAAGTTGCTGTGGCTGTCGAGGGCAGCAGCATTAAATGATATATTTATATGCATTGCATAAGCTGCTTGCAAGCAAAATGTTGCATGCACTGCACTTTTCTCAGAGCTCTGGATGGAAATGGTTATTGTTCCGAATTTGTTGCAATGCGTTTTTATTCCAGGGAATAAGCAAAAAAGAATATACTCGTACTCGCAGCATGCAACACGCAACTGGCAACTGAGCAGGGGCAGCAACAGTTACACTAACAGTTACAGTTACAGCTACAGTAATAGTTACATTTGCAGTTACCTGCGGGGAGGCAGCGAAGTAACAGTTACACATGGCATGACAAAAGGACAAACGGGGAGCGAGCGGGGGACGGGCCCAGGACATATCGCAATCGCATTGAGAGCGATTCATGAATATTTATGCCTAAAATCAAATTGAGGCAACCAGAGGCGGCAGCCAAGCGCTGTGGGCGGCGGGGAGCGGCGAGCGGCGAGCGGCGAGAGGGGAGCGGGTTTTTGCAATGGGAGCGCAAAATTAGCATGCATATTGAAGGCGGTCAGCGTTTGGCACCTGGCGCACAACTGAAGCCTGGATCTGGATGAGAATGTGAATGTGAATGCGGATATAAATGTGAATGTGTGAGTGTGGGTGTGTGTGGGGACTGGGACTGGGACAACTGGATGCCTGGGATGTGAAGCTGAACGGGCATGCCACTAAATGTGTAAGCTCGCAAAAAATGCTCTCGTGCACGGGCAAAGATAAAAACAGGGTTGACAAAAGCAGCATAACAACAAAAAAAAAACACACACACACACTGAGAGAGAGACAAAAAGCGAAAAAAATGAAATATAAAATCCGCCTGGAATTCATATAATAAAAGAAAAAAAAGGAATACGTATACGTAACGTTACACGAAGAAGTAGTTTATGTGTGTGTGTGTGTGGGACAAAAATTCATAAAACTGAAAGAAACACACAGAAAATATGCAGAAATACTTGAGGCAACAGCAATAGCCGGGATTATTTTCAAGTGTAGGTCCAGACCAAAAGTTGAGGCGGGAACAAGGGCAGCAAGAACAAGGACAGCGAGGACAACAACAGCAGCAAGAGTTGTGTGCGAAATGAATTGAAACGTGCCACAAAAGTTGTTTTATGCATAACTAAAATGCGACGAACAGCCGGCAAATCTGTATGAATGAATGACCGACCGTCTCTCTCCCATCCACTCCACTCCACTCCACTCCATTCCACTTTGGCCAGCTGTCGTGTCTGCTCTCTGCCTTCACTCGCCTCGCTCGTTCCCATGCCGTCGCAACTAATGAAGTGTGGGTCAAGCTTATGCAAAACGCCAGCCGGCAGAGAAAAACAATTGGGTATCAGGACAACAGCTAAAGGGTTAAACAACACACCAAAAACTGCATACGAGATGTCGAGAGCCCCTTTGCGGGGCATCAACGACTAAGCAGTTGCTCTAACCCGTCTGCCGTAATTTATGCACGGGACAAGCTGCAGGACTCATTGCAGTAAGCGAAAGTTGCTGACAAGCCGAACAGAGAAACATGCAATTTTGGTTTACTTTGCAATACACTTTCAAAACGGCATTTGCATCAGTTCGCTTGGTTGCCAAAAGAAAGTTAGTTGTGTACTTTCTCATCTCAATGCTAATTTTATTGACTTGCATAAAGAGTTCTGTCAAAAATGCTATAAATTGCATCTTGTGATCTTCATTTATTATATAATTTATCCAATTTTAGTTATTAGTTTCTCATATATACAAAGTTATAAGACAGCCTTCAACTAGTTTTCAAAATGAGGTTCATTTGTTACATGTATGAATTGCAATATCTATATACTTGTAAATAGCTGTATTCTTTAACTCAAACAGTTTACTTCTAGCTACATTTAAAAACTGTATTTTTGCGTTTCATTCTCTTAATTTTAATCATTTTAAATTGCTTTTTAATGTAGTTTATTAACTGTATTCAAAGCCTCTAAAATTTCCCCAACTTAACTGCAATACTTTTATTTGCTTCATTCATTTTTTTTTATTTTTAATCAATTTGAATTACTTTTTAATGTAGCTTATTAACTGAATTAGATGCCTCTAACATTCCCCCAACTTTACTGCTAACTTCCTCAATTATTTTATCAAGTTTATCGAGTGTTGGCTGCTGATCTAGGGTATTTAATATGTGCATATGAAGCAGCAAATTGCGAATGGCTGCCTGCTCCATATTCGCATCCTTTCAACTGTATTACCCACTTGGAATTGACGCATAAATTTATCAGTTGTTAAATTGCTTCCACTCCATGCTTGCCAAAAAATAATACTCACTTTTCCAGCTCATTGGCGAAACACTCGTTGCTACTCGAGAAGCCGAGACAAACTTTGCCATAAACATGACATTGTTTCTGTTGTTGTTCTCGCTGTTGCTGTTGCTGTCGTTGCCATTGATATCGCTGATAGTTGCACTCAGTTGCTCATCAATCTGAGCGTTATAAGCTATTCAGTGGGATTTCCACCTTTCCACTTTGTGCTGTTTTTTTTTTTGGTGGGGGGGGGGGGGGAAAGGGATGACTGACAATGCAATCAGCATAGCGTTGCTGTCGTTCATCAATCTAATTGTCGTTCGTTTTGCGAAATACGTATATAGGATACCAAAAATTTGCTTGCCAGTCAACTTTGAGCGATTGTCAGCGGCAATTGTGTTGGTGGACGAGAGAGAGAGAGAGAGAGAGAGAGAGCGAGAGAGAGAGAGAGAAAGGGCTACTTGCAACAGGAGAAGAGGAAACGAGTCGTTGCATGCATCGCATAAAAGCGGCTGCTGCACTTTATTTGTCGTTCCACTTACCGCAGTTGACTTTGATTTGTGCGCGCATTCGAACAAACCGTTGAGCAGCAGTTGCCTTTCCCTTGTGCAGCAAATGCAATCAAATAAACAAATTGCCAGTCGTCAGCAGCATCAGAGTCGCAGTCGCAGTCGCAGTCGGAGCCGGAGTCAAAGTCAGCTTCACGTGCCCGATTCACGACGACTTGGCAGGCAACATTCTGCAATGTGGCATTAACTCTCAAACGCGCGTCTTGCTTAATTTGTTGCCACGCTGCGTATGCGTAATAAACATTTATTAAGCACACGACGCGTGTGCCCCGCTCGTGGACGACGTCTTCTATCAGCCAGAGCCAGGAGCAGGCTGCCAAGACGAGTACACATTAATGTGCAGTGCGATAAGTTTCAATTATCATTACAATTACTGCAAGTTAAGGGCGAATTATTTTCAAATAAAGCTGCAGCGTTATGTGGAAAATTGAAAAGCTTAATTATAATTAATTGGCTATTAAAAAATGGGCAACTTAATTGGCAATTGCAGGGTGATGTCATTAAGACGCTGCAATTACATTGTAGCTACCTTCTCAGATATGATCTGCCTAATAGGGCGACTAAGTTATGAGCAACTAATTAGATTCTAATTAGCAATCAACTTGTGTGTGCCGCCCTAACAATTGATTAGAAGTTGAGGAAAGTCATTCAATAGTTTTGCCATCAGCAACAATGTTGTCAAGCGTGTTAACCTAATTTAAAGGAGCAGAGAAGTCAAAAAATTTTAAACTAATATTGTATAATTTAACACATTAAACACAAACTAATTTTCGTCGAAGAAGTCAACAATTTGAAGCTGTTAGCTAGCAATCAACTTTTCATATTGTCAAGCGCTGATACATTATTATACCCTGCACGATGAAATGGTAAAAAGGGCATATTAAGTTTGTGCAAATGTGTGTAACAGAGAGAATAAAAAGTCTCAGATCTTGTTCATGTTTTTACAATCAATTCTAAATCGATTTAGACTTGTCCCTCCGTCTGTCTGTCTGTATGAACACCTTTTTGGATACTATCAGAGCTAGAGCAACCAAAGTTGGTATACAGATTCTTCTAGATCTGTTTGGCAAATATTTACTACATTTTTAAACGATATTTTGTTGTGTGTCTAAATATCTAAGTTTCTGCCAAATTTCATCAGGAAATAACTATTTTTTACTATTTTAACTATTTTTTAATCTGTACCATATTATGATGTTTTAAATAGTTGTTAGTGAGAAGATATAAGCAAAACAGTGTCAGCATTATTAGTCAAAGAAAGAAGTTAACTTTTTCGCATACCCGTAGTGGTACAGGATATTTTATAGTCGATATATCTCGACTGTAGCGTTCATACTTGTTTTGTATAGTATTTATATGAACATTAGTTGTAACTGTAAAGCTGTTGAATTCTTCAAAAATACATTTGAAAAGTGCTTCAACATTGTTCCCGCAATCATTGTTGGTAAATCATTCAAGGCAATGTTTAAGTAAGTTGTAGATATGAACGTCACTCACCTGGCAGCATTATTAGCATAAGGAGTCCGAGGGCAAAGGTCAGCCACCAGCTGCAGCAGCTGGCAGTTGTCGATGTGTGCGTCTTTCGTGTGCAACTCATTCTCATGTTGGCCACAATGTTTCGCATTCGCTTTAGCCAATAACTTAGCACTGCGTTCTCTGTGTTTTTCTATAGCTTTCTTTCACTTTTCGCTCTTTCTCTCTCTCTCTCTTTCTGTCTCTGTTGCGCTGGCTGTTTGTGTGCTCGCTGTGGCGTCTCAATCCATGCAGGCAGCTCGATCGATTGCCATTTAATTGTTGTCTATCAGTGTCGCGTTTTATCAGCCAAATCGCTCAAGTCTGTTGCTGCTATGCAAGCTCAACCTGTGGCATGCGGCCAACTGCTGACTGCTGTGTCCGTGCCGCGTCCCTCTGTCTGGGCGTTTAGCCAGACATATGGCGCATCGATCAGACGACGACGGGACAGGGGGGCAATCGATAAGCAGCCAGAGGACACACGGCAGTCAAAACTCAGACTCAGACTCGAGTGTCGGATGCGCTCGTTCGTCGAGCCGGAGGGGGAGGCGGAGGGGGCGGGCAGGATGGAAGGATGACCAACAACGAAAACAATTTTCTACGGCAATTGTTTTTCGTGCTGCTGCTTTTTGTTGTTGTTGTTGTTGTTGTTGCTGTCGCTTCCCCCGATTTATCTCCTTTTTGGCTTTTTATGAAAGTCTGCTGACGCTTGCTAATGCCACTTCTGCGCTTGATGGGACGGTTCTGGTTGTTGCTCCGCTTTTATTATTGTGCTGTCGTTGCTGTTGCTGTTGCTATTGCTGTTGCTGCCCTTATCTGTGCCACCTTTTCCCAGCCTCTTCGCTTCGTTTCGTTCGTTTTTTTTTTGCGCTCAATTTTCGCCGACGACACGAAGCTTGGCGGAAACTTTTACTTTTGGCTTGCCGCAAAATTTTTTGGCTCTGCCATTTATCAAAATAAAGCAAGACGAAAGAAAATCAAGAATTTGGCGGGCTGCTTGTTATTGTTGTTGCTCCTGTTGTTGGCCGGAAATCGAGAGAGATTCGTGCGTGTGTGTTTGTGTGTGTGCGGGAAATTCGTATGGAAGCGTCTCAGACGCTGTCTGTGAGAACGTCACGGCGGCAAGGTGTCTGTTGTGTGCAACACATTGGCGGCATCGCCGGGCGGTCGTTGACCTTGACAGCACTTTTTTAGGGTCGACGCGACTTTGCTGGCGATAGACAGACGCTCGGACTATCGGTATCGATATCGGTATCGTTATCGGTTGATTGATTGCTCCTCAATTGCTGCGAGCTGTTGCGAGCTGCTGTTGCATTCAACACACATCTATTATGCATGAATTCATGTGCGAGTTTGATTCGTTTTGTCTCGCTTCCTTTTCGCTCTTATTTTTCCAGTTTTTGCGAAATGTTCCGTTTGATGTTCGGTTATCGAAAGCTGCGCCTCCGTTTATTTATTTATTTTCTTTGACTTTCTTCTTCTTGCCGTATGCGTGCGTGTGTGTGTGTGTGTGTGTGTGTGCGTGTGTGTGTCGTCTGTCTGTGTTTTTCCGGAACTTGTTTGCGGCACTTTTGCCGTCTTCCTTGGCAAGTTTTGATTACTTCTGGTGGTCGGGCTAACAAGTAGCCGACTTGTCACTACTTCGATTTCGTATTTCGTTTCTCGTTTTTGCGATTTTGATGGCAAATATTGTCGTTATGTCCTTGTCTTGCTCCTCTCTGCTCTCTGCATTTAAAATTCAATTTGAAAATAGAATTTGATTCGTTCCGTTCTCTTATTGCACTTTGTTCTTCTTGTTGATTTTGATTTGCCTTATTTTCGTCTACATGCGGCAACAAATTATTGCAAGCACATTGATTTATTGATGGGCCACTCCAAAGAATTCGCCACACAAATCTGTATGTGTTTCTTCTGTTTCGTTTGCATACGAAACTGATTCAATTTACAGTCACTGCACCAACTCCAACTCCAACGCCAGGTTGCTGCAAGAGAGTAATTGGTAATGCACAAAAATGGTTAGCAAACACTGTGAATTTATGGCAGTAACAAGAGGCAAATGTGAAAGGCTTTTTTCGGCGACCTTAAAAGTCGCCAACATAAATTAGAGTGCTCTCAGCATATTGTCACAACTGATTCCAGCACATTCACAACAACAACTACAACAACACACAAAGCTACACACTACGCATAAATTCATTTTTAAATAGTGGCCCATAAAATGTGTAGCTCGCTGCCGTTTTTGAGCCCTGCTTCCTGTGCCCAGAAAGCTCCCCGACAGCCCAGTATTTATTATACCCTGCGGCCTCTGAGCTGCTCCGCCCAGCACAAAAAAAAAACAGGGTATAATAGCTGTTTTGCAACTTTGTCGGCCAAATCTGAAATGTGCTCCTAATCAATATCAATTACAGGTTCAGCAGAAAACAGGTATTTGCTGTTGTTGCCCAATGATACGTTTTATTGCAATCAAGAGATAATCAAAATTGCATAATGATCGCCACGAACTGCAACAGAAAAAAGTTGACGGATCGCTTAGATTGCAAATTACTTCAACTTCAACTTAATCGATCCTACTTTGATGACAATTAGTGGTATCGCAACTTAGAAATAGCGTTAGAAATGCAATTGCAACTATTTGCATGCGCTTCTTAGGGCATCTGCTAGTCGAGCTGTAGTTGCGTCGAGGCAGAGCACTTGTTTTTTCGTACACTTTTTATTGGTATTTGAAATTGCGCTCTCATTTTGGCATTAAAATTGCAGCAAATACTTTGAATAAATGCGGCAACCGCATGACAAATGTCTTGCATTAAATATAAAATATGTCCCAGCGGACCGAGCGCAGCCCAGCATAGGACAGAGCTGTTCAGTTGGGCTCAGTTCGGATGAGTTCAGTTGCAGTTGCCGTTGCAGTTAGGCGTCATCGTTGTCTGACCCACAAACTGCATAAATGTATACGACAGATGCAGAGATAGGAGCGAGAGAGGGAGACAGTGTAGGATCGTAGGCAGTCTCGCATTCGGTTGGAGCTAAACATAAAAGGGTCTGGCTATTTGGCAAGCTACCAATTTTCTCATATGCTGGCTGCAATTGAAGCGCTTTTTTTGCCAGCAGGAAATCAGAAAATCGGAAAACCAAAAGCAAAACATCTCCATGGGGCATTCGCCATGACATTGCCAAATAATGGTTTAATGAAGCCATCGATCGATAACTCGACTGCACACAACTATCGATTATCTGAAGGATTGTCAGGTGGCAACAAGTGGCGGGCGACAACTGATAAGCAGTTGCCATAAACAAACGTGAAAGTCTCCTAGCGCCATAATAAAATATTTAACGACTCAGTGTCTGATCAACTTAACTCTGTCAATTATCTTGATTTCTTCAGCTACAGCTTAAGTGGCTTAACAGTTTTGCAGTGTTGAAAGCAAAGTGTAGTCAAACAATAATAAATATATTTGCAATAGCTAAATTAAGATTAAAATGAAAGCTGTGAAATCATTAATGCAAATGATGCTGGATATTTTTGGCAGGCAGCACGAACGATTGACAATGCCTGGAAATATGCTAAAAGCCCCACTAGTCCTGTTTATGGCCAGCAGACATGCATAAATTTATTTTGTTCACACATCACTCGCGTTTATTTATATGCTAAGCAAAATATGAAACCCTTTTTTGTGCCGCCAACATATGTCTGCCTTGAAAGTTGTGCAAAATATATGTATATACCACTATATACACATATTTGTAATCAGTTAAGGATAGTTGAGGAACTGCCTGGTTAGCAGGCCAACAAGCAAGCGTTTTTCAAGTTTACTGACCAAATAGGTCAACGCCTGGGATGAGCCTATTTTTGGGGCACCTTTTTGGCCATACAATAAACTACAATAAATCAATTTACTGCCACATAATGTGAGTTTGTTTATGCCGAGGCACACACACACACCCTCCCCCCGATCCCGCATCGACTCACACACTCACACACATGGGCAGAGACAACCCTCACACCTTGAGGCTGTGTAGTAAATGTTCGTATCACAAATTACATGACGCTTATCGTTAGTTTTACAAGCGTCTTCCTTCAGTAAACGCTCCCTTCCTGACTGGACTGACTGACTGACTGAGCGACTGACGACTGGATGAGGCCTGTGGCTCAATTTATTTGACTGGCTCGACTCAAGTCGACTCTGAATGACACGCCATTCGTTGTACGCATTATCTGAGGCGCCACAGCCTCCCACGAAACTGATTGCTGTCTCAATATTTTCGTTGTTGTTCCTCCTCATTTGGGTCGAGAACTCGTTGTTCGCTCGTTCGTTCGCTTCGACTGGCTGCTGTTCTGGCATTATTGGCTTTTTTCTGTGTGCTCGTGCTGGCATTGTTGCCACAGACAGTCGTCGACCATTTATCATCTTTAGTCGCTCGCTTAAATGCGCCTCAAAATTATGTTTAATTTAACAAAAGCATGCCCCGAAAAAAGCAAAAATAAAGCACAAATTTAAGGAGCACAAAACAATCAGTGGAATAACTTTTCTATTTACCAAATGCCAAACGCAATTTATGTCTTCTTTGATTAACTGAGAATGCTCTATAAATTGCCAATAAACAGTAAGTAAAACGACGACAAGTCGTCCATTTTTACTATCAGCGGCTGCCATGGCGTATACGCAACAAGCGACACTTTCACTCCGCACACACACACACACACACACACAGACAGACAGAGCTCACACAGACACAGACACGCACACGTACAATTGAAAGTGCGTTGTTGTGGAAAAGTGTATTCTATTGACTGGGCTAGAGATTTCTCGAAATGGATAGGAAAACTACTGGGGAAATAGTGCGCAATATTAAGTATACGTATGTGTGCTAAGCACTTTCAAAGTACAAATAAAAATGAGAAGCCAATAAATTGCGCAGCGATTTCAGCAGTGCTTTTCATTAAGTCCACGAATATACCTTGGCTTTGAAACTTTGCTAAATTTACAGCACTTTCCTCAACTACGCTGAGCGAAAGGCGAATTCAATAAAAGAGCGCTAAGAATAAGCTCAACATTTGCGACTTCGCCGCTTGATTTGATTTTCAACAATTTTGTATAGATCGATAACAATATTGCCGAACATTTGTCGGCAAATAATTAGTTATTTGTTGAAGGCATTGAAACAACTACAAAGTGACCAGCGCTAATATAATTATTAACTAATAAATATTAATAAAGTATTACAGATAAGTTTGGCAGGCAGCATTTATTCATCATTCACTCTCGTTGACGAAATTTGATTGATTCGTTTGAATAATGTGATTAGTTTTTGCTTGTTTTGTGGCCGAGAACGACAAATGATTTGTATGACAAATTTGTGGCATCAACTGCGCGTGGTGTAGGTGAGAAAAGAGGACACAAGGGAGACATAGAGCGAGCGAGCGAGCGAGAGTGTGAGTGCAAGCGGGAGATACGCAAAAAGAATGACCCGAAACAGCGTGCGTTCAATTAAAAGAAGATGAACGAGCATTAGCACAGCACGGAATCGTTTGCAGCCTGCACAAAGAGCGAGCGAGGGGCGGTGAGGTGGCATGCCAATGAGGGCGGGGGAGAGAGGCGGGCAACGATGAGCTCGGCATCGTTTGCAATTGGGTGGCAACACGCGGTGTGTGTGTGCGGCAAACACCCGCGGCAATGATGCGTAAAAGACGCTGAACTGGCAAACTCAACTGTGCCGGGGATGAACGAGGAGGAGGAGGAGGAGGAGGAGGGGGAGGAGCAGCAGAGTCGCGGAAGCTGAAGGCACGCTGGGTGGCGAGGTGACAGCGTGGAGGGTCATCGAGCATCGAAAGCCTTTTGGCCTCTGCAGTCCTACAACAGTCTTTTGGCCTTCGGGCTGCGACTTCAGCTTTTAGCTTTAATCCAGAAGAAAAAGTGCGGAATACGGCAATTATGCCGCCGGAAGAACAACAACAACAACAACACCAACAACCACAACAGCCACAGCGACCACCGAGGCAGCAACAACAACAGCCGAGGGACGCAACGCAACGTTCATTAGGATTACGCAGGCGGCATGCTGCATGCGGCATGCGGCATGCGGCACACAGCTAGCTCGCTCGCTCTCCACCGACTTGCAGCCAATTATTTCGCTAGTCGCTCTTCAAGCTATTTTTAAATTTCCACTCGCATTCGAATATCGCCCAAATAAGCATAGCATACTTTTCAGCGTTAAGAAAAATTGAAAATCTGGCAAAATACTGTTGAGAACGCAGTTTAAACGTTGGCAAAGTCGAGCACTTAAATTATGTAGTTTTCGATTTTAAATGCAGCTGCAGACGTCAGGAAATTAAACAAATTACGTATGGGTAAAAAACAAGCTAGAAATTGCTTTGCATAGTTCGTTTTTTCCTCTTTTTTTTTTTGGGGGCACTTTAGGCAAAAATTTACAATTGTAATTCAAGAATGCCGTCTGCATGTGTGCGAGCGTGTGAGTGTGCCAGTGTGTGTGTGTGTGGGTGTGTGTGTGTCGTGTGAGTTGTTTAATTAAATCAGTCATGTGCGTTGACTGTGCCACGTTTTAGCATGACAATAGAAACACGACCCTCTGCACTGCCTGCCGTCCTCCGTTCCTGCAAATGCGCCCCGAAAAAAGACGAAAAAAGAAGGCCCAAAAGAAGGAGCACAACTGGAATAGAGGCAGACAGCGAGAGAGAGAGAGAGAGAGAGAGACAGAGAAGCTGAGCTGTTCCTGTTATTCCCTGGCTGTGACTTATCATTTTTATTAAAGGACACTGAAATATTTTCACACTGAGACGATGGCAAACACAAAGGCTGTCGCCCCCCATCCACTCTGCTCTCCCACACCACCCGGCCCGCTCTATTCCTGGCATGCGTCTTACCTCACTCCCCTGCCCCTTCCCGCTCTGCTGCTGCTATTGTCGAGTAGGCAAAAAACCAAACAAAATATATGTGCTAAATGTCCTGTGTGTGTGTGTGTGTGTGTGTGTGTGTGTGTGTGTGTACTAACAGCTGAGGCTGCAGCTCTGGCTGAGCTTGGATTTCTAAGAGTTTATTATCACCCCTGCCGCTCTACAAATAACGCCGCTCCTCCTTTCAGCCAGCGCACAGCTTGCATAAGTCCCATTTCTATAAGCCCTCAAAAATGTGTTTTTGATTTGCGTCTTTAATTTGTCTGCTTTGCTCCATTCAAATCAAGCCAGCAAATATAATGCCCAAAATGGAAATCAAATTTCGAGGAAAACATTCTGCTTGCCCATAACTTTGTTTTCTCTTTAAATTGGTGCTTCGAAAGTGTCTTAAAGCAAGTATGGAGAGTGCAAGCAATCAGTTTTAATTGCAACCCAAAGAATTCTAAGAAATTCCATTTCAATTTCAATTGCATTTCATCAAAGTGTTGGCAGGCAAATGGAGCAGACTGTTGCTGGAATCAGAATTAACTAATTGCATTTAATGCAAAGCAAACGTGACTGAAGTTTTCAAAAAGAAACGTTTTACCAAGATTGATTCCTGCTTCAAATATACTGAGTTGTTATTATTAAATTTCAATATTGTCTACAATCTCGAAAAGTTCAGACTCTCGCTGCAATTGGCGACAATTTATTTAGTTTTCAACAAGAATCGAAGTTATCTTTAAGTAAACCTAACTGAAAAGTTACCCGCCCAAGTCGCTTGAGTTTCTCAAACATTTCGCTCCTAAGTTTGCAAGTAAATACATATGGATATATGCCATGTATGTACGTATATATCCCCACATATATATTTGGGTTAATCGAGTAGTTTCGGGGGCTCGACTTTGGCTCGATGTTCGTGCGGCATTAGAATGAGGCCTCGTATAATGGGCATTATGTGAGCAGCTCTGCTGACTAGACTTAATTGAAATGCTTGTGACATAAAACATTAAACATTTCTTGTTGTTGTTGTTGTTGCTGATGTTGTCGCTGTAGTCATAGTTGTTGTTGCATGCGCCTGCTGGAAGCATTCTAGTACACATCCTTCAATGTAATTTCAGCATCGTGTTGTTGTTTGGTTGCTGTTGTTATTGTTGCTCTCGCTGTTTCACCCTGTTGAACAGCAACAGCAAGACAGAGCGAGAGAGAGAGAGAGAGGCATAGAGAGGGAGAGGGCAAGAGTGAAATGTGGAGTGGGTGGGGCATAGCATAGTTTTCAGATAAATTGCATTACTTTGCATTTTTGTTTTGTGCTTTGAATGAAATAAACAAAGAGGAAGCAGCAGGGCGGCTGGAGAGGGGCAGAGGTGGCTCGAAGGGCGGTGGAAGGGCGACAAACAACGAAAAGGAACGTGGCACATACGAGTATGCAACCTTACATAGGCGTTGGCCTCGATACTCAAATCAGCGACAAATAAAACTTTTTACAACATCGCCAACAGAGACACAGTGAGCGCAACAGAGAGAGAGAGAGAGAGAGAGAGAGAGAGAGAGCAGTAGAGAGTAGAGGAAGAGAGATAGAGATGGGCATAGCATTCAAAACATGAGACCTCTTTTGGATTAAGGAAACATTTTTGTTAGCCTTTCGAGGCAAGAATGAAAGCGGTCGGGGAGATGGAAGGGGGGTGCAAGGCGGTAATCGAAATTGAAAAAAAGGAGGCAGGCAACAAAAAAATAAAAAGCAAAATATTACAAAATGAAAATGCACAGGGCAAAATAGCCGACATCGACAAATAGCACGGAGCACATAGAAAATGGCACATGGAGCATGGAACACATGTGTGCAGCTGTTGAGGAAGAAGCGTGTCCTGTCCATGCTCTGTGCTGTGTCCTGTGACCCTTGTCCTGCTGTATGCTCGTGTCTTTGGGCTTCTCCTCTGGCCGGCATAATGTGGGCCAACAATGAAATTATATGTGGAAATCAAATAGAAAACGAG
The DNA here is from genome assembly GCA_035046165.1 of Drosophila rubida. Classification (NCBI taxonomy): domain Eukaryota; kingdom Metazoa; phylum Arthropoda; class Insecta; order Diptera; family Drosophilidae; genus Drosophila; species Drosophila rubida. Next base: position 9,070,888 of record JAWNOF010000023.1, on the reverse strand, counting down.
AAGTAAATCGACTTTATTACTTCCGCACAAGGCATGAAATCGCCTTCTAATCGACAGTCGCCAGTTGTGTGAACGACTATCGCCTATCGTTTATCGGCATTGTTATCGCCAACTCTCTGCTCGCTCTCTCACTTTGTATTTGGTTTGTTTTCTTTTATTTTGTTGTTGTTGTTGTGTGTTTGTCTGTTTGCTGATGTATTGTTTGTGGTCTGCCCTGCATGTCAGTCATGCACTGCTTGACGAAATGATTGATGGCTGTTTGCACAGAGCAACGACTCTCTCTCGCTCTATCTCTGTCTCTGCACGCTCGCCGCGACAGCTGCGACTGCAACTGACTTATCAAAGAGATAAACAGAGAGAGAGAGAGAGAGAGAGAGAAGCAACAGCAGCTGCTGCTGCAGGGAGACGCACACAGCACAAAAGCCGCCATCAGCGGGACGCCAAAATGGCAAACCACAAACATTATGCATTCCAAATTATTGCTCCCTCTCTTCGCGTCGCTCGCCGCCGCTTCTTGTTTAGCTGTCTGTTTTGATGGCTTTTAATTCGCAAACACACAAAGTGGAAAAAGCGAGTTGCAACCGCACTTTGTGTTTCACAGAAGCAGCGACGTTTGCTTTGACTATCTTTCGATTATCAGTTTTCCAGATGCTTTTGAGTGATGACCCGAAATTTATACGAATTGCCTGAAGTTGGCTTGACACACAATTGAATTCAATAGTTTTGAGTTAATTGAAATATGTATGCATTTATTTGCCAATTTCTAGTTGTTATTATTGTTATTATTATTATTATTATTATTACTACTACTATTACTAGTATAATTATTATTCATTTATATTATATTATTTAGTTTTGTTGTATTCTAGTACTACGCCAATCTTAATTATCGCAATTGAAATTGCTTTTTATTGTTACTGCTATTATGGAATTTGTGCTTGTATTTAACAAGCAATCAACCTTTCTTCCTGCGTCGCCTCGAATGTCTCAATTTAAGGGCGGCGCCTAAAAGTATGCTATAAAAATGACACAATGGCAACGGAAGCGAAGTTCAAGCCGTATTCCACACACTGGCAGCAAACTTGTTGACTTTCGAGCGCAACAACTTATTAGGATTCCAAAGTAGAATCAACAGAGATTTGCCAGCCAAGAGTGATGGCGAAAGCGGGCGACACCTTACGGGAACGGGGGAGGCAAGTCAATTTGTGTAGCGTGTAGCTTGTAGCGTTTGTGTTTGCTGGGGCTTAGAAATGTACCAATTCAAATTGGAAATTCATTCGTTGAATGAAATGTGCAGATTAACTGTAAATCGTTGCATTTATTATGTAGCACAAACACGAACACACACACATACACACCCAAGCTGAGATATCGCATGTGGCATATGTAGGAAACTAGCGAGGCAGACGCAAGGGGAGCACGCGGGAGGAGTGGGCGCATTTCGTATCCCTGATAACCCCGAAGGTGTCTCACTCGCTCCCGCTCTATGTGTGTGTGTATGTGTATGTGTGTGGGTTCACTTGGGGCTTGGCTTGGGTCAATGGCGCAACCTTTTTGTCTCACGTAATCAGAGAACGCAATCGCGTCATGGGCCTCAGCTTTAGCTTCGGCACGGTCATTGGGCTTAGATTCGACAACAACAACGGCAGCAGCAACAGCAGGTTGTGATTCAGGTTTTAGGTTCGGGCGATTTTGCAAATCGAATTTGTGTCACAATTTTTTTATTTTTGTACAACAAAATGTAGAAAAAAGCAGAGAAAAGGTAACACGAACAATGGCCGCAACGGTAAAATCTTGTGCATTGACCTTTTTCCAAGCGAATGACGGACCCCGGAGGCCGAGGGCGAAACCGAAGGCGAAGGGCATTGCCTGTAATCTTTGGGCCAATATGCGCAGAGGGAGAGGCACGGCAGAAGCGAAGTATGTGTGTGTGTGTCTGTCTGCTTGGGTCTGCTGCTGCTGTGTCCCTTTCATTTTGGCATTCACATTTTTGGGTTGGCTTAATTATTAACTAGTTTTGCTGGTGGCCCCAAAAAACTAAACAATTAATTGAAGCAGCCTGCCAAATGGAGCGCTATAAACTCGGCCAACACTAACGATATGTGATATACTTATGGGCACACACATATATATGTTGTGTATATATATATATATATATAAATGCGGCACGCATGCCTATATATAGACTGACTTGTGTCGATACTCGCACATGTCGTCGTGGCTTTGGAATCCAAACGGCAAACGGCATAAAATGTCAAGGACGTTAAAATTTACGTTTTGAGGTTGCCACGCTTCGTTTGGCACTTGGGTAACGGCAGCAGCAGCAGCAGCAGCACCACCAACCAAAACAACAGCAACAACAAGAACAACAACAGCGAGCTCTTATGACCAGCATCTCTAAGCCAAAACCTTTGCGACAACCAATTCCATCTACCACATACGCTTTTACAAGCATTCCAAACGCAGCAGGCAGGCAGTCGGCCAGCTCTCTCTCTCTCTCGCTCACTCGCTCTTCCTCGTTGGGTCTCTGGCTAATAGCGCGTATGAGTAATATTCCATGTGGTCATGCCTGGGGCAACTTACGGCAATACTAACGAGTGCAGCAACAGCAACAGCAACGACGACGAGCTGCAACACGAATTTATTTATTTGCCTCCACCTGTCGCCTGCAATTGTGACTCGAACCGCAGTCACAGCAGCTACACACATACAAGCAGAAACACACACACACACAGTGACACTCACGCAGCTGGCTGCTTCTCATGCTGTGCCCTAATTCGAACGCCCCCGCTTTGGCTGGCCACATGCCCAGCTTAAGAACAAAAACTTTGTCTCCGCAATTTTGCAATTGCAATTGCAACAGCAACAACACCAATTGTTGTGTGCAATTTTAAAGCACAAACTGCACCTTCAACTTTAGCAGCTCTAATGCCTTTTCAGCCAGTCCATCAGCTTAACAAGTCGAACTGGCTCTTTGCAAATGAACTACGGCTCAAAAATTGTGCACTTTGCAGCAGCAGTCGTTGAAGATGTTGACCAAATTTATTCGCCCGGCTTTTCCGACATGGCAAATTAAATAGAAAAGTGTGCTGGCTTCATGTTGTTAATTAAAAGAAAACAAAAACTGAAGTAAAGCAAAAGTGGCCAAGCCGAATTAAATATAATAATGCATAACACGCATAAATGTCTCTAGTTGGCTTAGAGTCAAGCAATCTCGACCAATTTCTAACAATAATACAAACAACAAAATAATAAATAAATTAAGAGCTGACAATTTAATTACTGTCGTGCTACAGAATATTAAAATACAAGAAATTACTAATATCATTTGTTTCTGTTTGCTGCGTATACTTAATATTTGTGTATTCAGAATGTTCAGGCTGTTTATCATCAGCAAATTGTCGCAGCTGAATAGTTTGTGTGCAAATTTGAAATATAATTTATGAACTCATTTAAATTCATTACACGCGTCACATCAAGTCTAGGAGTTAAATCATAAAAACATTGAAGTAATGTGAAGCGAAAAGCACTTGACAGTGGCGCCATCTAGTGTTCGTTGACTTGTTATTGACATATGTGATTTAAGACAAACAAATGCAGACTTTTGAAGTTAATCATTTGTTTTTAATCAACTGCTTGTTGATAATTTTAGTTGCAACGTTTTTAGTCACTTCTGGCTTGTGCTTATTATTATTATTATTATCAGCAGCTTGCAGATTGCTGCCAAGCCGAACTGCTTTTAAGTTATGACAACAAAATTAGCGTTGCATACTTTCTTGCGCAGCTAATAAAAGCGCAACTTTGCTCGCAAAATGCCCTTTAATGTTACGTTTTCTGCAGTCCACCTGTGCATATTGGCTGGCGCGAATAGAGCAAAAGTGGTCGACACAGATTATCTGGCAATTTGGCTATTGACCCGGGTTAAGAAACTGGCGACAAAGCAAAGCGTTGAAAAATTTTGCGGATGCGTATCGAATACGCTGCGAAGCAGGCGAAATACACCGAGAGTGAAAAGTTTTTCAACGGCGCTTTATGGCTTTTTTTTGCCCAACTTAAATTGCTTTTTTCGGCGCGAGACTGAGACAGCGGGAGGGCCAGAGCGAGACAGTGAGAGTGAGAGAGAGAGAGGAAGAATGGTTGTATTAAATTACGCTGTGCTGTCGATGCATACAGGGTAAATTCTTTGCGCTGCCAAATGCTGCATGTGATCTGGCCGTAAGGCCAGTTGAATAGGGGCGTGGCACGCCCCCCACGCCCTGCCCATCAGAGTACTGAGAGTACAGAGAGTTAGCATCTCAGCCGTGTTCTTGTATAATTGGAAGTATCTTGCGCGAACGGCGAACGGCGACTAAGTAAATTCATGCATAATTAAGCGAAATGCGAGGCAAGTGCCTTACCATGCAACGTGTCCTCTGATCAGGCAAGTTGCCCCTCGCCGCGCCCGCCAGGCGTAGCATTGGCATGCGCATTCACTTTGCCCATCGGCAGAGAGTGTCCTCACATGCATATTTAATATGGGCACATGACTCAAAAGCCCGCAATTAACTTGCGATGAAGGGGCCACTCACTCGCTTATTTCCACACAATTAAGAGCAGAGCAATGACGAGCATCATCATCATCATCATCATCATCATCATCATCATCATCATCCGCAACATCCACGACGACGGCGACGGCGACGGCGACAAAAACAAGCACGATGATGTTGATGCTGATGATGATGACAAGGACACACACAGTTGCGTGCGTGAATTGGTCGGATGGATGTGGACAGCGAGCGATGATTCAGAGATTGTTCCCCAAAGAATAAACAGAGCTTAACTCACGCGCCCTCTCTCCGCTCGCTCCGTCTCGCACACACACATGAAATGCAAATTGTATGTGAAATAAAAGTGGCTGGCACAACGCGGCGTATGAGCAACATTACGGTAACTAAAAAGTGCGCATATCGCGTATACGCCTTCAATTATTAAAGTGCCATTCGGCCATACATCCCTTTCCCCCTTCCCCCCTCCCCCTTTTCCCTTCCCCTTTCCCCCAATTTTCGTTATGCTTGTTATTTGTGTTGCCTTTATGACGGTGCCAGAAAATGAAAAGATGAAATTAGAAAACAGAAAACAGCAATATGCAAAGCGAAACTCTTGCAAATTCGCAGCAAAACAGGTAACCAACACATTTCATAGCAATAGCGCTAATATCGAACTGGCTTTGCACAACAATCCATGCGCTGCAATAATAACTCAACTCTCAATAAACAGTTCGATTTGATTTGCAAATCAAAATGCAGAAAGTGGCTCAACAAATTTCTATGCATAAGATATATTTCTACAAGCTAATAGCTAAAGTTATTTAGAGTTGAGAGCTAATCATTTCATATATCCAAATCTTCTTAAATTGTTGAATATTGCTGTGTTCAAGTTGGCGTGAAAATTGCCATATATTTTAATATTTTATTGTTTCCCCTGCTTTGCCCACTCGAAAGAGTAGCTGAGCATCGGCTTTGCTTCGCTCGACAACCAACATCTTGTGCACTTTGTTTGTATTTCTTTTGGGTTCTTATATTATTTTCTTCGTTGGTTCGCCTTTCGTTGATTTTTTTTTTGCGCTCTCGCTTTTTTCGTTATTTTTCTCGTTTTTCGCTTCTGCACTTCGCACTTTTACCTGCTTCTTATGATTATTACTTGCTGTAAATTATGTTTATATTGTTGGAGCGTGTGCAAAAGGCAGCCAGAAGGCAGCCGGAGCGTGAAGAGAGCTCAGCATGGCGATGGCCAAGAGGCGAGGCAGCAGCGGCAGCAGCAGCAGCAGCAGTGTGGCAACTTGGGTGAGAAACAGGTTGCAATCATAACTGGCGACAGCATAAACTGTGCTGATTATGTGGCGCCAAGTGGCCAGCAGGTGGCAAGGCGTTGCGCAGAGCAAATAGAAGACGCCTTGCTAGCTGCCCCTCGACCGAGGGAGGGGAGGGTGAAACCCCAAAGCCAACGGCAATGGCAAAGCTGAGGCCGAAACCGAAAAACCCAAAGCCAAAACCAAAACCAAAAGCAATAGCCGTGTGGCAAGTTTGGGTCTTCGTCTCGCTCGTATTACGACAGATGTGTGTGTGTGTGTGAGTGTGTGCACCTTGTACTTGAGAGCACCGCACGCGGTTTTGCCTTGTCTCTCAAAATTTCGTCGAGTCGAGTTTGAATCGAGTCGAGTTGAGTTGAGTCGAGTTGAATTGAGTTGAGTATTCATTACGGTTTAAAGTTTAATGAATTCTCGCGCCCCGTTCTCGCCACTGGCCACAGAGACGCCAACCCGAGACAGGGACAGCTAGCTAGACGGCAGAGCGACAAAGAGAGAGAGAGAGAGAGAGAGTGGAGAGCAGCGCTCGCTGCAGTCGCCTTGGGGGCACTTGCCGCTTAGTCATTTATGTTGTTGCTGCTGTTGCTGTGCTATGCGTACAATTTTGTTTGATATCAAATGGTTGCTATTTTTAATTAAATTATCTGGGGCAAGCAAGCGGATTCTGCAGTTGTACACAGCATTTGGCCGAAAAACTTGCAAAGCACCCAAGCACCCACCGACAAACCTCCATTCCCCACAGTCAGACAGACTTGCACTCGCACTGAGACGGAGAGAGAGAGAGAGTCAGCAGTCTGCAGCAGACACGCTTCACGTTGAACCCTCGGCTCTTGGGCGCAAGTTCACAGCATGTGCAGAAAGGCAGGCACATTTGTGGCAGGCTTCAGTTTTGGGCAAATGAAAAGCCAGCCAGACTAATTAACAGCAAATAGTAGACTCGCGTACTATATGAAAATAAAATGAAAACAATCGCAACGCAGCCAAAAGTCAACGCAGACCAACGCGATACCCTCGCTGCCTGAGCCCAACTTAAAAGCAAAACTAATAGCTAATTAAAACTTTAAGTTATATGCCATATTTTCAAATTTTTTCAAGTAAAAGCCAATTAACATATTAAAATAGAATGCGAAATAGATAAATCACAATTAAATCGAGCAGGCTTCAGTTAAGCTGTACTAGTATTTTTGCAAGTTAAGTATGCAGCAATTTATTAACAATGACATCAATTATAGAACTGCAAAATTGCAATATCCGCTTTTTATTAGTCTGCGTGTTAGTGGCGACAAGTGATGAGTTCTAGTATTAATTACAAATGCAGATTCACTTTTTAAATCCCGCATTTACGCAAAGTACACGAGTATTTATTTTGCGAGTGAAAAAGCTAATAATTATGTAAGAATTTAGTCGATGGCACACAAGTGAATACAATTGGCAATTGGAGTGTTTTCAATTATATCAATTATGGGGAGTTAATGGAACGCGAATTGCTGCACAAATTAAGTATACGACGAGTGCGCCGTCGCTTGCACTTGCAGAGGGTAGCGCACAGCAATGCCACAAATTGGAAAACATGCAGCAACAACACAAATAACTTCGCACAATGAAGAAGCCCGAAACGTGCCATAATTATAATCGAAATGCCGTACTATTTGCTTCGGCTGCCTGCCATCGAGACTTCGCACCTTCAGCACAATGCGCGGCATTTAACAAGCAACATCAGTTGGCAACGTTGGAACGTGGCATGTGTTTGCGTACACAATGCGCGCACACACACACACACACACACATACACATTCGCAGTACTTTGCCTCTACTTATGTGCTTATGGAGGGTCTTATAATGCTGCTACATTCACGACGCACAAGTCCAGTTGCAAGCCCTTCATTTCATTTCTTTGCTCACCCTCGCTGCTGCCAGTTGCCAGTTGCCAGTTGCCTGCTCCCAGCTGACTACTAAACTATTCTTTTACTCTTTCAGCTTACTTCTCTAATTATAAATTTTTCTTTTCACAAATGTGTTGCCTTTCCGCAGCACTCAACGCTGCTGCTGCGCCTGCTGCTACTCCGCCTCGTCTAATTATTAATCCTATTAATGCACTCTCTCTCCCCTCCCCTGCTTTTATTTTACACTTCCTCCTGTTGTTATTACTCGCACTCATAGTTTTTCTTTCCCCTACATTTCTTTTGCCGAGCTTCATTAGTCTCATAATTTTACTCCTATACCTGCAAATGTTATTGGATTAACTTGGACTGTGGCACACATTCATTGCTGTGGCTTGACCCCTGATCTTTAGGGACTTAATTTTATCTGTCTTAATACTTTGCTTTCCAAAACACTCCCCTGAACACCGCAATCAAATATCGATTTTATTTCGACTCCCCTTCAGTGCTTTTATTTAAATTGTTGTTTATTGAAAATGAATTTAGATCTAGATAGATTCTTGTTGCTCAAAGCATTCGTCTGACTGTATTAGAGTGCTTATTAGAATTACAGTCACAAATTTCTTTATAGCCTTTTTTTTGATCGAAGAATTGCTCTGACTATATTAGAATGCTTTTTACAATTACGCTCACAACTTCGATCGGTTAACTGTCCGAAATTTGTGGCTTCTTCGCTTCCTTGTTGCTCAAAGAATTACTCTGATTTTATTAGAATTACATTCACAATGTTGATCGGTTGACTATCTAACAGTTGTGGCTTCTTAGCATTCACGTTATTCGACGAATTGCTCTTACTTTATTAGAATGCTTATTATTACATTCACAATTCAGATCGATTAATTGGGTGGAACTTGTGGCTTCTTAGCATCCTTGTATCCCAAAGAATCGCTTTGAATGCTCATTAGAATGACGTTCATAGTTTTCTTCGGTTGACTGTCTACAAGTTGTGGCTTCTTAGCATTCTTGTTGCTCAAAGGATTGTTCTAATTATATTAGAATACTCGTTAGAATTACCTTAACAACTTTGATCGGTTAACTGTCTGAAAGTTGTGGCTTCTTAGCATTCTTGTTGCTCGAAGAATTGCTCTGGCTTGTGGTGCTGTTAGAATGCTTCTTAGAATAATTGTTTTTGGCAATTGCGAGCCGCAGCTTCCACCGCTGTTTCACGCGAACTTTTGCTGTGAATGATTCAATACTAATTTGTTGATTGCTTGCATATCTTCTATCTTATTTGCTCTATAGTCCAATTCTTGGTATGCATTTCACATTTCGTTTGCTTTTATTAATTTACTCGACGCTGAAGGCTACTTGTGCTATCGCTTTTGTTGCTCCTCTTACCACTTCTAATTTATTATCCACTTACTACTATTCCACACTCTCTCTCTCTCTCGCTCTTTTGTGCTCTTCTTCTGCTGTTGCGAGTGGTGCTGGCATTGCTTTCGTTATTCGCTTTCTGATTGCAATTACCGAGCTGATGTCTACGGTTACCCGTCTTCAGTCGACACTTATTTCCACCTTCACTGCAATTTATGCTACTCCTTCGACTTTGACCTTTACTCCTACTCTAATTTCCACGCCCTCCCCGCTCTCCCTCGCTCGCTCTTTCTTCAGTTGCGTTCTGCTCGTTCCACTCGAGCATAAAAACAAAGCATTTATTAAAAACCAAGTGACTGCCTCAAATTAAGCTCTGGCTGCGGCGTAAAACTGAAAACTGAAAACTGAAAAGTGAAAAGTGAAAACGAAAGCCAAAAGCGTAACGTAAGCGTTGTGCGTAAGGCACAGCACCGAAAGTGCCGTTATTGCTTTCAACTGGCCGGGTTTCTCTTTTTTCTCTGCCGCCTTCATTTTTATTTTCCTTCTCGACTTGCCGCTTCCCTCTTCTGGCTTCTGGCTTCTGGCGTCTGGCTTCTGAAATCGGCATAAAGCACGCTAGACTGCACGCCTCTTGGCAGGACTCGCTCGTCGCACACATTGTGGAGGAGTAGATTGTAGCTGGAAACTGAACTCGATTCACATATGCTACTGTGGCCCCTACTTAAACATTTGCTGCCAGCCAGCAGACACTTCGCTCGCACTGCGCTCAACTCGAGCAGGAAGAAGCCGAGGAAATCATATCAGCGATAATGTTTTATCATTTTGCTGCCCTCGTCGCGCCGGGGTACAACGCTACTCAGTCCCAGCTTGTGGCCACGGAATCGACAACCAAAATATATGTGGACAATGCAAACTCAATTTGCACACAATTCTTGATGCCTAATTTATTAATTTAGTCATGTGTTTGCAGACGAATTTGAATTGTGTGGGTATTTGCTTTTTATTGCTATATTTATTTAGTCTGTCATTGATTCATTTGGCTAATTGACATCGTCTCTCAATTTGCTAATTTATTTACTCATTTGACTATTTACTTGTTACAATCTAGTGCAACTCTGAATTCACTGGCATCTACTTCTAAATATTTATTTAGCCACCCTTTGGATCCTGATCCTCTGCATTTGCAGCGAATAAATCTAAGTGTCTAATAGATAACTATTATCAATAGCTGATTGTCAATTGGGCAAGTGCAGAGCGAAAGGCAGTTGACTTCAGGCTGCAGTGAGAGTATCATAATAATGCCCGTAAAATGTCAACGTGTCAAAATATGCCAGCAGCTTCCTTCCGTTTACGTAGTGAAACACAAAAAATATTTTAACATACGCACACACACACACACATGCGGAGTGGAAGGCATTGAATCGGCGAAAATGCGTAGCAAAACATGAAAATGCACAGCCCGAAAAGTGAGGGAGAGAGAGCAAGAAGGGAAGCGAGAGCGAGCGATAGAGTGTGTGGGAGCCGAAAAAAGCGAAGTGCGGAAACGGAAATACTGCGAATTCTGTGAGCGAGGCGCTCACTGAGTGCAAGTGTGTGCGTGTGAGTGTGTGTAATATGTGTGAGGCCATCCTAAATAAACAATTTAACAACTTGAAAATTCCATTTATTAACCTTTTTCCGCATAATAAAATTTGAAACCTTTCTACACACACGCACTACAAAGCGAGGCGAGCGAGAGCAAAGAGAAAGAGCGGCAGGGGGAGAGGGAGTGTGTAGGGGCAAAGGAAAGTGAGAGTCGCTGAAGAATTGCACAACGAAGTGAAGAAAAAAGAAGAAATAATGTGGCAAAGCAGAAGAGCAGCAGCAAGAACAGCAGAGCAGAGCAACAACAATGACAACAAACAACAACACATACCAATACCAGCAACAACAACAACAGCAACAACAGCAACAACAACAACAGCAGCAACAGCAGCAGCCGCAGCAACAAGAGCGAGGCAGAAGAACAACAATTTGCTGGAGTGGATTAATAACAAAGTCAACAAGGATAACACGCCTTAATTATGTATGTACAGGCGTTAGTGCGCACTGTGGGCGGGGCAGGGGCAGGGGCCGCAGGCTGGCAGGTGGTCGACTGAAGGGCAAATTGTTTTCGGCTTAGCAGCGAGACTGTGTGTGTGTGTGTGTGTGTGTGGCAAGAGAAGCTGTGCCGCGCTAAACGCCAGAGCAGTGCAGATGTTTGCGGCCGAATGACGTAAATTGTAGTCAAACAGCAGCAGCAACAACAGCAACAGCAACAATCTAAACAGCGACAACACGAACCAACAGACAAACAAACAAAAGCCGAGGCTGAAGCTGTAGCTGAAGCTGAAATAGTCAAGCAGCCAACTAACAAATACACGCAAGTGGCAAGTACAACATGTAGATGCGGGTCCCGGCGCAGCAGCATAGATCCTGCACCCCTACCCCGCACCGCCCCGCCCCGCCCCCCACACACATTGATGAGCAGCAGCCACGAGCGAAGCGGGAAAGGTGTCGCAAGTCTGTGGACTGGGTACCCTGTAAAAAGCAAATACTTGTTAACGAATGCGGGCAAATGCCGCCGCAGCAACAACGAGTTGGCCAAGTGGATGGGGGTGGGGGTGGGGGTGGGTTGTTGGTAGCACTGCTCGCTCGTATTTTCATAAATTAATTTCATTTGTGATTCCAACTCTGTCGAAAGGACTCTCGATACATTGTTGCTGGCTGCTGCTGCTGCTGCTGCTTCCCTTTGTTTGCTGCTGTTGTTGTTTTTCATTTTTCTCCTTTTTGCTGTGTGCTTAATTGTCGTGGCGAATTTTAAACGAATTTCGCTCGCTTTGCGAGCCCGTTGCTTCGAGTGTCATCAGTGTCGCTTTGCATACATTACATAAATTAAAAACGTAAATGCCTCGAAAATGTTTGCGGCACACATCAATAAAAATAAAAACGTCAAGTTGCCGCTGCTACCTTGCAACACTATTCAAGCCTCGCACGCAATTCATTTATTTGCAATTTTTATGCATTTCTTTTTCAGGGAGCACTGCAATTTCTACTTTCATGAAGCACACACATTTCACATTTTTACATAGGTTTAAGCAGTTTCACTTGGTGAGTGTAGAAATTCAATTGAGTATTGCTTGCATATTTAATAAACAAATTAATTTACTAAAAGAGTCAGATAACAATCGGCAAGAGTTTTGCTACCAAATGAACTCTAATTAATTAACCACAACTTTAATACTTGACAAGTTGTATATTTTGTTGGCCAATAGACTTTGGAAATGCTGAAAAATTGAAGATTATTAAGTAGTACTCGTATGTATGTAATTAATTTTCGCATTCATCACTCAAGTTGCGGCAGCACTTAAATGTAGTCAAGTTTTGATATTTTAAGTTAATTGGCACTCGACTAAACCACATTTTGAAAAATGCAATTCTATATTTATTCAAGGTTCTGCAACAATTAAATAATGTAAATAAAACTTTGCTATGTTTTGCTATTTTAAGTTAATTGGCACTCGACTGAACCACATTAAAAAAGTGTAATTTTAATTTAGAAATCACTGGGAATCCCAAAAGCGAACTTAACCCATTTTAAGCGTCTGGTTTTGTGTGTTTTCAACCAGCATCGAAAACGCTGCAATTAAGAAATTCGCAACTTGCTGGGCAAACAGTAAATAGACTTTGAAGTCGGCAAATGCTTGGGAAGTGTCGAGAAATGCGAAGAAGTTGAAGGGTCCGAGAGAAAGCCGCTGGGAAATCATCTTGAACTTGGCGGCAACAATAATTAAAAACTGCATTTAAATGCGAGTAATGTGTGCGAAAATAATACAATTAAAAAGCCGAGTCATAGAGATGCTGATACAAATATAAATATGCAGATTTGTTGACAATTTCAATTGAAGTTTCAGGTGGTGGACACTACACGGGGATTTTGTTTTCCCACTGCGGCAGTTAAAATTCTTAATCGCATCCATTAGCCCCGGGCAAACAGATGGACAACCCACTGACTGACTGACTGACTGACGGACTGACTGACGGACTGACGGACAGACGGAGAGAACAGTGGAGACAGATAGCCATAATTTAATATACAAGTGAGTGTCCCGCTTTTCCCATCGGCAGCGACTGCTGAAGCAACAATTAGACCCCATTAAAATTGTATCATATGAAATTGAAGCGTTAATGAAAATGTGTTGACATGAAATCTCCACAGTTGTAATGCGACTCCGCCCACCCCCGCCGCCCCGCACTTTCTCACTTGCACCTGCCGCTGGGGCCGAGGAGAAATGAAGGAAATGCGAGTAGGCAGAGTGCGAGTATCAAATATGAATAGATGCAATTAAAAAGCATTCAACGAATGAAATTACGAGCATGAAGCGTATTTTTCTTCCTTTTGCCGTCGCCGTCGCCGCTGTTGCTTTTTCTTTTACTTTTCTCGCTTCTCGTTTCTTACATTTTGCTTTGTTTTTTTGTTTTTAGTCTTTTGCGCCGTTCGCACAAATTTTCGTAATTGCATTTTGAATGCCAAATAGAAGTCGGCACATATCTTTAGACTATGATCTCTTTCTCATCAAGCTGCACACGAAACACGCTCGACGTTCGACGCTCAGCATTAATTTCGCCTTTCTTGCAAGCAATAAATACTTGCTTGCTAGCGCACAGATTATTTTTACACTTTCTTGCAAGGGATTTAATTGCGAAGTCACTTGTTCGGCTTCTTTAAAGCAGCAGTAATAATAGCACATTGTAAAAATAATGATTTATAATATATGCGATGGCTTTAACATTCACAAAGTAACCATAAAATTTTAATTTACTTCGATACTTTTCAGGCAAAATATTTGAATATATTTGTGACATTTATTCAAACGCTTTTTTTATTTTAATTATACTTATTAAGTAGTTGAACCTAGTTGAAATATTTGAATATATTTTTGACATTTATTGAACTCTTTTTTTATTTTATTTATATACATTTATTAAGGAGTTTGACCAGAAAACTATAGTAATAAGTAGTGAAATAGTAAATAGTAAAAAAAAATATACACAGCGCTACCTGAATTAATTATTGCCTAGTTTTAAGCGCAACAGCATAAAATATTTGCAGCTCAGTTTGCCGAGTTGAGAGTTGGCTAAACACTTAAACGTAAAGTGATCAATTTATGTTGCATTAAGCAATCATGGCATATAATGCGATTTAATTTGAGCAATTACTGGATTAACGTTGGACTTATGTGCACAATTAAAAGCATAAATTTTGTTTTGAATTTCACTTGCGAAACAAATTTAGGAACTCACAACTTTCTTGCACGCTCGTTGAACAATTGAGCGTAAATTTGTAAATTTGACGAAAATTAATTTCATCAACATGCACAGCTGATATTTGTTTAGCATTCTTTCACAATCTTCTTTCGAGAGCAATTAAGGACCCGTTTAACCAGCCAAAAAGCAGGCATTGCTAATTTGAAAGCATTCCGCATCCATGAAGGCAGAAAGTAGCAGCATTTCTTTGCTTTTGTTTTTGTTTTTTTTTTTTTGTTTTTTGTTTGGTGTTGAGCTTGGTTTTTGGGGGGAAATTAGTTTAATTTGTCTAAATTGTGGGTTTAATTTTTCGGTAGAAATACGCACCATATATTTTTAGAGACAGCTCCAGAGTTGCTCGATGCGTAAAACTCAAAAATGCTATTTGCTTGCGTGTTTTTGGGTTTGTTTTTTATTGTGGTTTGCACAAAAGTTTCTGGTCCAAAAATGAAATTAAGCACAATTCTTAATGGCAGGCAGGCGGAGAGATTGGCAAGAACTTGGACTGCAAACTGGGACTAGAGCCAGGAGCTGGAGGAGTCCTTTAAATACTTTCGGAAAGTCATTAGACTCGTCGTCGCATTTGGGGTGCTTCAATTAATTCGAACTGAATGGGGAAAATGCCTTTGAAGCACACCCACTCGAAACTCGACAATAATCGTGCCCCACAAAAAAACAATCAAAAAATTAGTGCTAAGACGAGGCAAAAGGAGAAAGCCAAAAAAAAAAAAAAATGCGGGAAATTGTTTACAAAAATGTTGAATGTTATTTCACTTACGATTGCACCGAAAAAAAAAAGTTGTTGTGACTCAAAGAATTGCACCAGAAAAAAATACAATGCGCACAGCTTCGATGCGATGCGGCAACTTCGATTCGACTCGATTCGATGCGATGCGATGCAATGCAATGCGGTTTGATGCGATTTGTGCTGATCTGGGGCCTGGCCGCAATTGATGGGTGTTAACGCGGCCTAATCGCGAAATATATATTCTGCGGATTTCGACAGACAGTGGAGGAGAACAGAACAGAACAGAATAGAAGTGAACGGAAACGATATGAACGGGGCACGTGGCACGTGGCACTGGCACAAAAACCGGACTACGTTGAAAGTGTGTGTTGTGTGGTGTTGTTGTCGACGACTAAAGATGCGATTCAGCCAAAAACGAAAACGTGTGTTTTATTTTTGAGAGATGGAGGATGCGACTTTGTCGACCGCTTCATGCGAGACCACGACCTCGACTGAGCAGCGGCGACTCGAGTCACACGCCACGTCGCAACGTGGCAGCGTCAACGTCAACAGCGACGACGCAACGACGACGGCGACGGCGACGACGACGTCGACCACGACCACGGACAATATAATATGTATGTGTATGTATGGGGAAACGGAGACGGAGACGCGACTCGCTTCGCTGCACTGCTTGGACTGACTGAACAACATGAATTCTGAACTCAACTGTGGCTGACACGAACCGAACCGAACCGAACCAAACCCGAACCCGAAACCAAACCGAACCCGAACTCGAACCGCACCAAAGCGAACCGATTCGGAATCCAACCGAACGCAGCTCAACGCAACTGAACTGAACTGTGGCGGCCACGTGCAGCCGTCTAAGGATGCTGGCTGTCGCTACAGCGCGCTGTTACTGCCGCTGTTAGCTAACAGTTGCCGGAATGTTACCGAACGTAAACAAATAAAAACGCAATGCTGACGTCGCCGTCGCTGTCGACGTCGTTCTCTCGTTCGCCGCCTTTCCGCTTACGCCGTGTTCGCGTCGTTGTGCGGCTCTTGCGTTTCTTTTGCGCCACACTCGCTTCATGTTTGCAATTCCCGACTGCTGCTTCTTCAATCACTTCATGCAGCGCCAACCACGTGCCACTCCTGTGGAGCAGCTAAACGCTTCACTGGCGGCTTCGCCATGGAGGCTCGTCCCTTCCTTCCCATCACTTTCGCCCCGCACTTTCATATGCACTCGTCTATACCCTGGAAGTGAAAAAAACTACATTTAACTTTAGCTTAGGTGTTTTCGAGCTCTCAATAATGAATAAATCTAATTGTCAATTAGAAGTATATATGCAAAAAACTAGATTTATGCAATTTAACTATTGTTTTTGTGTTTAAGAGTTCTTAATAAAGAAGAAATCTAATTGCCTATAACTATTTACTATTGTTTTTGTGTTTAAGAGCTCTCAATAATAAATAAATCTAATTGTCCATAAAAACTATATAGAAAATTATTTATTATAAAGATTCAAAATGTGAACGATGTGATTAATTTGCTCAGTCTCCAATATATTAATCATTAAATCAATAAGAAAATGTATTGTATATAATAAAAAAATGCCAGTTCATTATTCTATGACTTCCAAGACCTTACCATGAGTATACGAATTTTGTGGGCAGACGATTTTACAGAGTATAACCGAGTAATTATCTTAACGTGTTGCACATTTTGTAAGTGCGACTCCAATTTGCAGCAAATTCTGCATTTAGAAAATTAATTCTTTTGTTTTTCGGCAAATTGTGCAGCACTGTTAATGCGAATTATAATTAAATACTTCACACTGAGCGCATCGCTCGCTGTTCTTGCCGTTGTCACAGTGTCCTGGGGTGTTGATAAGGCCGTCTTGATAAGCGGAAAGGGCGGAAGCAGTGTGAGAGCGAGAGAGAGAGAGAGATGGTAAAGTGAAAGATGTGGACATTTTTTAATTAAGTAAATGAGCAATAAAGCAACATTTTGGGAAATCGAGAAGCCAAAGCAAAGGCTATTGACAAAGCGGCCAGCGAAAAGCGTAGAAGACGAGCAAGAGAAAACGATTTAGTGGCAGGACTTTTCACATTTCCCGAGAAAAGTGTGGCGCAGTGTGGGCGGAGGTGAGGGTACAGAATATACAAAACAAAATTAAAAGAAAGCCCAGAAAATAGTTGACCGAAAACAACGGGAGGGGGCGCGGCAAGGGGGCGGGCAAGAAGCATGAAGCAGAAGCTGTATAGCTCGTAAAGCTTATTTCTAAATTATTCTAATAAAACAATCCCACCCCTCCCGCAAAACCCCTCTCCTCCTTTCGCTGCCTCGTTCCACACAAATGCACAAAATGACCAAAATACGCTGAAGCCGATTTTAAGCCACAAAATATTTAGTAAATAAATTAAATAGACTTTTTTAATCTGTTCGGGCTTTAGAAAAAAATTGCTGGATACAGAGACAAATTTTAAAGCAAATCTAAATTTTTGTGATATAATTTGATTTCTCATTTTGAAATAAATATCAAATATATATATATATATATATATATAAATTAAAGCATTAAACATGTATATCATGCAATATTTAAGTAATTATTATTATAGTCATAGTCATTAAATTATTAATTAGTCATAGTCGTTATATTAATATTATTATTATTTGATTGAAAAATATTACAAAATTACCTTTGTTTTACAATTGAGTTCAATTTTTTTGAAGTCAACTCTTATCTGAATAATTGATATTTTAATTTTATGCACAAACTTTTCTGATTTTTCCACTCAAATTTAACTGTCGTCTCTAGCAAACTTTTTAGTCTCGACTACAACTTCTAGTAACATAATGTTATGATTTTTCATGTTAACTTAAGCCTCTCGTTAAGCTTAGATGTTCGTTAAGTGCAGTTTTCGTCAACTGTGGAACATAATTGTCATGTTAGCTATAAAAACAGTTCGACCTTTCAGCCATGTTTGCCATAATGCAGCTGTCCTAAAAAGCTCTTTCCAAATTGGTCGAAACTTTGGCGTGGTTTTAGACAAGCCATGAACCACAAGACGAAAGCTTTGCATAACTTTAAACTGTTGTTGCTCTGGTTTATTGACCTCATTCGCAAAAGCTACTTTTGTGGCTTTAACCCCAAGCTATTTCCAATAGACATCTTCACACAGTTTCACACAACCACACACACCACGGTGTAAGAAGAGTGCATTGGACCACTTTTCGTAGCGTATTCACATAAGTGGAAAGGTACTCACAGTGCTACCAAAAAGAGCCGTATTCGAAATACCCTCTGGCATTGAAGTTGGCAAAAGCAAGTGAGAAACAGCTTAACAAGTTGTTACTAGGGCAAATATGATATCAATAGATGGGTTTCATACTTTAAAGCGAACAATCTAAATCCATTCTTAAATCGCAGCTGCATTTTAGACATACAGCAATTTTCTAGGGAAAACATTATTCGCACTCGATGTTATTGATACAAAGCAGAAGAGTTTTTCTTTGTATCCAGAATATCTTTTGGCACCACTTGTTATCGTTCTGTTTTCACCAGCTAAACGAGGAAGTGTCTAGAAAATGTATAAATGGCATTTCTAATACGGCTATGAATTTTTATTGCGCTCCTTAAGGAAGGAAAGACTTCAAGTGAAGCTTAAAACCCGCTTAAATAAAACAATTAAATGTCTGCACATGAGACGCAGAATTAAGTATGCGACCCAGTTGAAATTTTATAATCTTTAATACGATTGTATTAAGCTGCGATTAGCTTCGAGAGAAATATGATAACCATGCTAGTGTCCACTAATAGCTAACTGGTTCGGCTAATGATGCTTGGCAGCTCGTAAAGCCGCCTCTTAATGGCTACCAGGCACAAGCAGATTCACACAGATAAAGCAGATAATAATTAATAATAATTATGATAATTATTTTGAATAGTTTTGCATAAATTATGGTGAATAACTTCATTTGGTCCACAACATAACAATAATCATATTCATATTTACATTCACATATTCACATTCACACTCGCTTTTAGATATTCGTACTGCGTAAACGTATTAAGTGATTATTATTTTGCATATTTCAAACGATTCGAGCTGCATTTCTTGGTCTCTGCACATTAATTAAATTATTAATTAATGATAGAAATACGCGGCATGCAAAGCGAAAGAAAGTTGCAAAACGTCTGCATTATAAAAAACACAAACACACACAGGCAAAAGTAAAACCTACATACATTCAACAAAATGGAATTAATTTATTAGCTAAACGACACTGAGACTATAAAAAAAGCCGAAAAAAATGCATTTGAGAGTCGCCGTTAATTAGGCAGATGTGCACATCGATTTATACATAAATAATACCCACATATCTATCTGATATGTTATATATGTGTGTGTGTGTGTGTGTGTGTATAAATCGTTTCTGCATTTTATTTGTTTACATTATTATCGGTATCTCTTTCACTTTGACCCTTTTCGCTGAAAGAGTTTTCGGCTTTAAACACCCCACATAGATTTGCATAATTAAACCATTTAATGTGGTTTGCCAATTTGGCGCATTAAAAATTCAAATGCGAATTAGCAGCGACACACAACATTGTGTACAGTCATTGAATACCCTAGAAACATTACTAACATTGGTAAAAAGTGCAATTAAAGCTTAACAAATGTATACATGAAGTTGTGCAAAGTATATTTAAGTTATTTACAATGCTGGTTGCATATTACAAATGTAGTCCTTAATATATTCTACCAATTTCATCATTATCCAACATAAATGTTAATTATTTATCCACAAATAATGTGCCAAATATAAACAAATTGTTGATCGATTACTGATTCTACTCATTTGTCGAAATTATTTAAGCTAGATAAACGAAGTGAGCTGGATATCTGCTGGCTCATTATTCACATTCGCATTTGTTGTTGTAAAACAGAAACCGGTTAAGTGGTGTTGTCCATCGAATTCGCACAGCTTTTGGCAATGACAGTGCAGATCGGAGTTGGGAACCGCAGATATATTTTATGGCTGCATTTTAGCTTTAATGGCTTTGGCTTTGGCTATGCTACAAAGCCGGCAACAGCAGCAAATCGGTCGATCAGCTGATCGGGCGAATCTCAAGCACAGACTGGCTGACTGCACGAAGCTGTGGCTGCAACTGCATGTGGCATGTGGCATGCGGCGTGTGGCGTGTGGCGTGTGGTATGCGGCTGGCTACAATCGACTTTGGCTTATCAAAGTTGGCCGCAAGCCGAGGCAAGCGCGCGGCATGATTAATTGGGGCCGCTGATTGGGGCAGCAAATTGAGAGCCGAGGGATTAAGAGCGACACTGTTACGACATCCGACATCCGACGGCAGTCGGCAAACTGCTGACTGCTGCCTGCTGACTGCAGACAACAAACAACAAACAACAGGCCACAGACAACAACAGAGGCGTCCCCAGGCAACTGAAACTCGAGTGCTGGCTGTCGAAGAGCTTGACTTTCGAATATATGTACATATATACT
The DNA here is from genome assembly GCA_035046165.1 of Drosophila rubida. NCBI lineage: Eukaryota > Metazoa > Arthropoda > Insecta > Diptera > Drosophilidae > Drosophila > Drosophila rubida. The sequence continues at coordinate 9,050,204 of JAWNOF010000023.1, read as the reverse complement.
CGCACTTGCATTCACACTCGTATTCACACACACTCGCATTATACGCATTCACATGGCACACTCGCACTCGATGACACTCGAATGCAATTAAGTCAACTTCTGTAATTTGCAATTGTCAAAAACTTAAATTACTTGCAATTTTACGCTTCAGATCGATAATTAATAGTTCCAGCTTACGAAATATATTCCATTCGAGCCAAATTGAATGCCGCATGCGATACTCATATTCGCTGCAGCGTTTTTGTGTCTGCTCATTGGTTTTGTTTTGATTAAACGACAAGCAAAACCTTTCGGTTGCTCGCTGAATAATTAAAGAGTACATTTAGATGTACCATGTGAAGTTTTTCAGCAAATCAATTTCAGTAGTTGTCAAATTTGCCACCTGTTGAACTTCCTCCCTATTTTGTTCTTCGCTTATTTTATTTGGCCCACAACTTTAACTAATACATGCATGGAACCCAGTAGCACGACTTTTCCAATTTGTTTGATTTCCATATTATGTCGATGCATTTTAATTCGGTAATTTCATGTGTTCATTTCTTTAACGAATTCGCTCTCCGAATTTGACCCTAAAAAGAGTTTGCCAAAATTCAAAACAAAATGTTTTCTTTCTACACGAGAAAGTTTTGCAATTTGCGTCAATAATGTGACATGCGCAAACAGCAAAACAAGATAGAGAGAGAGAGAGAGAGCAACTCGATGAGATTTGCTAGACTAGAAATTACCCTCTAATAAGAGAAGGTTTTGCTAAGTGATTTGACAACAAGGGAATTGATAAAGTATTTGATTATTATAACCTACTGCATACTTCAAGACAACTTGTTATTATTAAGGAAATTAAGAAAGTTTAGGAACACAGAGTGTTTTTAAAATTGAAAATATAACAAAATACTGTAATCTGCAACAATTACACATTGCCATGCTAATAAAATGTTGCTTAAATATAATTGTTTTAAATTGCCAACAAAAATATGCTTTAAATAAAGCGTTATCGATTTAATAACTGAGAATATCTCGTAACTCGTACATCACTGGCAGCTAGCTTATGGATTGCACACACAAAGTTCGCGCTCTTGAATCAATTGTCCCATATACATGTTAAGCGTGGAATATTTTTCGCTGCTGTCTAAAGTTAGTTACGGACTGTCAACTTAATGGGGAACTGCTGCTGCCAACTTGTCGCAACGAGACGCGCGTTGTGCAGCGCACTGAAGAAGTGCGAATAAGTGAGTCTCGCCTTAACTGCAGCTGTCTTGAACTTTGACATGCAGATGCGACGAATACATGTGTCCAGTTAGCCAAATTGATGCCGTGCCATCGTTGAATATACAAACACACAAAACGCACACACACACACACACACACACAATACACAGTGTGCAGTGTATTTGGCGAGAGATTAACAATTCCAGGTCGTGAACTTGCTCGTTGGCGTTGGCGTTGATAGTTCATGCTTGTTGTTGCTGTCGATGGTTAGCGGCGTTGTTGTTGCTGCCATCTCGACGGAGATCCACGCATTTCTCTTTGGGTAGCAATTTTGCTGCCATCTTCGGGATGCTGCTCGCCGTATAAATAGGGGCCAACGCGCTTGCTATCCATATTAGTAACCAACTGAACCTCAAGGTTTAACCTCATCTACACAACACAAGAGCTAACGCTGAACCCAAGCAGAATCGACAACACAATGAAGGTGAGCTAGTCAGCTCAGTCCAAAAAGGACTCTCCATCAGGCTGATGCATTCTAAACTCGCACTCTTTCAGCTGTTCGTTTGCCTGATTGCCTGTGTGAGCCTGGCCCAAGCTGGCTTCCTCGGAGGCGGCGGCGGTGGCGGCTACTCTGGTGGTGGCGGCTACTCTGGTGGTGGCGGCTACTCTGGCGGCGGTGGCGGTTGGTCCTCTGGCGGCGGTGGTGGCTACTCTGGCGGTGGCGGCTACTCTGGCGGCGGTGGCTACTCTGGTGGTGGCGGCGCTGGAGGTGTTGCCACAGTTGTCAAAGTCATTCACGAGGAGGGACACGCTCATGGCGGCGGCGGCGGCGGCGGTTTCGATCATGGCCATGGCGGTGGCTTCGATCATGGACATGGCGGCATCGGCGGCGGCGAAGTCAAGATTGTCAAGGTCATCCACGAGGAAGGACATGGACACGGCGGCGGCGGTGGCGGCGGCGGCGGCGGCTTCGATCACGGACACGCTCATGGCGGCGGCTTCGATCATGGTCATGGCGGCGGCTTCGAGCAGGGCGGTGAGGTGAAGATTGTGAAGGTCATTCAGACTGGTGGTCACGATGGTGGCTTCTCGCACGGCGGCGGCTTCTCCCATGGCGGCGGCTACTCCAATGGCGGCGGCTTCTCTCACGGCGGCGGCAGCGCTGGCGGTGAAGTGAGCGTGGTCAAGGTGATACACGAGGAGGGCGGACATGGCGACGCTGGCTTCGGCGGCGGCCATGGCCACGATCACGGACACGGACACGGCGGCCACGATGCGCACTTTGGCGGCGGCCACCAGGCCGAGGATGTCAAGATCATCAGCGTGATCAACGAGGGCGGCGCCATTGGCGGCGGTGGCGGTGGCGGTGCTGCTGGTGGCTGGTCTGCTGGCGGCTCTGCTGGCTGGGATTAAGCACATCCAGCACACACATCACACACACACAATCACACCCATTCACACTCCCCCATGTGATTTGCCGGGCAAGCGACTCGCTTTGTTTCTGTTGTACGAGTTGAGCAACGGCATTAGCCTTGTAGATGTTGTTACTATATCTTTAACCTTTTTTTTGAACACTAGACTATTAAATTTACAACTATGTTGAAAACCAAAAAAACAAAAAGGCAACAAATCTTTTTTCTTGCAACTCGAAACTTCTGCCCCCCAAGCACAGACATCATCATGCATCAAGTTCAGGGTCGAGTTCAGCTGTGGAGCCCTTAATGATGAATTGATGGACTGTTTGTGTCTGTTGTGGATGCTGTGATCCATCATCAACTGCAGTTAATTGGCCCAATCAAAGCAATTAAACAATCGACTGTCATTATCGTGATGAGCATTATCAGCTTTGAGCTCAGCGTGTGTGATGGGAAACTCAACTTGTAACATTTCCCAAATTCGTTTCGCAATCTCAAAGAGTTTCGATGTCAGCAATTGCTTTTCGAGCCAATTTATCTCATTATTTTAAAGTTCGCAATGAATTATTGCGATAGAGTAAATCGCTAATAATGACACATTTTTATTTGTACTTCTTGTAAGAATAATTCCATTATAGTGCCACATTAATTCAAATTAATTAACTATTCTTAGCGAAGATACATTGCAACTTTTTAAATGTTATTCGTCTGTAGACTAGGTTTAAATTTAGAGAGTTTTGAGCGCATTCTCAAATTGAACTTGCAAATAAATTTAATTTGCGGCTTAAAGAGCAGACGTGAATATTGCTGATTAGTTTTTAAAATTCTGTTTGCAATTGCTAAGAAGTTTGACAAGACATTAGTGTCAGAGAAGTGAAAGAAAAGCGCCGCGACGAGTGGAAAATATTTAATAGGCAAACTTGCTCAGCTGTCAATTTAAGTAAGCTACAAGAAAAGCTCAACTGCTAATAAAAAAAATGCGAGCACAAAACGCAATGTCAAAAGAGAATGACAATAGCAAAAAAAGAGGGTGTGGGGGGGGGGGTGCTTGCACTACGCGCAGCTGAGAGGAGAGTACGCGTCGGGTACTAATAGCCAGAGAAGTAATGCGAAAAAGAAAACACGACGAGATGATTTGAAATAAATGAATGTATCACAGAGTGCGGTTAGTAAGTTCAAGTCCGAGTTGGCGATGGAGGCAGACGGGAAATGATAATGATATACGCCACACGTAATAATAAATGGCAATCCGTTGAGAGGGTCGGAAACTTTTGATTTAAATAAGACCCATTAATATTTTGCCATGTAGTGAAAGGCGTCGTCGCTTGAAGTCGACGCGACTCGAGTCGCATCGCATTAAATCGCATCACATGAAATCGCATAACCCCTCGACAAAAATGGAGCAAGATAATTTATGTATTACGTCCATTATGTATGCTAGACTCATCTCTCCCTCTCTCTCTCTCTCTGTCTGTCTCTTGCACTCTCTAGGTAATCTATCCACTTAAGTGATGCTTTTGTTTTCATTCACTTTTGGCCCATTTCACTCTTTTTTATTAGTTTCATGCATATTAAGTTCATTTAATTAGTCATTATATACATAATAGTACATATGTTAGAGCCATCCACTGCAGCAGTGTTGTAAAATGCCAGATGTTTAGATTAGAAAGGCACTCATAAAGATTCTTTTAGTGCGAAACTTAAAAGTTGCACGCGACTTGAACCGCAACAGACACAAAGTATGAGGATTTGTCAGTAAAAATTAAGCATTTAGAGTTAGACAAATGCTTGAAGTGATAAGGATTCGGCATTAAACAATTAGTAAAAATGGATAAGCGATAGATATAAGGTACTAGCCATAAAGCATTCAGCATTGGTAATAAATATTGAAGTGTATTACAATACCGAGTTTGTCAGTTGTCTATAACCAGCAAAAAGCCATGCGGCTTTAAGTATTAGGCAGTGTTACAATTTCAATATCCTAGTTGAGTCTGGCAACTGGCAAATGGTCAAGTGTTGCTTAACACTAAGAATGCAGTTAAAAGATTATAGCTGAAATGAAATGTTGTATTGTTGGCAATGAATTTAAACAAATGAAGTTTGCATGCAACTCACATGCGAGCACATCAAGCACACAGTGTTGCGAAATGCTTGCAATTGTTTGTTTTGCAAAACATTTTTCGATATGCAAATTGGCACAACAATTTAATCCTATCAGCTGCATCATTGAACGGATCTCACACTGACACATTTCACACGCACAGTGTTGCAAAGTGTTGCAAGGTTCACTGCTATTTACGCTGCCAGTCAGCGACAATCACGAGTGTATCTTCATCTATATGTTTATCACATAATATAAACATTAAAATAAAATACCCGAATCATGTTATTTGTAATCTCTTTTTCATTGATATTTGCTCATCCTACGAATTTCACAATGCCCCCCTCCCAAATAGTGAACCCAACAAACGCAGCTCCCTCTTTAACTATGTGTGCATGTGTTAAAGTTGTGCAAGAAAGAGGAAAGAAAACAACGAGAAACTTGTTTCGGGGATTTTTGCTGAAAAATAGTGAGACCGAAATAAACCTTAAATGAAGTTTCGTTTGAGCGAAACTTGAAAATCGAAAAATCGAAAACTGTGAACCCTCATCAAAATGATTTGCTTGTATTAGGGAGTTATTCTCGTAAATTGAATCAAGTTTTTATAATACGCGCATAGTAGTTGTGTGTTGTTTATGTCCGATACACTCTGATTATGGGTTGCCGATGAGATATGCTTGGGTTGGGGTTTGGCTAGGTCTTAACTTGGTTAGCTGTGAGATGTCGTGACTTCGCTGGGCTTCCGTCATGTACGAAACGAAGATGAAGCAATTAACGTGCCCCAAAGACGGAAAAATTATTACATTCGGTATTTGCCATCTATCAAGTGTCGAAACGAAGGTTGCTCCACCCGTCTCAATGCGTCCCGCTCTCTCTCACACACACACTCACTGCCTGCGTCTCACTCGCTCGCTTTGCGCTTGCTGTTCTCCACGGTTCTTCATCGCATTCAACTGCTCTGCAAAGCAGTTAAACATTTTGTGGGGGCCAAGTAATTAATATGCATGCCGAGTGACCCCCTCGAGCGTCGCTCTTTTTTCTTCTTCTCTTCTCGTTTTTTCTTCTTTTTTTTGTCGGCGGGGCATCGAAACCGAAATCGAAATCGAAATTGAAACAAAGAGATGATAGCTGCCGTTCTTTTCTATCGCCAAGGCGAATACGGCATGCTCTCGCCAACAGACCGACAAGGAAACGCTTTAAACGCAGCAATATTCACAACAGTGAACTTTTAAGTTGTGCTTAAAATATCTAAAATGCTATGAGAATCTGCAAACATCTTGCGAATTTCAATTTTGTATCTTAAGCAATATTTACATATATAAAAGAGCTTGCAGATTGAAGCCAAAAAATGATTGTTACTTTTAGAAAGCTTTGACATTGTTGATGCTATTCAAATCTTGCTTATATCTCATATAATAATCATTGAGCAGATACAAACATTTAATATTTGCATTTCATATTTTGTGCAATATTTATATAACTAAAAGAGTTAATAAATGTTTGTTATTGTTGATAGCTTGAACGTATTTTTATAACCATATCTCATTTTAATACTATTGTTCTTTTCTTTGCAGTTCCTCATTTGTTTTGGAGTTTTTATTTTTCAGATGCTGCAAGCTAATTATAAACCACGCGACTTCTAGCAAAATTCTTCGATACGATTTATTAAGCCTTTTTTAAATGAGCATTTTTGAAGCTACTGTCTTTTGATAAAGCTAGTTTTGTAGCAGGTTCAGCAGGTTAATGCTAATTACCAAAAGACTCTGCGCTTAAGCCAATCAGCATAGTCTTAGTCTTGACATGCAGCCGAGGTAAATCTTTGTTTTATGAAAGGCAATTGGCGAGGCATGAGGTCATAATACTCGTATCAATAACATCCTTCTCACAGCATGTGTATAAGCATTTGACTGCCTTTCTATACACATCGAGATTATCATTTATAACTATGCGAACACTGTGAATTGAAGGTGAGCACAATTCAACCAAAATCATGTTTATTGACTGCTCAATTGCAAAACGAAATGCTTCAAGAATTTGCGTAAAGTATGAAGTGTTTATGTATGCATAAATAATATTTCGTAGAATATTAAATGTTTAATTGAATAAAACTGGATATGTTGAAATTAATAAGAGCATAATTTGAATTCTGTGAAACATAATGTAATTTGTTGTAGTTTGTCTTGCAGCTCATCATTTTGTAATCAAATATTGCAGTAATATATTCAATTACAGTTTCCTTTTTGCAGTGCTGCACACATTGAAATCACTCGACGACCCTTCAGTGGGACAAGGGAGGCCAGCAGGGCATCATTGAAGGTGGAGCTCGATTTGTAGGTTGACGTGAAAAACGCGTCGCTTATGCGCTGCGCTCCATGTTATGTTAGCATCAAGTTGATGTTGTTGTCGACGTTATTGTTGCTGCTATTTTTTGATGAATTGCATAACGAGCTAATAAAGAGCACTGCCAAATAACCGCATAGCCAAACTCGCCAAATGGCCAAGCGGCCGTTACGAGCGCTCTGACACTGAGCCGAATACGACTGGCCACAGCTGCGGGCGTGAGGGAGCGGTAGACAAAGAGTGCGACTACGACTACGACGGCGACTGCGACGGCGACGGCGACGGCGACGGCGACTTTGGCTGCAAACTGAAGAGTAAAGACTAAAGACTGGCGGCTATCGACCGACACCCCGATGCTTAGTTCAAGCTGATTGCATGGCCTGGGCTTTGATGATGGCATAATCCGATGCGAGAGCATCGCGTGGACAAGCAATTAGAGTGTCATACATTAGCATATGCTTCGTGTTATGTTTTGCCAGCAGCGCGAGAGCGAGGGAGGGGGGCATCTATGGCGAGGAAGATGGAGTGGGAGCTGTGGCTGGTTTTCGACTATGTTGCTTGCGTTGTTGTTTCTTTTTTCAGTTGGTTCGTGGATTTGGTCGAGCATAAAAGCAACTGCTGGGCCACTGCATGGGCACAGTTGAAGTTCAGCTAACGTCGCACACACAGCTCCCACACCCAAGCACACACATACACACCGAGTGTAGCCAAGATGAAGGTGCGTTCAAGCGGAAATCTCGTAAACGGATTTAACGAATTTCCTCCTCAAACACTTCGTTTGCATTTTTTATTACACTTTTTTTTGTTGTGCCATTGATTTGTGAAGTGATTTAATATTGTTGTCCTTTTTGCAAAAAGGTATTCGTTTGTCTGCTCGCTGCTTGCAGCATGGCCCACGCCGGCTTCCTCGGCGCTCTTAGCTCCGGCGGCGGCGGCGGCGGCGGCGGTGGCTACTCTGGCGGTGGCGGCGGCGGTTGGTCCTCTGGCGGCGGTGGCGGCTACTCTGGCGGCTACTCCGGCGGCCATGGCGGCCATGGCGGCGGCGGCGGCGGTGCCGTCAAGGTCATCAAGGTCATCTCCGAGGGCGGCGGCGGCGGCGGCTACGGCGGTGGCGGCTACTCTGGTGGTGGCGGCTACTCTGGTGGTGGCGGCTACGGCGGCGGTGGTTATGGCGGCGGCTACGGCGGCGGTCACGGAGGCGGCTATGGCGGTGGCCATGGAGGCGGTGCCAGCTCTGTCAAGATTGTCAAGGTTATCTCTGATGCTGGCGCTGGCGGCGGCTACGGCGGCGGCTATGGCGGCGGTTATGGCGGCGGCTATGGCGGCGGCTACTCCGGCGGTCACGGCGGCTACTCTGGCGGTCATGGCGGCGGCGGCTACTCGGGCGGCAGCTCTGGCAGCGTGCAAATCGTCAAGGTCATCTCTGATGCCAGCGCCAGCGGCGGCAGCTATGGCGGCAGCTACGGCGGCAGCAGCGGCGGCGGCGGTGGCGGCTGGGCACCACAGGGCGGTTGGGCCTCCAGCGGCTGGTAAACAGCCATGCTTCCCTTTTTCTGTCACATCTGTTGTTTTTCCCCCCAACTCCCCTCTTTTTTTTTTGTTTTGTTTATTGTTAAACTCTCAAATTGTAAATACTCATTAAAACAAAGCAAAAAAAAAAACAACACAAACACGCAACAAAATAAAATAATTAAATAAAAAGTCAAAAGCGTAAAAACAAAGAACTGGCATTCTGTTTGCTTAAAATCCAAACAGCAAATAAATCATACGACCCGTGTGATGCCTTCAACCATACTTTTGCTGCTGTCGCTTTCGCCGTTTGCCGTTTGCCTTTTGCCGTTTGCCGTTGTTGTGTTTTCCCAGTCACAATTCCCAAGACCCGCGGGCCAAATTCATTTGCGCTGTAGCAACCCCTTCTGCCGGCTGTTCAGCGCTGTTCAACAGGTTAACCGGATGGCCTGACAATGCCAAGTGGGCAGCACTTTGATGACAAGTGGACGGGGCGGACTGCGCAACCCAAAATGCCAAGCTCACCTCGTCTTAACTTCAATAGTACAAAGAGCACTTGCAAGCAGTTCTAATGTTTCAAATGCAAGCAACTTGGCATATATATGTATATTGAGATTACAATTTGTAAAATTACTTTATTTTCAATATACAATATATTCTGAGATTGCAAACTCTTCAGCTTTCCAACGCCACTTTATTAAAAGCTTCAGTTTCTGTTGTGCCAGGGGAATCCCCGATGAAATTGCAAGTAACTCACTGGTACTTCACTTTTTGCTGAGGTGTACTTTAACAATAGTTTCGAACTACAATAAAATACGACACTATTGAACGTATCAAAAATAATTGAAGCCGAAAAACTCATTATTTCATATTAAAAAATTATCTTGCAACTTGACAATATTTTTCATTATGCACTTATTAATGTATACACTTTTAAACATGTTGAAAGCGTAATCATCAGTTGGCATTGTTGTGCTTGTTTTCCACACTTGTGTTGGTGAGTGGCTATCATGCTTCTATCTTATTTATAGTGCTGACGAGCTCCGACCCTATTGACGCTTAAAGTGAGCTTTCGAAGCAAACACGCACAGACAAGTATAGTCTGGCACAGACATGCTTTGTCTACATTGACGTAATTATTGTGTGTGCGATTATTGATATTAGATTAATATAATTTACAGAATAAAATGTAAAAAGGTTCCCAAGAAAGGAGGAAAGATTGAAGCTGTGCTTCACTATAACACACTCTCTAACAGCTCGAATAAAAAATAAAATATAACGAAGTAAATAAAACAAAATGAACAGAACCAGAAACGAATTTTCAGAATGCGTATATTACGTCATCCTGAAAGTATGCATTAAATCATGGGTTTGTTTTAAATGTGTCATCCTAAAAGTATGCAATACCTTTGCAGCTGTTTCTTTCTGAGGTGGTTATTTGTTTCAAGTTTAGCAATATCTCGTCGAAATCCTTGAATATCTTTGATGTTCATAGCTTATTGCAGTCCTAGAGAACACTTCCAGCGATTGGCATTTAAGGATTTTGAGTTTACACTAAATTTTTCTAAAATTTCTGTATCTCAGCGGATGGATTGGAGATTTGGCACAAGGATATGTCTAATTAACACAACCAACTTATAGTCCTTAAAAGTCCAATGTAATTAGAAGGTTTTGTTTTTGTTGTTACTGCAGTGGCTATTGCTGCTGTTGTTGTTGATCTCATAGTTAATGTTGCTGTTGTTGTTCTCATCGTTGTTGTTGTTGCTGTACTTCTAGTTGTTGTTGTGTGTGCTGTTGTCGCCGTTGTTGTTGTTGTTGTCGTTGTTGCTGTACTTCTAGTTATTGTTGTTGCTACTGTTGTCGCCGTTGTTGTTGTTGCCGTTATTGTTGCTGTTCTTCTCGTCGTTGCTGTTGTGGCTATTGCTGTTCTCGTTGTTATTGCTCCTCTTGTTTTTGTTGTTGTCGTTCTCGTTGTTGTTTTTACTTTCATTGTTGTTATACTGGTCGTTATTGTTGTTAACTTTCTTGTTCTTGTTATTGTTGCCGTTAATTTCACTCTTAATCCTTACAGGGCATTGAGTTCATTTTCTTTAGCTCTAATTTGGCCAATTACTTGCAGATTTCGGAAGGAACTAGTTTTTTGTAATCAGCAAAATCACGGCTATCGATTAGCACTCAAGGATTTTAAAGTTCTTCCAAAAAGTTTTCACGAAATTTTTTTCAAGGGGTAGGTATAGAAAAATTGTCTAAAATCTATGAATTCTGGTGTATCTCAGGCATTTTGAGAACTATTGTGATGTCCTTTGGCACAAGGATATGTCTAGACAATACAATCAAATTAATGTCCTTAAAAGGACGAATGTCCTGCCAAGAGTCAAGTTGCAAGGACATTTTTGTTTACAGAAAATAGCTTATATATCGGACATATCCTGCCTGATCCTCACGAGTCCTGTCTCAAACGAAATTTCTTAGTGAGCGCTACCATCATGCCAAAGGACATTCAAATCGCTCTAGTAGTTTTCGAGCTGTCCTGGATTTGATCGAAAGTTCAAATTTTTTGGGTAGTTCCGAGTGAAAAATTTGAAGTGTCTGATTCCTAGATGACACCCATATTCATGGATGGCTATTGATAGAGTTAATTATTGTGAACTCGGGAAGCAATATCCTTTTGAAATGCGCAGGATATTGGGGAAGTTATGGCTAATTGTAATCCTTTAAGCTACTATGTGATCCTCAAAGTATGCAACATTTATTGCAAAATATCATAATTTATGCTTTTGCTAATCGTAAAGTGTTGTTCTTGTTCTTATTTTTGTTGTTGCTGTTGTTGTTATTGTTGCTCTTGTTGTTGTTGTTGTTGTTGTTGTTGTTGTTGTTATTGTTGTTATTGTTGTTATTGTTGTTATTGTTGTTATTGTTGTTATTGTTGTTATTGTTGTTATTGTTGTTATTGTTGTTATTGTTGTTATTGTTGTTATTGTTGTTATTGTTGTTATTGTTGTTATTGTTGTTATTGTTGTTATTGTTGTTATTGTTGTTATTGTTGTTATTGTTGTTATTGTTGTTATTGTTGTTATTGTTGTTATTGTTGTTATTGTTGTTATTGTTGTTATTGTTGTTATTGTTGTTATTGTTGTTATTGTTGTTATTGTTGTTATTGTTGTTATTGTTGTTATTGTTGTTATTGTTGTTATTGTTGTTATTGTTGTTATTGTTGTTATTGTTGTTATTGTTGTTATTGTTGTTATTGTTGTTATTGTTGTTATTGTTGTTATTGTTGTTATTGTTGTTATTGTTGTTATTGTTGTTATTGTTGTTATTGTTGTTATTGTTGTTATTGTTGTTATTGTTGTTATTGTTGTTATTGTTGTTATTGTTGTTATTGTTGTTATTGTTGTTATTGTTGTTATTGTTGTTATTGTTGTTATTGTTGTTATTGTTGTTATTGTTGTTATTGTTGTTATTGTTGTTATTGTTGTTATTGTTGTTATTGTTGTTATTGTTGTTATTGTTGTTATTGTTGTTATTGTTGTTATTGTTGTTATTATTGTTCAGTGCCTCCAAAACTGTGCGATTTCAGCTTAACATTATATTACACCCTAAAAGTATGCACCACAAATTTCAACAAATATTTCGGATTCGTCCGAAAGATATGCAGTACTACATGCGTTCCACATGCCTCACTTGTGCCTACTCAACGAGGTCCACACTTCATTACATCTACGGGTTCCACGAATTCCCCACCACTAAGCTTATCAGTTTTCCATATGATAAATACTTAACATGCTCCCCAACTATCTTCCACACCGCCCTACACTTATACAATTGTCCTTCTCCCATTTGCATTTCCTTGACTGTTTCTCTTTGGTTACTCACTATATACACAACACATAATATTATTCTATCTATTATGTTTTGCAGACAAATGTTACAAGCTGGCTTTTCTTTTACACGTTGCAACTTCAACCTTAACCTACTTCAACCTATCGTGCTATGGAAGTTCATTTCGTTGCTTATAGGAACCCATTTTGTACGTGCAATTGACTTGGAGTTGCCCTGAAATATCAACAAATAACTTTTAATGTAGTTAGCCAAATATTGAATTGCCGCAAAACTAATTAAAATTGAGCCAGCGCCCAGCCAACTGTCCTACACCGAGATGACGTGCTGACATCCTGGTTGCAGAGTATGCACGAGACGCTGTCAGTCGTCGAGCGACTGCAGGTGCAAGCAGCATTTCAATTAAGGGCTCGTTGCGACTGGGCAGCCATCAAAGCTGGCCCCGTCGGGAGCAGTCTGTCAGCGTTGAAGCTAACAACATCAGCGATGGGAAAAAAGCTTCGATTTGCTGCGACTGCAACTGAGTCGAAGAGTGGGGAAAGTGGGGCATGGAGACTGGAGAATGGGACTGATTGAACCGCGATGGAGCTCTGGCCACTTCAATGTCAGCCCTTTGAATGGCCATAGGAGTGACGTGGTGAGGTGGGCGTCGAGCAGGAGGAGGTCAATCAAAATTGAGGCTGCCTTCAAGCCGATGCCAAAGCCTGACGTCTGAGATGTAAATGTCAAAGTCAGATGCTGCAGCTGAAGCTCCCGGCAACAATCAAAACGAAAGCACTTTAAGTGTTGCAAAACGTTTCACACGTTTCGCCCTGACACCTAAATTCCCATTTTTTCGTGCTGCGGGAAGTGTCGGTCGTGTCACAATCAATTTCACTCATAAATCTCACATACATTTCAATTTTCAACATTTATTTACATTTTTATAGTTTTCTTATGCACATGTCTATGTGCAGTTCGGTAAGTTGTCAGCTCACCGCATGCATGAGTTGGCAGCGCTTGTGCAGCAACTCTGGAATGCATTTTCAACTGTCGAGTGCCGGGTTTTGTAGCGTCGTGGGTGGCAACACTAATATGCATAAGAATTTGACAGGTAGATGAGGAATTCGTTGCAGCTAAAGCGAACCATGTAGAATACACAATTTGAAGAAACGTAGTAATAAAGTTCGATTCATCAGTTGAATTCATATGTGAGTAATTAATTAAATGCGTAGCTTTAACGTTAGCTGTAATCATGTTTAAAGGCCTTTTAGAAATTGCGAAGTAATCTAACATGCAACTGCTGGTGGTAAATTGCATTTCAATTAAATAAAAAGCCTTTGCGTGCTTAGAAAAGGTGAATGGAGTTGAGCTTAACGTGCAGCTGAAAAAGGGAATGATTTAACGCGTTTCACTCGCTGCCAAAGTCCTTTTTGCCGATTGTAAAGTGAAACAGAATCAATAATGTAAAAGCTGCGACGACTATGCTGCTCCTGTCCGCCTTCCCCTGCACCAGGCAGTCGAGTGGCTTTACATAGTCTGTCTATGGTTCAGCAAAGTCAGAGTTCGTGTATGGCAAATCAATTAGCCACAAGCTAACCTGAAAGTCGAATTGATACTGAAACAAAACCGAGAGAGTCGAAGTGTGAGCGGGAATGGGAGAGTGGGGCTCAAGCGGAGGAGGGTAAAGGTAAGGGAAGCTCATTAACGCCAGACGCTGCATACTTTCAGGTGCCAACGGGAGTGACACAACAGCTGCGTGCGAAATTTATTGCGTATACGCAACGCGTGCACATATTACACATACGCAAAAGGTATGCGCGTATGCAAATGTATTCACCGTTTTCACAGCCGCCCGCCGCCTGCTATGCGAACAATCAGCGGGTGTTGCGGGCTTTATTGTTGTGCTGATATTGCAGGCAAGTGTACATAGTTTAGGCGAAAATAACTCACTTTTGATTTGTATAGCAGCTCGAGCTCGAGCTCGAGCTCCAGTGCAAACAAACAACAGATGTCTCGCTTGTCTCACTCCCGATGTCGATGTCATAGCCCAGATAAATTGTAATATGCTATATGGCAACTGGCAACTGGCAACTGGCAACTGAAATGCAATATGCCTAACTGTATCTCGCTGCTCCATTGTCCGGCGGACGGCATTGTTAAGTGTGTGCAACCTTTGACTATAAATATAGCTCAGCTGGCGGTGTCGCGCAGTTTACAATAACAAGCCCACTCCCGCACCCGCACCCGCACCCGCAACATCCCCGCTTCAGTCACGCCCTCGCATCAGACAGAATGCTGCCGCTGCTTTGGCTCGTGCTCATCCCACTGGCTGTGGGGCAAAACTATTGCGATCCGGCTTTGTGTCCGGGCGGCTTGCATCATGTTGTTTGCGGCAACAGTGGCGTAAGTAAAGCTGCAACTCCAAATGTTCCACACGAGTTGTGAATCAACCGAAAAATTACTTTATTACTTTATTAAAATCGAAAGACAAAGGGAAAGTTTAATACCATTTTTCGAAAGTAATTTTCGCTTCAGCTTCTCACCCGCTCCATAAATTTCTGTTTGAACAATGACCGTACTAGGGAAATATTTACTTTGCAAAATGTGTAGTGGCTCGAAATTTATTATGCTAAAAAAAAACAATTAACGCCCGAAGAGTGCAAGTGGCATTAAAGTGTTCTAAACACACTTGATGGCATATTAAATAAATGCAGCATAACAAACGAACAAATCTCTAGAAACTTAAATCCATTTGGGAAAAACAACAACAACAACAACAGCTGGCAAACTTTAAACCTTGCTTACTTTCTGATTCTCCCCCCACTTGTGTTTTAAACACTGTTCGAGTGCAATCAACATTATTTATTTATTTTTCTATAAGTTTGTTTTACTTTGGGTGTATTATTTTCGCCGTTTGTTTTTGCGCAATTCACGAGAAAACTCGCTGCGGCCCGACACGCACATCGCGTCGTATTGTTTTTATTGCGAATTGTATTACTTATTTTCGTTGCAATTTCATTTAAAATATGTTATTCGAAATGAATGTTTATTCGGGAGTATTTATTTAAATTTCATTTGAGCTCAATGTCAATACTGATTTCGCCCTGCAGCAATTCGCGAGCGGTTGCCGCGGTGAATTTGTCCCGATCGATGCCCATATACCGCTAATACTCAAGCTCCACAATGAGAAGCGCAATCTGGTCGCTGGCGGCGGTTTGTCTGGATTTCCCAGTGCTCTCCACATGGCCACAATGAGCTGGGACTCGACGCTCGCCCAAGTAGCCGCCTACAACACGCTGCAATGTCGCATGGCCCACGACGAGTGCCGGAACACGCAGACCTATCGCTATTCCGGCCAGAATCTGAGCATCCTCTACACCCGCAGCGGGGACATAGCCGACTATCTGCGACAACGCATTGAGGGTTGGTACGACGAGTATCATTATGCAACAAGTGCCGACATGGAGGTGTATAGACCACGCGGCGGACCGTAAGTAAACTCCATAGACATCGCATGGATGGTAAAAGATACGCATAGTTATTGCAACTTTCTCTCAGTGCTATCGGACACTTTACCACCATGATGAACGAGCGGAACAATCGCATTGGCTGTGCTATTGCTCGATATACGGACGCAAGTGGAGTGAGTGCCACATTGCTCGCCTGTAACTACGCTGTCACGAATGTCCAGAACAATCCCATTTATCGCGCTGGTCCACCTGCTTCTGAGTGTGTCACAGGTCGCAATCCAAATTACACCAACCTGTGCGCGAATAATGAGGTCTACAGCTATAATACCTGGGCAGGTTAAACTGTTATTAATATGGTATATTCAAATTCTCACTCAATTGCCCCTTCGCCAAATTTCCCTACAAAAATAAACCTTTGCCACTTACCCGCTATTCGCATCCCAAGTAGGGGTTGCAGCTTTCTTTGTGAACTTTTGGAAATCGGCGAGCTTCTTGCATGTCCCAGCAGGAACATTTCAATATCGTAAGTTGACGTACTTTCTCTTATCCGAAGCTCAGCGTGCTATAAAAATCACAATAATAGGTACTTTTCGCTATAACAGTTAAGGGATGTATAGTGTGTCGATTGATAAGCATTTGTGGATGCTATAAATTACAGGGCATTTCTATGCTAATTGCGAGTGAATTCATTGAATGGTTTAACTATTGGCTAAGTATTTTATTTGTCCTGGCTAGCATTTCCCATGTCGCTTCACAACACGCTCGGTTTATTTCCATGCTAAGTGCGAACCACATTTATTGAAATTGGCGTTACGCACAATATAAATGTGATAAAATGTAGTAGTAAAATTGATTAGTGATCACTCTGCGATGATTCCTTCGACTTCACGATGCGAATGATGATGGGTATATCCTCGACCTTGGTTGGATTGGTGGTGGAATGCGTAAATTGCTCGACACAGTCCTCCTGGAACTGCGCCCACTTGCGAGTCTTGATGAAGTCGTCGAAGAGCGTCTTCCGCGAGGGAATGCAGCGGTCCAAATAGAAGCGCATACGCTGCCAGATATGGCCGGGATTCTGATCGTCCTCCATCAGCCAATAGCGAGGTATTAACAGACACTGAACTGTCGTTCGCGCCATCACAACGCGATGATCGTTCTTCTCGCCGATGCCACAGAGCCCACCAAAGTACATGGAGCCAATGTCGATGAAGTGGGTGACATAGTTGTCGGCATTCTGAAAATAAGTTATTATTAAACGAGAACCTTACGTCTAACGATTAGTGCTATCAATATGTAGAAGAACTCACGCGTGGCTTTTCGACAGTTGACGATTTCGATGAAACAGTCGCTTGACTGTGCGTCGACGTTGCTGTAAATATTTCCGACTCCTCCGATTCGACCTCTTGCATTTTCGATTGACTGGATCTAAACGATTTCATTGACCGGTTCGATTTGCGACTAAACGACATAGTCTCTCGCTCGAGAAGCTGACTCACGCGGCTCGAGGATCGAAAGCAATTTTGCATCGAGCCGTATCTCTGATCATAGTAATAATCATCGTCAGTCACGTCCTCGCCATAATCCTCGAGAAGACTCAATGCGCGGAAGCTGTCAATGTAAAAATCGTCGTCCTTCTCAATTCTCACAATCGACTTGGAATGGTGACGTCGATGATGCACTACAGGCTGCTGCTCTTCCACCGGCTTCGGTTTCTGGTTGAGAAACGCGCAGTGTGCCTCAATCTTCGAGAATTCCGCCTTGCGTTTCTGCAAATAACGATTTAACAAAATCAATGAGCCATAACAAACAAGTGCAGAGTATTTGGCGCACAGCTTTCTTCTTATTGTGGCCCAGCTCGTCCAGCGATGAGCTGGACCTCAACAATTCGCGGACATCGAACGGCTCCGGCTTGTCATCGTCGACGTCGTTCTCGCTCTCGTCCTGCACGATTTCGGGCAGCTCATACTGCAGTTCCCCGTTCACATTGTTCACCTACAAGACAGTAATAATAATTAGACTGCGTTGGCATACGAGAGAATCGCCCACCTTCATGTAGAGACACTGCAAGAGCACACATTCGCCGCTGAGCACAAAGTGCACATGGTTTATGCTGTCCTTGTCCTCGGGATGGATCGTGCACAACGGATCGTACTGCCGTATAAGCCCAAACTTGCAAGCACTCACGATCTGGAAGTGAAACCCCTGTAGTTTAGTTACTCAGCGACTCGTGATTGACGCACCTGATCCTCGGACATGAAACGCAAGTAGCTCAGCGAGGCAATGGCTTTCTTCTTCTCAATCCACACCTTCTTCACGTACGGCATCAAAATCGTCTTGAAGTCGATGTCGTCGAGCACCAGAATTTCGCAATTCGCTGGGCAATGCGAATTGTTATCGATTAGTTTCAACACAAATAATAAAGGGATGCATTGCTACTTATGGCCGTGTATGTATTCACTCGAAAACCTTTCTCCAAGAACTCCACCTCGCCGATCCAATCACCGGGACCACAAAACACCTCGGGCTTGGATTCTATTTTTCGTGTAACCTTCGTCAACGCCATAACGAGTTTAAAATTAACAGTAGCCTGCATAACGCTTTGATCAAACCCACCTTGTTGTACACCTTTTTGGACATCTCAATTTCGCCGCTGACCACAAAGTAAACGCAGTAGCCCACGTCGCCCTCCTTCATCAGCACACGGCCCGCGGCGATCTGCATGAAACGCAGATGCGGCACGAGGCGAGCCCGAATTTTCTGCCAAAGGAGCATTAGAATATATCGTCTATTCTGTTTAGATCAGTTGAATTAATACCGGTGGCACTTGCGTGAAGCTGCCCAGACCTGCGACGATGACGCACAGCTTCTTGCGCTCCTCGATGGTGCGCTTGTGATGCGCTGTAGCCAAGAGGCCTTTTTGCTAACGATTGCACAGAGGTCTTTAATAGTCTTTAATAGAATAGTTGGATGGAGGCGCCAACTTACCGCCATGGTGAGTATGCCGGTCTTGTGCTTCTTGCGCACCAGCATGGCAACATTCTTTCGCACATTCAACGTGATGCCGCCGTCCTCCACCTCCGTGATCCAGAGCGTGTTGGCCAATGCAATGCGTATTAGTTTCTTGAAGCGCAGCCTGGCGTGCTTCTTGCGCAGCGCTTCGTCCCCCTCCTTGTTGCGCTTCGACATTGTCCGCAAAAGTTCTGAAAAGTTTGTAGTGTTATTTGTTGTGTGTAAGCTGTAGATTTGTTTGTGCCCGCTGATTCGGAAGCTATATCGAGCCTACTACGTTGACGCAGTAATCCTAGACTGAAGATCCTGCAAATATTCGTGATTGACAGTAAAACTCGTTGCCGACGCAAAAGTATTTGAAGTCCAGTTAACGTTGAAGAACGTGTTAAATCACAATTGAACCTTAAATATTCCAAATCCAGGCGGACACTGATTAAAGTTGGAAAAAGCACAGACAGCTGGCAGCATGCGTTGAAAGAGCTGAAGTGGCATGAAAAGAATCTACACGACAGACAAGACACGACCTGGAATAACAATGTAATCAAGGCAAGGTAATCATTTCAATCAAGCCAAAGCATACTCCTAACCTATGTATGTGTATGTTATGCAGCATAGTACTTAGTATGACCACTTCACAGCGCTCCAACTCAACGCGACAGTCACTCACTCAACAGACTCGTGCCTGCACGCACTCAATCTACCCCTCGGCGCTGCACAAAAGCGCGAGTCGCGAGCTTTTGGGACAACACTGGCACAGGTCGGTGTGGTGAGTTTCGCAGCGCGTCGAGTGTGCAGCGCGACTGAATGAGTGCATGTGTGAGTGCAAGAGCGCGCGAGTGAGTGGAGAGAGCGTAAGAGAGCGCTTCCACTCAATGGTTAGGCAAGCTGTTGAGCTGTTCATTTGGATGCTTAGCACTGTCGCTGTAATTTCGCCAGCGACAGTTCATTACGGTTTTCGTTTTCAAGGATATGCGATGCCCACGTTCTGGCCGCTCGCAAAACTCACAAGTCTCGACTCACAGTCAATATTGTCGTCTTTCAACAGTTTCTTCATGCGTTCGCTGCTTCGCTGCTTTCTGATTTTCTAGTTCTGTGAGTCTTGTTTTTTTACCCATTTTTTTCTTTTTTGGTCGGCAAGAGTGTGTTTTTTTTTTTTTGTGATTGTGGTCGCGAAGGTCGGCGAGCAATGAAACTAAAAGAAAAATACCAAACAATGGACAAGTGTAGTGCATAAAATAAAATAGTACTTCATAAAAGCCGAAACAATTTTTTGCATTTATTTTGGAGTGTGTGCTGTTTGTTTGGATAAGCAAACAAGTGTGAATGCTGCCAGCAGCAGCAGGATTAAAAAACACAACTCGCAACTAAGCAAAGCAAACTAAACGCATTATCGGAATATGTTCGCCACACGTTCAATTTAAGCCAGACAACAGCCAGAGACGAAGAGAGAGAGAGAGAGAGCGAGGGGGAGACGGAGTGTGAGGTGAGTGCATCATAAAAGTTGCAATTAAATCAAATCTGATACTAAATGTGCATCAAAATAAAAGACAATTGCCAGTTTCCAGTTCGCAGTTCGCAGTTCGCAGCTCGCAGCTCGCAGCTCGTGCAATTGTGCAGTTGATCCACTTGCTGGCATCCTTGCTGCTGCTTCTTGCTCTACTAGCTGGCATCCTTTTCCGCTTTCCGCTTTTTGTTATTCTCACATTTCCTTTTTGGCTTGCAGTCTCGTCTACCGTTTATCTTCCTTCTTTTTTTTTTTTGTATTTTGTGTGTGCTTCAATTTTGCCGGATATTTAACCTGTTTTGATCGCCGTTTCGTCGTAATCCCGCCCAGCTTTGGCACGCCGCTTCACTATACACATACATATACATATATATGTAGATTCGCCTCGTCCAACGTCAATGCAATTTATGGCAAATCGCACATAAATCCATTCGCTTCCAATCTATAAATCAAGTGGGCTTCCCTCCGCCCACCCTCCGCGCGGCGCCTCATCGTTTTTTTCTTTCACAAATTTTCCCCTGTTGACGTCAAGGTTGTAGGGTTCAATTAAGTGTGAAATTAACTGAGGCTGCGTTATCGCAATTCGCATCGACAAGTTGGCAGGCCGCTTTTCTAAAACTACACTCTGCTTGCTCTCTTTAATAGGCTTTAACTGTCGCACAGTGTGACCAGCTACACTTAATTACCACTAGTTGGCAGCGCTGCAAACTTACAAATTGGTAATTTGAAATGTATCTGAACCGCAAGTCAAACTAGTTGACAAAGTAAACATGCCGCTGAGAAAACTTTTACTAGTTCTATGGCATGTAGACTATTACTATATTGACTTAACCACAATTCAAAGCTAAGGTCAAGCTGCGAGCATTCAATATTTAATGCCAATTTGAAGATTAAATATATGCTATTATTTACAAGTTGCAAACATTAAAGTTAATATGCTTGGGCAGGAATTTGAAAAGGGTTTCCGTCGCCCGTCAAAGTGGATGTCGATTTCAACTTCAAGCTGTGGAAGTAAGATGCTAACCTTGGCTATAAAAACTTTCCTTCAAATCCGAAGTGAAGGGGAGCGAAAATATTAAATTGAGCTGCTAACTGCTCACTGCTCGCTGCTCACTGCTAATTAATTGCCAAGAAATGCGTAATTTTAGAATTTGATTTTAATCAATTTTTCCAAGAGCAGAAGTTCAAAAGGATTCGGATAATTTCACTGCTCGTTCAAGTTGATGATAAGCCAATGACAAATGTTTCAAAATGCTCGAGCTGGCGGACTTTAAAAAGTTTGCTCCGTTTCTCCAGCTCAGCGAATCCCGAAATCGTTTCAGCGACAAGTTAAATTAGATGTCAATAACGTTGAGCATATTAATCCAATTATAGAATAAATAGAGCTAAGGCTCATTTAATCGCTACACACACACACACACACACACACATTTTCTGAGCTTCTTTTCATTGGCATCACAAATCGCAAATCGCAAGTCGCAATCAAAGCGAATCCTTTCCAATCGAATTACTCGATTCCTTCGTTGTGCTGGCAACGCGCAATTTTAAAGCCAGACAAGCAAGCTCATTAAGTTTTATGATTAAATCGTTTTGTGTTTAGCGCAAATTGTCAAATTAATAACATTGGTTTTGTTGTTTGGCCAATTTAAGTCTTCAGTTGAGCCAAGGACACTCGCGTTCATAGAAATCGTGGATAAGCGCCGCCGCATCCAAAGTTTTCACTTTTTGTCAATTTTCTTTCGTTCTCCCGTTTGTTTTGCGCTCGCGCTCGCGCTCCTCTCCACTCGCTTTGGCATTCTTCTCGAATTGTTTGGTTCGCCAACGTGTTCCCCAATAGAATTAAATAGCTTTCACAAACTTTAATTTGTTTTAACTTTTTGAGCAAACGTTTTTACCTTGGCTCATCCAACAACTCAAAAGAACTATTTCATTTTGCGACTCGTCCGACGTCGACGAGTTGCATTACCTGTATTATCCGTGCTTGTTTCTAAATTACTTTGACTTCCCATTGACTTCGATGCGCCAGCGAATGAGAGAAGTTCCCAGATGAAGGTTTGCTGTTTGCAGTTTTTCTTTACGCGAAACTTACACAAATAATGCATTCGATTGCGATTAAAGTTGGAAAAGATTTCACAGCGATTTGAGATGCGTTATCAGCTAGTAACTCGACCTGCTCGAAGCTATGGAGTTTACAATAAAATTACACATATCCTTGTACCAGCCTTCGAGCCTGAGAGAATAGCTTGCATTACAACTAACTCAGCTCGTCATGGTAGGTAGTCGACTGCTTATTTTTATTACACACACATTTCGGGACAGAGCACAGCCGGAGAACTATCAAAAAGAAGCTCGTTAAGTCGAATAACGCAATAAAAATAAAAATGCTCCACAGTCTATAATAAGAATACCATAAAATGAATTATTCAACTGACAAATTCAGAGTTACGAGAGCACAGCCCGCCAATAGTTGTTGCAAATAGATCAATGTCTAAGCCTTCCCCTATTCCAGTTGCTGCTGCTGTTGCTGTTGCTGTTGCTGTTGCGGTTGTTCTTGTTGGTCTGTAATCCATTTAGCTAAGACGGAGATTATAAAATTGCTGGAATTACACAAAGGCGAAAGCGGAGCCCGGAAAATGCCAACACGCAGACATGATAAGTACATCGTACTTACATGCGGATATACGTATCAAGTATACGACAACGTGCATGTATGTGGAGCAATTACATATGAGAGCATGGCTTCAAAAATAAAAAAGCGAAGCCCCCGTGAAGAAGAAGGGCAAGCGCCAACAAGGCAAGGCAGCGGAAGGCCACACACAGACCAGAAAACAAAAAAAAAAAAACAAAGAAGGGAACGAAAATTGCTCGAAGGGAGTTGGGAAAAAAGTTAGGCTAGGTTTTGTCCCCGAAAAATGTCAAGCAGTTGAAGAAGTTTCTAATCTGAGAGACTGAGTCATACGCAAAGTAGAAGAATTTGATGTAATGAGCACAGCAGGACAGCAGCTGGGGGGCCTTCAGGGAGGACTGTGGGGACCAAGGGCTGCGTTGGGTCATAGAACCCTCACACCCACAAAAAAAAAGGAGGAAAAAAATGTGTACAAGACTTACTCGTAATGCGTAGAAAACAAAACAAAGCACGTTTTGCACTCAATGGGGCACAGCAGGTGCTGCACTAACCCAGGCAAACCCCAACCCCGCCCTCCCTGGTCGCCCCTGGGGGGGAATAAAGAGAAGGGGCACAGCCAGATCCCTGGATTTCACGGGGTTAGACGCAGCGTTAAGCGTTAAGAGCTAGTTAGTCAAAGTCAGGTAGAGTAGAAGAACAACAAGAACACGAGCAGGAACAAGAACAAGAGCAAGAACAAGCACAAGCAAGTGTAAGAAGAAGAAGCAGCAGCAGCAGTAGCAGAAGATGAAGAACAAGCGAATGCCTGATGATGATGGCGAATATGGTGGAGGAGGCGGGGAAAACTGGGTAAATAAAAGAAAGCGCCGCAAAAGACGTGACACAGTCTGCAGCTGGGAGTCAGTTGCTAATGTGCTGCTGCTGCTCCTGCTGCTGCTGCTGTTGCTGCTTATTCCTGTAAAGGCCAACATCATGATGACCACGTGAATGACGATGATGATGCTGCTGATGATGACTGTAGCGAGAGAATTTCATAAAATGAAAATTTTTCGCTATACAAGCGAAGCCAGCGCTGCCATGAAGCTCATTTGACTTTTATTGCCGCTGTGAGTGCGCCGCTGTGTGTGCGAGTGTGCGAGTGTGTGTGTGTGTGTGTGTGTGCGTGTGCGTGGGTTATGAGAAAATCCTGGCTGTTGTCCTTTAAGTGCAATTAGAATACGCAAAAAGCTTTAAGCCTTTCGCCTGTGCTCGTCGCATTGTTATCGTTGTCATGTCTCCAAAGCAAATAGTTGCCTTTAAATTTCGCTTCCTTTTCATCTGCTGCTTCTTCCACTTCAATTTCTCGTAGTTGTCGTTGTTGTTGTTGTTGTTGTTGCTGCTGTTGTTCATCGTTTGTGTGATTTGGCAAAAAATCAAATGTCAACAAGCAGGCAGCAGCAAAAAGGGATGCGTTGAAACAACAGAAAGCTCGACAGAAATCAAAACCAAAAATGAAACATCGCAAACGACACAGAAACCAGCAAAAATAACAACAACAACAACAACAACAACAACAGCAGCAGCAGCAGCAGCAACAAAAATCAGAAAAGGGCATCAAATGAGAAGAAGTTGAAGAACAACAACAAGAACGGCGCGAGGAATAAAAACAACAAGCAAGAATAAGAAGGCCAACAACAACTTCACTAATATAATATTTATTACGGTGATTATGTCGTGAGCCAAGAGCAAACAGCAACGCCCACCTCGACAACCCAAAAGCCAACCCACCAGCCCACCAGCCCACCGCCCAACTTACTCACCACACAGCAAACGCACCAAAGTCAATGGCAAAGTGGAATTCGAAGGAGCAGCAGAGGCAGAGCGAGAGGCAGAAATGTAATAAGCAAGTGAGCGGTGTTGAAAGCAGGCAGAAGGGCAAGGCAGCCGCACATAAACTATGATGGACAAAGACAAAGATGAAGATGAAGACAAAAGCTCAAGCCAAAGATGAAGCTGTGGCTCAGCAAACGACACAGACAGAGACAGAGACAGCGATAGCGACAACGAGATGTAGATGACGATGATGCGAGACAAAGTTAGCAAAAGGCTATGGCTAAGGCGAAGCTATCGCCGTAGGAATCAACTTTAATTTCTTTTATTCAGCTGTATTACGCCAATAAAAACTCGCTTTTAAATGGACTTTCTTGATAAGTTATCGGTGTGTACGAGAATTCGTAGTTGTAGTCGTATTCCTGACCTCCGCCTCCCCTCGCATTTCAACTTTATGCCTGCCATCGTCCCGTCGGCTCTAAGTTACTATTGACAATGTCCGGCTTGTTCTTGGAACTTCCTCCATCACTCTTTGAAGTCGTCAAGTGTCATTCAAGTTAGGTTAATTCCTCTGACCCAATTCACAAGAGAACCTTACGCGCTTCAGGTGAAATTACTGGGGCCAACCCAAAACTTAATTAATGCTGCAAAACTTACCCAAAACTATTAAATGTGCTTTAACCCCAGTTTATAGTAACGAGATAAACTTGAATAGGAATCAAAGAAAACATATAAATGTACCTCAAAAACGTAGAACATAAAAAGTTCGCAGAAAACTACATTTGAATTGAAATGGTAATTGAAAAGCTGCAAAAACATACAAAAATTTAATTAAGTCGGTTTGAAGCTCTAGAGTCTGTATGATGTTAATCAAATCAATAGGGAATAATATCAATAATGCGCACAGATTAACGCATTTAAAAAATATTGATATTGATTGTAATAAAGTTGGATAATTATCTAATTACAAAGTAAAGCTAAATTTGCTCATTTATTATTCCATTGATCTCTGACTTCATCAGCACACTTTCAAGCTGATTTAAGAGTTTATCTAAAATTTGACTAAGCAAAAATTGAAACGCAAATATTGAAGTCTTTAACTAGTGCAAAGCTGTGATTAAAATGAAGCTTTTGAAAGATTTTGTGTGACAGCCTCTGCTATAAAAATTGCAATTTGCTAATGTAAACTAATCTAATTTAACTGCAACCAGTTTGCAATTCATACTCTATCGCCTCTGTCTACATGAAGTGCAGCTTCGTCCTCTAATTGCAGCTATACGAAACAAGGAAAAAAACACGTCCTGCACTCACTTTAAGGCCAGCAAGCGGATCAATTGCGGGAGACAAGAGGCGGCAGGCGGCAGGCGAAGGCAGTTCATTTGTGTGCTGAAATACAATGAAGGTTGCGGATTACCATACCAGACCGGAATATCAGAGTCACGTCATCCCGTGCAAAGGATGAGGCGTTCAAGAGTTAATAGCGCATCATTAGCATCAGCATCAATCGCGGCTCCAACGCTCTCACAGCTCCACCATCATCTAGAGACAAGGCAGCGTCCACAGAGCCACAGCCAAAGTCAAGGACGTCGATTACGACTTAGACAGCAGCGACTGGAAGTGGAACTGGAACTGAAACTGGGATTGGGATTGAGATTGAGACTGGGACTGGGACTGAGGCAAGGTCTCAATCTGCTTCGACTGCTTGCGGTTGTCGCTGTGATTGGACAACGCTTTGCTTTGGGTAAGTGAAGTATGCGACCGCGGGCGCTAGATGGCGCCACAAGGCAGCAGCTAATTAGCGGCAATTCCAATTTATTTCTTGCATAACTTTGCTGTTTATCAGGCAATTTCCTTAAAGTTCGCCGAGCACTTCATAAGCTTATGCTAGCTAGTAAAGTTGTACATTGTTGTAAATGCTGTATATTCAGCTATGCTAGTTCGAGCAGAAACTCTTATGGAAATAATCACTTCACAGCAGCTGTCAACATTCAGCATTTCCACCTGTCACTTCAACACTAATTTCCATAGAAGCGCTCTTCAGTTTGATAGTTTTTTGAATAGCTGCCTTTGAACATAAATAGTTAGGGGCTTTGCGCTTTGAAGCCTATTTGTCCAGAGGCTGAAAACGTCGAGATTTGTGCTAGGGGCCAATTTGGCATTGTAACGATGCAAAACATCTGCTAGTTGTGCGATAATGGCTGGATGTGGCATTTCCGTGTAGTTGAATGAAAGGCAAGTGACATGCGTAGGCAGGATATTTGCTTGTTTTGAACTCTCGAGAAATTCGCATTACGCATCTGGCATTCAATGGAAATGTCAAGGAGCACACATCAAATGCTGTAGTTCCGATTTCAATTAGTCCAAAAAGCGGATGAGCAATGTACAGACACAACGCAAAAAAAAAAAAAAAGGAAGAAAGATGCAAATCCTTCAACTAGTTGGGTAAACAAACGAATTTGAAACTGAATCGAACTGAACTTCCTCCAGGCACAACAACGACAGCAACATCGTCGGTTGGAACGTCAGCGTCAGCGTCGTCTGTGGCCACACAACAACAGAGTAATCACAGCAATACGGAGAATAATTTCTATTTTGATGTGCATAATACGTCGAAAACAATAACATTCATTCCTGCGGCTGCTGTGGCGGACACGTTGGCCACAGTTCCGGACGTTGGCCAGATGCCAGATGCTGATGCCGCATCATCGTCATCATCATCATCATCAACAACGGCAACAACATCAGTGGCAACAAATCGAACAAAAGTTGCACTCACTACGGATCGACCTTCGATGCGAACCCAAACAATTGGCACTTTCAACTATAACAGCAACTACAACTACAACAATAATAGCAATCACAGCACCACAATTAAAAGCTCGAGTGCAATTGACTTAGTGCCCACGGGATTAGCCACAGCATCGTCGACGACGACGACGAAGAGTGCGCGCAGCACCGCCAAGCAGCCCAACGATTCGACAAGGTCGCGCAACCACTGGACTTTCGGTGGCGCCCCCGACGCGGAACGTTCGCGCACATTTCGCAGCAAGTACCATCATGAGAACCACTACGGTCCCTTCTTCGAGGAGCCATCCACCCAAATCGATCCCGGCAAGACGCTGGTAGCCGCCGTGCACCTCTTCACCGAGGCCGTGCTCAACTGTCGCGTCGGCATGTTGAAGGACAAGACGGTGAGTGCGCTTACCTAGTTGTTACACTTCTCAAAATATGCTTAGATCGCAAATGAAATGTTTCCATGCACTCAAAGACAAACGAAAGTCCTTCAAACGCAATTTAATTAAAACTCATAGTTTACGAAACTCAAAAATTCTGTTCTTTAAAGATACCGAAATCATTTTCGCTGTTTTTCTGTGATTTCTTGAGCCCATCGATATGCTAATTTACTTGCAGGTCATGTGGGTTAGACGCACCACCGAGAAGGTCTCGCTGCTGACCGTTGGCAATGTCACGTACAGTGGAGATCCACGCATTCGTGTCAAGTTCCAATATCCCAACAATTGGCGTCTGCTCATCAATCCCACCCAGCGGGAAGATGCTGGCATCTATATGTGTCAGGTTTCAACGCATCCACCGCGGGTCTTTACCACTAACCTCACTATACTAGGTAAGTCCATTCGCTTATTTGTAATAAATTTCAGCAGCGAATTCTTATTCATTTCCAAGAAAGAAAATTCTTCGCCGAATTGACGTTTTCGTTTTGTTCGCGGAAACTTACAAAGTTTTCTTCATAAAATAATTAAAACGTATTCATAGGAAATCTAAAGTTGCTTACCTAGAACAAATCGATACAATTGCTCGATTGGAAACAAAACTTTGGTAGACTGTAAACATAAATAAAAATCAAAAGTGTGCATGGTATTTCGCAACACACGATTTACCAATATAACGACAGTTAAACTGAATGTTAATGTTAATGCGCCCTTCTTTATACAACTTCTCTCAGAGCCACCTTTGCGCATTATTGATGAACACGAAAGAGGCGTCGGTGATCGGTACTACAAGTCCGGCAGCACCGTCGATCTGCAGTGCCAAATCTCTCGGAATTTCTTCCAAAAGGAACGCTACAACATCTTCAAATCAACAGAATCGGGCAGCGGCAACGCCAAACTGAACGATACGGGCAACGAGCTGAATCTAAATTTAATCAGCGATGCCAACCAAACGCATACGACTTTCTCTAGCCAAGAGCTCGAGAAATACTTTACTAATTTTATTACCTGGGCCAAGGACGAGGAGCCGCTTCAAGCACTGACCAATAGACGATCTAGGTATAGTATTCTTTACACACATTTTATTCTAATCGAGAGCAAATAAATGAGCAAAAAACCCCGCAGCCTGTGAACCATTTAAAGATATACACGCTTCTATACGACTTCTTTTCCATATTGCAGCGTATCCGATAAATGGCTAACTAGCCGCATTTCCATAACAGATGCCAAACTCTCAGACAGCGGAAACTATTCATGTTCACTGGGCAGACTCTTTACGGTCATTGTGCAAGTCCAAGTTCTTACTGGTAATATATAACTGATAAATGTCAATGAACCACCAATATCAAAATTTCGTTTTGTTTTCAGGGGAATTACCGGCTGCAGTGCAGCACAATTTGGCCAATCGATCTGCTAGCTGCTCTCTATTATTCTGGAGTCTCTTCATCATTGTGTTTTGCTTCTACATGTTCAAAAATCATTCATCGCAATTTTACTCGATCGAAATGTTGAGCGCTTGATTAGGAATTGCTAAACGGAAAAGGAAAACTATACATAGAAAACATTCTAATCAATTTTTGTCAAACGCATTCGACATTGTCCAACAGCATCAGATATTCGTCTACACATCTATTCAAGAACAACCAAATGAGAATTAAAAGAAAGAAACACAGAGAATGAAAATGAAGAAACATATATACATATATACATAGGGATTTTCTATATCAATTTACACGACTTCCACATTCACATTCGAATTCCTAACCAAGTCTTGAGTCAAGCCGCATATTCTTTATGTCTTTAGTAGAATTCCGTTTAAGAAACAAAACAAAACGAAACGAAATGCAAAAAACAAACTTGAGAAGAACTTGCCCAACTTTCTTATATACATACATACCATATGTTACTAAATATATTAAATGAAAGTAAAAAAACAAACATTAAGAAATTTGTATAAAAACCAAAAGATAAAAGCGAAAAATGAGTTTAGATTTGTTGTAACAGAACTTTTCGGGATTTCGCAGAAAACTGGGGAAATTTGAATAGATCTAATTATGTTGGGTTCGACGTGTAAGTAAGAGTTTAACTTATCACTTACATAAATTAAGTTATTGTTTTCGGCATGTTTTTTTTTTTTTTTTTTTTTGGCAAATTAGTATGTTTGTAAATATTGTAAAATGTCGAGACGCTAAGGTCTTACCTTATCGGCGTACAAAATGTGTAAAACCTGTGTGTGTACTTTACATAATCCTAACATTTTAATCCTCATTCCACTAGCCCAAATTGTATTTACAACACAAAAAAAAACGAAAAACAACAACATATTATTGTATAGTTAAAATGAATTTTCAATTGATTTGTATACATCACTTAGTTAATGGTAACCACTACAAAACGAAAAACAAACAAAATATTGTTAAATTGCGGTAATTGTGAATTGTCATGATTGTCGTCATGCTATATTACAAGTAAATCAAAATACATACTTTCAAATATAAGAATCACAGAAATTGTTTTACTTTGTCATCGGCACACAGCGTATACTTAATGAAATACTATTGCCATCTCCGCCTCATAAATATATCGAAAACTTTCATGCTTTGGCAACTTTGCGGTCATCACTTTTACCAGCCTGCTGCTTTTGCCCCACTACTGTTCCATCAATTTTCCCCTGACCAAACAAACTTTCAAGCGGCCGCCAAATGGCGTCCTTCATCATTCTCGCCCTTAGTTGGTACAAAATAAAAGTTACCAAGCTCGTGCAAGTTTTTTTGCATGCAAGAGTACTAATAAATTCCAAATGTACTTATTTATGGTACAAATGTACCAAAATTGCGATGGCCCTGTGAAATGTGAGTATCGCGCGTACCTATCGCAACGGCACGATTTTTTGTGCAATACATAACAAAATAAAGATCAATTATTTTAATTTACTTAAAAGAAATAATATTCGAATCTGTATTTATATATAGAGTAATTAAGAAACTTTTAAACGAACTGGTCAATCGATTCATTTTGCAAGCACCAACGCCTAAAATTATATATTTTAAAGTATAACTGGTAAAGTATTGTGCTTTCAATAAAATCGCCTATTCTTAAGTAAAATTTTCCAAATATGTGTATATATATTGATTATACATTTAATTGGGTAAGCAAAAAAACACTAAGCTGCATACTAGGCGTAAAAAAAACTCCTCACTCAACTGCTGTTAGCTATCGATTGCATTGGGCCGACTATTGCACTGCCGATCGATATTTCGTGCAGGCTATCGCATATTTATTTATAGCACAAATTTTTAGTTCTCTTTTTGTTTAAATATAAAAATATACATAACAACATTAGCAATTTAATTATTAACAAAAAATTTACTTTTGTTTACCGAATCAGCTGGCTAAAAGACTGTAACAACCCACATAAAAGGTGAGTGTGAAGCGGTCGGCAAGAGGGGTTTCAATTTGTTTTTGCATTGCTCAAATATGATAAGATTGAATGCGAAGCGAATGCATAGAGTATATAACTATATTGGCGTATTTACAAACGAACATAATCCGTTAGCGTTCGACGGGCAAACAGCATTTTTTTAATTGGCCCAAAAGGTAAAGCGGTGAGTGGTGGCTGGGCAGCGAATTAAATATCTAAACACACACATACATATACATGTGCATAGCCACATGTGTGTGTGTGTGTGTGTGTGTGTAAGGAGAGCATTTTATACGCAGAGGGGGAGGGGAGATTGTTTGTTTCGTCTGACTCTGACTTCACCTTGACTAAAGTACACGAGGGCAATGCAAAATACACGCACACTCACACACACAAACACACACACGTAGCCGGTGATAACAGCGGCACAACAAAAGTAACGCTGAAGGAGAAGAAGCACAGTAAATAAGTTGCAATTGATTTCCCACACAGTTTACATCGCATCCCACATCGCTTGAATCGTCATCGTCAGTGCGAACATGTTGAACGTACGTAACATCTGCTCGCTGGGCAACAATAATGCCGCTCTAATCGCTATCAGGTAGGAGACAATATCCCCCAGATAAGACCTTATTAAAACAGCCCATATACAATATTGTTTTTAATTAAAATATTTCGTTTTCTTAGATCGCTTTCGACGACCGCCAGCTGCCGGGACTCGGAATCATGGTTCTCCAAGCTGCTGGTGCGCAAAATCGAGCCTACCAAAGAGTCGCACAGTCGCATGCTGAGCGACAAGGAAATCATCTATGCCCTCCACACGCACAATGTGCGTCCCGACTCCATGGGCGCCTACCTGGAAAACTAGTGAGTGCATCGCATCCCACTTAATGTAATGCTGCCAAGTTAAGCACAGACAAGTTGTCTTAAGCCGAAACAAAAGCGAATCAAAATAGTGCAAAGCAGAAAAATGATACAATATGGCACCATATTGTGGCCATACCGGTACTTCATATTAACCCTGATAAAATATTCACAAGGTTATCTAATTCTGCGAAATCTCGTAGTCCAGAATTCACTACATTACAATTTTAAGTTATCTACATAAAAAACGAAAAGTGTTCGCCAACAAAACAGGCTTAAAATAAGAACAAACAATGCGAAGAAACGAACTTTCTTTAGGTCTGAGCAATGCTTAAACTATTTCATATAATTATTGATTACGAAAGTCTCGAGTTTCCTTTCGAGTAAATACAGTTTATGTTTACGAAGAAAACTGAAGCTTTTCTACAAAGCCAGAAAGAAGCAGGGGTAAACAAAACCAATTTATAAATAAAGGTTTTATGTCTTCTTGCAGTTCTCGAATTCTTAGAATTCTTCAGAGAAATTAAAGCTACTTAGTTTCTTTGGTTTTATCAATACCCAAAAGATAGGTAATCAGTAACCATCAGGATTAGGTGAAAGTTTGTAGCGAAGTAATTTCTTATTAAATTTCTATGGGCTGATAAAAAGATTAGGAAAATCCTAAGTTGGCAGCGTTGCAGCAATGCGAGCAACAACGAGATTGAAAATATGTTATAACCCAAACCATTCTAATTCACAATCGCTTACCTCTTTCAGCAAGAACACTGTGGGTCTGATCAATGACAAAAAGTCGAGTTTGTCCTGCAATTTGGTGGCCTCGTGGACTGTCCAGGTGGGCGACATGGATCAGTGTCTGCATTTATGGAAATACACCGGTGGATTTGAGAAAATCGATCAGGCCAAGGAGGACCTGTGGAACGATCCCGAGTATCTGAAGCTGATGAATGAGCGCTCCAAGTTTTTGCGTTCCCGTCATCTGCAATATCTGTTGGCCTTTAGCTACTGGCCACAAATCGAGAGTCGCGAGGGCAAGCACATCTACGAAATGCGGCAAGTTGGCAATATAGAGTTTTCGAAGTTTGCATATATAATTGATTTATAATGGTTTTGCAGTTCTTACCGCTTGACGCCGGGCACCATGATCGAGTGGGGCAACAACTGGGCACGTGCCATTAATTTCCGCAAGCACAACAACGAGGCATTCGCCGGCTTCTTCTCACAGATCGGTCGCCTCTACAACGTGCATCACATTTGGTGTAAGTTCGATTCGCGCGCATCAACTGGGGATGCTTTTAAAATGTTCTCACTTTGCAGGCTACAAGTCGCTGCAGGATCGCAAGGAGACCAGAGAGGCTGCCTGGCGTTCGCCCGGCTGGGATGAATGTGTCGCCTACACCGTGCCCCTCATCCGTGAGATGCACTGTCGCGTCCTTGCCCCCACCGAGTTCTCACCCACGCAGTAAGCGTGTCGTCAAGCACTGCGCTGTGGAACTGTAGATCGGCTCTAACCAATTGCTTGTAAATAATAATGACAGCATTTCTCCGATGCTCACACACACACACACACACATACACATACAAATACACATACACGAAACACACACACATATACGCCCATTTATATATATAGCCTGTAATTTCATAAGATAAAAGTGCATTTGTTTTCGAGCGTTTTACATTTGTTTCCAAACAAGTAATCTGCAAACTAAAAGTGAAATTAAACAAAAAACCACACATGTTAATGTTATACTATAAATTATCTACGAGAATAAATCGTAAATGAATTTGCAAATGCTTGAGTTTATATAGTTTTTATAGCACGTAAGAACAGTTTTCTCCAAGCTGGAGATCACGTTCGGCATTTATTAATTAACATTACAAATTGATATTGCATCGATGGATGTATTTAGCTTCCAAGTTCATATTGCGTTCATTATCAAATTCGTGGAACAGACTTGAGCTCTATTGAGCAATAAAATAAAACGAAACGGCTTACCATATCATTGGTTGTTTCTTCAGCTTCTTGGGCGATTTTTGTGGGGCGTGACTGGGCTCTAAAACTAAGCAGTGCACGGTTTTGAATTGTATCCTGAAATTTGGGGGTTCTCGCTTTTGTAAAATGTTACTGAGAACCAACTTCTGCTGTAATACATTTCTCAATTACTTTTGTATCGAATTGCTTTTTAAAAATGGTAATTAAAGCTTTTTCTTAGAATGAATTTCCTGTTTAAGTTGTAATTATGTTATGCAATCAAGCAGATTATCTTAAATTTGGTTGCTTTAGCTTTATAATCTACAATGTTCTGAGATCAGACAGACGGACAGGTGAACAACGAACCAAGTGCATTCATAGCCAACAGACAGACATGTATCAGAGTCTTGTTTGTTGACGCTGCTTAGGACTAATTTTGCCGCCTTTCACATGCATTTTAAGACTACACTTACATTAACGACCCGTAATATTTATAATAATCAAAGGCGCGTCCCTGGAAGTTAATGATTATTCAGGTGGCAACATAGTGACGCGCTGCCTTCAGATGCTTCTTGCCCAGCAGATGCTGCTGCAGAATGCTGATGTGGTTCATGGCCTTGTTGCACATCTTGCAATAGTAGGAGCCCGATGGCGTGCGATACATGGTGAGGTCCCCATCAGCAAGCACACGAGGAGCGGACGACGGCGAGCCCTCGGCAGGCAGTTGCTCCTCCTCCAGCTGCTGCTTGCGCAGGTTCTTCTGATGCTTGGCGCCGTCCATGTGCATTTTGATTTGCGAGGCCGACGTGACGCTGATCTGACAAATGCGACAGCTAAGCGTCGCATCCATTTGAGCAGCAGCTACCTCGGGCTGCTTCGTCGCCTTATTGGGGACCACCTCAATGGCCTTGGGCTCCTCGGGCGTGGTGGAGTCTGGCGTGGCCGTCGCCGCTGGCTGCAGAAACAGTTCGCCAATGCGAAAGCGGCCGTCGTCCACAAACGACGCTGCTTCCACTCTGCTGCCAGTGCGCACCCATTTGCCGTGCTGGCTGTAGTAACCGGCTCCCGACGGCCGGGAACGCTTCTGCTCCACCAGCTGATGCTTGCGGCCCGCGTAATGCTGGCGAGCGTGCGTCAGCGAAGTCAGCGCCAAGTCGCAGAGCTCACAGTGATAAGCATTTGGTCCTGTGATGCCTTGTGGCTGTTGTTGCTGTTTCGCCACCGTGCGCTTGACGGGCGGCTGCTGCAGCCCGATTTCCGTGTAGTTCTTCGCCAGCCAGGCGCTGATGTGCCGATCGTGCGCCTTGGACTCGTAGTGATCCTTGGCGCTCTTCATCGAGGTCATTTGACACTTGCACAGCTGACAGCTGAGCGGCAAAATCAGTTTGTTCAATTCATCGGGATAGCTTTCGTCGCGTCCCTGAAACATAACCACCTGCTCCGCATTCGGGGTATCCAGTTTGCGCTTTAAGTGGCGCTGTGATGATGCAGAAACTGTTGACATTGCCGCTTTGTCAGTCACAGCATCCATCAACGGGAAAAATAAGCCGAGCACAAGCTTACAAACTTGCCAAGCGTATTTTAAATACGGATAGCGATGTGCAACACGTCTCAATAATCGGCGATTATTATCGACGCTATTACACTACCACCACACTTTCGATTAGTTTCGATAAATAACAATTGTTTTTATATACCATTTAAAAGTAATTTTTTTTATTTATAATTTGTTTGCCAACACAAAAAAAATGAAAATCCATTTAGTTGTCGGGCAGCGAGCGGATGATGTCCGAATCTCCGGGATCGGTAATGGACATGGTGCACACGCGGAAGTATTTACCGCAAGCGGTGCCCAACTCAATGTTGGTGCCACTGTAGTGCTGCACCTCGGTCTTGGCCAACATAGCGTAGTACTCAATCTCCGATTTCCTATAAATGGGCAAGGAGAAACAGTACGTTAATTATTTGAGCTACACGATAACAGCCAATTTTCTGTTAGCTTTGCCTTCAGAAAGAGTCTCTAGTAATAAAAAAGCATCGTCATGGCGATCGGAATTACATAAAATCATCATATACAAAAGTTGATTTCCTACTACTATATTGAAATCAGATTTCCTTACCCCAAGTATTCCACATTTGTAGTCGTTACTGGAACCATTTTTGGAGCCATGCGTAATGCAGCTGCTTAGTATCTTTCGCGCAGCTTGATCTTGAGATATATATATACTACTCCATAGTTTCCATCAATAAAAATAGTATTTTGATCGGAATCATATTTCTCAGTCAGCATTAAGCAAGACTCCATATGGTTCCACCAACAACATCATTAACTACCGTTACTTGGATGCAATGGAAATCTACTTCTCTGTAGTAATCACTTTTCAAACACATTCCAGTCGTCACATGGTCATTGTGGTCTCACCTCAGAGCTGGAGTATTGCTGGCGATGAGCACCAATTTGGCCTTGCCCTGACGCAGGGTCTTCAAGGTCTGCTTGTAGCCCAGGCAGTACTTGCCGGATTTCATCACCAGCGCCAGACGGGCATTGGTGCTCTCCAAAGCCTTCTTCTGCAAGGTCCCAACAAAAAATAGTGGGAAGAAAAAAACAGGTTAGGTTGAACATATCTTGGCACATTTCTTTGTTGTATTTACCTGTTTCTTTACGGCAACCATATTGAATGTTTAAGCGACAAAATTACTATAATAGAGAAAATCACAAATTGCACGTTTAAAAAAATGTTAGAAGACGGAGCAAAACACAAACACACCCACCTCAGTCGGCCGACGATGTCAAAAAGAAAGAACAGAGCCAGAAACGGAAACGCGAAACCATAACCAGGGCTGGCAAATTATGCAAATCATACGCTGTGCTGCGTATAACAGAGCTGCATTTATTTTATCGAATATTTGTTGCTTTTTGTCAGATGTTAATTTATGAAAGCCATTGAAATAATTTTAATCTACTTGTTAAAATACATATATTAATATTTAGCAATGCAAATATATAATTAATTGCCAATTTACTTGTTCTGCAAAATGTAAACAAACCAATAATCGTTTTTCAAAAACTCGATAGGCGAACTTAATGCTAGTCGACATATCGAACGATAGTTGTGACGTCACAAAATGGCATCCATGTGGCCTGCGCACCTATACAAACATACATTTACCATATGATTTCGTGTCTGCTCTCATATCTGTGTGTGTGTACTGTATTTTGAATGAACGCACATGCAGCGCGTATAAATAAACTGAAAGTAACAAAATGCAGCGTCGCAAAGGTCCCAAATCAGTAAATAAACCAGCCCCAATACAGTCAATACCCAAAAAGACGACGGCATTCGATGGCGACGACGACATTAAATTTGAGCTCGAACTCTGTTGGTGTGTGCAACAATTACAGACGGCGCTTGACAGCGGCAAACTGAATCAAAAAATTGGTAAGCTATCGAGTTGTTGAATTAAAATACACAAATCTAATGATGCTAATAACGTTTTTGCAGCCGAGGACACAGCCAAGAACCTTAAGACATTGACCAGCAAGACTGCACCGCTTATCAAAAAGCGGCAGGTGATGAAATTGGCCCTCGGCGATTATCGCTCCAAGATGCAGCAGGAGGAAAAGAAAATGCTGCTAGGTGAGTGACTCTCTTCAGCCCCGGCAACACTTGTAAAGTGCAAGTGCACACGCATGCGGCCTTTGACACGGCACGGACACAAACAGCTGCTTATGCTGCTGTCTTCTTCTAAACTATGTTTGTTTTTGTTTTATTCGTTGCAGCTTCCAAACAAATTAAATTTACGCCGGCAGCTGAGCTAAACAAGAAGTCGAGTTTTGTTAAGAAATCGGCACTGCTGACATCGGGCAAAGACTTTCGCTTTAACTTCGCCGAGCCCAGTCCAAGCAACAACAACAATGATGCAGTGGAGTCCACAACAACACAGGTTCCACAATCAGTCGCCTTCACTGGAAGCGCTGGGACGCCATTCAAGTTCAACTTTAGCATTGATGACGATGCCGAAGCAATTAACATAGCAGGTCTAGCTATAACTAATTGAAATATAGACTAGTTAAAGAAATACTTGCTAAAATTATGTTTTATTATGTGCATGATTTTGTACATTCATGAAGTGAGAAACGGTACAAATCGGTTAAAAAATGAATATTCAAAAATGGAATAATCATTGGTGTGTTTTTTTCTTGTTGCTGGAATATTACAAAAATTGTAGTAAGTTACCATCGCCGCCAGTTTGTTGCTGGTACACCTCAATGGTGTCGCCCTCCTCCATTTCCAGCGATGTGGGCGTATCGTTCTCATTGATTGGCTGGCCATCAAAACGGAAACGCACCACTTGCATTGATAGGCCCTGCAAACAATTCATAATTATATTAAGGACATTAAGCGTTGTTTGGTTAATATATTCCAGCGGTTGGTGTTTGCGAACCAGTCGAACTTACAGCGCGATCACAATAAGCATTCATCAGTTTGCGCAACGGAGTATGCTTCTTGATTTTGAATTGGACGACGGCGTTATCCTGGCCCAGCACCTTGAGGTTGATGTGTTCAGTTTCAGCCTGTGCAATTAGTTTAAATAAACAATGGTGTTCATTTCATATCAACGGAAACGTGGTTTGTTTACACCAAAATTTTGCTGATTGTTCTGTTCGTTGTGCGTTTCTCATTCTTTCATTCTACTGCCTGCGCGCCTTTTGAATATTGTGTGCGGGTGTGTGTGTGTGTGTGTATGCGTGTCTAGTGCGGACGTGCGTATGGATGTGTGTGTGTGCGTGTGTGTCAGCCGGCATTATTGTGGCCACTCAAAAAAGTCACTGCAACAGCTCTGCGTTGCAAAGCGAAAATGTTTTTTATTTATCAGTTTTCTACTCACTTTTTTTTCTTCAGACATTTTTATAAGAACTGTTTTATTTTGTTCCGCTTCAGTTTACTTCAGGTCTCTCACTACGATTTAATTTTTGTTTCAATAGCTCAGCTTTCCTAAAGCTATTTTATTTGTCAGATTGTGTGACCACAAACAACTTTTCAAAAATAACCCTTTAACCCCTTTGGGATATACCAAACAAAATACAGTAGCCCTGACAATTGCCACCTGGTTACACTGACCACAGCGCGCTCAACAGTTTTATTTGTAAAATATCCAAATGCTAATCGATTTCGCAAATGTGTTCGCTTTTGAAAAATATATTTAACTGAAAACATCCACACCGCAATAGACATTTAATTATGCGCCATATTTCAAAGTATTCTATTTAGTTGAACGCAACGCATAATATATATTATATTTAATTACGGCCATATTTGAAAATTCTCTTCTTTTTGATAAAAGCAATTGAATGATAAGAAATTCAATTTTCAAAATTAAGCAAAACACTAAGAAGTGTTGCAAGTATGTTGATAAATTTGAATTATTGCGTTAGTTCAAGAAGGGAAGTGGAAATGAAAAACTGCGAAAATGGTTTATTTTTGAATAATACGATAATCTTTATTCTATTAAAGGTAATATGAAAAATACTCAATATGGAAGTTATTACTTTTCTATATTGATATTTATATATATATATATATATATATATATAATACATACACACATGTATCTATATATATATATGTACATACACATATATATATAATATATCAATCTGTATGTTACATTTACAATATTAACTCTATGCTTATGTACACACAATTTGTTGTAGTTGTTGTTGTTCTGCTTCGAATTGATTGATTATACATACATATTAATTCATGTACTAATAATAATATGCGTACATACACAACGAGTATGTACATTTATTTATTTTTTTTTTAATTTTTTTCATTTTGTTATTGTATTCACTGATATGCATTTATTTAATTATTAATTGTTACATACATATACGTATGAAATTTAAAAAAAAAAACGTATTGTTCATAAACACATACATATATATATATATATAGTATATAGAGCAGTATGTGCATGAGGGTGTGTGTGTGTGTGTGTGTGTGTGAGTGTGAGTGTGTGTTGCATGCAATGCTGAATGTGGCGAAATTGAGCAGCTTTTAATCGTTCAATGATTATAATACATAACTGTTATCGATCGATAACGATTGGAATTCAAGCTTAAACTAAGCTAATCTTTCTCGCAATTGGAGATGGAACATCCTCCTCAACCTGATTATCACACAGATCCATACAAACAAACAACGCCTATGTGGAAAAAATGTTACAATATATAATACTATGCAGAATATTCGCACATTCAGATACATTCAGACACGCACAAACATGCATGTGCATGTATGTAAATATGTTTTCTTATGTTTTTTGTTGTTTTGTTTTTTGTTTTTTTTTGGTTTTTTTTGGGTTTTTGTTGGGGGAAAAAAGGATATCTAAAACTCTAGTTGTAATGCACATTTAGATGGTTGGTTTTGAAAAAGCTTAGCAATTCAATTGTTGAAGTTATCTAAAAATATACAAAAATTACAATCATAAATGAGTTTGTTGTTGTTATCCTCTAACTACTTAAACAATTAGAATTACCATACATACATACATTCAAAATGTTTCGACTACACATATACATATAAATAAATATACATACATATATATATATATATATATATATATATATATATATTGGGGAATATATAACGCATACACACACATACACATTATGTAGTTTTGTTCATCGACGAGGTATCAAAAAGAGCAGTGCCAATCAATCAAACATCGTAGGGTATTCAAATTCGTTTTGAATGAAGTGATGATAGAAGGGCTTGTTTGTGTGTGTGTGTGTATGCTTCTCATATATAGAATTATGTTTTTATTGGTAGTATCCGATTTACCCGCACTAACTAGAGATGAGCAATTTTATGTGTCTTGTATGAAGTTTATCGTTTAACCTTCGAGATACTTATTGATAATAGACCATATATACTTTTTCTTTTGTTATACATACATAACTAGAACTTATTGTTTGATGTTTGTTGTGGTTGTTGTTGTTGTTGTTTTTGTTGGTAGGGCTTCTTTGGTTACATAAGTAGTACTCTTAATTGTTAAGTTCTTCTATTTTCATTTTAATGCATTATTCATTTACTTGTTATGTTGTTGTTAGGTATATTTACGCTATTTTGTTTGTTGTGTGTCTTCTGTGGGTCTGACGTACATGCATATTTAGTTTAGCTATGTACTATGTACATCTTTGTGGGTAGAACTTATAGTGGGGCATACAGAGGCATTTCATTTTCTCGCGTCTCTTTGTCTCAGTTTCTCATTTCTCGTTATGGCGGACTCCTCCAATAACAAACTATCTTCTGTTCAGAGTGGCATTTCATCCGCCTGACTGACTGTCTTACATTGGTATCACAATTGGAGAATGCCTATCAAGCAATCGGCTTCACTATTTTTATATTTTCATTTTCTCTTTTTTCAGTTTTGCGTTTTTCTATATAATTTCCACATGCTATATCATTTCATACGCCCATAAAGTTTGCCATTTCCCTATATATACCCAAGCAGATCATATTTTGTAATTGTTTGTTGGTTCAGAAGTTCGTCCGTCTGTCCGTCTACGTCTACGTCAGCTACTCTCTCCGCTTTAAAGTTATTTGTGTACGCACTTTGTGCTTTGAAATTGGCGGGATCGGATTGCTATATCATAGGAATTATCAGTCGAAAAACATTACTTTTCGCAAGCAAGATCTATTCTCTGCAAGGGTATTTCAACTTCGGTGCACCGAAGGTAGCTTTGTGTTTTTTTTTTTTTTGTTTAATCATGCTTAACTCTTGACATAGGCCCGTGAACCGTTACAGAAATGTCACTGGAACTGGTGGCAAGAGAGTGTTTGTTGTTGTTAGCTTCGATCTACAGATTTAAGATGTGTATATATATATATATATATATACTTATATCAAACTGACTTAGCCAATGAACTAAACGACACATTGAGAATCCAGTATAAGTAGTATATAGTATATGTATATATATGGAGGCATATATTGTTTGTTATGTATGTTTTTCTTTGGTTTATATATATATTCATACATATATATATATAAAAGTACAAAATTGTTTGTTGTAATTTTCATTTCCATATCTTCTAATATATCTAAAAGTTGTTTGCTTTCTTTTCATTTGTTTTTGCTTCTTGTGATCCGTGTCCAATATCGTGAATGCATATTTTGCTTGTCTGCTGTATGTTAGTAGGTACTTTTGTACCACTGTGATCAAACACACACTGTACCCAATAACAACGAACAACAAATGCGAGAGCAGTGTCGTGCATAACCTCAAAGCGCATCTGCACTCAGGCAACACTCGTCGATTATCATTGGATACAGTCGTTTGGGGGAGGGGTCTTCATCACCATCACCATCGCCATCG
Source organism: Drosophila rubida (assembly GCA_035046165.1). Taxonomy (NCBI): domain Eukaryota; kingdom Metazoa; phylum Arthropoda; class Insecta; order Diptera; family Drosophilidae; genus Drosophila; species Drosophila rubida. The sequence continues at coordinate 9,007,517 of JAWNOF010000023.1, read as the reverse complement.
CCATCGCCATCGCCATCACCATCACCATATCAATATGAATCATTTCTATTGGATTTGATCACAGCAGTTTGTTTAGTTAGAAGCTTGTTTAAGGTACTTAAATGTTTCTTTAAATTTCCATTTCAGTGGTAAGTTTAGATACACTATGTATGTGTGTATGTGTAGGTACATATTCGAATACATTTTTCAATATTTAAATTCTTGGAAATGAGTCGAAGTAGTTCGCAAAAGATTATTATGGAACACAAAAACGAAAGAACACGAAAGTAAAAAGAGAGTAAGCAGAAAAATGAAAAGAACACACACACATTCATATATTTATATTATTCGCTATCGACTATACTTAACATTTTGTTGTTTTTCTTTTTGCTATATAGAAGGAATTGCTGACCGTAGTTATATAATGTGATAATCTTAATGTAATGTAATATGTCTCTCGATCTCTGCGATCATTTCAGGGATATTTTCGAATTTTCCAATAAAAACGAGAATTAAAAAGAAAAAACGTAAAATTAAAGCAAGTCTTTCTAATCATATTTACAATTCTGTTTATGTATAGATATATAAATATTTTTGTTATCTTTTTTTGGTTTTCATTTTGTTTGTTTTGTTATAAATAAAAATGCTTATTTTGTTGATTTCTTGTATTTGTTTTTTTTTTGTTGGTTTTCTTTTGATTTTTGTTTTGTGGGAAATTAAAGTAAACATTTATATAGCACAAGGTATTTTCACGTAAGCCCGTATAAAAAGTATAAAATTGTTTTTACTTTATTTTGGTATTGTTTATAAAAATTACAAATGTTCATATAAAAATAGATATACATACACATATAAAAAAAATGAAGTCAAATAGTAATACACACACATATTAGCACACAAAAAATATTTTATGAATATATTAATATATTTATATATTGTTAGTTCTTCGGCTGGCCGAAGTTTGCATACCCTTAAATAAAAAAAAAACATCAACAAAATAACTAACACGACACATAACAAATTTGAATGTTGACAACACGAAAATTATTGGAAAGAACGAATCATCAGGCAACTTAATCCTTGTGTTACTCGAATTTATTGTCACCCTTCGGCGGTGTTTTCATATATATGTAAATATCTTTTAAGGTTTGTTTTTTTGTTTCTTTTTGTTTTGTTTTTTTTTTTTTTGCACCCCAGCAGAGTGAACGAAGTTGGGATGGAGGGAGGTTCAGCTGCAATCTTTTCGAAACTGGCCGGAGCAGAGTACTATATCATATAGCTGCCATAGGAGATGAACGGTCGAATAGTGTTACTTGAAGTTCTAAATTCCTACTCTGCCAGGGCATTGAACCATCGGTGTGCCGAGGTTAGCTTTTGACTTTATATCTATGCTATGTTTTCCAGGGATTCGTTTTGCTTAATTTATTGAGCTGAAACGGACGGGACCTGCTTCGAGTTGTGATATATGGTAGAAAGTGGAAACTCTTTCCGACTATTTACACGAGAGACATTCGACGCACATTCAAGTAAGAGCTATTAGTTTGAATTTCGAAAATGATTATGCTATACTAGATATTATTATAGTGTATAGTATTGCTAGCTACATCTCGGGTCTAAGGGTATGCAACATTCAATCCAATCTCATTTCTCTGTGTTCCTCTTCTTGTTTTTTGTTGTTGATATCAAAAAGAACTTAGCACTAATTTCCAAAAAAAAAAAAAAAAAAAAACTTAATGTCAGGGATTATCCAATGTTGGATGCTTGTTGTCATCGTCGAATAACTTCTTGCAATAATAGTTTTCTGTTTGTGTTGTTGTTGCTGTCTAAATGTATAACAATTTTGAAAAACAATTAGCTTAGAAAGTTCTAAAAAGTTTTTCAGTTGTAACCTTTTTTTTTGTTTTGTTTTTTTTACTTATTTTTTGTATGCATGTATGTATGTTCTTATGCATGTATGTGTATGCCTAGGGCCACATATACATAGGTAAACCACATATATGCCTAAATATGTACAATCCGTTAAGACTCAAAGCGCTGTTAAGAGTTCATATGGTGTGCCTAACTACAGACAGACATATGTTGTAATTATGCTCTCGCTTGAGGTTGTTTTTGTTTTTTGTTTTTGCTTTCAATGCACACGTATTATAATTATAGAGACGTAATATTTTTGCTGTTCATTTTTTTTTGCGTATATTTCTTTTGCTGCTGTTGTTTTTGTTGTCTGCTGTTGACGTTTGTTTATGTTGCTGCTGTTGTTGTTGTTGTTGTTGTTGTTGTTGTTGTTGTCAATACATGAGTACGCATTTTGTGGAGTGATGGTTGTTGTGTGTTTAGTTGGCGACCAGCAACTGCTGATAAGTCGAACCGCTGCCATAGAACGAGCTGAGACCATCGATGAGCTTGCTGTTGTTGTTGTTGCTGCTGTTGTTGCTGTTGTTGTTGTTGTTGCTGTTGTTGTTGTTATTGGTGGTGGTGCTGCTGCTCGCTGCAGCAGCAGCAGCAGCGGCTGCATCCTGCTGATTGTTGGCGCCACCACCGGCGGCACCAGCAGCAGCATTCATCGTGTTGTTAGCTGCGACGGCGGCAACGGCGGCGACATTGGAGCTGGAGCCGGAACTCGGATTGCTTGGCGTGGCGACCGACGGCACTGCACTGTTGTTGGCGACGGCAGCGACGACGGCGGCGGCGGCGGCAGCAGAGGCGGCGGCGTTGGCGGCGGCGGCGGCGGCAGCGGCTGAGGCTGAGGCTGAGACAACGCCAGCTGTGGGCGTGGCAATTGGACTGCTATCGTCTGATGATTCGCCATTTACTGCGCCAGCAGCTGGGTTAGCAACGGACTCCTCCACACTGCATCCATCCGCATCCAGGCCAAAGCAGCTCTCGCTGCTGTTCGCGTGCTCCAGTTGTTGCTGTTGTTGTTGTTGCTGTTGCTGTTGTTGTTGCTGTTGTTGCTGTTGTTGTTGATGCTGATGCTGCTGCTGTTGTTGTTGTTGTTGTTGTTGTTGCTGCTGCTGTTGAGTGGGAAAGTAGCAGGGTTCCAGATAAGTACTGTAGCTATTGCTGCCAGCAGCTGCTGCTGCAGCGACAGCGGCGGCGCCTCCGAAGAGACCCAAGCCAGCGGCGTCGGCGTTGAAGTGCGGCTCGTAGAGATTGCGCTGACCGCTGTACGGCGGATAGAGACCCATCGCCATGTTGGGATAGTAGAACGGATCAGCAGCAGCAGCAGCTGCAGCAGCCGCGGCCGTTGCGCCGTTCGCGCTGCCAGCGCCCAGCGCCAGCGGATTGGGCGACAGCGAGCGGGCTGGCGAGACGGCGTCGAGGGCGCCAAATGCGGCTGCCGAGCTGCCGCCGTGTCCGTGGTGCAGCTGCTGTTGCATCGCGCGCTGCTTGATGTAGTTCGAGAACTCAGTGGGTGACATGCGATACGAGCTGCTGCAGAGCGATAACGACATCCGAGTTTGGGAGAGAGAAAGAATAGGTTAGAGCAAGTTATTTCATAAGAATTATATGCGTATGCTTTTGGCGCAAATTATTGCTAAAATTCTTACTTTGCAATACAACACAACATTAAACAAATCTACTACGACTATTTGATGCTAATCGAAAAGCAGGAAGCATCAACAGTCTCTTTCACTTCTAATTATGTTATTTGGCAATGACTAAATGCAAATATTTTGTTTCCGCTTTCGTTCTATATTCTAATTTGATTACACATATACATCTTTATATTTTCTATTTGATTACAAATATATATCTATACATTCCTATTTGATTACAAATATATATCTTTATATTTCCTATTCGTTTACAAATATATATCTATATATTCCCTATTTCATTATAATTATATTTTCTATTCAATTACAAATATATATCTAAATATTTCGTTTTTTTTTACAAATATATATCTATACATTTCCTATTTGATGACAAATATATATCTGCATTTTCTATTTGATGATAAATATTGCCTTTCAAGTGTATAACTATTTAACTCATTTAATGTTTGCATTACTAGCTTCCCACATCATTGAAAAATTAAACCTTCGCATTAATATTCTGTCAACTTGCAGATAATTCTCGCAAATGCTGGCGTGGCAAATTGCATATAGCAACTATAGAAGCAGTCGCCAAATTTCTAAGCTGTAGCTCTTTTAGTCTCTGAGATCTTGTTGCTTAATCAAACGGACGGACAGACAGACAGGCGAGTTCATCTTTTGCTGCTTCTCTTTGGCATATACTTGACTCTATGCAAACGGAGTATGTAGGAAAACTATGAGAGGCAAGAGATTCTACATTTCTTTCAAATTCCTTTCGCGATCATGATGTTTCAATTTCAAGGAGATCATTGTGAGCAGTATAACTACTACTTCAATAAGTAGTGCCCTCAATGAATTAATTTTCTAGCGAATATTGGAAAAATGATAAATTTGCAAAAACAAATATAAACTGTCTATATAAGAAACGGAAGTGCTCCTGCTAAATTCTAGCTGCTGTAATCATGGAAATCCAAGTAATAGAACAGACAATGGATGAACACTTATTTCGCTGCTGCTCTTTGGCATAAAGGAATGGAGTATGTAGGAAAAGTAAGAGTTGCAAGAGAGTCTAAATCAACAATAGAATTTCAGCCAAATTCATTTCGCGAACACAACTTGATATTTTGAAGGGGATCATTGAGAGCAGTATTAAAGTAATGCCCTCAATTTATGTTCTACTGAATATGGAAGAAGTGCTACAATAATAAACTGCCTTCATAAGAACAGGAAGTGCTGCTGGCAAATTTTGAGAGCTCTAGAAATCTAGACAGACAGATGGAGGGGAAAGCGTTTGGAGAAGGGGACACTCACCTGTTGGTGCGCTTGGAGCTCGTCTTGAGCTTGGTGCTGCCGAATTTGGTCTGGGCGAAGGTGGCCGTGGTGAATGTTAACGGCGCTTGAGCGGCACGCTGCACAAAGGCGGCGGCTGTAGCAGCGGCAGCAGCGGCGGCCGCATTGTTGTTGCTACCAGCCAAGCTGCCGCCGCTAGAGCCGCTGCCATTGGCATTCGGATGGGCATGGTTGTGGGCATGTTGATGCGGATGCGGGTGCGGATGCGAGTGCGAATGCGGATGCGGATGCGGATGCGGGTGGGGATGGGGATTGGGACTGCCCTTGGCACCGTACGTCGGCGAACTCGATGAGGCGGCCGAGTGCGGCGACGAGCCGGCCACCGATGCCGGCAACGGCGGCAATGTGGGCAACGCTGCAGCTGCTGCGCCGGCTGCTCCAACTGCTGTGCCGCCAGTGGTGGCGCCCCCAGTGGCTGCTGCGCCCACAACAGTTGCGGCCGCTGGCAATGGCAATGCCTTGGGGCTTAAGCTCAAGTTGTTCATGGTCGTGTTGACCGCATCGATGGGACGAAAGCACTGCGCCTCCGGATTGAACGTTTTCGTTACCTCGCGATCCGCCGAGTGGCTGTCCTCGTGATTCTCATTGTTCTCCGTGTACAGTATCTGCGGACAGGAAGCACGATCAGCTCAGTACTCGCCTCAAAGTTCGACCGGCGACTCCAACTCACCTTCACGGCGCCCTTCTCGCCAATGCGATAGGAGACCTCGCCGGGGTCCACCCACACGGAGAGCTCATTGGGCAGATTCTCGAGTATGTCGCTGATCGGCACACCGCTCTCCCGCGCCGCGCGCGCCAGCACCGAGTCGATGGGATCGCCGGTCTTCAGGCAGCGGTACGCCGAACCCTGCGAACCAAGAGCAGCATACAAAGTATTAAGTTAAGACACAGATCATGAAAGCAAAAGTCTGTAAGCGATTGGAGGACTAGGTAAATATAGACCTACTTCCGATAGTTATCAAAATGTTAAAAGGGGAAACCATGAAGCTCATAAGTCAAGCATTTGGAAGGGGAAGCAAAAGTCTGTAAAGGATTGGAAGACTAAGACTATAATTTAGAGCTACTTCCTGCAATAGTTGTCAAAACGTTGATTATCATGAGAGAAGGGATAAGTTAACACACAGATCAAGAAAGCAAAAGTCTGTAGAGAATTGAAAGACTTTAGTTCATTTTGAGCTAGTTCCAGCAATAGCTGTCAAAACATTAATTATTGTGCTGAGAGGAAACCAGGCAGCTCATAAGCCAAGCATTTAAGAAGGTGATAAGTTACGAAGATTGTGGAAGCAAAAGTCTGCAAACGATTGAAAGACTTATTATAATTTAGTGCTACTTCCGACAATAGTTGTCAAAACATTGATTATTTTGCTAAGGGAAATCAGGAAGCTCACAAGAAAGGAATAAATGAACACAAAGATTGTGGCAGAAGACTTGGTAAATTAAGAGCTAGTTTCGTTGTCAAAACGTTAAAAGGGAAAACCTTGAAGCTCATAAGTTAGACATTAAGAAAGAGGTAAGTTAACATAGAGATAATGAAAGCAAAAGTCTGTAAAGGTCTGGAAGACTAAGTTAATTTTGATCTAGTTTCGACAAAAGTTTTCGAAACTTTAATTATTATGCTGAAGGGAAATCATGAAGATACGCATTGAGAAAGGGATAAGTTAACATAGACATCGTGAAAGCAAAAGTGTGTAAACGATTGGAAGACTAGGATAATTTAGAGCTAGTTCCGACAATAGTTGCTTGCTGAGGAGTTAATCATGAAGCTCGTAAGAAAGGGCTAAGTTAACATTGAGATAGTGGAAGCAAATGTCTGCAAACGATTGAAAGACTCGAAACGATTGAAAGTCCTAGTTCATTTAAAGCTACTTCCGACAATAGTTAGCTATTGTATCATGAAGTTAAGCCTTTGCATTAAAATGTAAGCTGTCAACTTGCCTCTAAATCGCTTTCAATTGAAATATGTGCCTCTAAAATTGCAATTTGTCAATTTGAATGAGTTCAAATTGAAATCGCTTGCGAGTCGACAGTTAATGACGTAATGGACAGACGGAGGAGGGCAGGAGACGTATGTGTGTGTGTGGGGGGGGGGGGGGTTGGCTGCAGCGGTGCAGCTGCGCGACTGCTCACCTTGAAGGGCTTCTCGGGGTACCAGTGTCCTTGGAACTTATCCCTCAACGCCTTCTCCAGCTCCTCGCCAAAAATATTCACTCTTCGGCGCGGCAATTTGTTGTACAGATACGAAATGACAAAGTTCAGCGCAACCTGTATTTCAATATGCATTTTGGCAGCACTCTCTTTCGCACGCTCGCTCTCTCTCGCTTGCACTTGCACTTGCACTTCAGGTATGCCTATCTCGATTGTACGGCTGCACTGTTGCTATCTCGCTCTCGCTCTTCCTATGGTTCTTGCTGTGTATCGGTGTCTGCTTGTTGTTGTTGTGGTTGTTGTTGTGGTTGTTGTTGTGGTTGTTGTTGTGGTTGTTGTTGTGGTTGTTGTTGTTTTGATGGTGGTGGTTAGTGTGTCGCCTGTGGTGGAAAGAACGTTTCACTTGGACTTATCATCCGAACTATGATTGATAATTTGGAATAGTTTCGAATCTCTGTATCTTTTGTTTGTAATTGTTTTGTGGTTATTCGGAATTCTGATTCTATAATATTTATACTGTTTTTGTGTTTTTTTGCATATCAATGGTTTTTATTTTTTTTTTTTTTGTTTTTTACTTTTCTGTTATGTTTTGAGGTGTGTGTGTGTGTGTGTGTGTTATTGCACGTTTGGTATTTGAATATGTTTATTGAACAGTATCTCAGTGTTGAATGAGAAATATGTGTTCTTGATTTGAATTGTGTTCCCCGTTTTGTTGAAGTTTTAAGCGTAGTTATCTAGATAGACGTTGTATATCCCCAATAATAGCATATATTTATGTGGTATCTGACTTTTCCCCTTCTTTGTCACTCTTTTCCGTTTCGTTTCTCCTCGGGGACATCCGCAAATCTTCAGCGACACAGCTTCATCAATAGCATCGGCATTCGTTCACATTTAATTCCTATGAATTTCTTGTCTACTCTTATCTACTGCTTCCCTCTGTCGTTTTTGCTCTTGTCTTTTATCTATTGTGTTTCTTTGTATTTTTTTTTTTTTTTTTTTTTTGTTTATGTTTTTGGCAATTCTTTGTTCGTCTTTCTCTCCCTGCTTTTGGGGTCTCAAATACTTGATGCCAAGCAGTGTGTAGCGATGTTCATAAGAAATATATCTGCAACGAGAAGGGGAAAACATCATGTTAATCTTACACTCATTATTTTCAATAAAAATCAATATTAACTATTATACTTAATCCTAGGCTATGCGTGTGAAATAGTTGTTACTCCTGGAGCTTACTTCTCCATTATGAAAATTCCAAAAAATTCGGAAAAAAAAAACCCAGCAACCTTTCGATGTGTTGGCCGTAAATAAAAATTCCCAGTACGCTGTACACTTGAAACATGTTCACATCGTTGCTACCAACACATTAAAAACGCAAAAAAACATTAAAAGCCCCATCAAAGCCGTTGCAAAAAAAACACATTAAAAAGTTCTAAAAATCTCGTTGGACATCCGCACACTTCGCCCCAAACATGTCCAAGCGCCGCGACATCGATCCCCACAAGCGCGACATGCGCCAGCGCTTCAAGCGTTTGGTGCGCGCCGTCATGATGAACCGACAGTGGCTGGACGAGCCCGAGGAGCAGGCCCAGGGCATCTCCATGAACGTGAAGAAGAACGTCGCCTTCCTGGTCCGGCAGAAGCGCAAGACGGGCATCTTGACTGTGGCGGTGAGTAACGCTCTCAATCGCTCAGCTTTATACACTGTGATTGAGGGACTATATAAGCTAATTTGTAACTTCATTGCTGCAGTGATTAGCTGCATTTGATTGCTTGATTGAAGACATATATGTGCTTGCTTGACGCGCAGACCGACTCATTGAGCGATTGACAATCGACGGACTGCGTGGTGAATCAGTATTGATTGATTGAAAGTAGTTGAGGAAGTGTACAGAGTAATTGAACAGTGATTAATGTCTGGTTCTTTTCACCGTTTTGTCTTTCAAGACGTATTTGCGTTTTGATTGACTGACGAATCTATATTGACTACTCAATTTAGATTAGCTGTGAGCTGTTTAATTGATTGAACAGAGATTGATGGCTGCTACTCTCTTTTAAGAGGTTTTTACGGTTTGATTGGTTGTCGAGCGATTAACAATTACGCTAATTATCGACTGACGAATCAATAATGATTGCTCAATTGAGCTGTAAGCGGGTTAAATGATTGAAGAGTGATTGATGGCTGTTTTTCCTCATTCAAGAGCTTCTTGCGGTTCGATTGGTTGACAATTACATCAATTGTCGACTGACCAATCAATATTGATTGCTCAATTGAGATGTGAGCGGGTTAAATGATTGAACTGTGATTGATGGCAGCTTCTCTCGTTCAAGACGTTTTTGCGGTTCGATTGGTTACATCAATTGTCGACTGACCAATCAATATTGATTGCTCAATTGAGATTAACTGTGAACAGGTTTAATGATTGAGCAGTGATTGATGACAGCTGCTCTACTTCAAGACGTTTTTGCGGTTCGATTAGTTGACAATTGCATTAATTGTCGACCAACGAATCAATATCGATTGCTCAATTGAGCTGCGAGCAGTTTGCATGATTGAACAGTGATTGATGGCTGCTTCTCTCTCTCTCTTGTTGTCGCCACAGGAGAAGGCGCTGCTGCGTTCGTCGCCCTACTTCCGCACCATCGAGGAGCGCAAGAAGCTGGTCATGATTGTGGCCGGGCTGACCTGCTTCGCACGAATACCGCCGGTGAGTAGCACGCGATCAATCAATCAATCGTTAACTGTACCCACGACGAATGTGCTCGCAGAAAGTGCGGGCTCGCTTGGTGCCAGTGATGAAATTTATGGGACTTGGCGCCGGTCGCGTGCTGATCAAAGAGAACGACTTCCCCGTCTACGTGTACTTTGTGATTTCCGGCGAGATCGAGATGAAGAAAACGGTCTACGAGAAGGTGAGTGGCGAACTTATAAGACACTGTACCACTCCACTGCTGATTTTGTGCTGCAGGCGACCAAGAAAACGTCGATGGTCTCCGAGGCAATCGTGGGACCTGGCGACTGGATTGGCGAGGTGGAGCTGCTCGAGAACAGCTCCAGGATGAACACCTACGAGACCATATGTAAGTACTATTGTGACTGGTTGCAGACGATAAGAGATTCTTGCCACAGCGTCTTGTGAGCTGTTGTGCATCACCGAGATCGACTTCAAGAATATCCTCGGTCCCTTCATGCGCAAACAGTGGTCGGACAAGAAGAACGCCATCAAGTCGCTGAGCTACTTTGACTTCTTCACCGAAGAACAGGTTGTCACTCAACACGAAGACACACTTTAAAGCAAGTGTAATCAGTTATTTCATTGCCTTGCAGCTGGTGCGCGCCTGCAGCTATGGGCTGCTAATGCAGTTCGATCCGTTGCAGTTCATTTACTCGGACAATCGGGGCGCTGTCAGCTACGTGCACTTCATACTGAGCGGCGAGTGCATCATACTGCAGTGCCTCAAAATGCGCGTGACACGCAACATTGGCAACATCGCCTACGATCTGATCTCGGTGAACGATGCGGATGACTTCGACCTGGAGGAGGGCAGAAAGCGCCGTGACTCCGACACGGGAGCCATGCTGTCCGACACTGACTTCAATCTGGACGACATTCTCGCCTCCACGGACTCCGACGACGAGGAGACGTTGCAGCAGAAGAAGGCAGTAAGTTACATGCACACACACACACACACACACACACACACACAAATAGAGATGGAAAGTGAGCGTGTTTTGGTTGTGGTAGAAACGCAAAATGGGACTGAAGGAGATCGAAATGGCCTGCGGCTATGGCGGCATCAGGGTGAAGAGGCAACAGGTCAAGCTGCCGCGCAAAACGATTTACAAGCGGCGCACCACCTACGTGAAACGACGCACGACGAGCTTCGCGAAGACGACGTCGACGGGCGGCAGTTCCATGTACGACGACATGTTTCCCGACTTCGATGAGGACGAATACGATTACGAGGCCGAGCACTACTTCGAGGCCGAAGAGGTCTCCGTGGAGACGGACTCTTCGGTGCACTCGGTCTCCTCGTCGCACCACAGCACGATGCGCTCCTTCCGTCAGTCGATCAGGAACTCGATGCGCATCGAGACCGACGATTCCGTGGTGGCCGACTCCGAGTCCTCGGAATCATCCCATGAAACGGGCCAAACGCCCGCCTCCGAGGCAATCGTAAGTTGTACTAAACCGAGCTAAACAAAGCGACGCTGATTGAGAGATCGGCTTTCATTTCAGCCCGAGACCGAAACGCATTTCGTTGACGTTGGCTCGCTGACGTACGGCGGCATCTTTGGGCTGGGCGAGACGATCATTCATCGCGTGATCATGGCGCGCACGGTGGTGCAGTGTTTGCTACTGCCGCGCTTCTGGCTGATGGAGGAGGACCAGAATCCGGGGCACGTGTGGAAGCGACGCAAGTTCTATCTGGACGGCAGTGTGCCGTCGCGCGAGGAGCTCTTCGGCAACTTCCTGAAGACGCGACGCTGGGAGAAGTTCAAGCACGACTACGTGCAGAGCACCCTCAATCCGAACAGCGTGAATAGCACGCAGCCCGAGGACATACCCATCATCTGTCGCATCGTGGAGACCAGGGACGACATCTAGTTGGCGACAGTGTGCGGATCTCTCAAATTCAATGTGTACAAAAAAAAAAAACGAAACACGAAACACGCAATACAAAGAGCAAAGCAAGCATTTAAGCATTTCACTGCGGGTGGGAAAGGAACTGTCGTTTCTTTTTAGGATTTAGTTGGAAGCTGTACTGCATCACTAACAAATGTTGCCAGCAAATAGACTAGCATTAAACATTACTGTATTATCTAGATGATAAGTCCTTTAAGAATCTAGATGTTCTGTTCCAAGTTAAGGAATAAGCCCTTTAAGTAAACGCAACTTCAGCTGAAGCATCAGCAATCAAATTAGCCCTGAATTGGTATGGAAAGTGAAGAGTAAGAATAAGAATAAGAATGTAAGTGCAGAATATTGATTTGCAGTGCCAGAAGGGCTGTCGCATTGTGGCTAGGGAAGCAGCACTCGGAAGGGCTGCACAAAGAGGAGCAACGATAATTGCCAGCCAGCCATTTGCTGGCGATAATTACGAGCTTTTAGCGAGCGTCGGCGAGTTGAGTGCTGGGCAATTACATAAGAATATGAATGCAATAACAATGGCACAATCACAATGATTGAGCAATCTGAATAGCTTATTGAATTTGCATTATTTTCGCATCGCTAAAAAGGGAAAATAAGCAGAATAGCTGGCCCGGTTCCCAGCTTATTAGGCACGGCCTTTGCCGACACTTGAGCCAATACATGCACACTACAACAGTATATATATATATATATATATGTGTGTGTGTTATGCGCTGGCTGCCGACGTCATTCAGCGGCAGTTGGCAGTTTGCTGCGATTGCAGCAGACAAGTGCCTCGACACGCTGTGCACCTAAATGTCATCCTTAAATATAGGTTAACCGTGAGCACAAAAGAGCACGCACCACATGCGAAACTAGCACAAAGCAGAGAGCGGCTTCGCCTCTCCCTCTCCTCTCCTCTCCCGCTCCCACTCACTCTCACTCTCACGTACAGCAACGAGGCGAAGTGCAATCGTAACTGGAGCAGCAGAGACGAGCTTTCGCAGCAGCAGCGACAGCAGCAGCGACAGCGGCAGCGGCAGCGACAGCGCCGCGACAGCGAAGAGCTGAGCGACTTTTGCTTTATGCTCGAAGAGCTTTTGTTGTTGCTGTCGCGTGCTGCGTGTGCGCGATGACATTTTAACGACTTCAAGAGCTCACACACGGACTCGTCTGTGTGTGTGTGTGTGTGTGTGTGTACATAGTGCACTTGCTTTATGCTTGGGCAAATATGTGTAAAGTGCAAGCGTCAAAGCGTTCAAATGTACATAAATATGCACTGTACATACAAGTGTAAATATGTGCTATATACGAGTATACGTGTTGTGTGCGTGTGTATGCAAATCTGCGCTCTAGACGCGCTGCGAGTGAAGGCCGCTGATTTGAAAGCTCAGCTGGGAAAGCGAATAACAAAACAGCGCGACCCATGGGAAACTCGGCAGTGCGAGTTCTAAATATCAATTTGCCATAATACCCCCAACAACCATAACCATATCAATGTCTTGCTGTCTATTTCTGCTCCCACAGATAAAAGTTACACATGCCGTTTGCCCCACAGCCATTAAGGCGCGTTATAAATAGCCCACTGACAAAATCAAGTATACGCAGCGTTTTGCCAGCGTTCAAAATCCAGCAAATATACCATTCACATATACGCTGAGTTGGCTTCAAGCTGTTAACAATCAAAATTGCAAAGGGCAACACATCAAGTATACGCACAGTTTCACAACTCAAAATCAAGTTATCTGATCCTATCCTGCAACTAGCGAAATCAAATATACGCTAATATAAGGTTGTCCGCCTTCCGTCTATTTCTCTTTTGAATTTTCTACTATCTTCCTTGAAATCAAACAATATCAAGTATACGCGTAGTTATTAACAATACAAATCAAGCACATCTCAATATTTTCTTTCCATATATCAAGTATACGACTCGTTTTCAAAACAGCGATTGGCTATGTTTTATTATTATTGAATTTATTAGGCGAATTTGTCAACGAACTTTTAATTGCTGGGAGTAAAAAACCATTGTAAAGTAAAAGTAAAACTAAGTAAACTTATTGATTAGCTAAGCTAACTAAGAGATGTACTTGCTACATGTGGCATGTTCTTTAAAGGGATGACTCTAATTACGCACTGTGTAAATTACAGCCATCAAAAACATTTCATTTCGCAAGGAGCCAACAAAGTAAACCCTTTAACGTTTTGTGAGAAATAAACATGCTATTCAATGCAAGCTGTAAGCATATATTATTCAGCAGCACTTTAGCTCCTCGTCAAAGTACGAGTATTTGCTGAATGTACAAAACTTGAAATTGAACTTCAGGATGGTGGAATATTTAATATTTGATGGTGCGCAACTTTAAAGTGCCAGCAGTGTGTATCCATATTAAATAGATTAGTTAATCAGTCAGCAGGCAAGCAATCAATGCCAAGAGCCAAAATTCTGAGCCAAAAGCCACCCCAATGGCGCTGCTGTGAAGCATCGCGAACCCTTGGCAATCCGACGTGAGATCTATTATTGTGTGGGACAGCGCGGAAGGAGCAGTAAGCGCATTGATAAAACCAACTTTGACCTTCATTTGGCAACGGACACGGCAATAGCAACCCCTTCCGGGCATTGTGAAAGGGTCGAGAGACCCGAGGAAGACACGGAATGGATGCAGCGAGTTATTTTTGGTTGTTGGGTCGTCGTCAAGCACGCAACGGCACACAGCAGCAGCCGTGGCTCGCTTGACAGGTTGTGGAAAACAAGGTTTCTCCATTTGCGAGCGGTCTTTATTTATTTATAAGCCTTCTCACAAGGGGATGCACAATGCATGTGTGTGAGTGTGAACTTGAAAAAGCTCGGCTCAATTTTCACTTTTATGCATGTAGCAACGTGTGCACACATGTAAGACGACGAACAGCGAGAGAGAGAGAGAGCGAGAGTTGCCAGATGCGCGTAATTAAAGAAGAAGCCAAGCCCCGCGGGCGTCTCAGCTGCGCTCGCTGGAGGACGCTGAAGGTTGCTTCCATTATTGTTTATTTATATTTGAATATGTACACACTGTGTATGCGTGTGTACACACTGAACACATGTGCATGTGCACGCGCGCGTCTGCGTGTGTATATATGTGTGTGTGTGTGTGTGTGTGTGTGCTTCGTAGTTGGGTCAAAGTGTCGCCGTCGTTGACGCCGCCGTCATACCTTTTAAATCAACCTTTAAAACTGTTGGCCCAGATTTTATTGATTTTCGCAAAGAGCAAATGACGACAGAAGCTAAGAGCGCACGCTGGACTGCGAAGAGAGAGCGCAGCAGAGAGCGAGCGAGCGAGCTTGCGAGTCGTAGCTGTTGTTGTTGTTGTTTACCTTACGCAGCGTGCTCGGCTCGACTGGAACGTGGCTCATTATGGGCGCGCTAATGATCATTGCGCCATCCTCATGATTACCGTGTGCAACAAATTGTCAAAAAGCTGCTGGCCTGCGGCTAAGCGAAAACGACAACGACAACGACAACGACAACGCTGTTTTTTCGTTGTCGGCCAAGAATACTTCTGGCCAAAGTTATTTATAGCCACTGCCTGTGAAACGCTGTGGCAGCGAAGCGAGCCCCTCGGTGATGATTATGACATCGTTCTGGGCGATTTGATAATACGCGACAGGTTAACGCTGCTCAAGAAATCAATGCGCGGAGCTTTAAGCGTGCCCAGCGTCCGCTTGAGGCAGCCACGACTTTAAATAGATGCTGCATGTATCCAGGCAAATTATGGATTCAACTTCTCTCGCACACATTACAGACATCATCAATAATGGATAGAGAGCATTTAACATTAGTGAAACACAAGTTGAGCAAAGTCAAAGTTGTCACTACTGATGTCTTTAACCTACATAGATATGGCTGGCAATCTTGAGTCATCTTTGCATTATCTTGCTTTCTTGCCCGTGCAAAGCAATCTACTAATTATTATTACTCATTCAAGTTCGAGTGTCTGTTGAGATATTTGCAATTAAAAACAGCAAAGTCACCGCTTCAAAAGTACTTCAATGATACTTTCTAAGTTCTTTGCACTTTGCATTGAACGAATAATGTATCTATGGCTATTGAAAGCTGGTGAAATCATTGCCAAGGTGCGCGAGAAGCAAATACACGGCAATAATTATACAATCATTAAGCAAAAGTTCAATGCAAAGCACTTGAAGTATTAAGTTTGAAGGAACAGTGAGACAATTCGTTTTTGTAATTCTTTAGGGTTGAATTCCCTGAAACACCGTACATAATGAATGCTATTTCCTGCTGATTGGGTAAATTTGCGAGACTTGTAAATGGTTTCTCAATGCTATTTATGGCATAATGAGCTCTTGGTTTATGGAGTGCTATCGGGGTAGAAGAAGAGCCGTATCACAGTCGCAATTGCGTGATATTATAAAAGTGTCGTGCAGTCAATTAACCGTGTTATATGTGGTTTGAGGTTTCTTTCTGCAGTTGTTGTCGATGTTGCTTTGTCTGGTTTCTTCAATTAGGTGACTTTAATTTAATTAACTTAAGCTGACGATTATGAATCCGCTGTGATAATGGCCAGGTAACGGTAAGCGGCAGGAAGGGCAAGTGTCTCTCTCCCTCTCGCTCTCTCTCTCTGTGTGTGTGTGTGTGTGTGTAACAACTGATATGCGATTGTCTCTCAATGGCCTTCAATGTGCTTGTTTGTAGATAATTAGAGCGTACACACACACACACACTCACATACGCAGTGGTATTCATGTGTGTGGGAAAACCTTTTGAGCTTGTTGTTTGTGCCAATTTGTGCTCGGGGTTTTTTCCTTATAAATAATGTATGCAAATGCTTGGCAGTTTTGTTATTTACACGTTAGCCAGCAACAAACAAACAAACTAAATACAGTTCACATGCCACTGTTAGAAAACTGTTCTATAATTATTACAGTGTGCTGTTAATGCTCTTCTTGCTATCTGTTCTTGTTGTTGTTGTTACATCACACATGCATGCAAGTGCATTCGCATGCATGTGTGTGTGTGTGTGTGTGTGTGTGTGCGCCTGGAAGTCAAATTCCTTTTGCGACTGCAGCGGGGGTGGAAGTGAGATGGCACTTGTCAGCAGCTCTCATAATCGAACAAGCGCTGCCCGATTACATAAAATACGATACAAAACTGCCATGTCTGTGTATTCTATTGTATCGTATTGTTTTTGTGTACGTATGTGCGTGTGTGTGTGTGGGTTTGCAGCTGATGTTCGCTGTGTTTCGCTTGCGACGCCCACAAATTAGTTTTTGCTCCTGTTGTTGTTGTTATTGTTGCAGCTGCATTATGTGTGTATTTTTCACTTACAAAAATGAGCAAAGCAATGCACATTCATTGCATAATTCCTTTTAGGTTATTTGCTGTTTAGCACATCTTTTAAAACTTAACGACACACATCCACACACACACACACACACACAAGCACACACTGAGACAAACAAATACGCACGCAGATAATGCTAATACGAACACGATATGCAGACGGACACCTTCGCACACAGTGTGTACACATGTACTTAAATATTACAAGATCGCAAAGACACTAAATTATATTCGACTCGAATAAGTGTGTTATGTTTTCTATTTTCTTATTTTTTCCACTGACTAGCCTCGCTCTCGCTCCCGCTAACAAAAGAGCAAGTGTCGTCCGCCACATACGAAACGCAAAACGGAACAAAAGAGAGTGCAAGAGCGAGCGCAAGCACGAGCTTACACTCTCACGCTCACGTAGCGAAAAACGGCTGTCGGGTATTTACGTTTTTGCAGCTTCGAGCTTTGAGTGGGTAGTTGGGGGGGTGTTGGTGGGCAAGCAAAAATTTGTGTGCTCAAGACAATTTGGCAAAACAACACAAAACAGCTGACAGCGTATGCATGTGTGCGTAACTATGCAGCTGTCTAGCGCGCGCTCTCTCTATCTCTCTCTCTCTGCGTGTGTGTTTGTTGTGCTCTCTTGTCGCCAAAGAGGACATTTTGTACAAGTTTTGTTGTTGTTCTATATTTTTTTGCAGCACTTGTCCACAATTTGTCACAATTAAAAAATGTTTTGCTCGCACTTCATTTGTTATCATTGGAACATGTTTTGCTTGTTGTTTATTGACAAATAACAAAACACGCACACACACATACATCGATAAAACAGCTGATGTAAAGCACGCAGACTACCAAAACCATTTCGACCTATAGGCTGCACACACACATGTCAGTGTGAAAAATAAAGCACATGATTTTTTTTATCTGTGGACACGAAAATTGAAACGGCAAATACACGTAATGTGGCAAATATGTATGTGTGTGTGTGTGTGTAAGTACGATATTTAACATGTGTACATACACGTTTAGCGACAGCACTCAACTCGCCCACGAACACGATAAATGCCAAATGACGCTAATACATGTCAGCGTGTGTGTGTGCACGACATTTGCTGAGCTGCCAACTCAATCGAATTCGAATTCAATACATAATATGTATGCAGAACATATGTAAGTATGTATATGTGTGTATATGTATATATCTATTTACGAAACAACTCGTCGTCGTCAGTCGCCTGCCCATCATCAGCTGAGTGCGCGACTATGACGACAAATTGCTGCGAGCAACGAGTGTGAGTGCGAGAGGACGCACTTGTTCTTCTATTGCCCATGTACATTATGTACGCTTTGTATGTGCTTGTGTGTGTATGTATACAATGTCTGTGGACGTCAAAAATGCTGCTGCGCTGCTGCGCACGGGTAAAGAAAGCAGAAAAAATAAATTTGATGGAACATGTCCACGGACACCAAAGTGTGAGGCGACGGCGACGGCGACGGTCGTGGGGAGGGGTTGAGGAGTTACTGGTCGTGTCGTTTTGTCTGTCGACTAACAGCTGGGCGACGACACGAACGAACCACGAACACGAGCTCCACTGCCCTACTGAGCGATAACGAAAACGAAATGGAGTCGCTGCTGCGCTGCCTCTGCTGCTGCGACAGGGACATTCGGCTCGCAAGATATCGCGAATGCGTTTTGTTATTGTAGTTGTAGTTGTACTAGTTTTCTAGTTATCATACAGTGTGTACATACTAAATAAAGCACATATAATTATCTACATACGTGTGCCAATGTGTACATCTGTATGTATGTATGCATTTTGTAATGCACATTACGTTACGTTAAGCGACGGCCAACAAGAATAAAAAAATGGGAAGAAAAATTATGCATAGAACTCTTATTTGGTTGATTTAGGTATTAAATTTGCATGTACCAAGCGAAATATTTTGTTGATTGACGTGGTAGTCGTTGTTGTTGTTGTTGCTGTTGCAGTTGTTGTTGTTGTTTGTACGATGGGCGAGAGTTGGCGAGTTGTGTAATACGTTTTTAGTTTGATTACAATTACGTTTGTTTTTTTTTTTACTAGTTTTCCTTTTTACTATTGTTCCTATGTCTATTTGTTTATTTGTATTTTTTGTTGTTGCAGTTGTTTTTTTGTGTTTGGTTTTTGCTGTATTTTTTTTTTTTTTTTGCTTTGCGTTGCTTGTGAAAACGTTACTTAATTGCAGCGCGCGCTACGAACGCCGTGTAAAACGTCCGTAGGTCTTGAAATCGTTGTAGTAACTGAAATGAAACTGAATTTGACGCGCGAACGCGAAACTCAGTCAGCCAACAAGCAGCAACAAAACAAATACGCGCTTATACACCCACACACACACACACATACGCATCGTGTAGCGCACATACTGGCATTATTGCATTCGACACGATGTGCACACGAAGTTCACTTTTTCGGCACGAACTTTTCACACTGTTCTAAGCTCGTTTGCTTGCGCGCTCTCTTCCTACTCTCACTCGCGCGCTCTCTACACTTGCTCGCCAGTGTGTGCTTTCTCTTCGACAGCTAAATTTGTTTTATCAAAATATGGCTGAGAAAGCTTTCATTGTGGATGGGGCATAAGCTCGCAGTCGTAGTAGTAACATAAAAAAAGCTTAGGACAACCCCAACACAACGAAGGTTTTCGCCTAATCCAAGAAGCTGGTGACTTTCGCGACCCCTCTCTCTCGCTCCCTGTCACCCTCCCTCTCTGACAGACGCGCGCGAAGCAACGAAAGTGCATACATAATATAAGTTATGTACCATACATATGTACATATGTCCTGAAAAGGGCAAACAGACATATAATATGTATGTGTGTATCTACATATATAGATTTATGTATTTAAATATTCTTGTCCCCGTTTTTACATAATAGTCGAGAAATGTATAAGCCCGAAAATAAGAAATGGAACAATAGATTTGCGGCAAAGTTGATTTATTTATTTGTAGTCATATCGTCATATAGTAGGTACATACATAGATGTATATATATACATATATATGCTATATATATGTATATTTAGGGATTTACATGCATACAAAAATATTTATATGAATTGTTGGCTTCCAAGGAAATATCTAATATGGTACAATAATTTAAACGTTTCTAATCTAGTGACAAAAAAAAAACACATAATTATATAGGTGTATATATCACAAATATGTATATAATATATTTTTTATTTGTTTTAGCGAAATGAAGAAGTTTAAAGGGATCGATCTTCAACTAAGATCTGGAGCTGTCAAACTATAAATCGTATAGCAAAATTGTCTATCTACCATTCCTATGATATATGTAGTGTGTAAGTAATTATAGTTTCTGTATAGGGAAGTTAGCTTCTGCTATCAGCTTAACAGCTCGTCGTCGTACCCATTGACAAAACAAAATGAAGATTCCGCTTCTACTGACAAAAACTCGCACCAAGTGTTATGTGGTAGTTAGCATATACATGTCTATATATTTCTATATCGATATCCGAAACCAAATTGGCAACATATGCACTTGGACATTGGATTTGTCTCTTAGGTTAAGCTCTAAACACAAACGAAAAAAAAATGTGGTGGATATTATTTAAGGGGATTTCTACTTTAAAGGAGCTTTTTTATGCTTCGTGAGGACCGAGGACGGGCGTTCTCTATCGTTCGTTCTATTTATATGTTTATATATATATATATATATATGTATGTGTAGTTAAGGTACTTAAACAAAATAGTGTTTTCATTATGTAGCATAAAATACAGACACTGACATACATCTCGCTTTCGTATGTATACAGTTAGTTAAGCACGTACGTTTACCGTCGTAATGTGCTCTCGTCAAGCAATTACAAATAGCACAACAAGGACAATTGAAGTTAAGAGCCAACAACAACACACACTGAAATAACCAAGTAATATACATATATATGGTATTATGTTTGTTGGATTCCCTTTTCTATGGGTGATTATGCGTCTAGTTCCTAGTCAAAAAACTGCAAACCTGCCTGCTCCTAGCTACTCGTTACTTTTACTACTCCTGCTCAGCGACGATCTTCGCCAGAGCGACGCTGCTCGCGATTGCTGCTGCGTTCAATGAACCAATTGTTGTTGCGCTTCTGATCCTGGTGCTGGCGAGCGTTCTCTCGATGCTGCATCATTCGTTCGTGCCACTCGCCGCTGTCGTCATCGTGCTGCTTGCGATGCTGCTGCTGCTTCTTGCCGTAGCGCTCCTTGGACTTGTCAGCGTATTTCTTGTGATGACGCTCCTTTGAGTCGTGCTCGTTGCTCTTGTAGCGAGTGTGCTCCTTGGAGTGCTCGTTGCTTTTGTCGCGCTGCTTGTGCTCCTTGGAGTTCTCGTTCTCGTCCGAATCATGTTCGTTGCTCTTGTAGCGAGTGTGCTCGTTGCTTTTGTCGCGCTGCTTGCGCTCCTTGGAGTTCTCGTTCCCGTTCTCGTCCGAATCATGCTCGTTGCTGTTGGAGCGAGCGGCGCGACGCTTCGCCTCGTACTCGTTGCTCTTGAAGCGTGCCTGCTGCTCGTTAGACCACTTTTTGCCTTGGTAGCGCTCCTTGCCGCGATTGGCATTGTACGTGTTCGCGTTTTCGTCATGTGCATGGAAAGCTGTTGACGGCGTCTCGCTGGCCTCGTCGTCGCCAGCGCCAGCGAGTGTGCCTAGCTGTTCGGTGAGCTTTTCGAAGTTGTGAAAAGCCTGCGATTGCTGCAGCACATCGTTGACCACATTACCGATCTCGTCGGCGAGAGACTCGGCATGCGGTTTGCTCTCCACGCACATTCCAGCGATTTCCACGAACTTGCCATCGGCACACTTGTACGGCCGCTTCAAATCCTGTTTCGTTATGTCAACGGGATCCCCAGAATTGCCATTGCCCGGCCACGCTTTGAACGTCTTCAGCTTGCGACCCTGAAATGTGGATGAGGACGACGCAGGCGGCTGTGCGTGTGGCTGGCCGCTGAGATAGTTGAGCTGCTTGGACATGATGTCGATTTCGGCGCGCATCAGATTATTCTGCAGTTCCAGGTCGACCAAACGTTGCTCCAGCTGCGCCAACTGCTTGTCATCGCCCAACATCTGCCACTCCGGATTACGCAGACGTCCCACGAACGCCAACATGGCCAGAGTGCAGCACACATAGAAGACGGCTGTTAAGCCGCTCTGGACTACAGCTGGCAGGCGATAACCCATCACGCTGTTGGACTGTGGCGGCGTGTTGAGCTCTGCGACTGTCGCTGGCTGCTTTGGCTGGTCGCCATCGGTGGCATCCTGTGCGTCTTGCAATTGCTGGCGTCGCATGCGCAATTGCTGGGAGTGGGCGGCGTGATGATTGGGTGTGGGCGGCAGATCGTTGCCCAGCTCGAAGCTGGTGTTCAAATCGTTGAGCAGCGCACGGAGCGTGGGACTCGGCGTGAGGCGGCCCGTGCTCTCGCAGTCGCTGATGATGGAGATGCCATCGGAGAAGTCCTCTGCCTGGGCATCGGTCTCTGCTACAGGTGGGCAGCTGTCAAAGGAAGGCAGACATTAGAGCGGATTTCAAAGTATTTCATGTTTAAATTGCTTACAGTCATCAATTGATTCTATTTTCGCTTTTTAAAAATCAATCTATAATTTAATATTTACGTACGAAAAAAACTTCAATTTCATGATATTATATTACAACTTGTATCTAAGATATGAAATTTAATTTAATATAAATTATCGAATTTATGCGATGGTCTAATTGCCAATTAATATATGCTTTTTAATTTAATGCAAGTTTTTGCGAACATTGTAAGCACACTATCTAGATAGCTTTTGTAGTTTTTCAAATCAAAACGATTTTAACGGATTTAAACACGAGTTATCGGAAACTATCGATAAGCAAAGAGTCTAGTTGCATCTCCAGCGTAAAAGAAAGACATTTTCTGCCTGCTGCTTTGCTTACCGTTCGTTTGCTGGCTCGCCGCTGGACTCATCCGGCTCCTCCCCCTTGCACGCCTCCACAACACCAGCTGTTGTTGTGCTGTCGAGTACCTCAATGTGATCGGCTGGCAAAATGGTCCACGACGATGAGTTCGATGTCATCAAGTCCTTGATTAATTCGCTGGAAGCTGCAGCACCGCTGTTGTCTTGGCTTTTGTTTGGGTTGTTGCTGCTGCTGCTGCTCGCCGTTGTGTCCATGATCGCTTCGTGTGTATGTGTGGGTGTGTGTGTGTGTGTCCGTCTAGTTGTGTTGTTGACCTCTTTGTCTGCAACAGGGCGAAAGAATGAGAAAATAAGCGAATTGCATTTAAAAATGTCATCTGCGAGTGACCTTCGGGTGCCTACGCGTAAATCACAATTCTCCTTCTCTCTCTCACACACACACACGCACTCTCTCCCTTTGTATCATACTGCGCTCAGCTGTGCTTCGCACACAAACACACGCACATTGCCCCGGGCCCGAACTGCAATTTGTATATTGCATTGGTGTTGGTGCTGTTTTTGTTGCTCGCTTCAGCGCCGTCTCATCACTTGTAGTTAAAATTACTTAGCTCTATTATTAATAGCAACAGCAAATCATAAATGTTATGATATGTGTATGCTTAATGACGCAAATTGAAAACAACACGGTTTGTTTTGAACCTGGCGCACACACACACACAGACACAGACACACACATGCACACTTACCTTAGTTTAAAAAGAAATGCAGCCAAAAGCTGTGCGACTGTGCATTATTATTGTTATTAATTAATTGTTGGAGATTTATCAGTTAGCCGCAGATAAGCAGAGGACCTTGAATCTTCAGACAATTGATAATAAACGCTTGACGTTTAGTCTGCAAAACAAATACAAAACACAAGCGAACGTCGCAATATGAGATTTTACCAAGCGCGACGACGACAACGCTTCCACCTTTGTGTAGCCACTGCACGTTACACAGATACGATAGCTCCACTCACACATATGGTCTTTGTTTTTGATATCGATAGACACGGACTCGATAGCACGCACACACCGCGCTTGCGGTGTGATAGTCTTTGCTTGGGTATTTTGCGCAAAAAATACTAGATATACTTTTAAGGCAAACGGCATTGCCCACAGTTGGTCACGCAGTCTGGGCGCCAAATATAACGGAAACTTGTCGCGTATCTTTTTTTTTACATTTTTTTTTCACGTGCTTTAATTGTGCATAATTAAACATACCTTACAAAGATTTCTCCATAATGCGACGCACCTCGCCGGCCTCGCTGCTGCAATCCCAATCGGACGTGTTGCGCACCAGCTGCGCGCGATTAGTTGGCTGCGGCTGGGGCTGCTGCTGCTGCTGTTGCGCGTGACTTCTGGGCGAGGGTATAACGGTGGCGTAGGGCTGGCCATTGGCGGCCAGCACATAGTTGCCGTTATAGCGGGGCGCTGCCACCGGATAGCCGCGACTCTTTGGCAGACTCAAGTGCTGCAGCCGCTGCTGCTGCTGCTGGTGCTGGGGCGTCCAATAGATTTGGCTGCCCTGCTGCGACGACCGATCCAAAATCAATGGCGTCGCGCGGCCATTTTGAAAGTGTTGCTGCTGCTGCTGCAGTTGTTGTTGTTGTTGTTGTTGTTGTTGTTGCTGGTGTTGATGCTGGGCCAAAGCCAGCTCCTCCATGCGCACATAGCCCTGCGGCGCCGCGCGCAGCAGCTGCGGCTGCATGTACAGATTGCTCTGCTGATGATAATCGATCAACTTGGCCGCCTGCAGACCATCCGCGGTCTGTATTAGCACGTATTCGGACAAGTACGGCTCCGAGTCGTTGGACAAGAGGCTGTTGCGCTTGTTCACGTGCGCGTAGATGGGCGACGAGCCCGCCACGGACACGAAGCTGGTGCGCGGCAAGCTCTGCACGCGCTGCGGCACCTGCGGACGTGCCACAGCCGCTGTGGCAGCTGGCGGCGGACGCTCCACGGAGGCGTACGAAACAGGTGAGATGTCCGCATTGTTGTTGTTGTTGTTGTTGTGGCGCTGCTCGTAGATGGGCTGCATTTTGGCAGCGGGCGGCAGCGGCGTGCGTTGCATGGACTTGCGACAGAACTCCTTCACTTTCTCGAGTATCTCGTCGCGCGTGAGGAGGCCGCCAATGCGGCGTGCATGCGCTGCATCCTTGTTCTCCTTGCGTCGCATAATAACCGGCGTGGCTTCCGTCTCGCTCTCGTAGCCCCGCCGTGCCACTGGCTGGCTCGGCTGCCTGCTGATCAGCTCGTCCATCACGCTCTGGCAACGCGGCGGCGGCTGCTGCTGCTGCAGCAGCAGCAACTGTTGTTGTGGCTGCTGATGTTGCAGCGGGGCTATGGGCGTGCCGTCGAGTATCATCACCTGACGATTGCGACCGCTGATGCCGCTGAACGTGTTGCGCTGCAGCGAGCCGCGCACAAAGTTGGGATTGATCAGCTGATGCGGCTGCAGATGCTCGTAGATGTTCTCCTGCTGCTGCTGCACTTGCTGCTGCTGCTGCTGCTGCTGCTGCTGTTGCAGCACCTTGTGGTAGAGCTGCCTGTCCGTCACCTCTTTGATGGCGCGCAGCTGCTCCCATTCTTGCTGCGGCATCTTCGACTGTTGCTGTGGCAGCGTCTTGCTGCGCAGCGGCGTCGACGTGGCCATGGGATAGCTGCTGGCCTCTGGGCGAGCTGGCTGCCGCGCTGCAGCTGCGCGGATTTGATTGCGATCCATCGACGCCGTGCGATGGAAGCGACTCGCCTGCCCCGACTCCGGCGACACGCGGCGCGGTATCATCGAGCTCTGGCGCTCGGCGCTGCGCTGCAGCGGCGGCTGCTGCTCGACCGCCTCGCGCTCCAGTCGTATGCGTCGCAGCGGCGCAGTTGCCAGCTTGCGCGGCTCCCCGTCGTCCGCGTAGAGGGTGTGCGGCATGCCACGGTGGCTGCCGTCCAGCTTGGGCGTCGTCTTGCGGCGTGGCGGAAACAAGCTGTTCGACAGTCGCTGCAGCACCGACAGCTTCTTGGTGTTGCTCTTGCGCAGCGCCGCCAGCGAGTCGGCCACCTGTTGGCGCCGCTCCTCGGCCGTGTGGTAGCCGCTGGAGCGCGTAGGCGTCGAGCGGGGCGTGGCGCTGTTGAGCTCGCGCTTGGGCATCAGCGTGAGACCCTTGCGCTCCAGGTACGCCTGGAACTCCTCCGAGCTGATCGTGTTGGTGAATGTGCCCATCGCGGGCCGCGGTTCGCCGTCGCCGTTGCTCGGCGGCGCCTTGCAGTCGTCCGAATCGGACGCGGAGGCGGTGGCGCAGGCGGAGGCGGAGGCGGAGGCGTGCGCAGTGTTGGGATTGAGCTCGTCGCTGGACTCGCTCTTCGTCAGCGGGCCGTCGATTTCGTCGAGATCGTCGTCGGAGCTGATCTGCAGCTTCTTCACGCGCTCGTCGAACTTTTTGGCATTCTTGGTGACCTCGGCGGGATTGAAGTAGTCCCCCTTGGCAGCGTCGTCGTTGGCGCTGCCCGTGCGTATCTTCAGATTGGCCAATTCCGGGTAATTTGGCTTCGAGCACTTCTTAAACGCCAATGCCTTCGGCTTCAAGTTGACAGCCTCCACTTGCGCTTGCCGCGTCCTCGCAGTCGGCGGCTGCTGCGGCGCTGTCGCTGTCTGTTTGCGGCGCGGTAGCTTGCCGGCTAGGTCGCGCAGCTCCTCGAACTTGAGGCGGGCGAGCACCGTGGGATCGTATTCGAAGTACGGATCGGGATTCTTGATGTACGTCTTCACATACTTCGACTGCTTAAGTACTTCTTCGGTGGTTATGTACTCGTCGGCTGGTAGACTCACTTTGCTTGCATTGCGTTTGTTCTTCAGCTGCTCGCGTTCCTTGTCCTTCAGCTTGTCCTCCTTGTCGCGTTCGCGCTCCCTTTCCTTTTCGCGTTCGCGTTCGCGCAACTGTTGCGTCACCGTTTTGCGTATGCTGAGCGTTGAGCGTTTGGTGGGCACGGGCGGCGGCGTCCGCTTGCCTTTGCCGGCGCCTAGATGGCCGTTGGTGTGCTTGAAGGGATTCTGCTGGTCAACGATGGGCTCGCCGGCTGTAAACTTGCGTATCTTCTCATCGTTCGGATTGAAGCTGACGCTCTTCTTGGCCTTCGTCACCTCCTTGTCAGCGTTGTTTTCCACAGGCGTTCCACTGTGCTCTTCGCTGATCTCACAATGCTTTTCGCCTTGCTTTTCGGGCGTTAGATTGGCCTTCTCCTTGGACTCGTCGAAGGCTTCGACAATCTTGAGCGTGGCGTCGTCTATATAATCGCTGATCACTTGACTTTTGGCAATCGTCGTTGCGCTGGCTTCAGTGGCTTCTTTGGCTGCTTGGCTGTCGTTGTTTAGAGTGCCAATTGTGCTTGGGTTTTGTTGCTGTTGCTGTTGCTGTTGCTCTTCGTTGCTGTCGATCGCCTCAGACATGTTTCGCTAGCGTTGCGGCTGCTGGGGGACCGGGGGGAGTAGGAGGAGAAGGAGGAGGAGGAGGAGTACAAAGGGATTTGGAGTGGAAGAAAACTGGAAATCACTTGCGTGTATCCGCCCACCATTGAGATTGCTTCGCTGCGCTGCCACACAAGGAAATCTAAATGCAGCAAACGGAAAACCAAAACGCATTTATAGCACACTTCACATTTTCAAGCGCATTTCTTTCCACATACTTATCTTTCTTGTTGTTCTTCGTTGTTATTTTCTCTCAGCGCTCGCTCGCTTTCCCCATGCAACACAGAACTGGACAATCGATCTGGAATGACAATGAAAAACATGTTCAACATTTGCATGCAATGCCGTGTTACGTCTGTTGCCAGAATTTCCCAATTCGCGCGCAAAACTCTCGTCTCGCAATTAAGGTAGCTTGTGCAGGCCTCTGGGCCATTTGACCTCGAATCTGTTAAATGCTCAGCTGGCGGGGGTTTTTCTGCTCTGTTTTCTGCAGCACACACGCTGTGCATACCCTGCAACCATCAGCGTTGAGTAGGACAGACGACAGAGCTTACCCGGGGGCACTTATAAAGCATGTAATCAGTTCCCAAGTTCAGTTTTGAAGCTGTGCTATTTGCTTAATATGCGTTGACTGCTTTGTATTCTGACTATCAACTCAAGTTCAGTTCAGACAGAAGCTATGCTATTTGCTTAATATGACTGCTTTATATTCTGACTATTTCTTTAAAGTCTGTTCCTTCAATGCAGAATTTGTGATATACAAAGCAACTAACTTGATCTCAATTGATAACAAGTTACACAAATCACAGAAGCAGTCGTAGAAATTGTAATGAAGACTGCTTCTAATATCTTTATGGAACTGCACAATAGATGTTCTCTTTAGGGGATAATCTGAGTAGATTTTTGAAGTTAGAAAACTAAATATTTAGTTAAGTGCTTTCAAATGTTGTGATTTTATATGAATTCACACAAACAGTTAGTTGTAGAAATTCTAATGAAGACTGTTTCTAATATTTGTATTGCACTGCACAATAGATGTGCTCTTTAGGGTAGAATTTCTCTGAGTAGATATTAGAAATTCTGAAAATCAAATATAGGTATAGTTAAATGCTTTCAAATGTTGTGCTTTTATATGAATTCACACAATCAGTTAGTTGTAGAAATTCTAATGAAGACTGCTTCTAATATCTTTATGAACTGCATTTACAAAATATGTTCACTTTAAGGTAGGATTTCTCTGAGTAGATTTTAGAAATTCTGAAAATCAAATATAGGTATAGTTAAATGCTTTCAAATGTTGTGCTTTTATATGAATTGTCGCATAAATCGCACAAGTAGGCGCAGAAATTGTTTGAAGACAGCTTCTAATATCAATATTGAGCTGCATTTACAATAGTTTTTTTCTTTAGGGGCTAATCTGAGTATATTTGATAATTCCAGAAAATCAAATATGCTGCTAAATTCTTTGAAATTTTGTGTTTTTATATGAATTAACACAATCAGTTGTAGAAATTCATATGAAGACTGCTTCTAATATCTTTAACTGGAAACTGCATAAACAATAACATATATATTTTCACTTTAGCAGATTTGTCTTTAGATTTGAGAATTCCAGAAAATCGAATTTGTAGTTAAATGCTTTCAAATTCTGTGCTTTTATATAAATTGTTGCACAAATCTCACAATGAGTTGTAGAAAGTCTAATAAAAACGGCAACTATTATTATTATGTATTTTTTCTTAAATTTGAGAACGTCAGAAAATCAAATTTGTAGTTAAAGGCTTTCAAATTTTGTGTTCTATATGAATTGCAGGGTATTTAGCGCGTTTGGCATTAGCTGTTGGCGTGCGAATTTGCTAAAATTGACGGATTAAAAATGCGAAAAATGAGAATTTGTGCAGTAATTGTTGTGCAGTAGGGCAATGCTTAGAAATTGATGATCGTTTGCGCCGACTGCGCGCTGGCAGAGCTCCACATTCAGTCGATATTTGTGTGTGAATGTGCTTGCAACACACACACACACACATACACACGCTGCAATGTGGGCTATTTGGGTCATTTGATAGCTAATCTTTCGTTGTACCTTTTGTGCGGTAATGAAATGCGCATATGGTTTGCAGAATATCGCTCGTATCCACAGACAATACGTGTATATATATATATAGGTATATCTGTGTCTATCAGCTAGCTGTCTGTCAATATGCGGCGACAAACAACAGCGGGCTATATGTTGCCGTATCTGTTTTGTATCTTTGGCTGTTTGCTCACCAATTTGAAATCAATATGTTTCACCCATATTTAGCAGTATTTGCTCAGACTGCGCTCAGCGTTCTTGAGGTTGTTGAGGTTGCAATCTGTGTCACTGAGCGATTGACACACGGACGGACGGACGGACGGACGGACGGACAGACG
Source organism: Drosophila rubida (assembly GCA_035046165.1). Taxonomy (NCBI): domain Eukaryota; kingdom Metazoa; phylum Arthropoda; class Insecta; order Diptera; family Drosophilidae; genus Drosophila; species Drosophila rubida. The sequence continues at coordinate 8,977,709 of JAWNOF010000023.1, read as the reverse complement.
GACAGATCGCCCCCTTTGGAGGGGGCTCTGCTGTTGCTATCGTTGATAATAGAGTGTGTGCAGTCGTTAACCGGTTAGCAGCATTTCTAAATGCCTTTTTTTTTGCTTTTTGCATCCAATTTGCATGCACAAATGCCTCGCATCTGACCGAGTTTGCTGCCGCAAACCGACAAGCTGGCAGCCCAACAAACTAACACCATAAGTGCAAGTATCTGGTGCACCTTGATACGACTTGCTGCGCATTTAGTGTGTGCCTCGTGAAATCAGCAGTCGATTGCGAATTGCACACATCCAACATTTGGTAATCTCATGCAAATCCATGCTCACAGTGCACTCTCGCTACAACGAACAAAGGCTACTATTTACTTCTTCTAGTTCACATCAAGGGCAGCAATTGAGAGCGCAATATCTGCTTGAGTGTTGCAGTGAATTCTATCGAATGCAATGCGCAAGTTTCTGATGATTTATCAGGTGATTATGCACACTTTATTGCTTTGCAATGGGAGCGTGAATCTTTCCTAAATTTCAATTTGGCAATTGCGCACAAAGTAAACGAACCATTAGCCATCGACTTTATTCCTGCAGAGCCGTCGAGCAGCCCCAAAAAATAGACAGGTGTTTCGAATGTCTGCTAAATGCAACGTCTAACTAACGAAAGTCGAATGAAATCGCATAAACAGATACCACAATATATAGCGAACGTGTCTGCCACCCTCGAGTTAATTTTTTCGCTTTATTCCTGGCAATGGTTCGACTATTAGCAGGGGGTCATAAAATATATATGTGCCACCCTAACCCTAGCCCGAAACCAGCAGAAATGCAATCCACCCCCGAACTTTCACTGGCGCAACATCCCCTGAAATACGCTGGTGCCGTGTTGTGGTACTAACTATAAATATAAAAATAACCTCACAAGCGTAGCAAAACAATTTGTGGATTAGAAATGCAATTGGGGAATGTTCTCTCAAATGTCGGAAATTTGCTCTTGCTGTTTGCTGTTTGCACTTCTATATCCATAAAATCTGTAACGACGCCCACACCGAGCAGAGTTGCAACCGTTGAGGGAGTAATTCCAGACTGCCAAAAAAAAAGAGAGAAGAACTGCTCAAATAAATAGCATATTGATCCGATACAACAATATGTGTGCGAGCGGCTGGCAAAAATGGTATTGCTTGAAAAATGTTTCCTTAAATTTGGTATGCATTGATTTTGATTTGCAGCCACTTCTTTTGAACTCTCGAAAAGAAAGCGCTGAGTTCTACAGATTTCCATGGAAAAGCATTATTCTGGAGGGTTCAAAGTGAACTGCCAGAAACACAATCAATTTCTGCGCTACACACTACAGTTTGTAGAAGACTTTGCTTTTATGTGCCAGTTGATTTTCCTCCAAAATAAAGGGGTAACGTTGTCAAAGTGTGCGCACAGAATATGCGCAATATTTTAAGCTAATCTCGGGAATTTCATTAAAAAATATAAAGAAGTAGTGCTGCTTGTGGTCTAAGAAAAGTTTAGGCTTTAGACTTTGCTTTCATGTTCCAGTTGATTTTCCTAACAAAAAAAACGGGGTAAAGTTGTCAAAGTGTGCTCCTTGAATAAGAGCAATATTTGAAGCTAATCTCTTGAACTTCATTAAAAAAATTAAAGAAGTAATACTGCTTTAAAATTGTGGTCAAAGAAAAGATTGAAATTTAGACTTTGCTTTTTTGTTGATTTTCCTAACAAAAAAAACGGGGTAAAGTTGTCAAAGTGTGCTCCTTGAATAAGGGCAATATTTGAAGTTAATCTATTGAAATTGCATTAAAAAAATTAAAGAAGTAATACTGCTTTAAAATTGTGGTCAAAGAAGAGATTGAAATTTAGACTTTGCTTTTTTGTTGATTTTCCTAACAAAAAAAACGGGGTAAAGTTGTCAAAGTGTGCTCCTTGAATAAGAGCAATATTTGAAGCTAATCTCTTGAACTTCATTAAAAAAATTAAAGAAGTAATACTGCTTTAAAATTGTGGTCAAAGAAAAGATTGAAATTTAGACTTTGCTTTTTTGTTGATTTTCCTAACAAAAAAAACGGGGTAAAGTTGTCAAAGTGTGCTCCTTGAATAAGGGCAATATTTGAAGTTAATCTATTGAAATTGCATTAGAAAAATTAAAGAAGTAATACTGCTTTAAAATTGTGGTCAAAGAAGAGATTGAAATTTAGACTTTGCTTTTTTGTTGATTTTCCTAACAAAAAAATCGGGGTAAAGTTGTCAAAGTGTGCTCCTTGAATAAGAGCAATATTTGAAGCTAATCTCTTGAACTTCATTAAAAAAATTAAAAAAGTAATACTGCTTTAAAATTGTGGTGAAAGAAAAGATTGAAATTTAGACTTTGCTTTTAACATATGTTCCAGTTGATTTTCCTTCTTAAAAAAGAGGGGTAAAGTGGTCGAAGTGTGCTCCTTGAATTCGGGACAATATTTGAGGCTAATCTCTGGAATTTCATTAAAAAAATTAAGAAGTAAGATTGTGGTCAATGAAAAGTTTATGCTTTAGACTTTGCTTCTATGTTCCAGTTGGTTTTACTTCTTAGAAAAAAAAATGCTTCCTGAATTAGGGACAATATTTGAGGCTAATCTGTTGATTTATAAAAGTAATGCTGCTTTAAGGCGCTTTGTTGTGGCATTTTGTTCTGTTTGCACAATTCGACTACTTCCTCTGGGTTTTGAAATGCCTAATGATATCATTTCCTACACAGCAACAGAACTGCGTAATTCCCAAAATATTCCACAAACAAAGGAAAAATGATTCGAATCAAATGGCGGCAGTGGCACACAGCATTTGGATGGGGCTGATTGGGTCTTTTGCAATAATTATGAGAATATACCATAAATCTGGCAGTTGTAACTGCATTTTCGTGGCGTATGGAAATGAATTCATGTGAAGGAGATTATCTTATAGTTTTGTGCGCAGAAGACGGCGCCAGAGAGGCCAATGGCATTGCTCGGACAACGGCGAAGATTTATGCGACATCTTTGCAGATAAGCTGCTGCAGTGTGTGTGAGTGTGTGTGTGTGTGTGTGTGTGTGTGTGTGTCTTTGGGTAGTTGTAATGCAGTCACGTTTGAGGACAATGGCCCCACTGGGAGAAGGAGACGACGATGCGGAAGATAAGTTTTGGCCAGACGAAACTTATATCGATTGGTATGCAGATATATGGTAGTCGTATGTTAGCTTGTTCTAGCGCTAATTGCTTGGCCTGTGTGTGTTTACGCTGTTGGCCTTAAACAGCCGAAAAGCAGCTGGAGTTTCTGTCTAGTTGTGCAATCATTCAAATGTGAAGTAGCTTCTCAGCTTTATCACACTCCTCCGCCCGCTGCTCGGGCCTTGTAATGCACGCTCCACGAAATGTAAACAACGATGGGGGGGGGGGGGATGTGTAAAAACAACAAAACACGCGCCAAAACAGCCCAACTGATGACTGACATTGACGATAAATGAACAATCGACCTCAATAAAGGCAAACACATGCCCCAAGACGTATAAAAAACGCACGCATGCTCCACACACACACACACACACAGAGACAGTAGTGTGCGAGTGTATGTGGCACACATGGATGCAAAAAGCAAAACAATAAAACTTCGCGTGGGATATTAAAGCCCAAAGCTAGGCATAATGCCACAGCCATTTGTAGATCCCGATCAATAATTAAATACGTCACGTATGTGTGTGTGTGTGTGTGTGTGCAAATCCCGTTTTGGTCAAGCGGCGCTGCAGTTGCCTGCGCCGCTGTAGTCGCACGCCCAGATACCCTGTAGTCCGCCTGCACGCCGCGTCGAGAGCCGTATCATGCTCTCTGGCCATTTTTGGGAGTGCAAATGACAGCTTAAGCCAAGTGCTTGAAGCATCTGCTGAGTTCGCAATACCCTGCAGTTGCAGTCGAGGGGTAGTCACAGTCACAACAAGTGCTGCACAGAGTAAATGAGTAAAACTAGAAACTTTCTGTCGACTTCTTTGGCTATACTTATTTCTCGGAAACAATTTGAAATAGCGAAGAAGACGCTGCACTTTGAGATACTCTTGGCCACAAATAGCTCACAATTCTGCAGACTTCGTGTTAATGTTTTGCTGGATATTGAATGTATGTGTTTAGTCTATCGCCTTGCTGCTCGCTTGCAGGGTATAATTAGTTGTGTGTCTACAATCTAATGGCGCGATCGCAAGTCTTTTTTGTTTTCAACTTACGAGTATTTTTTGCTTTTCGAAAAATTTGTTGAAGTGAACTTCAAGTCGAGCGTCGCAGCGCAGCGCAGCGCAGCGCATCGCACAAAACTGGTTTCGAACTCTGCGAGACAGGGGGGGGGGGAGAGAGAACGTGTTGATCCCATAAAGTTTGCCGGGCAATTGACGTTAGACGGGCTAAAGGCAAAGCGAGGCCAGCAAGCGAAGTCGAAGCCAGCAGAAGAAGAAGGCAATGCGAAGAGCACTTGGCTAAGTATCTCGCTATGCTGGCGATTAAAACAGTCTCAGACTCTGGAATGGGCATTCAAATTGGAATTGGAATTCAAATTGAAATTGAAATTGAAGTTGAAGTTGGCCAACACAACGCACAACGAGGAAACGTTAAACCGAGGCACTTTGTGCGTGTGCGCGCTCTACTCGTGCTGAGATAGAAATCTATCTTGGAATCCACAAGTACGCACGCACCACACAAATTGCGCAATTGTAAGAGTATCCGTCTATCTTTGTTGTCTACGCTTTTGTTTTTATTGTGTCTCGATCTCTGCTTCACTTCACGTTTGCTACTAAGAGAGCGCCCAGCCGGCTTCAAGTGTTTGTTGTTGTTGCTGTTGCTGTTGCTTTGCTGTTTTTACGAGGCTGCGTACGAAATGTTATTCTTTCGACTCATTGTCTTGGCCATTGTTTGGCCGCGCTTCCTCCTGCCTCTTTAATGATATGCACATGTCTCGGCAATCTGCGCAATCCGTTTTCCCCATTCGTATCTGCGTTAATTGCTCGCAAGCCAAAGCCACATACATCATTTTAGTTGCTGCTTACTCTCGACAAATTGCGGCTTCTCTAATCACAGTGCTCTAATCGAATTTCAATTAAAAGTCGAGCACTGCACAGCTGCCGACTTCGACTTGTTTTAATTGCCTCCAAGGCCAGTCTCTAATCAAAACTCAACTCTTTACAAGTACTCGACTCGTAGTGTGTGACAATCTGAGCAGTCTTTTGATTTGTTGCCGCAGAGCCTATTTGATCAGCGTTCTGATCACTATCCACCAAGAGTATTCTCCTAATTTTGATGCTCTGCGAATTTACTGCGCGTTTGCTGCTCAACATTGATTAATTACTTCAAGATGACGCCGCCCTGGCGCCTTTCCCCACATTTGACCCATTAAGCGGCCCCCTTTGCCCGCAAAGAAAATGCGAGTTATGAATGAGTTATGAGCATTATGATTATGGTTTCTTGTGTTGTTTTTGGGTGCGAGTAATTCGATTTGTCGTGAATGCCGCCGCAACGTAAATAAACTTCGAATGCAGCGCGGAATTCTGAATTGAAATTGAATTTCACAAACACAAACGCTACCTTAAACAAAAACAAAAAACAAAAACAAAAAGTGGCAGCCAATAGAAAATGGAAATTGACCTTAAAAGCCGAGAGCGACTTGACAATTGCATTCAATTGAAGGCAATTTCAATCAAAGACGATTCTCTAAATTGCCCACACTCGACTAATCTATTACTGTGCGCTTCCCCGCGAGATAGCAAATCTCAAAATGTTAGCCCGAAAAAGAAATGTAACGATCTCGAGTTCGTAGAACGTAAAAATTGCGCAGCTTTCGAAAGTGGTTGCTCAAAGTGAGGGGCATTCTACTGAGCCGTCTACAACTCACGTCTGTTTACATCACTTCGTCCACTTGAAGAGCTAGAACTTTTACGGCACACTCGACTTTCTTCAATGCGTTGTGGCATCAAGTTTTTATAGATTCTTCGCTATCATTGTTAATGCATGTTTTACGTGCTGCTGCCAGCATGACTTCACATGCCAAGTAATGCGCTTTAAAGCTCTTTGGCCAGCTCAAGTTGCTAGACATTCTCACGGCACAAAGCTCTTCAGCACTAGCGGTAATTGTGTGAGAAGCTTTACTGCAGCACTACTAAGACTACGACTACAGCAGAAGTACTAAATGTACGTATAAAGTGAGTACTCGTTAAGCAAATACGTTTTATAGCCTCTAATTGCGACTTTGAGCATTTCGTGACAATGGCTCGACTCGATGACGCATAAGCACCTCATGATGATCAACTTGACGAAGACGATGATGATGATGATGATGATGATGTGATAGTGCGGAGTATTGATTGATTTAACAGTCGGGCCATAAATGGAGCTGACTGCTATTTCTTTGATAACTCGAACTTGGTCACGTCATCGAGCGCACTCTGCACACGTACAAAGTTTCTAGTCGAGTGCCAGTGTGTGTGTGTGTGTGTGTGTGTGCCACTTGCCTCTATGAAAATGACTTTTTTATGGCAGTGTCTCTTCTTGCATGACGTCACTTGGCCAAGTCCATTAACTTGGCCAAGATTGCGTGTGCGCGGGGAATGCAAACGCAGTCGAAAACTTTGTAGATTGTGCAATGCCCACAAAGCTGATAACTGTCTCTGGCTGTGTGTGTGTGTGTGTGTGTGAGTCAATGTGTCGGGGTCTGTATCAAATTTCACTCACTGTGCGGTCGCCAGCTTTGAAGACTATGCAATCAACAGGTGAACTACTAACCCAGCTTAATTCTGTCACACACACTCACATTTATTCAGCTCACAATTTGAGAAGTGCACCCGGTGTTACGTACTGCCCAACTTAATGACTGACTGACTGACTGACTGACTGTGTGAACTTTGTGGGGCTTGTGGGGCTTGTGGGGCTTGTGTGGCAACTGGTCGTTGTTAGCTGACTGCGCATATCTATAGGCCTGATCAGCAGTCGCGTCGTTTTAGCATAGCTAATCTATTTCAAATTCCGGCTGTCCGGCCGTCCGTCTGTCCGGCTGTCCGTCTGTCCGCCAGCTGACTGACGCCTATTAGCGTTAACGCTCTTCAAATTTGGTGTGCTATTAGTTGCTGGCCTCAAACATGTGCAATTCATTTGAATTACGGATGCCCAGACAAGTATATATATATACCCACATATATGCATAATGCATGGCATAGTGTTTTACACATGCAGCGCATTGATCACTTTGTTCGCCCAAAATAAGTGCTGAGTTCGTGCGATTCCCTTAAGCCAAGGCAAGTAAAACGTATCGTATCGTGTGGTACGCCACTACGTGTTGCTTACAGGGTATTCGGCAGTCCAGAACGACAGCCGTGCTCTATTACCATACACACAAACTTCATAATGCGAGGGGCTTTTTTAATAGTTCATTTAGGCGAGCTAGCTCCCAACTAACCAAGTGTGAGTTGCGTCGATCGCGCTCGCTCTCTCTCTCTCTCTCTCTCGCTCTCTCTCTCTGAGTGTGTGTGTGTGTGTGAGTGTTGGATGCCGGCTCGAATGATTAAGCACTGCAGATTACAGCAGCCGCCCAGACCAGCAACAATTACAACCAACTACTCGCTCGCTCGCTCGCTCTCTCTCTTGCTCGCTCTCTTGCTCTCTCTCTCAGTGTGTTACTATTTGATTTTGTAGTAATTTTTGTTGTTTCCGACTTATGCAAGACTTCAGAAGTAACAAAAACCTGAACAATGGACAAATACAAACAGCAATAAGCGACGAAAAAACAAAAAAGTTCGTGAAAAAATAACAAAAAACGCTGTGTGTGTGACTTTTCCCGGCATTTCAGCTTTTTAGTCATAATTATGGTCTGCACACAAAAATAAAAAAAAACACGTTAAACAAAAACAAAAACCGAGTACAGTAAATGTGCTGGAATAAAGTGCTCAACATATATGTATATATATATAATGCTATATGCTGGTGATTCCAAGAGTTTCAGCAGGTTGCTCGTATGGTGAAGGTCTGCTAATGCTCATATATCATAATTAGCTACACACACAAGAATATTTTTCACATTGCTGCCTTAGATTACAGACAGAGTTGACAAGCGCAGATTCACCTTGACAGTGTGATAGCGATAACGATAACAATAACGATAACGATAGCGGGAGAGGCGGCAGTGCGACAGTGGTGGCCAGAATAACAGGCATGGCTGTGGTACAGCTGCGCTCGGAGCGCTTTTAGGTAACATAACTTGCCGAAATGCGCAAAGTGAAAGAAGTCGATGAAGACGATGACGCAGAAGAGGCAGACAGACGACGCCAGCCGAGCTGAGGCGAGGCCAGGTCAGCTTAGCTGCTCGACTGCCCGCCGCCGCCGTCGCCGTCGCCGTCGCCGCCGCACCCCTTTTGGCGAAGCGAGTCGAGTTGCGAGAATCCTTAAGACCTTAAACCGGTATCTTGAGGCACGGCCATCGGATATGGCACACGCAGAAAGCTCACTGCGCCGCGCTGAGTAATGCAACTAAGTAAATAGCCTCGACACACACACACACACACACACACATTTGCACACTGCAAACACACTAAAGTGCTTTGCACGAGTTCATGTGGCACACATACAGTGAACTCTCTGCCTTGTGGCAGCCACTTGAACTTTGCTTCGCAACTGCAAACTTTCCTCATAATTTAGCCTTTTTAGCCACATTTGTTGTTTAGTGTTTGCTCCAAAGACAATGCGACTGAATTACACATTTTTCACTCACTCCATATGGCATTTATTTGTATTATTCAATGCATAGTTCTTAACAAAGTGTATCACAAGATTTGCAAATAGTGCGCTAAAGATTATAAGCGATTATGAGCGACACTGAGTTGAGTAGTTATGAATGTAGAAAGTAAAGTTTGTCACGTTGCAACTACGCGAACTTTAACAAAAGTGAGATTTAGGATTTGGCAGCTATAATATTGTTGAACTACACTTTTAGCTTTAAAGCTAGAGTGAGGAGTTGGCAGTTATAATATTAGCTATCAAGCTAGAGTTAGGATTTGGCAGTTATAATATGGTGTAACTAAACTTTTAGCTATACAGCTAGAGTTAGGATTTGGCAGTTATACTATTGTTTAACTACACTTGCAGCTATAAAGCTAGACTTAAGATTTGGCAGCTATAATATGGTATAACTAGACTATTAGCTATACAGCTAGAGTTAGGATTTGGCAGTTTTAATACGATCTCACTAGACTATTAGCTATAGACCTAGAGTGAGGATTTGGTAGCTATAATATTGTTTAACTAGATTATTAGCTATAAAGCTAGAGTGAGGATTTGACAGTTATACTATTGTTTAACTACACTTGCAGCTATACAGTTAGAGTTAAGATTTGGCAGTTATAATATTGTTTAACTAGACTATTAGCTATAAAGGTGTCACAAATACTGCTAAAACTCTTTATTTTTTCTTTTCGTTTCTTTTCTTTTAGTTGTCAAACACACTTGTTAGTTAATTAAGATTTGCAATATTCGCTGCAGTTGTGAAGTGTTTTTGTTTTGTCTCCAACTTTGCGCAAGTTTGCTGCGTGTTCTCTTGCTTTGTTTTCAACTGACATTTTTGCCGGCTCACATTTCAGCGGCTTCCCATTGGCGAGGCTCTACTGTATGTACACGTGTGTGCGTGTGAGTGTCTGTGTGTGTGTGTGTTCGTGTTTCTGTGTATTCGCAGTTCATTTTAATATGTGCAGCTGTTTTGGATGTCGCCTTGTTGATTGCAAAAGATTAAAGCGCGTTTTCGTTTCGCTGCTGCTGCCGCTGATAAGATAACAGCGATCCACGTTGAGTGTGTGTGACTGGGAGAGAGAGAAGCAGAGCAGCCGTGTGTGTGTGTGTGTGTGCGTGTGTGTGTGTGTGTGTGTGTGGGTTAGAGTTGCAACAAAAGGCGCAGGCAGTGAAAAAGACATTAAACAAAACGGCGGATGCTTTGGCTCGTTTGGCGTTTTCTTACTTCCCTTTCTGCCGTTGCTGTTGTTGTTGTAGTTGCTGAAGCTTTATGCCGTTGTGCACAGTTGGGTTAATATTTCGAACAGCAACAATAACAACGGCAACAAATGTTTAATGCCTCTTTTAGCTGTGCTACCACCATTTTGTGGTTACACACTCACACACACACACACACACACACACACACATAGACGCAGTCAGACGTCGCGTATGTTTGTTGTGCGTTTGGCGTTTTTCGGTTGGGTTCATTCACCGGCAACAACAACAAAAGCAACAGCAACAACAACCACGACAACGACGTCGACGACGACGACGACAACAATCCAATAAGAACAACCAACTTGGTCTCGTTCAAAACTCTTGCTTAAGCACAGCCGCTGCTGCGGATGCACAACTCACACACACACACACACGCGCGCGCACATGCACTTAGCGAGAGAGAGAGAGAGAGGAAGAGAGTGTGTCGGTGTGGTTGGGGGAGAGGGCGGAAGAGAGGGGAGCGCACGTTCATGTGCCGTGTTATTAATTTGGCGTGTCTCGTCGTCAATTTCTAATAACATTTTGCCATAACTACACAATAATAGTAAAGTACAACAACAACAAAAATAAAGCATCGCACAACAAACAATTGTTGTTGCTGTTGAACGAATATTACCGTAACGCTGTGAACACAGATACAATTGCAGGCCACCGTTGCAGATACAAATACGAAAAAAAAAAAAAACACACAATAACAACAACACAAACACAGTCACTGTCGCAGTCCACAGTCTTCACACACACGACGGTCGCGCGTAACGATTTCGATTCATGACTCTGACTCTGCGCTCGCTCTTCACTCGGTAAGCGTATGTGTTTGTGTGTGTGTGATGGCAATTACCAAAACAACAACAACAACTATGACAGCGGCAACGGCGGCGAGAGCAGTCACAAAACAATAAATACAATCTACGACGCGCGCACTAAGCGTTCCACCGCCGTGTACTTAGTCGAGGAGGCAGGGAAAAACACAACACAACACAACGCAACGGAACGCAAAAAAAAAACAAAAAACACGTCCGCTCACCACGAAAGTCGCATGTATTTTGAATCTCTACGACCGCTCAACTTGCCTGTTAACTTAACAGCTGCCTTTATTTCGTTCAGCTTCAGTGCTGTAGGAAATTCGTCCAGTAGTCGTGTGCTTTCGTTGAGTGAGTAAGGCGACTGTGTCTCGGCTGGAGTTTATGTCCGTGCTAGCTGGTTTTCGACAACATGCACAGCTGTTGCTGTCGAATAGATGGCGCCAGCTGTGTGTGGTGTGTGTCTCAGCTAGCATGTGCGTATGATTTGCAATAGATGGCGGCAGCTGTTATCGACGTTGTGCGTCTATTTGGCAATAGATGGCCACAGCTATGCAATTTGCAAATTTAACGGAAAATGAAACTTTGAAAAACACGTTTCGATTAGTAAGATTAGTAAGATGGCAATGTGTGTGTTTCTTACAAATTCTTTAACTGTAGGCATTTTATCGATATTTGTTGCAAATGTTATGTTGCGTAGTGTGTTGCATGAATGGGAAGAACTATTCACTAAGTTGGGGATAAGAAGTCTGATGTAGGCTCTGAAGTCGATATCAACGATCTCCTGAGAATTGCCCATATTGCGCTGGGCGTCCGCAAAGCAATTGCAACATTTAATTGAAGCCAATGAAAATTATGGACAAGCAGAAATTTTCCCACAGCTTGCCAAAGTCTCTCAACGTTACGTTTTTCTCAATTTTTGTGTGCAGTGTGCGCTGTTGTTGTTGTTGTTGCTGTTGCTGTGTTTTTTTGACTTGATGGTAATGAGCCTTTAAGTCAAACGCAGAACTGACAGCTACCAATGGCTTAAACGTAGCACAGAAGCTGCAACTAACCACAAATCACAATAACACCATACCACACCACAGCAACAGCAGCAGCAGCAGCAGCAGCAGCATCGATGTTCACATTCACATCGCAGGAATATGGGAAGACGACGGGAACGCATAATCATTATCACTCAAATTGGGGCCCCATTCTCAGTGGCTGTGTGTGTGTGTGTGTGTGCCGACGAGACCAATTATATATCGAAAGCCACAGACGACTGAGACCAAAACTCTGCTGGACTCCTGAAAAATTGATCAGCCAAGAGAATCGCATATGCATATGAGGCTAAGATCGAGTCCGAGTCCGAGTCCGAGTCGGAGTAAAAGTCTCGAGTCCGAAACCGAGACCGAGACCGAGACCGAGACCGAGACGAAGACGACGAGTTAAACGGTCGACTAGCATGAAAATGGGCAGAGCCCAAGTTTGAAAATCCCAATTCGAGTACCGTAACTTAAGCCCATGAATTAAGCGGCATCAGCAGCACTTGATGATGATGTGAACCGAGCGCTCAATGCAGTCCAATCTTTTGACCACCACCAACCAACCACCAACCACGTTGTGCGTTTTGCGATTCAAATTTCGCACGGCCAAATCAGTGGTGTGTGTTGCATGCAACTCTCTCCCTCTCCCGCTCCCTCTCCCGCTCCCTCTCCCTCTGCCAGATTGCCACTTGGCCGGTAGATTAATACTTTGATCGGCATTTCATCGAAGGCGCTTCAGTTGCCAGCTGCCAGCCTAGTCTTAACGTCAATTATAGTCGAGACTCTGCTCTCTAAATGCGCCTTTCACTAACGATCGAGCGAGCAAATCCCCATCAAACTGCATATTTATCGTATGCGCCTACTGCATTATTGTTCAATCTGTTGCCCCCTTTTTCAATGTGTTAACTACAAGTTTACGAAATCGTGATTTAATTATTCTCTTACATAGAACTAAGCTATATCTTTTGTTTGTTTTAAACTTGCTCTTTACCTTATTGTTGTTAAAGTTGCTATACTTTTTGGCTACCGCATCTAGACTTAAACTTCAAAACTATTTGCATTTTTGTAGCTTCTTTTCGCCTTTAACACAGTGTTTAGCTTTACTAATGTTAGACCCAAATTGTCATCATTTTTTTGCTCTCTGGGGATTACTTGATAATGCCTGCTAAAATTCCTATCGTTTGTTTTGTGTCTCATTAGTTCTGAGAATTCTTCAAGCTTCGCAGTCAAGAATTTGTTAGATTTCCCACGTTGCCAGCGTAAATCAATAAATCAATATACCGATTAGTGGTACAATTTCCAACTTTCTAACTATAAAATATCTTTACAACCATTCAGTTCAACAACTGACTGCAATTGGCAGTTGGCTTTTTGCACAGCTGGCGCAATTAGTTGATTGCACTATTTTTTTTTCGGTGTGGATGCAACAGATGCACAGATTGAAATGTCGCTTTACGAGCAGTTCAATGAAGCCATGCCACATTACTGTCAGCCTGAGACAAACGATTACGATTCTTCTAAAAAGCATTCAGTTGATTTTTTAGTTTCGTTTCCGTAAAGTTCAAATTGTGCTCTGAATTCCAGCTGCAATAAGTGAAGCAAATTAATATATATATTTCATTTGCAGCAATATTTATTGTATTTACAATGTGCCAAAAAAAAAAAAACAGTTATCGCTTTACTTTTTTTTGTAATTCAATATTCACTAATTTGAGTCATTTGATGACCACACAATTTAAAGGTCAAATTATTATATATTATGAAATATTCTAGAGAGAGTGTGGCCTAAATTGAATTTATTATTTGTGCAGTTGAAACAATTGAATTGCCATTAAACGTTGAAAAACTATTAACCTAATTTACGCTAAAAAATGTAAACGATATTCGCAACTTACTGCAGAGCATTAGCTCTAATTGATTAAAGCAGATAAAGTGCAAATCGCTTGATACTCAATTGTTCATTGACTGTCTGCCTAGTTATTCAGGTTGCTGCCTAGTTTGAATGTTAAATAGCTGACATATTTCATAAGCAGCATTTGGCTTAATTGATTCAAGTAGCAAGACTATGAAATACCCTAGAACAGAGCGAAATCAATTCAAAAGGCTTTGCGTCTGAGGCTCAATTTAGGGAACTACAAGTTGTGGCAGCAAGAGCGGCAACGCGCTCGCACCTTCGCACAGCAGCGAGTCTGTCGCTTTGTCAGGCTGTGTGGCATGCCACCAGACACCCGGCAAATCCCAACTAATTAGCATAAAATTGAAAATGCGCTCATTGCTCTGTGCGTCTATCTCTATCTCTATCTATCTCTATCTCTATCTGGCTGTCGGTCTCTGTCCCGCTCTTTTGTGGCGGAGTCAAGTGCACGTTGCAGCAGCGATTCGGCTGCCGCTTATTGTGGCAAGCAGCGGTGGCAGCTGCTGCAGGTAGGCGGTACGTTTGGCCAATTTAAAAGGCATGCTGCTTCTGGAACGATGCCAAGCCCAAACTTCGACTTCGACTTCAACTTCAACTTCAACTTAAACTTGAAGTCGAAGTCAGCGTTTGATATTGCAACAACAAGAGGAACGGCGGCAATAACAACGTGAACGGAGCAACGGAGCTCTTCAGCTACAGATCGAGCTGGATGCCTCATGATGCAGCCTGCTGCGCCGTGCCCCTGCCACATGCCCCCGTTTGGGGCTGCAGCTGCGTAGCGAAGCGCGCAACATAAAACAATTACGCCTACACTTGCTGTGCGGCGCAGTTGCAACTGTTGCATCGGGGCATGCGGCATGTGGCATGCAGCTAGCAGCGTGCAGCTCGCGGATGACGGCGGCGCTACATAGGCGTAAGTGTGTCGTGGTTGATCTCTGCTGATGCCGTGCACGACCTTCCATTTGGATCGAGTTGCGCGAACCGAACGCAAGTTGTTGTTGCAAAGGCAGCAGCATGTTGCAAGCGAGTGCAGAACAAAACGGATTCCAGTCGGAAGCTGTAAAGCAGCAAAGACTCCGGCTGCCTTCTGTGGCAGGAGGCTATGAAACACAATATTCATTAACTTGCAGCGCATTAATGTTGAAGTTTCAACTGCTTTATGCGGCTCCCGATGCTGCTGTTGCCCTCGCCCTCGCCCTCGCCCTCGCTCTTGCTCTTGCTCTTGCTCTTGCTGTTTGCCGCATTTGGTGGCAAGCCACTGAGTGCAGTTCATTCTGTTTGCTGCGTTGCGTTCGCTTGCCTGCTTCTCTTCTTGTTTTATGGCTTTTCCATGCATCTGTTTGGCTGTAATAATGCGGCTATTAAACTCTGCAATCACTAACTTGAACCAATCCATTGGTTACCTGAGAAACTCCTCTGCACTCCTTGCGCGCTTTACGACCACAACACTCCCTTTTCTCCCTCTTCCTCCCCCTTTCCTCTCACTCTCTCTCTCTCTCTCTCTAGTTCTTTTTGTGTCATTTGACGTTGCTGCCGTTGTTGTGGCTGCTGTCAAGTTGCCATTACGCAAGGTCATTTGGCGAGGACCTCACGCTTGCAACTGCCCCACAGTATGTGACAGACAACAGGATGCAGTGGAGTATCTGCTATTGAATTGCAAAGTCCTGACTACGACTAGAGCAAAACATAAGCATAAGTCTCCACTTTGTTAGATTTCTATTTATTTAGATCAAAGTTAAGACAGCGAAGCAAGTCTGCCAATTATGCTAGTGCAATATAAATCAAT
Organism: Drosophila rubida; assembly: GCA_035046165.1. Classification (NCBI taxonomy): domain Eukaryota; kingdom Metazoa; phylum Arthropoda; class Insecta; order Diptera; family Drosophilidae; genus Drosophila; species Drosophila rubida. The sequence continues at coordinate 8,962,166 of JAWNOF010000023.1, read as the reverse complement.
AGTTATTTACCACATAGAACCATTTTTGATTTTAAAAGCTGAGCAACTAATAATGTTAATGTAACTTAATATTGATTAACATGCTGCAGAATTCAGGTTAATAAAAAGTTAATTGATTAGCACATTTATAACTGCAATGTTGAATTTCTATTAAACAGTTTAAGCACAAAACAATAAATATTCTTGGCATGCAATTTTCCCTATGCTACTTTTATAAATAGACTAATTAGCTATTGAAGTAGGGAAAGCAAAGATCAAAGTATTTGTAATATCTCTTTTCCAAACAGATACTTTAGTGCAAGAGTAAGATTTGCAATTCAAAATATTGACTTATGCTAGATGCAGTTAATTGCATTTAAAGCTGGCGAAGTAAATAACAGTTTCTGGCTAAAAACTGGTGTGCGAGAAAGAGCGGAGCCTGCTGGGAATGCGATCTCTGGCTGCCCTCGAGCCGGGCTTATTGAAGTGCCAATTGGGGGGAGGGGAAAGGAAGCGAGCGGTTCATGGCTTGCAACGTGGTGTGGTGGGAATTACGCACAGCTGCCGTTGGGAGGGAGAAAACAGCTGAAGGGCGAATGGGGGAGAAGGAGGAGTTGTGGCTGCAACTGGAGCTTGTTATTAAGCGCCATGATTGCGGGTTTCGCATTGCCCCGCGACTTTATCTGCATCTGGATAAGCAGGCATGGCAAATAAGACACACACACACACACACACACACACGGCGCGACTTGCAACATTTCGGCAATGATTTCGTTATAATTTGTTTGTTCAACTTCATTAGTTGCGGTTTGTCAACGCGTCTGTTGTGTGTGTTTTGTACATATCTTAATTGAAATTTGAATGATTGAATCTGTTGGCATGCGTTATGTGCGACCTTCCTCGTCGCCATCTAGCTCTTGCGACTCTTGCCGGTTTGTCACAATACTGTCCACTACTGTTGGCTGCCTGCTCTTGCTCTGGTCTAAGTCACAACTAATTTTGATTGATTACACGCGTTGTTGTCATTGTCCAGCTGTCTGCTTGGGGGCGAAGAGGGCGACGTCTCTGCGAGGGTCTCTCGCATCTGTTTTGTCTGTCAACCGAGCCGAAAGAGGCCAACGCATTGCTTGACATAGTTATGGCCCAACTATTTATACCCTGTAGACTTGCGAATTGGGTGGCTTGCATAGAGTAAGTATCATAAGCATCATATTGATTTCGATTGCTCTTCAATTAGTTCAAGTTTATTTCATGCAATACTTTTAGCTTTTGGCTTCAAAATTAGTAAGACATGAAACGATTGGTTTGCATATAAGTCAAAATTGCAATTTGAATACTTTGTGCTCTTCCCTCTCCTTCGCTGCTCTACAGATCTCATAGGGTGTCCCATAGTCGATCAGTGTGGGCTTGACAAGAGAACCTAACGTGTTTCTCTTGGACAATAGGAGCATCATCGGCATCAGCAGCTCGGGCTTAGCACAACAGTGACTCTAAGCCGATTAGCTTGCTCAGTTTGTGTTGAATTGATTTTGATTCCCGATTTCTCGCTCTTCGCTGCGGAGGTCGCAAAACAGATAATTACCACATAAAACCTTTGACACATTCACATTTTGTCAAAGGATCCGATGTGATGCGATGCGTTGATGCTCTTTGACTTGTCAGTTGTTGAGGGTTGAGGGGACACTTGATGCGATCGTTACGGCTTTTCACACATTTCACATTCGACTTATAGAGTTATATACAAAATGTTTTCCTGATGTGTGTCACCTATTATTGAGCTGTTTGATTTGGGAAACACTAAATGATTGATTAAATGTGTTGTTCAGTTTTGAAACTACAGTTACTAAAGCACTTTTCAATTAAATCTACTATAGTCAATTTCTTTTCACGACTATTCAAATACTTTATTCTACATACTTTGTTTAGCATAAAACTTAATGCATTTTATATGTATTCATAGCTTAAATGTTGAGCAATTAGAAAAGTATTATTATGTTTTATTCTACATACTTTGTTTAGCATAAAACTTAATGCATTTTATATTTATTTATAATTTAAATGTTGAGCAATTAGAAAAGTATTATTATGTTTTATTATACATACTTTGTTTAGCATAAAACCTAATGCATTTTATATTTATTTATAATTTAAATGTTGAGCAATTAGAAAAGTATTATTATGTTTTATTATACATACTTTGTTTGGCATAAGACTTAATGCATTTTATATGTATTCATAGTTTAAATGTCGAGCAATTAGATGAGTATTAATATGTTTCATTCTACATACTTTGTTTAGCATAAAACTTAATGCAATTTATATTTATTTATAATTTAAATGTTGAGCAATAAGATGAGTATTAAAATCGTTTATTCTGCTTACTTTGTTTAGCATAAAACTTACTGCATTTATTCATAAAACTTAATGCATTTTATATTTATTCATAGTTGAAATATTGAGCAATTAGATGAGTTTAATATGCACTAATTGAACCAACTACAAAACTGTTGATCGCTTAAATGATTAAAGCAAAGCTTAGTTGTGACAGCCAATCTACATTTATGTGCTCAATTTGTTTTTCATTGACTAAAAACTAAAGTCATTCAATTAGTTGGTTGATTGCGCTGCTCTAGATCAGAGGATGCATCTCTCACCGATTTGCGATGGAATTGAGAACTGCGTCGCATTCAGACAACATCGAATTACTAAACTGCAAATCTGCTGAGCATTAGCAGAGTAATCTGCTGTTAATCGTCTGCTAATCGAATCGCAAGCATGCACATAAGTGTAGTGGCAAAAACATGTGTTAATGTGTGTTTGTGTGTGTGTACACGTGGGATCCCCAAAATATGATGGGCGGATGTGCTAAGTGGGCGTGGTTGCATAAGAAAGATTGCCAGCCTTGCCCACAGACGAGCATACTGAAGCACTGCTGCTGTTGAGAGACTGGTGAAAGACAAGTCTTTGAGACGTTGCGTAATTATTTCTCAATGTGATTACATGTCAAATGACATAGCTCAACAGTCAGTGTCTCAGTTGCAGTTGCAGTTGCAGTTGTAGTTCAGTGTCTGCTGTTCAACTCGCAGTCTCGCAACTCAATCTCAATCTCGAAATCTGAATCAGAATCAGAATCAGCAAGCGAATCCAAAATCGAATCAGAGCCAGAGCCAGAATATGAGAGGAAAGCAAAGCACAGCAACGCACACGCAGTCAAGAGATGAATTTGACATGCGTCTCTGATGATGATTTATTTTCATTTTTGTATTTTTAATTCACTCTGCGCCATTGTCGCTCACATGGACACACGACGACGACGACGACGACGATGAAAGAGAAGGAGGAGGAGGAGGAGGCGAGAAGAGGTATGGGGACAGACACACACACGCACACACGGGCATAATCTTCGATGGCAAAAAGTTAATGATAAAGATGATGACCATCAGAATTGGAATAATGTATGTATATGTTGGCTCTGACTCCTGCTCCGAATCCGACTCCAATTCTGACTCTGAGTCTCAGTCTGACTCGATGGATAGATGGATGGACAGGGCTGGTCGACTGGTCGACTGGTCAGACAGAGCAACAACTAACTAAACAGACGCTGTGTAGACGCTGCGAGACGAGATGAGCTGTCGTCCAAGAGGTTGAGGCCATTTTTATCGAACAACAACAAGAAGAGGAAGGAAGAAGCATTGTGTTCAGTTCTAGTTTCGGGGTTTCGTCTCGTTTCGTCTCTTTCACATTCTCAGCGCTCCTTGTGGCCATCGTTTTGGACAACGCCTGTCGCCCTCAGCTTCAGCTTCAGCGTCAGCGTCAGCTTCAGTTCAAGCTTGATCTTGGACTTGACTTTAGCCAGTTGCGAGCTGAGTTGAGTTGAGCTGCGCTGAGCTGAGCTGCGTTTGCCTCCTTTAGCCATTAACCTGCTAAATTACGAATGAGGCAAAGTGGATTTAACTTGACTCTCCGCACGCTGCCGTGCTGCCTTGATCCTGGCAATGATTGCAGTCAGCAACAAAATTGTTTCACTCTCCGTGTGTGTGTCCGTGTGTCTGTGTGTGTGTCGCCCTTTTGTGCCTCCGTCCGTCCGTCCGTCCGTCCGTCCGTCCGTCCGCCTGTCTCTCTGTCCGTTTGTCGGACGTCGTCACAAATACGAAGGCAACAAAATCTGAACAGATAATGACCACTGTTCTCGCACTCAACTACAAGATGAGCGGCTGATATGACGATGACGAATGCGACGATTTTGAAGACGACGACGACGACGACGACGACGCAACGTTGCCCGTGCTGGCTGCCTCCTGGTGCTGCAGCTGCAACAAGCCATGGAGGTGGAGTAGGAGGCGGAGGCGGTGATGATGTTCAACTCAGCTCAAGTCAGACAGACGACAGACAGACGGACGGACGGACAGACAGACAGACACTTGCAATGCTATGGCCGATGATGGTTATGTTGTGATGCTCGATTGCCTGGTCAGCGCCCAGCTGAAGGCACATCTCTCTACTCATATATAGGCTGCTCTGACCGTGCCATACTCATATATGCATGTGCTTCATACCAAATCAACCACTCTGTCCAACCATCTGTCCGTCCGACTTGTGTGTGTGGCTTGCTGTGTCCTGTTATTGGAATAATGAGTTTTTAGTGATGCACATCGATTTGTCAATTGATGATTTGTTGTTTTCAGTTTTCATTTCATTTCATTCGCGCATCCTCCACAAGTGGTTGCGATTCGATCATTAATTCCACTTTTGTCATATTGAGAGCTTTACAAAAAATTTGATTAATCGCATAGTTACCATTTTTTTTCTCTCTTTTTTTCGCCCTGCCATGGGGAGTGAGAAATTGTCACAATTGTAAATGTCCCTGCGTGAGCACTCAAAAAAAAAAAAAAAACAAAATGTAAAGGACTCTGTTGTCAATGGGACCGGGCAACGTTCTGACGACTGCCCGCTGCATTATTGATGATTTCTTATCATCCCATGCAGACTCTACTCGTCTCTCTTTTCTTCATTTTTTTTCGGGCTCTCAATTAACGCTGGACATGAGAAATTTATAGCGAGCGAGTTTGCCTCGTGGAATGGATCTCATCGAGAGCGCTGTCGATTAAGTGTTAAATTCTGAAACATGACATGCATATGCATGTTCGCATTTAAAGAGTTGCGCACAGCTATATATACTATATACATGTAATTAATCAAAGTTATCAAATTCAAGCAAATTACACTAGATTTTTGGAGAGAGGGAGATAATAATATCAAGTTCAAAATCATTTTTTTAATTAGGTTTCGAAGTAATTTCCACTTGTAATATACTGGTCTAACTATTTCTGCTTTTACCATGACTATTATCCCCCACATCCCGCTCGAAAATGATATTTCGCTTTTTGAAAGGTTGCTGAGCTCTCGACGGAAATGCGAACAGTTGTGCATTAAACAAGTGCTGAGAGCAGAAAGAGTTGTAACCCCGCACATGATAAGATGATGTGCGTGAATGTGAAAAGGGTAAAAATACACAGACATATGTGTGTGTGTGTGTGTGTGGATGCTTAAACATGCATTAATATGCAGGAAAAGCCGACTTGCTGATCCATCATTGAGCATATTGTGTAAAAGTGTTTCTTTATTTATTACGCAATAGCAAAAACAATCTAAAATATTGAAGCAGCCACTTAAGAAATCAGCAACAATAACTTTGCAATGCGGATAAGCGTAAACGCTGCCACCCCCTTCCCTCTTGCCGCATCCCCTTCACCATCAGACCAGCCCACAAGTCCCCTTTCTTTCTTCTCGTTGCTTACCCTTTTTGTCTTTTGTCCAGTGACTGGTGGAAAAACTTTAGCCAGTCGAATCGCCCACTTGCCAAACCGTTTGTCCATCGCACCATCCAAGCGTTTAACCATCTAACCAGCTCGCCTGCTAGCCATTCCATCCATCCATCCATCCATCTATCCATCTATCCGTCTATCCATTTATTCATCTATCTTGAGCGCGACCTGAACGTCAGGCCGTCCGTCCGTCCGTCCGTCCGTCCGTCCGTCCGTCTGTCCGTCTGTCCGTTATCGTCAGAATTCCAGAGGCATAGAACGAATTAAATGCTTACATCAACAAAAAGGACCACACAAAGCTTTTGCCCGCCAATGTCAAAGACTTTCAAAGTGCTCAGCGCAACTGCAACTAAAGTTTGACTCTGCAACGAATGCGAGATGCTCTCACCACAAGTTTTGTAATCTTGCGATTGCGATTGACTAAAAAACTATACTAACTTTGCAGAATTAATTTTAATTGCTGAAAAAGTTGCATTTAGGGACAATCTTTTATATGAAGCAGTATTATATTAAGTAGTAGTAACACTAGATTACTTCTTTACTTTACTTTATCTAATACAGATAAGTATATGTAACTTATTTTTTAACTATATGCATCCAATATGCAACATAAAGATTTCAATGCTAACTTTGTAGAAATCTAATTTGTGAACTTTGACATAAACTATAATATTCATGATGCATTCTTTTTATTTATGCTATGTAACATTTCCTTTTTCTATAAGTTCCTATTAGTTTTTTATGGGTAAACAAAGAGATTATGAATTAAAATTGAATAGGGTTTAATTGGGTTTCTCATGAAAGTTGAGCAAATATTCGTAACTTTTTATTTGTGGTCTTTCACTCGAATTCGTTGAGGGATCGATTGTGGTTAGAGTATGCAAGTATTAAATAAAAATATAAATACGAAAGTAAAATACAATAGCATATGTGTAGCGGAAAAGGATCTAGTCTGGTCTGCTCGTGTTCGCCTTGCTCTTATTCCAGTCGTCCCTCTGTCCGCTGGGTTGGCACACTTTGCCCCCAACTTGGGGAGTACACTTTGAGCATACTTATAAGCCGGGGCCAGGTGTGTGAACCTTAGCGGTTCAAATCGCATTGACGTGTGTGCTGTGGCAAGAGAGCGTAAAACCTCAAACACGTTGTGTAACTTTCATGCGTTCACAGTTGAACCGGAAACGGAAATCTAATAGACCAAAGCATGCATAAGTGATGAAGCGAGAAAATGCACCCACTCTTAACGCAACTCTTTGCCAAATCCTGCCGAAAAAAAACCCTTTTCAAAAGCGCCGCTCGTCGAATCTTATCAGCAGTTGAAGCTTCAAGTTTTGCCCATCACGTCTGCCCGCCGAGGGGTCGATTTTTGTTGTTTTTTTTTGTTGTTTGGTTTGCCTGTTTTGCTGGGGTCGAGAGATTTTCCTTTTGGCAGCAACTTTTAGAGCCGCAACCTTTGTGTCCAGCTTTGGGGCAGAGCTGCGAGGGGAGCGGAGCGTGCGTGTGGCATGGCCTTGATATTGTGGACACATGTTTTCGGGAAGATTACCTTGTCAATCGGTTCGTTGAACGATTACTTTTCAAATGTTTGCGAAAACTAAAAACCAAAAGCCATCAACATCACGGCCAAAACTAAACCTTCAGCGGCCCTTGCTGCCCACTCCTTGAAACACCAAAGAAATACAATCTTTGGTTAACCAAAAAAAGCCAAAACAGAACAGAAAAAAAAAAAATACAAAAAATGCTGTCAGACATTGCCCCCAATAAGATTCACAACTTCCTTCCTGCACGGCAAATAGAAAGCAACTCACACACACACACACAGTCACACACACAGTCACACATTTCAACACCATCATCAGATGGAACTGAGCGACAACATTGTTTTATTTCTCATTTCACAGTCAATGCAATAAAATCGCCTAAATACGCTACTCAGAAGGTAAATCGTTTCGCTTGTTGCAAGCACCACCACCAATAACAGCAACAACAACGTACAAAAAAACGGAAAACAAAATTCGCTTCATCTGCATCGAAAATGCGCCCCGCGGTGCAAACATTGGCGCCTTTTGCTAACCCCAAGCCAAAATCGTTCCGAGTTCGCGTTCGCTTTCGCAGTCGCAGTCGCAGTCGCTTTAAGCCAGCCAAACGAGCCAAAGAACCAATTGCTCAGCTCAGCGGCCTATGCGAAATTGCGGCTGACCTACACGAGACTATATAGAAAACATATGCAGCATAAAACTGCAGCTCTTATTAAGATGTTTTAGGCAGCTGCTACAAGATTGCAAACAGTAATTCTTTAAATTCGTATTTTCCATTTAGTGCTCTGCTAATTCAATTAAATTCCCAAGTAGTTTGACAGTCTTTGAAATAACTAAAGTTATTTTTGTTTTTTTGAGTTCAAATATTTACTGCTTAATGCAGCAATTTTCTTTATTCTTAAAATGTTTGCATTGCTCTTGGTTAATTGAATATATCAACTATTATATTTATGTATTTAGACTATATAGAAATCATATGCAGCTTAAATCGGAATATAATAGCAGCTCTTATTAAGATGTTTTAGGCATATTTTATATTTTGTGCTCTGCTAATTCAATTAAATTCTCAAGTAGTTTGACAGTCTTTTAAATAACCAAAACTATTTTTGTTTTTTGAGTTCAAATTTTTACTGCTTAATGCAGCAATTTTCTTTATTCTTAAAATGTTTGCTTTGCTCTTGGTTAATTGAATATATCAACTGTTAAATCAGACAATAATAGCAGCTCTTATTATGATGTTGTGGCAACTGCAGCAAGATTGAAGATTATGTTTATTCTAATAGCAATTCTTGAAAATCTTATTTTCTATTTAGTGTTCTGCTAATTCAGTTCAATTCTATTCAATTCTATTCAATTCTATTCAATTTCCAAGTAGTTAACCAAAACTATTTTTGTTTTTTGAGTAAAAATTTGTACTGCTTAATGCAGCAATTTTCTTTATTCTTATAAAAGTACTTTCCGAATTTAATATAAAAACTATTATATTTATGTACTTATTTCCAATTGCACACTTTTTTCGATTATAACTGTTGTCTTTTATTTCTAGTTTTATCTTTGAATTTCTAGTGCTATCTTTGAATTGTTATTGTATCTTTACTTTCTTGTCTGTCTTCCACTGCATTTCTTCTGACCACTTAGCGCATTAATTGCGTCGTTGCAGTCGGGCTGAGTTGGTGTTTTATTCAGGACCCAGATCAGATCATTTGCGTCGCCCCAGCAGTGTTGAGCACTGCGCTTATATCGTTTAAATGAATGTGACGACAGGATGCCAATGATCTTGGCCAGCAGAAGAGTGCCGAGAGCTGAGTGCTGAGCACACTACCTACAAATGAGTGTATGTGTATGTGTGTGTGTGTGTGTTGTGGCGGAAGTCAATTAAAAGTTATGATCCTACACACACAGCGGAATTGCAGCGAATAATTAGTGGGTCGTATACGTGATTTGGCGAGTTGCATGTTTGCTTTCGCATCACATGTCAACGGTCGGTCACAACATTTGTTTGAGTTGTCGTGTTAATAATTTATTTAAAATGTCGACTTTATGCCAGCCTTGCCTATCGCGCTCTCCCTCTCACTCTGGCTCGCGCTCTGTCTCTCTCTAGTGCCGACAAGTGACCATAACGATTTAGACGATTGACAGCTGCGAAGTGGGTGTCCATGTGCAGCTCTTAGCCACGTTCTCTCCTCTAACCAACATTGCCGACAATTCTTTCGCTCTTTTCGCTGTCACAACTGTTGTTGTTGTTGTTGTTGTTGTTGTTGTAGCTGTTGCTGTTGTCTTTGCTGTTATCCAGTCCGTGCTGTTGTTAAGTTTGTCATATTTTATGGGCCGCTTACGTATGACTACAGCAACAATTCGCCTGCCCCCCTGTTCAAAGCGATGTCGCCACAGTGCCACAAAGCCCTTCTTGTTGCTGTTGGCTGCAGTTTGGGGCCCCCTCTGTGGAGTGATATATATGACAGGCGGATTTTGTTTTTTGTGGCATGGGTGACAATCCCTTTAGAAACTTTTATTTATTCACGCATATCGGCAAAATGTGCCGCTTACACGCAATTTGCACAGGCGAGACAGAGAAGGACAGCTAGCAGGACAACAAAAAGACAATAAGGCAACATGACAACAACGACAACGACAACGACAACAGCAGCGACAACGACAACACGAACTGGACATGCTGCTGTCTGCTCGTCGACTCTCTGTCTCTATCTCGCTCTCTCAACGTTTTTTGCTCTCTCTTTTTATTTGCTTGCAGCTATTGCATTATTAATTATTGTTAATTAACCACATGCATTTATTACACAGCAGAGGACAAAGCAAGCAGCCTCGTTGTCATGACACCTTGGACAACAAATCGACTTGTAATTGTGGCAATTAATAAGGACGAAAATAATAGACACTGCCACATATATTATGCGAACCTACAATTAAAGTACACTTCGAGGATACACTGAATAAGTTGTCTATTCTGCAGCAAATTGGAAAGCAAACACTATTGAACACATAAGGATAGCGTAAGGTAAGTGAAATGAATGGACAGCAACTGGATTCAAGAGTGATTATGGTGAGTGCAGAAAATGTTCTTTTAATATTCAATAAATGCGGGACAAGCTTGGACAATTTGAGGCAGTAAATGTTAAGATTAGCAGTTCATTGTTAACATTGCGAATCGCAATTTTCCCAGCAGTTTTCGGCAATTAAAGTGACTCTGGCGAACATGTGAAGGTGTTGGCTCTTCCATGTACGCATATGAAGATTCTTTTTTTTTGTGGTGTTTTTGTTTTTTGCTTTTGGGGGGAAAATAATTAACTTAAATGCCGGCGATGCTGACTGTGAGAGAGTCAAAATAGCTGCAGGCTGCAACTCCGGTAAGGGCTGTGGCACAGAGCTGCAAACGAAAGCGAAAGGAGCAAAAGGCAAATGAAGAAAACGTTAAGATTGCAGGTAGTTAAGGGCCAACAAATGACCGACCCGGTTGCGGGGTTGAGGGGAACGAAGAGCGCAAGAAATTTGCCGAATGCGCCAGCGAAGTGTGGTAAAAAGATGAATTTGGTTCTCGTTGCTGCGCAGCGGAGTATCTTGTATCTGGCGGATACTCGTACACATGCAGCTCTCTTTGTGCGCGAAGGCGGCGCCAGAGATCGTAACAGTAACAAGGGCAGCGCTCAACCAAAGCAAAACACAAACAACAACAACAACAACAACAAGGAAGCGAAGCAACAAAAAATAACAAGAAATAACCTCAAACCACAATTGCAAAAACGAGCCAAGGCAATCAAATGAGTTTCATTTGCCCAGATTTGTGGGGATATATGCGTACTATATGCATACGCAAGAAGATCCTCCTCGGGCAACTCTCTTGGTAAACCGCAACTCGAGTTAGTGCCATGACATTGTGACAGTGAAAGTGAAGTGTTGACATTACCTTGAGTGCACGATTGCGATGCGATTGCGATTACGATTCATTTTAAGAGCACTCGAATTGTGTTGAAATCTTAAGCTCAACTCTAACTTAATTGCAGTCGATTTGAACTTAACCAGTTTGCAGCAGCAGCTCTCAAACTGAAAGCCATGACAATGTGATTTGTCAATCACTTGCGACACCAGACAAATAAATTCAATCTCAACTCGGCTGTGACACCAGCTCTTTATGTTCGCCTAGAGTTTGGAGAAACTGTGGTGAACCGCTGCTTAGTAAAGTTGTTAAGTTGTTATTACTCTATTATATATGATATATAAGTTATGACTATGATCTGGGAGTTTGCTGAAATATAATATGTATTCCAAACATTGATTGAATGGCAAACTTTCATATAAAAATCTATTCGCAGATTCTTTTGAATATTGTTAGTGTAAGTTAAAACTAATCCATGGATATGCTTTTGATTCTTTTGAACAGATTAACAAATTGTTACTATAAATGAGCAAGAAAACTACTTAAGTTAAAACTAATCCATAAATATTGTGTATAATTTAATTGTAAACATATTCAGCGTTTAAGTGTTCCAGTTGTAAGCAGGCGGATCCTTTTGTTTCAAATCTCCTGTGGGTTGTTCCTGCTTAGCCCAGCAAAACCACAAGTGTTGCCCAGAGTGAAACTACTGAATGTATATGGTGTGTAGAAGGACGCGTATCAGTTGTAGACATGCAGACACATGCATATGCATGACTTGGAGCTGTCCGAGCATGTTCCAGTTGAGAAGGATATACAAGCTGCCTAGTTGACTAGTTGGCTAGTTGGCTGGTTGGCTGGCAGCTTCTTTATGGCATCGACCGACTTGATGTAATGTGCGACATGTGCGTTGTCCTTAATTGGCTGCATTATTTATGAGAGTTGGGGCCAAACAGAGAGACAGCTCCTGGAAGGAAACAAAAGGGTTGACACATGGTTATGCATGCATGCCTCTTCAATCACAGCCGGCGGGCAGTGAGGGAGATTTAGTAGACGGCATCACAGTGGTCAGTCAGTGGGTGGCTTCGACTCGATACGGCATCAACTATTGTATTGCTCCGACTGCATAAAATATTCAGGAACTCAATTTAGCATAACGAAATCTTTTCTTTTGCGCAGTCACTCTCTTCGTTTGATTACAATACCCGTCGAGCAGAACTGTCAGGCAGCAGGACCTTTGAGTTATGTGCCAGCCATAGAGTGGACCATTCATTAAATGGCCCTAATCAAGAGACGAACTAACGCAATGCCATTTTTCAGCTCATTTCCATCATTTGTTCCCGCATATCGCAGAGCTAACTATATTCACTACAGAGAACGTCGATGCTCTATGGGGAATTATGCTCAAATAATGAAATATTTATTTGCTTCTATGATTGCGCCTTGAGGTGGTAATATTACCCAAAATGTGCTACTAAAACTATTGTCCAGTTCAGTCAGGAACTCATGCCGAAATTAGTTCATTGAGGAAGCAAATGCCACCTTTTATGAGATTTTGCCACATATCGGGCACCGCCAAAAAAGCTAGTGTGCTCATTTTAAATCTGCCAAACATCCGGTCCGAAAGAGCTGACCAAGCGACAAGCTGGCTAAGTAACTTATGTACTAAATAAATATATATATATATCTATATATATGTGTGTGTTTGTTGGTCGAAGAAGTCGCGGATCGCGTCCTCGGCAAGGGAAAAAATAAATTACTTTAAACGGTTTCGAATAGCAAATTGCAGATTGTCATTTCAAAAGACATACCTTGCCACACATATCAGTGTCAATGACTAGGGACAGTCCCGGGTCTGCGCGGTGTACGCCTCTCTCCCCCCCCCCCCCCCTCTCACTCGCTGTCTCTCTCTCTCTCGCTCGCTCTCTCGCTCTGTGTGTGTGTGTGTGTGTGAACTTAAAATGACGAATGACCACAAAACAACACACACAAAGGGTTCTGAAATCGGGATCACAAGCTCGAAGTAAAGCCAGAACGGCAATAATAAAACAAAAAAAAAATACAAAAAGCAAAAAAAAAAAAACTTCAAAACACCAGTTTCGCGGGAATTGAGATTGGGTTGAATTTTTATAATTGAGTTTGAGCAGATTTTGCTCTTTTTTTGCTCCGCTTTTTGCTGCTGTTGTTGTTGTTGTCGTCTTTGTTGTATTTAATCTCTTCTTTTGTTCCACGAGTAGTTGTTGTAGTAGTTTGTGAGGAACCGAGCCGTCGTCGTTCCTCTAACGTCAGGAAGGAAATTAAAACGATCCTAAATGGAACATGACACACAAAACCGAATGAATGAATCTTTCTACATTCAACTAACAACTGGGACTTGCAGAAATGTCAACTGGCTGCTCTATTGAACTATACTTCATTAAGATTGGCTTTTTGTTTATGCGAATAAACTTGTGAGAATTGTAGTTACATTAATTAATCGTATTCATCAATTAATCGTATTCATCAATTAATCGTATTAATCAATTAATCGTATTTATCAATTAATCGTATTCATCAATTAATCGTATTCATCAATTAATCGTTTAAATATTGCAATTCTTTATGCTGCAAATTTACCTAATTTGATTAGAATGATGTAGCTTTATGCAGCTGTCTCTCTGCTTAAAACTTTCTATGTCATTTGACTGCAGGCACTAAATAAATACGACAAGTTTGGAACACATAAATACAGCAGATCGTTCTTCATTTAGGTAAATACTTGATATTAATTAAGTAGCTGCACACACAATCAATGTAATCGTTTGGCAATTTACCTATAAATGGGAATTTCTTGTAAAACTCCATTGGGAAATTAAGTTGTGAAATATCAGCTGCATAAATATAATAAATCGAAGCCGTTGCTCTAGTTTATTGGTATGTTAGATAAGTCTCAGCTTCTACGAAACCCAAAATTAAGATCTCCCCCGGATTCTCGCGGCTCTACTGTACTAAACTACTTTTCGACGCGCTGCCGCTGTGCTCTACTGTACACTGCAACCGCTATTGGCTCTGAATTATTGACATCTGTTGCTCAGACGCCAATCTGCAACAGATTATAGCGGCAGCAGAAGCATGCTGCATGTGGCAAGCACAATGTCGGCGGCTCCTCGTCATTATGCATGTACAAGACATGTACTCGATCGGCTTAAGCTTCGGCTTAGGCTTTGGCTTTGGCTTTGGCTTTGGCTTTGACTTTGAGTGTGCACTGTGCACTTTACCTGCTAACATTATGGGCATGTGTAGCCGAGGTACCAAGAGTCTGTTGCCGCTGCCGCTGACGGTGCCTCGACAATAATAAGTACGAGTGCGGCAGACAAATGCAATTTCGCTGTCCGATCGAGCGATCGATCCCTTCTGTTTTTATGCTCGCATGAGCTGCACTATACCAACATGATGATGACGACGATGGTGCTCTGTGCTGCAGTTGACGTCGTTGTTTCTTGCCATCGCCGTCGTCAATCGTCGCATCGCACCGAGTTGCGAGTTGCAACTTGCTGGCCCGGCCTGGCCTGGCCTGGCCTGTCCGTCTCTGGCAGGTCTCTCGAGGTCCCAGGCGCAGGTTCAACTTGGCTTTTGGGGCGCACTCGGCTGGCTCAGCTGTGTAAGCTGTGGCCATAGTATCGAGAGCGTGTAGCAAAAATTCGTGCCGTGACCGCCCCTTTCAATTCTGTATTATCAGATTAGCTCTTTTCATAAGCCATTTGTTGTTGTTACCAGTTGCAGGTTGCAAACTGATGTTGTGCTTGTGCTATTGACCGCTAGCATTAAGTTACGAGCCAAACTTGGCAAGCAGCAAGATGCTCTATGATGCTGCACTGCAGCTCACAATTATTATTATAATAATAATGCGCTTCGTCATCATCAGCCCGATGATCATTATGCAGTTGCTTGACGATGATGACACTCTTGCTCCGGCATTCTTCACTGCGCTGTTGTCCCCTGGCAGTGCGACAGGTGTAGCTAAGAGGCAATGCTAAATCATAAAAGCCTGGCTAAGCCCTCGAATTGACCATAATTATGCATAACAGAAGCTTAGCTGCACACTGCCAGCTAAAGCCGACTCCGACTGCAGCTAAATAAAAGTGGTCAACGCAGCTAAATATAATTGAGCGACTTGCAATAGAGACAAATTTTCCTGCACGAATTTAAGCATCAAATTGCTGAAGGTTTGGAGCAGAAATAAGCTGAAATATGGCCAAGAAATAAACTACAATATATTTGTGGATTAATAAGTAATAACTTGAATCAATATTGTCTGTAACTTGTAATAGATTCATCTCAATTGTTAACCTACCAGATCTTTATTGATTTTTCTATGTTTACCAACACAATATATAATTCTGCAATTGAACTACCAAAAGACTTTGCCATTGCTTTAACTGTTTTCTAGCTTACAAATGTGTTGCATTACTGTTGCTTTTTTACAAGTAAAAAAATAAGAATTTGTTTTTTGTTTTGTTTTTTTATTTTAATTTATTCTGAACTCGAAAGGTGTACAATGTAGACTTAGTAGACTTAGGCTAATTAATTGTAGGTTATTCATTATTATTGTTCTACTCGAAAGCGTATCTTGAATTGGTGCGGTTTGCTGAACTGAAAGTCTGGACTGGATTTAATTGGAGTGAAACGCGTTGTACGCCTTAAAAGTAGCTCAAGTTGAACTTGTAGGTGTTACGAGGCGTATTCGCAATATTTCAATGGTGCTTCACATTACTATTATTACCCAGTCGAATGCGCGTTAACGCCACAGACTTTCAGTTGGTTGTCGCAGCCATTTGCCGGCTAAAGCAGCAGGGCCATAAGGTTCATGTTGCTGCTGTTGCTGCTGTTGCTGTGCCAGATAATAATTGTGCTGTTGTTGATATTGTTGCTGCTGCTGGTAGTAATTGTTGTGCCCCGGTTGATGCTGCTGCTGTTGCTGTTGCTGTTGCTGTTGATGGTAATGCAGTGATAAGCTGCTCGGCTGTTGCTGTTGTTCATGCTGATGCAGGTAGCGATAGGCCAGCGTGTCCTTAGCCAATGCTGCAGCTGCCGTTGCAGTTGCATGTTGATTGCTCTGCAACATCAATAGATGTTGCTGCTGTTGTGCTGCTGCCGCCGCTGCCGCTGCCGCTGCCGCTGCTGCTGCTGTTGTGCTTGGCATGGGAATGGGAAAATAGCTGGCGTGATGATAATGCTGAGGATGCGGCTTAAAGAGATGCGCATAGAATGCGGCAGTCTGATATGGATGCATTGCGGCATATGCCTTGCCATGTCCTTGCAACGCTGCAACTGCGGCGGCGGTCGCCTTGCTGCGTCCCAACAGCAAGTGGCTGTCCTTGCCGCTGCCGCTGCCGCTGCTGACGTTGCTGCTGCGTCGCAAGCGTCCCGTTGTCTCGCCTATGGTCAAATCATCGGCATACGGATCCAAAGCCCAATAGTGACCACGTCCGGGATCATCCAGAGCACGCGGCACACGCACAAAACACGGATTCAGGCTGAGATTGTGGCGTATGGAGTTCTGCCAGACGCTCTTGTGGTTCTGATAATACGCAAAATTGTCGGCGATCCACTTGCAGATGCCGCTCAAAGTCAAACGCTTCTCGGGACTGTGTCGAATGGCCATCACAATCAGGGCGCTGTACGTGAACGCCGGCTTTGCATCCGATTTGTTGGCATTTGTAGTTGAGCTGGCGCTGCTTGTGGCACTGTTTGTGGCACTATTTGTGGCACTGTTTGCTCGCGTTGCCGAGTCGTCGGAGGACTCACTGGCACTGGGACTCGAACTGGCACTGGGATAGAATTCTTGCGGCTTCTCGGGCTCTTTGTCCTGCGCTAGCAGCGAACGTATCGAGAAACTCGACTGAAACACAACGGGTGACGTCTCCATCGTTCTGCACACTTTGCCTCACTTCACTTGACTGTGACATTTCTCGCGCGACCATCGGCATTTATACTGTCACCTTAATCCGGCCTGCGCCTGTGGGTGGGAGATTAGATGCTGTGACACAGATTAGCGACGGATTTTTGGGCTGTGCGGCGCAGAAGTCGCGCTAAACTGCAGGATCAATGAAATGTAAATCCGGCGGATTCATTCATTGATCCACCCCATGCGGGGATTAGGCAATTGCGGTCTTCGACAAATTGGATTATTTCTACCTGCCCACCACGCACACCCTTCAACTTAAGTCTACCTCCCCTTAATCTCCAACCCTTTTCGTGGCTTAGCGCTTTGTCGCGTCGCGAAATATTTGTAAATCTTCGCAGTTTGCGGTCCGCTGTAATTTTCCATGATCGCGGCTTAAGATCCTAACGGTCCTATTTCGCGGTAAATGCATCGCGGATTGTCGAATTCTCGAAGTCGCGAAGTCCTAAGTCTTCGCCAAATTAGGTGCAAATTGTTAAAGCCCTTTTGCCGTCTGCGTGTCGTGGCTTAGCTAACCCTTTCTGTCTGAGTTTTCTTACGCAGATGTTCTGTAATCCAGGCGATTAGTTTAAGTATGTTACTTTGTAGCATTGCATAATTCGCGAAACGCAGTTAGGCAAAAATAACAGAGTCATATATAGATTATAGACAGTTTAAATTTACTTGATTAGACAACATCGAGATCATTTCTATTGATTTGCAATTTGTGTAATTAAATTACATAGTTCTTTCGAATACATTTTGATAAAGTAATTTACAAATCGTACTTAACAGAGTCTTATATGGATTATAGAGAGTTGAAATTTACTTGATTAGATGACAACTAGATAATTTCTATTGATTTGCAGGTATAGAATCATTTTGTGTAATTACTTGAGTTCTTTCGAATACATTTTGATAAAGTAAGCAGCAAATTCAACAAATTTGGATTTTATGCTCCTATTTCGCTGTACAATTTTTCTGACCATGCGATTAGTTAAAATTCTTTGCGTCATTGCATAATTTACAAATCGTACTTAACAGAGTCATATACAGATTATATAGAGTTTAAATTTACTTAATTTTGCTGTGCATTTAGTGAATTTAACTAAATAATTTCTATTGATTTGCAGGTATAGAATCATTTTGTGTAATTACTTAAGTTACATAGTTATTTCGAATACATTTTAATAAAGTACAAATCGCACTTAGGCAAAAATATCAGAGTCATATATAGATTATAGATATTTTAAATTTACTTGATTAGATGACAACTAGATAATTTCTATTGATTTGCAATTATAGCATAAATTTGTGTAATTAAGTTACATAGTTGATTTTAATACATTTTAATAAAGTAAGCAGCAAATTCAACAAATTTGGATTTTTTCTGGACATGCGATTAGCTAAAATTCTTTATATCATTGCATAATTTACAAATCGTACTTAATAGAGTTTTATAAATATTATAGACTGTTTAAATTTACTTGATTACGCTGTGTTTCTAATGTATTCAACTAAATAATTTCTATTGATTTGCAGGTATAGAATCATTTTGTGTAATTACTTGAGTTCTTTCGAATACATTTTAATAAAGTAAGCAGCAAATTCAATAAATTTGAATTTAATATGGCGCAAGCGACTTAATAAGCGAAGCCTTTAGTCGCGAATGTATTTAATTTATCTATTTCCTAAACATGCTTCACCCCAGGATATACATGAGAGTTGATGTGTGTGTGTGGCAGACTCGTGTGTGATAGTTGCGATGCGAATCAGCGGCTGACTGACTGACTGACTGCAAGGTCCTCGCTAACAAATTAGTTGCAGTTGGCTGGAGTACGAGTAGATTATCAGTTTTTTGGCCCAAACACATCTCGCCGTTAGTTGAATAGCAGTTGCACAACTGTGTTCTGTGTTCTGTGTTCTTTGCTGTTCTGTGCTGTGCTGTTGTGCTCTGTATTGTTGTGGCAAATACATGGCCGGAACCCGTAAAGTGACTCGAGCCCCCTTCTACCCAATATTATTGGGTTGCTGCTCCACTCTGCACTCTGGAGGTGTGGCAGCAACCCAGCTTATTTGCCACCCACTTTGCCAGAGGCCGAACGAAAACTTAACAATTGCACGTTAGGGGCTAGACACAGTCTACATTATCCATGGCATCCAAGGTGTCTATGTACAGCACATACACCTAAATAGATAGGAATGGGGGGTGGGGGGAACTGTATGTGTGTGCTATATGTGGTAGAACGCCGACCGATATTTACCTGTCGACTCTCGGTGCTCGGCAATTGTCTGTGCACTCTACTTACATACGCTTATTATGTAATACACACATCGCACTCTTTTTACTCACATATCCTCAAGTTGCCACATGCCCTGTATACCCTGTAATTTCACTTGACAGTGTCAGGAACTAGTTTAGTA
The DNA here is from genome assembly GCA_035046165.1 of Drosophila rubida. Taxonomy (NCBI): domain Eukaryota; kingdom Metazoa; phylum Arthropoda; class Insecta; order Diptera; family Drosophilidae; genus Drosophila; species Drosophila rubida. The sequence goes on along the minus strand of JAWNOF010000023.1, from coordinate 8,942,591 downwards.
CTTAGTTGAAATCTAATTATGCCAATCAAAGTAATCTATCACAAAAGAACTGAGTTACAAACTAACACATATATATAGAACTATCTTAAAGTTGCAATGCTCTTGACATCTATTTATTGGTTGTATGCATATAATTCAGAGATCTGTATATTACGCTTAATATAATGAGTCTCTGATTAATTTATGTATATGCTTTTGACGGCTGTCAGTTGGCATTCTGTGCGCTTGTGGTCGATTGCAAGCGATTCATTTGAAATTGCATAACAAAGTTCGACTATGTCAACTTTAGCCAACGAGTTTTTTATATTCGAATGTAAATTCAAATCAATAGCTTTAGTCATAGTGGGAGTTTCCATCATTGACATTCAGTACAGGTAGATAGTAAACTGTAAACTGTAATCAATTGCAAGCGGCACAGAACTGAAGTATATTTTGCAATTGTTTGGATTATATAAATAATGATTTGTCGCAAAAAAAGGGTAGCTGCACGTTCATCAAGCAGTGCAGTCGCCATTTGCAGTTGTTTGTCTAGAAAGCGTTGCGACGAGCCCCATAAAATGCCAAACACGCTCATTACTTTTTGCACAGTCTGCATGTGTGTGTGTGTGTGAGTGTGATATGTGTGTGTGTAGCTTGGAGGCCTTAAAAAAGTGCAGAATTGCGTTGCTCTGCTACAAACGTATAAAGCAGGCACTAAACAAAAGCCAAATTGCATTTGGAACAAGATTATCCATGTCATAATGTCATATCTTGCTTGCATGTGTGTGTGTGTGTATAACTGTTTGCAGGTGTATAACTGTCGCCAGCAACTGCATGTGAGGCAGACAAGATAGAAAGATACATTTGTATCTTTTTTTCGGGCTTGCAATAAAGTAGCTAATGAAATGCAGTACATTCTATATACCAAGTGCAAGTGCTAGTATATATACTATATGCTTGTGTCGGTCTGTTTGTATGTGTGTGTGTGTGCTGCCATATGGTGGATGTAAGCTCTGAGTGTAAGGATAATATGTAAGCAAAGGCGAAGGGACGTGCCCTGTATATGGATATCGAGTTGTTGTTGCTGCTGCTGCTGCTGTTTCTGTTGCTGCGTGTCCTGCAGGCTTAACGATAACATTGTGGCAATTTTATTTGCCCACAATCTGTTGTTATTCGTATGAGTGCGAAGCGAGGAGCGAGGTGCGAGGCGAGGCGAGGCGAACAGACTTTTGCCAACAGGAAGGAAGAGAACGAATTTCAGCGGAAGGAAACACTAAAATGTTACTTTAAATAAATTGCACTACTCGCAGCACAACACACACACACACACATGTTGTGTATTATTTTCTCCTAAGGGAGGCCATTGCATTGGTAATGGCGTCGCTGTCTCGGGCCAGGGGTGACATGGACAACCACAAAAGCCATCCACCACGTCGAAGGGTTGAGAGGAGACAGGAGACAGGAGACAGGAGAGGAGTACAGATACCAGGTCCTTACATTGTACGTGTATATACGACATCTAGATACATGCATCGCACATACCTACTTGATACCCACCATTCGCCCACCCACATCGAGTGTGTAGAATGCATTTTATTTATTTGGACGCTGCCTGACGCCCCCGCCCCGGAGAGACAGGGTGAGGGACAGCGAGTGGGACACAACTGTGGCAAAATTTACGAGCCCTTTTAATCGATCTAAAATTAAAATCGCATGCCTAGCAACACCCCATTCACCAAATAGACAAAAAACAGACAAATACCCTTCTCCTCCTCCTTGAACGGTTGCAAAACTCTGTAAATGGCAACTGCAACCACAATTTCTGCATTTTACCAATGGCATCCTAATAAGCATGTTGCCAACACACACACACACACACACACACACACTGTCCGTATCTAGTCTAAACCACCATCACACAAATTGTAATTATCTAAGCAATTTTTGCAATTCTCAATTGGCAAATGGCAAGTTGTTTATTAGTATGTTGCTCATATCTCGTATGCCCAAGGAACTTCGACGATACACTGCATAGTGTGCAAATTATTTCAATTATTTTCAGCCATCTAATTGATGATAAATTAAGTGAACTATCATTACATTGTTGTAGCTTCTTAGCAGGGCCTCAAATGGGTTCAACTATTTGCCTGCTGCGAGTTTTTTCGAAAATGTTTCATTTCTACATTGAAATACGGCATCAATATATAAGGTAGATTATTTAAAGACTTTTCAACTTCAAATTGCTCCCAAATTGTCTTTTTTTTTAATTGGAATTGATAGGAATGCACTTTTCTTTGCTTTGCACTTGGTTTACTATCCATTGTTTAAGCCAAGTCTGCTTTCAACGCATTTCTACATTCAAATAAATCAGCAATATATCGCGTAGATTATTTTCCTATCCGTAGAATCTAAGCGGATTCGATTTGACTACATTTGAAGACCTTTTTAACTTCATTTCATTAGAATTGATAGGGATCCAATTTTTTTTGCTTTGCACATTGTTTAAGCCAAGTCACCTTTTAAAGCTTTTCTACATTGAAATACGGCATCAATATATAGCGTAGAATCTAAGCAGATTCCATTTTACTATATTTGAAGACTTTCTTAACTTCAAATTGCTTGCACATTGTCTCTTTATTTGATTAGAATTGTTAGGAATGCAATTTTCCTTGCTTTACACATTGTTTAAGCCGAGTCTGATTTTAACGCATTTCTACATTAAAATACGGCATCAATATATAGCGTAGATTATTTCCCTACCTGTAGAATTTAAGCAGATTCTATTTTACTACATGTCAATACTTTTTTCAACTTCAAATTGCTTCTACTTTGTCCTTTTTAGTCCATTAGAATTGATAGGACTGCAATTGCCTTACTTTGCACTTGGTTTACTCCCCATTGTTTGAGCCAAGTCAGCTTTTAACGCATTTCTACATTGAATTACGGCATCAAAATATAGCGTTTATTATTTCACTGTCGGTTAAATCGAAGCATATTCGATTTGACTACATTTCAATACTTTTTTAACTTCAAATTGATTAGAATTGTTAGGAATGCAATTGATTAAGCCGAGTCTGCTTTTAACGCATTTCTACATTAAAATACGGCATCAATATATAGCGTAGATTATTTCCCTACCTGTAGAATTTAAGCAGATTCGATTTTACTACATGTCAATACTTTTTTCAACTTCAAATTGCTTCTACTTTGTCCTTTTTAGTCCATTAGAATTGATAGGACTGCAATTGCCTTACTTTGCACTTGGTTTACTCCCCATTGTTTGAGCCAAGTCAGCTTTTAACGCATATTCGATTTGACTACATTTCAATACTTTTTTAACTTCAAATTGATTAGAATTGTTAGGAATGCAATTGATTAAGCCAAGTCTGCTTTTTGCGATCTTCAGCTCTTCGATTTGGTTGTTTGCTTGTAAATCTTGGCCAGAACGTGCTGCATGAAATGATAACTAAAAAACCAACTTTCCAAGTAAAAGTCAAGATATTTTTTTTTATATTTTTTATGATATTTTTATTGCAAACATATATAGCTTAAATATGAGTTGAAGGTATTTGCCTGGTTACTGCTTCAGAACTATCCCACTATTATATGATACTCTTAAAGATTCTCTCATAAGTGAAAACAAAACACATACTCACAAAAAAAAAAAAAAAAAAAAAAAAATACACACGCTGTAAAATGTAAATAATAATAATAATCAGATCATATCAATTGTTGAGTTTTGTTTGTGAAAGCATTTCGTTAGTTTGTTCGTTGACTCGTAAGTTTGTTCATTAAATATTTAAATATGTTTTGTTTTGTTTTTTTTTTTTGTTTTCGTTTTTTATGTTTTTATTATACATTATACTGTTTTAGGGGTGGCGGCGATAGCAGTACGATTCTTTCACAAAAAAAAGGGCATACAACACCGTTTTTCTTGTTTTATTTTTGTTTTTGTTTTTGGGAGAGTTGGTGAAGTATGCGCTTAGAGGCTAATTGCTTACATAATCGAGTATCACTAACAATATATATCGTTATCATATATTAATGCAGTTTTTTAATCAGTTATATAAACTTTATTTTGTTTTGCATTCTTTGCATGTGTTTATTAGTATTATTGTAATATTATTTATCAATTCTCTACAAATTTTATGCTTGTACACAAAACAACAGTTTTTTATAAATACAAGATTAAAAAAAAAAAAAAAGTATATAGTTTCGGGGAGGCGGGGCTAGGAGGGGTTTTTCCATCATCATCATCATCATCATGAATATCATCAATATCATGATCATCTTCGTCCAGTGTGTATATATAGATCGATACATATCGATATTTATATGTAAATGTATATATATATATATATATATATATATATTTATGTATATATAGAAAAAAAAATGCTAGTTGATCCATCTAATATTTGATATTAGCCTAGTAAAAGTATTTGTGTTATTATTTAGTAATTATTCATTATGATGAGCGCTGGCGAGCCAAGCTGCGAATTAGCTGATGTTATCGAGCGATCCATCGATTCACACATACCGTTAAGCAATCTTTATGAGCAATGCTGTTTTTTAGTCGATTCCGTTTTCTTTATAGTTGTTTCTTCTCTGCCGATTTCCCCATTGTTTTTTACTTGGTTTTCTTGCATTAGTTTTGTGATCTCGTCGTTAGCCTGATATTGCATGAGTTTGTTGTCCGTCTGTCCGTTGTTGCTGTGTCCTGTGTTCAATGATAAAATGCCAGCGCCTTGGCATAGTACGAGGTACATGGTCATGATATGCGATCCGGCGACTGCCTCGGATTCTGGCCGCCCTCCTCGCCCGCTGCCGCTGCCACCGCCGCCGCCGCTGCTGCCGCCGCCGCCGCCGCCGCTGCCGCTGCAGCGGCCTGCAAGTGCAGATGGTGATTGTAGTCGGGTGAGGCGGACGCCGAGCCGCCCGAACGTGGACGCAATAGGAGCGGAGTGGAGCTGCTGCTGCTGCTATTATTATTGTTGTTGTTGTTGTTGTTGTTGCTGCTGCTGCTGCTGCTGTTTGTGGTGGGCACGGGCGGCGTGATGGAGTGCTGCGAGTTCGAATCGGACGAGGTGCGGCGACAGAACGGCGACGAACTCAACGCGCCGGCCAACATGTGCGGCGTGAGGTGTGGCGGGAAGCGCGGCAGTCGCGGCAGGCCGTGGAAGAGCAGCGGATTGCCGGCCACATGATGATGATGATGGTTGAGCAGCAGTCGCGGATCGCTGGCCGCCACAAAGGCGTTCGCATTCACGCTGCCCTCACCGAAGCCGGCGCCCGAGTGCGCGAACCGATGCTGCAGCGCCTCAAAGCAGAGCGGCATGCTCAACCCCCGGGCGCCCGCACAGATGCGCGCCAGTATCTCGGCCTGCAGGCTGCCCGCCGCAGTGGCGCCCAAGGCGGCGCCCGGGGCGGCGGCTGCGGCAGCCGCGGCGGCAGCGGCCGCAAACGTTTTGTTGTTGTTCATGGACATGAGCTCGAGCAGCGGCACATCGGGCGGCATCGAGAGCAGGCTGCTGCTGCTGTTGTTGTTGCTATTGCTGTTGTTGTGCTCGTCGCTGGTGGAGAGGAGTTTGCGGTGCAAGTTCTGGTTGGAGCTGTGGCGGTCGCGGCTGCGCTTCGAGGGGAAGGCCGCGTTGCAGCCGTCGATGTTGCACTTGTGGTGCAGCTTCAGGTGCACGCTCTGGTAGTGCGTCTTCAGGTGGAAGTGGTTCTGAAAGATCTCGCCACACGCGGTGCACTTCAGCGGGTTCTCCTTGTCGATGGGTACTTCGGGCTCCGGCTCTGGCTCCGGTTCCGGTTCCGGTTCGGGTTCGTGCTCCGGTTCCGGTTCGTCTGCAGTGTCGCTTGGAGGCAGCTTGGTCTGCGGCTTGAGCTGGCCATCGTTCGGCTTGTCAGTCAGTATGATGTCGTTGTTGTTGTTGTTATTGTTGTTGTTGTTGTTGTTGTTGTGCGGCTGACGGCCGTAGAGCGGCTCGTCGTCGCCCAGCAGCTCCTGCTTGATGCGCATGTAGCGGTTCTCGTCCCCATCTCCGTCCCCATCGCCGTCGAGCTCGTCCAGCGGCTCCTGTTTGATGTGCGAGACGCCGCTCGCCGACAGATCCAAACTTTGCTCTTTGCCCGCTTGTGGCTGCTCCACGCGCTCCTCGGCGTGCTCCTCGGCGTGCTCCTCCTCGGCCAGCTCCGTTTTGATCTGCGGCTTCGGCTCGCTGGTGTAGGGCGTCAGCGGCGGCGAGGGTATCGCCTTGGTGGACTCGCTGCTGCTCGAGCTGCTCAGCACCTCGGCTTCTTTGGCTACGTTCAGCTCGCGTTGCGGTTCGCGCTCCTGCTCCCCAGCGGGCTGTGCTTCCGCCACCGCAGCCGCCCCCGCGCCCGTGCCCGCGCCCGCCTCCGCTTCGGCGAGCTTCAGCTTCTTGATGGACAAGTCGGCGGCCACATCGTAGTTGTCCAGCGAGTTGTCGTCGCAGGAATTCTCATCGGACTGCACGGTGGTGCAGCGCACCGGATTCTGGCTCTTGCGCTTGCGCTTGCCCAGCAGCAAGGCGGCCTGGCCCCGCTGCGCATCCTCCTGCTGCTCGTCGCAGGACTCTCGCTCCCGCTCCCGCTCCCGCTCCCGCTCGCGTTCCGGCTCGTGCGCTGCTGGCTCTTTGGTTTGACTGTGGCTCAGACTGTGGCTGAGACTGAGGCTGTGGCTCAAGCTGATGTGACTGTGGCTGTGACTGTGACTGGAGATGGCCGACGTGGAGCGCTCGTCGCTCTCGTTGTCCTGGTCCAGCAGATAGTGCTTGTCCTTGTCGGGTATGCTGTCGTCGAGCTCATCGCCCACCACCACAATGCCATCGCCATCGGGATCGTCGTCGTCCTCGTCGTCGTCCACATCGTCGTCCTCGTCGTCGTCGGTGGGCATGTGTATGCCCACCTCCAGTATCTCATCGTCGTCATCCTCGTCCTCGTCGTGATCGTCGTCCTTGCGTCGCAACGCTTGCGCAGCGCTGCCGCCTGCCGACGCCGCTGCCGCTGCCGCCGCGGCTGCAGCAGCTGCGGCGCCATCGTAGCGCCCCAGCATGCCGTTGCCGTCGAGATAGCTGCGCGGCAAGTGGTACTCCTGGCCGTGCTTCAACGCATCCATGCCGCCGAGCGCATGGTGACGCAGATCCGGCGGCGGCGTCAGCAGCGGAAAACTGCCGAACGGCCCCAGGCCCGCCATGATGCCGTTGGGCGCCTGCAGCAGCAGCGGATGCGGCTGGGCGCTGCGGCCGTCGTGCGGCGAGATCTTGCGACGCAGGTGCGGCGAGTGGAGCTTGGGATTCGGATTGGCGCTGTGGCGATTGCGCGAGCGACGCGAACTGAACATCATGCTGCAGCCGTCGACGGTGCACTTGTGCATCTCGCGCAGATGCACCGCCGAGAAGTGGATCTTGAGGGCGCCCTTGTCGCAGAAGGTCTTCAGGCAGACGTTGCACTGCACACGCTTCTTGCCCGTCACGGGATTGATGAACTGTGTGCCCAGGTTGGCCGGCATCGAGCCCCACTGTCGCTTGCCGCCACCCCCGCCGCCGCCGCCGCCGCCGCCGCCGCCGCCGCTGCTGCCGGGCGAGTGGCCGGACTTGCGGCTGGCGCGCAGACCGGAGGCCAGCGCGAGACGCGTCATGCGCTGCTGCGAGCTGCTCGAGGAGGACGACGAGGATGTGTTGGAGGCGGCGGCAGAGTTGCTGGGCGGCGCGGCGACGCTCGCTGATTGCGCAGAGGAGGAGCTGCAGCTGCTGTTCGACTTGCTGGCTGACTTGCTGGCGTCGTCGTGCGGCGAGTTGGAGGACGCCACCTTCGCTGTGCTGTGCTGCTGCTGCTGCTGCGTATGATGGGCAGGATGCGCATGGTGATGATGGTGATGGTGATGGTGATACGCCGCGCTGTGACTGTGCGCGTGACCGTGACTGTGACCGTGACTGTGACTGTGACTGTGACCGTGACTGTTCACTGGCGAGTGACTGTGTTCGCTGTTCGCCTGCTGCTGCTGCTGCTGCTGCTGTTGCTGCTGGGCTGTTTGCTGCTGGGCTGTCGACAGCTGCTGCTGCTGCTGCTGCTGCGTTGGCGGCGGCGGCGGTGGCGGCGGTGGCAGGTGGTAGGGCAGCGGATGTCCGGCCATGGCCATGGCGCTGAAGAACTGATTGCTCTGCGCCGCTGCCGCTGCCGCCGCCGCCGCAGCAGCAGCCGCTGCCACCGCAGCGCTCTTCTCGCCGGGCGTTGTGGCCTCGCTGATGCGTCGACGCGCCTGCGCCAGCTGGTGGTGGTGGTGCGAGTGGTGCGAGTGGTGCTGGTGCTGCTGCACATAGTCGCCGGCCGTGGAGGACGAGGAGGAGGTCGAGGAGGACGTGGGCGGCGGCGGTGGCGGTGGCGCGTTGGCGAATGCATTGATTTTGCGAAAATCAAATGGCTGCATATTCTGCAGATCGCTCAGCGGATTCAATTGGGCTGTGCTCATGCTCGTCGCCGCGTTGCCCGGCGACGTGGCACGCTCCCGTTCCCGGTCGCCTGCGGGCGGCGAGACGGCGTTGGGCGGGTGGCGAAAGTAGCTGGCGGAGAGCTTCTGATGCAGCTGCGACTGCAGGTGCAGGAAGTGCGCGCTCATGCACTGCGACTGTGTGGGCGACAGTGACTGCGACTGTGACTGGGACTGCAGCTGCAACTGCGACTGCAAGTGGAGCTGTGACTGCGACTGCAACTGTGACTGTAACTGCGATTGCGACTGTGACTGTGACTGTGACTGCGATTGCGACGCATGACGCGTCGTCGTGGGTGGCGGCGAGCTGCGTCGACTTGGTGTCATAACCATGGGACGGCTGCCGCTGGAACCGCTCTTCACTTCACTCTGCTGCTGCTGCTGCTGCTGTTGTGGCTGTTGTGGCTGCTCATGTCCGACGAGCGGCGGCAGCGAGTATCGATAGCTACTCAGCAGCAATGCCGTGTAATCGTTGCCAAACGCGTGAAGCTGATGCGGATGCTGCTGATGCTGATGCGGGTGTTGATGCGGATGCTGTTGCTGTTGCTGATGCTGATGCTGATGCTGATGCTGATGCTGATGTTGATGATGTGGATGTTGATGTGGATGCGGATGCTTCTCCTGGCCAATATTCATCAAGCTGCAGACTCGGCTCGGCTTGCTGCAGTCTTGCAATAGTTGTTCTTAAGTAGACTAGATCAAAGGGCCTACGTATATATATATATTTATATATATATGCAGATAAGCTATGAGTATATCTTCTATATGTTCACTTGTGCTAATTGCTAATTGAATTCGTTGTCCGCTATTCCAATTGAACTGGTTGCTGCAACGACAGAAAGCGAATATGACAATTAGTGATGATACCTTCTGCTTGCAGATAATCGATAATCAAGCTAATCGATAGCACGTTCCAATTGACGTGCAACTGCGTTACAATGCATTGCATCTATGAGCTTTGTTTTCCACTTTTCCACTTCACTTTACCAACTTTTAATCCCAACAAAAATAAATTTATATATAGAGAACATCATTTAAGTACTTCACAAGCGTGTTGGAATTGATAAGGTAATATAAAAGAGTCATGCTATTAGATCTTCTACTTAGTTATATTTTGGCTAGTTTGTCATACCCTATTGTGGTACTGTCAATCGCTGGGTATGCACAAAATAATGCTAATAAGCGACTTGTTGTGAACTAAACTGTTAACCCCATTATTTATGCCATTAGTAACCAAAATAAATGAATGTTGATCATGGTCAATGCTGTAGGTAGACGCTAGCTCAACTCTTCTCTCTCTCTCTCTCGCTATCGCTGTCCCGGTCGCACAGTGATGAGCAGGTTCGCCAACTGCTGTCACTGTTGCTGTCTCCGCGCTGAAACATTGTCCACAGCTCTGGGGCGCGATGATGCTCAAGGAGTTCCACCGAAAACGCCTAACGAAGTGGCCCAAAAGACCTCCCAAGTGTGTGTGTGTGTGTGTGTGTAAATATGATTATTTAAAAGAAAAATAAGAATAATGATGTGACAAATTCTGAGTGGACACTTCAACAATTTCGAGAGCGAAACGGCGCGGCGGCGCATCGTCCGTCGTCCGTCGAGGACAGAGTGGACAACGGCGTGACAAGACAATGTACTCATACTTGTATTCATACTCATACTCATACTCGTATTCATACACTCGTGTGTGAGTGAGTGCCCAGTGCCAATACACTGTCGAGCACAGAGGAAGACAACAACGACGAGCACGAAGATCGTCGCAGTCGTCGTCGTCGTCGTCGGCCATGGCCACTTCCACTTCAAATTCCCATGTCACATTCTTGTGCGCCGCACAAGAGCCGATCTCCATGTCTCGATGTCTAGCCGACAGACCGCCATGGCACCAACACAGCACAGCAGACCCCCTACCTGCCACTCCGCTACTCTGGCACTCCAACCCTGCCCTTCCCTGGCAGAGCACCACACTTCACCCTTTCGTTGATCGTGATCGAGATCGCGATCGCGTTTGCTTTTGCGTTTGCGTTTGCGCGTTCGCCCCTGACGATCGCATCGTTCGGCTACGCAAATTATGATTGCGATCGGCAGCGTCATCGTCATCGACAACGACAACGACGACGACGACGACGACGACGACGACATCGACATCGGCATCGCCAACACTAAACGCTAAGCTGTATTAGCCGATCGTTAAGTAATGATGCGTGCGCAAATGGTGACTAATATAACTTAAATAGATATGCCGAATCTGGGCTGATGTCTGTTTTAATGCAGTCAAGATGATTAGAGTAGTGCAACTTTAACTCAATTTGATGAAGTTTACTTCCGCCTCAAAGAAACAAATCGCTTGTGTAAATTGTTGGCTGATTGAACTACAAGTTCACTTGTAATCCAAATGTATGCAAAAGAAAACGTATTAATAGAGATTGTACAATAGAGAAATGCTTCTAAACACTATTAAAACTTTTAACAGGCACAACTAGTAGACAAGTTTTAAATAGGAAAACCATGAGCATTCAATTCGAGCACGCTTCAATTGTAAGTGAATTTATTTGCATAAAGTTAGATGTAATGTGAGAGCTTGGAGTGGTGGATGGATTAGCGCGAATTACAGGGTATGCTGGCAGTTGCATATGACACGTTGAATTGCCATTGCCAAAACAGCAATCCACACACTGAGCGCGATCTCGAGTGCTCACGAATGTCGCATTGAGTAAATGACTTTGTTATTGACAAAACTTAGCGTCAAGAGACATGAACATGAACACGTTATATGGCTATAGACGTTCGATGCTGTGTTTGCTGTCAAAGCGAATGTGCTCAGATGCCATATATATCGTGTGTATATATGTAAACTCGTATTGTTTCGATTACGACTACTAGAATTGTTGCTGTTGTTGCTGCTGTTGTTGTTGTGGGCAGTTTGCATGACATATGTCATCTCGGCAAAGTAATTTAAATACTGCACAAATTGTGTTTTAATTGCCACCTGTTTGCGCTCTTGTTGTTGCTCCCATTCACGTTGTTGCTCTTGTAATGACATTTATTTCGATTACGCCAAACCGAGTCCACAGTCTCACAATCACAATCGCAGTCGCAGTCGGAGAGAACCCAAACGGAGATGGAAATGCTGGCCAAGTTTTAATTGCTTTTGGTTAATACATTTGTTGCCATCTCGCTCGCACGCTGTCGATTTGTATTTTAAGCTCTTGCCAAACGAGTTCCCAGCTGCTCGAATCACAATATTTATGTAATTATTTCTGTCATTGTCAATACTCGAGCTAAGGTGACATTTTAGTGCCGCATTTATCTATACTTTTCTTGCGATCAGCTCTAGTATGCGGCATTAACCCACAGCAGGTTACGGGGATAAAAATAACTACAGTAACTCACTCATTTAATAAGGATGGCAGTGCTTAAGCATTTTTTCATCGTTTTTCATTTTCAGAATTTTAATGAAATCTTAATTGCCGATTTCCTGCTCTTCTCATTACTTCCTTTCAATTTGTCAAGGCGCATTTTTGTGGCTTTTTCCCATGCTTAATCCGCTGCTAGCCTAATTCCGCAATTAATTGTTAATTTGATTTCAGTCGGTATTCAGAAATGCGATGACATATGTTAATGAATGTGGTTCGCACTAATGAAAGTGCCGTCTGTCCTTCGAGCTGCCTTCACTTTCCATGGAAATTCATTAAAATTTCATAATTTTGTGTGACCACATCGAGTAGCAGACGCAGAGCAGAGAACGAAGATGATGATGAAAAGAACAACAGCAACGAAAACCCCCCGGCAAAAGGCAAAAGTCGTGAGAGGATGAAAGAAGAAGCGTTACCATGGCCAGCACCAGACACCAATCATCTTTATTGGGCTTTGGAACATATATTTTGTTTTTGTTTTTAACGCATTCCGAAGGCCATAAAGCAGAAGCCATAAATGCGTGTTAAAGTCGGCCAACAGAAATAATATAATTTCGACCTCGTCGTCGTCGTCGTCGTCGTCGTCGAAGTCTTTGCTCGAAATGTCAACCATTAAACGAACCGAAATGTGCCAAAGATCCCCACAAAAAAAAAAAAAAAGGAAACTGAACCGATCCCAGAAGCGACAGCGTGTCCGATTCTGGCTGCGCTGTCTCTCTATTTTGTAAAACTTAATTTATTAAACACATAAAAAGTGTCAACACGGCCTGCTGCATATAAAATATGTTGGTCAGCGTCCGACGTCCAGCTAACGTTTAAGCCACATTGTGCTTGACTCGAGACTCCAAGTGGTTGCTCTCGACTCTAGCGGCGAGCAGGTGGGGCCGGGCGGGGGGCTGAAAAGTCGCCACACCGCATCGCACCGCATCGCATCGCATCGCATCACTTCAGTTTTGATTATGAACGCCTCCGATCGCCTCTGATCGCCTCCGACTGCCGCCGAACAAAGCTTAACAAAGTGATTTCAACAAAAAAATCATCATTTATTTTTCTCCTTCCTCTTTGTGTTGCTGTTGTTGTCGATTTTTGTATTTATTTCTTTAAATATGCAAATCGCTTTAGGATCGTTGACGGACGCCGCCAACAACAACAACAAGAACAACAACAACAGCGAGGCATGTGAATGCGAATGCTCAATGGGAAAGGACACGAACATGGACATGAACATGTGGCTCGAGTTGAAGTCGAAGTTGCAGTCGACTTATTGCCACGGCGACAAAATACATATTCATATTTAGTCGCAGCTTTAGCGACTGTGGCGCTACTCGGGACCCAACGTCTGCCCGCATCAGTTGTGATCGTTGCGAACGACGACGACAACAACAGCAAGAAGCAGAATAAGCAGAAGAAGCAGAAGAGGATGCAGCAGAGAGCACAGCAGGAGTCGCAACATTCTACGCATTGTTCACAGCTTTGTCCATTCGACTCCTTGGATCACTGATCGCAATTTGGACCTAAAGGTTGTGTAATTGAATCAAGTCTGGATCAACAGAGAGAGCGAGACGAGACGACAGAAAGAGCGAAAGAATTAAGTGTGATTTTGGCACTATAGTTGAAGTAGATCGGGATCGGGATCGGGATCGCTAAATGCCGATTGAGTGGATGCAATTTGACAGCTGAGCAGTTCAGTTGTCAAGTGGATAAATAGTTCAGATATTTTGCAAATCAACTCGGCTGACGGGCAATATTTTTGCAGTCTTTTGTATCACTTCGAAAAGCATACTTCTGATCAATTATTAATACTTTTTTATCAATGCATTTCGTTTGTATTAAAAATATCTATCGCCTGGATATAAAAAGGCTTTCAAACTGCAAATCGAAGTTAGTAATTTTAGCAAAAAACTTGTACAAAAACAATTCGAAGTCTGTTCAGATTGTTTGCTTTCATATCATATATTTTCAAGCAGCGCTTTGTAATTAACTTTTTCATTTCGGAATATGTCTCAGACATGCAGAGAGGACTGAGAGAGAGAGAGAGAGAGAGAGAGCGGGAGAGAGAGAGAGAGATTAAGTTAAAGCCGCGAGCTAAACCTGCTACACATTGTGCACGCCCCTTTTGCTTGTGGCATCAACAAGTTGACGACAAATTTATGAGTTATGATACGTTCACTCGTAACGCTGTCCAGCGCGACCAGTGAGACAAACAGAGAGACGAAGCTCGTAAATACTTACGAAGCTATATAAAAAATCATTTGTGCTGAAGGAAGAGTTCAAAGCGAATGAAACAAACCGAGAGACGGCTCTCCAACTCGCCTCGACTCGACTCCCAGTTCGAAAAGAAACGAAACGAAACGAAACAAACTTAACCTAACTGAACTGAACTGCACTGAACTAAACTCAACCGAGTTGAGCTGAGCTGAGCTGAGCTGAGCTGAGCTGAGTTGTGGCGAACAGAAGAGCCATTCTTATTTCATATTTCTTATATCTCGAATCTTCAATCTTATGTCTTATATCTTATATTGTAGCCGGGAGCGAAACAAACGATTGATTGAAGGCAAAAAGGCGGCGGCGGCTTTGTTCATGTGCTACAACCATCGCATTTAATGAGATTTATATCAGTTTTTAATAGCTTTGTGACTCTATTGTGTTTGCAATCCCCTCACTTCACTCCACAGCCTGCCCTCGCCCTCTCTCTCTCTTTCTGTCTCCTCTGTTTGGCCGCCGTCTCGCACTGAAGCGAATCTCGCAGACTTGTAATAAAAAATCATAAAAATTAGTCTGCTGTAACATTGTCAAAAATGTGACTGGCCATTGCCACAAGAACTACACAGATCCGGCGATAAGCAAAACAATCGATATATGTAAATACTTGTATATATATACTTACATATAGAGTAAACTGCATTAGCATCGAGTTCAAAACATCTGCAAACAATTGAAATTTGGCGATTAGTTGATGTCGTCAGAAGTAGTGCACTTATATAAGTCTGGGCCCGATCGATGCGCTATTGTTAGCCATTCAATGACAATCGAGAATGCCGCGAGCTGGTGTTAATTTAAATCAAATGACAAAATATAATAAACGACCATAAAATTTAATCCGAGTGTTCTCTAAAACGATACGAAAAATGTGCTAAGTGCCACAACAAACATCAGATTCCACGACATCAGTCGGCGGAGTTGTGGAATTTCGACTGCGTTGATGTGTGCTTAGCATACCCTTTAACTAAGCCTTAACTTACAGATCTAAGCAACACAACTCACTGCCTTTGAATGTATTAACTTGATTGATTCGATTTAACTTCGTTTAATGGAATTGGTCAATTCTATTGGATAATAATTTATCGCATTTAATAATTTATGTCAAAATATTGGCAGCTTGCTTGCTCATCGATATGCATACCCGATAATCGAATGGGAAATCGAAGTCGAGTTGACAGCGTTTGACACAAAGTAGAAAATGAAAACCAATTAAACTAGCTAATCAAATATTATTGTCATTAGCACCAAAAATTTAAACGGCTTATTAGCAGTACCATTTAGGTGTTTTTGTCAGTTTTCGGGGCATTGTTGTGTGAACGCACTTCACGCGCCGTTTGCACGACTGCCCACATACCCTATGCGTGGGCGCGTACGAGCAAAGCTCGTTAACATCTCGTCATGCATGCAACGCAGGGTGTTTGTTAGTCGTGCATTTCACGTTTGATTTTCATTTTTCTCAACTTTGCTGCGAGACTGCGCTGAACAGTTAGCAGCTTAAATTCGTTTTTAACTATGCAAATATTGTGTCAATCAATTAGCAATATTATCAGATGTGTATTATATTTCTAAAAAGGCACATGTCAACTCTATGGAGAGTCAAACATGCATAAAGCTGCTGCTGCTGCTGCTGCTCCTAACGGATTCCACAGTCACAGCTGCTGCCAATTGCTGCCCACGACTCTTGCTTCAGCGAGGTGTGCTCGAGAAGTAGCATAGCAAATAGCACTAACTACTTATATGAGGCGTGGCCACAGCGCAGATTAATAGAAAGAATGATCTATGCAATTTTCACTGACTTGAAGTCTTTGAATAAATTGAGCATTGCTTTTGAGTTGTTTGCTCAGTTGCGTGGAAACATATTGTATTGAAATCGAACATTCCCATTGACTTTTTGAACCCACCTCCCGGAGTTGTCAGTTGATAAGTTAATGGCAATGCGATGGCTTGACAAAGAAGCGAAATAAAAAGTCCTGCTGACTTGGAGTCGAGTGCTTTGCCATTGACGTTGTAATTGAATCAATAATAAAATCAAAAGGTGCCATGCAGCCCGCTCTCTCTCCCCCTCTCTCTCTCTGTTGCCGTGTCCGTGTGCCGTGACGACGATGACAACAACGGCGCTGGTGTCGGAGTCGTTGTCCGTGTCCGTATCCGTCTCCGTCTCCGTGTCAGCGTTCACCCCGGGGGTTGTGGGGGGGCAGGTTTTGTGTCCTGGCATCTTTTTGTGGGGCGGCTGAATGATCCAAGTTGAACAATGACTTCGATGCTTGACTGACTGACTAGCTGAATGACTGAAGGACAGGCTGCCTGATGGACAGGCGGACGGACAGACGGACGGACGGATTGAGTGTGTCTCTTTTGCGTTTTAGAATTTGTCAGTGTGTGTGTGTGTATATATTTCATTTTTGAACTGTCTCCCTGACAGCCTACGAACATTTTGAGTGACGTACAAAATGATGTCGTGTTTGTCGTTGTGTGTCGTGCCACGGCAACAGCAACGGCAACAACAACTGCGACAGCAACAGCGACAGCAACGTCGTCCACATCCACATCCAGCGCAACCAGGTTGACTTTTTACAGTCGTACCGCCGGCATTCGTGAACGTCGTCGTCGTCGTCGTCGTCGTCGTCGTCGCATGAGACGACGAGGGCCCCGTCAGTTTTGGGTCCGACATCGCAGTAGTGACTTTCGACTTGAATGTGCGCGATTTTTCGAGTGCGCCACGTCAAATCAACTAAACTTCTTTCGCCTCCCCAACTCCTCCGCCTCCTTCTCCACCTCCTGCTCGACTCTTTCACTCTTCCCCGATAATATTATGAAAAAATAAGTCGCGTTTTTCACTAGATTAACCCTCGTGTAGGCCGCAATTTGCAACGCTGCGAAAGCTGCGACAAAGCCACTCGTTACTTCTCTTGATTTTAGAGTTATAGGAAACATTTTGATTGATTCAAGAATTGAAATCGAATTATAGAAAACATGTTCATTAGTTATTAAAAATTTATTTTAAATTTACATTGTCTTTTAGTTGAAGTCTTTCAAAAGAGTTATTAACTTATGCATATTGTGTTAGAGTCAATTACTTTAAACTTTGAATGTATTGTTGCCTTGCATTGGCTATTTTTCATTGAAATCTGTTTCAAATGGCGCACAGCTTTTCTCGTTGTGTAGTTTTCGCACAGTGGGACACAGATCACACACACACACACAGACACAGACACACACACACAAGGGTTAACAAGCACGCTCCTCAAGTTGTTTGGGGCATTATAATCTTTGCTTTTCGCGCTCGCCAAGCGGCTGACACTGCAACTGAGAACTGCGAGCTGTGAGCCGAGAACTGAGGGGTGTGCATGAGTGTGTGTGTGTGTGTGTGGATTGGCATTCGCCGGGTTTCGCGTTGCGCGTTTGCGTTTTCTTTGAAAGGCACACGTCATGGCTGTGTCAGTGTTTATGCCGGCCGAGCGTCCGACCATGCATTATATACGCAGACAGGCGCTCAGTCAGTCAGAGTCACAGTCACAGTCAGCGTCAGAGTCACCCAAGCAGTCAGTCACTCAGTCAGTCATTCAGTCAGTCATTCAGTCAGTCAGGCAGTCAGGCAGTCAGTCACAAAAGGAAGCACTTGAAAGAGTGAACACGTTAACGGGGCAAAAATAGTTCGTCGCCTCCTCCAAAATGCCATTCTCCCGAGCAGCCAACTGGCAGTCTGCTGGCGAGCATGCCGCCGCCAAACCTCGGGGCATGCAACACGAGCACCGCGCGCCCAAGAAGGTGCATTGTGTCGCCCCAAAACACTTGCGAGAGCCTCTCGAGTCTGTCAATCCAAAATAAAAAACAAAAAACCGAACGAAACGACACGAGGGCAAAAAACACCAAATAAATAAATACATGTTGAAGAAAAAACCAACAAATAGTGTAAACAAATGGGTGGTGAAGCGGCGCAATAAACTCCAATTCGATGGCTATCGAGCGCAGCTCTCTTTCGCTCTCCACCAGCGCTACACTCTTGCTCTCTCGCTCTCGCTCTCTCTCTCTCTCTCTATGCTTTGCATATGTGCTTGTTGTGTTGCTTTGATGTTAAAGCCATTAAACGATATTGATTCTTTGCTTACGCCCTTTTGTAAACTGCATTTTAAGCTCACACATGCTATTATATTATAAATGTATTCTTAGTTTGGCTTTAGTTGCTCCTGCTTTTTTATGTAATAAAAAACTAATTGAATCCGCTTATATAATATAATATTTGCAAAATATAGCATCGTAATCTTAGAATTGTTTTGATTAAACTGTGATATGCAATATGTCAAAAAAGATCCCTAAAAAAATTGCTAAGTTTAAAAGCAAATCACTGCAATCATCAAGAATTTTTGTTTCAAAATAGATCATTAAAAAAATACCCAAGCTTAACAGCAAATCACTGTAGTTATTAAACATCAATTGTAAGACTTTCATCTATAATTTCTCTATAGAGTTTAGAATTATGTGTAGGAAATATTTAGTAGAAATGTTACATGCATATTTTAGGCTGGTTGTTCTGAAGCTTCTTCGTCGCACTCTGAGTTCAATAAACTCTACATATTCATGCTCAAACTTAAAAAATGCCAAGCAAATCATTCAGCATTTTTGACGGCATCAATTGTAAGACTTTCTTCTATAATTTCTCTATAGAGCTTAGGAAATATTTAGTATAAATGTTACATGCATATTTTAGGCTGGTTGTCATATTTCTGAATCTTCTTCGTCGCACTCTGAGTTCAATAAACCCCACATATTCACACTCAAACACTCAGATTGGGAATCGGATTCCGATTCGGATTCGCAGCCATTCGCATGTGTATCAATATATTGACCTAAAGCATTTCGATGAGTGATTGGTTATTGCAGCAGCAATCCATTCAAAGATGAATGGATTCAGCGCGTTGCAGTCCGGCTGTGTGAATACTTTATGAATACACAACACAGCACACTCTGAGCGGGCAAATACATTTTGTTGTTGCTTTATTTCTGTTTTCCTTTTGCCTTTTATCGGTGTTGGCGATCATGGCGGGGCGGCAATATCAAAACAAAGAGTCCTGCCGTGCCGTCGATAGGATGAGAAAATAAGATAGCAACAAATTGCCATGCATACGAATGTGAATACGGACACTGTTGTTGTTGTTGTTGTTGTTGGTGTTGGGTGTCTGTAATCGTCAGATTGGGTAACATTTGCTCGTAAAAGTATCACCGTGCCGCAAACGGAAAGAACAGCGCTCAGCTTCTCTGCGTATGTGTGATCTGATGGCCGAAAGCGACGCCGACGCGGACAGTATCAACACCATGCAACACCATGCAGCAACAACAACTTAGCGCAGATTCAACCGCAGGCAGCAGCATGGCCTATTTCGATTTTCGAGTGCGTTGTGCTGCAAATCGAAAAGTGCCCCAGCCGAAGCTGAGACTTGCAACCGCGCGGCAGGCAAGTGAGAGAGCTGGCAACTGGCAGCGGCATCGATTTGGCTACCCCGAAGCCAGGCGAACGCAGCATGGTCGAGAAGGCTCGACCACATACGGTGACCAGGCGGCCCACCTGCCCGCCAACTTCGCTCCCTCCTCCACAACCGCCCCCTTGCAGTCTTCTGCTCGACTTGGCCCATAAGGCTTGATCAACTTTGTCTGGTTTAGTTACGGCCTAAATGTCCCAAGCCATCGCCACCGTCACCGCCACCGCCACCGCAACAACATCAAACACCAGGGCAGCAATGATGGCCTGAAGATGCAACTTCAGCTGAGCAGCATGTTGCAGATTGCAGCTGAGTGCGCGTTGCTTTCCTTTGCCTCCTCTGCATGCTTCTTTTTTGCTCTCCATCTCTCGTGCCCTTTCTCTAATTCCAATTTGAAAGCTAACTAAATTCTTACTCTCTTTATGCAGTTTATTATCAAGTATCTTACTCTTCATTTGTTACAAAATTTACACTTTGTAGCTTTCTTATTCACATTTAATATGCCAGCTATATATAATCCTTATACTTCTTCAAATTGCGCTCGAATTTCGGCAAAGAATGCTTTTAAAATAGCGAGGCTGCAAACTAATTATTATATATATTCGAAACTAAAACTAAACTAACAAACATATGCAATAAATATCGACTATAAGAAATGTAATTTGAATGGTACAAAATAAGGTTTAATTTCAAACTATAATCCATGATAAAAAAAAAGCAAATCAAAAAGACTGATAAAGTTGCATTAACATTTGCTAATATTGAGTTTAACTTTGCAATACTTTGTGAAGTCTGAGAGCGACTATAAGAAATGTAATTTGAATGGTACAAATTAAGGATTCATTTCAAATGATAATCCATGATAAAAAACAAATCATAAGGACTGATAAAGTTGAGTTTAACTTTGCAATACTTTAGTCTGAGAGCGAGTCACCAAAATGTATTGCATTTAAGCTGAATAATATATATGCGGCAAGTTAAATATTGATACTTGAAGCGCGCATAAAAAGCGCTGAATTAGTGATAAACTGATCAAATAAAATGCGAAATTTACGGCAAAAAAAAAAAAAACAAAGAAGCAACTGAGGGGGAAAAAGCAAAAGGTGTAAACTTGAATTATGGGCGAGTAAAGCTCATTGTTTAGCCTGATCTATTAGTTGGTTTCTGAAGCCGCCGAGATTCTCACGACCGACAGGACTTGCGAGGAGTCATCAATCAGTCAATCTAAGCTGACTGACTGACTGACTGTGCGAGCGAGAGGCGCAGAGAGAGAGAAGGCAGTAGTAGTCTTGTTACCGCGCGTCGTCGCACTCGTCTTCAATATGATTTGGAGTTGTCGGAAAGGTTTTTATTTATTTATTTTTATGCGGCATTACATTTATTTTGCTTTTTATTCTTGCCAGCCGCGTCCAGCGTCCAGTTGCGTTGAGTTGCAAACACCTTCGGAACGCTTTCGGTCAGGTTCAAGACGAGATAAGTGGCTTTTTTTCCCCACTGATCTACGACACTCTGGACAACGCGCGAATGGCAAAGGCAATGGGAATGCGATGCGACGCGATGCGATGCGATGCGATGCGATGCGAGAGTCGCAAATGGAAATAGGGGGAATTGGGGGCATCGCAGGGGACTGGCAAATGGCGGGCGCGGTATTCGTTCGCACATTTTATGATGGCTGAGATTGCCATACTTTTCAACTCAGCTTCTCCTCTGCGCGTGTGTGTGTGTGTGTGTGTGTGTGTGTGTGTGTGTGTGTGTTGAGTGATTGGATTGGCTTCGGATTGGAATTGCGATTGAGTGTGAGTTGGAGTCGGGGATCGGGGATCGGGGATCGGGACTGGAATTGAGCTGAGACTGAGCCGAGCTTAAGCAGGTGTTTGGCCTAACTGTTTCTGCGCTTCGCTCTTCATTTTCTGTCTTTGAGTTCGATTCGTTGCTCGATTTGGTTGCCATTGTTTCACTGCACGTTCATTTTGGCCAACGTCAAGCAGCAGCAAGAACAACAACAACGACGACGACGACAACAACAACATTATCATCATCATCACCCAACATCTTCGTCGTCGTCCATTGTGTGACGGCAATGGCAACTGGTTTTCTGGACATTCATCGTCGTGGTCGTCGTCGTCGTCTCGGTCGTCGTCGTCGTGGTTGTTGTTGGCCCCTCTTTTGTTGCCGTCTCCCCCGCCTCCCACTCCTTTTGGCCACATTGGCTGCGTTTTGTCTTTTAGCCAGAATTGCCAATCATTCGCAGCCGCAATAAAATTACATGAGTAAAATGTGTCCGCGAGCATTCGTGGTACTTGATCGTTTTCAAGAGTGCGGTAATCGGTTTCAATTTCATCTTTATAGTGTTATGAAACTTAGGGGTCCGGCAGCAACAACAAAAGAGCTTTCGGCCTCTGCACACCGACAACGACAACAGCGTCGTCGAGGAAGACGCAAACGAAGAACGGCGACGAAGACGGCGATGAAGACGAAGACAACAACGACGCCGACGCCTCCAACACAAGACAAAGACAGGAACAGAGACAGGCGAGTTGCAGACAGGGACAGCGACAGCGACAGAGACTGAGACGGAGACGGAGACAAGACACAATTCAGTCCACTCGCAGCCATTTGACAGGAGCGTCGCTCAATGGGGATTAGATTGTCTGCCCTATCCGCAAACGAAATTTGTTCCAATTTGAGAGATTTGCGGGATCACAACTTGACATAGAGCAGCTGTGGGTAGTGTGAATGCTCAGAGAAATATAATTTGAGGATCGTAATGACTTTATTGTTTTAGCTACAAATTGAAGTAGTAAATTGTGTGCAATTGCTTAACAACGAATAAGTAACTTTATGAAATGTTTTGTTTGTAAAGTGATAAAAGAAGAAGGCATATATTGATAGAGAAGTTATTTGTAATCAAGAAAAGAGGTTTTGCAAACAATGTCCTAAAATGTCCACTTACTCACTTTATAATTGAACGTTGTTGTTTATAGTCCAGAATTAAGCTAAACATATCAACAATTGATCAGTCTATCAACAACTAATCCCTATGGCACGTCCTTGTGCTGAAATACACAAATTAT
Organism: Drosophila rubida; assembly: GCA_035046165.1. Classification (NCBI taxonomy): domain Eukaryota; kingdom Metazoa; phylum Arthropoda; class Insecta; order Diptera; family Drosophilidae; genus Drosophila; species Drosophila rubida. Next base: position 8,919,871 of record JAWNOF010000023.1, on the reverse strand, counting down.
TTATCAAATAGGTGTTGCCAATTCGTGCGCAAAGTTATCGATAGTCTCAGCGATAGTCGAGTGCAGCGTGTTGTCGTCCATTTAGCCGAAAAAGCGATGTTGAGAGCCTCCCAAATTGCTGTGGGTATTTATGCATATTCAAGCGTGTCTAATGCTCCATAACTGACCTGGCAGTCGAGGCAGTCGAGGCAGTCGCCGCCACTGGATAGATCCAGGTGTGTAGCAGCTGCCGCTCCAGCTTATCGTTGTTGCTGCTGCTGTTGCTGTTGTTGTTGTCGACGCTCTCACACCCAAAAAGCTTACATCGACATCCGCCTGGAATGAACGAACGTTGGACATGCCGCCAGGCGCTGCTGGTTTGCTCCTGCACCTTCCTGCTGCCGTTGCCGCAGCAGCCATTTATTGTCGATTCAGCCGCCACACTCGCCCCTAGACACAGTTGCGACTGCGGAGTCGGACTCGGAGTCGGAGTCGGAGTCGGAGCGTCTCATAGTCTTGGCCACTCTGCGCTCTGTGCTAGCCATTCTCATTCTCATGCCCATTGCTGGGCTGCTGTTGCGGCTGCCGCTGCTACTCTGGCTGCTGCGCTGGCTGCTGCCTGTAGAAAGCAATTCACTGTAATTGCTTTGTGACTTATGGCCCGGCCCAACTTGTGCGCGCTCGCCGATCGTCAGTCCTCTCGGCCGGGCAGGTAGCCAACTAAGTCCTCGTCCTCGGCCGGCCAGTTTTTCGCAATGGTTGCCTGCTCCTCGCAATGCTGGCGTCTTGACCTTGTCATGCCATTAAATAAATTCAAACAGCAACGAAACTCGGCCTCAGACTCCAGTCTGCAGTGTGCTGTGTGCAGTGTGCAGTGTTTTTGTGTTGTTGTTGTCGACAGCGCTGTCGATGCGCTCTCAGAGCTCTCAGCTTGCTGGTCGTGCGACATGACAAGTGTCCGCCTTGGCTGTCGCCCCCTCTCCTACCCCCTGGGCTGTGGCAACGTGACCCGGACTGGCCGTAAGCTTAAGCTTTAAAACTTCGAGACCATGTCCAAGGCCCCACCCCCTTTGCGTGCCACATCACGAGGCAGACAGCAGCGGCATCAATGAGCTGCCGTTTCCACCAGCCACCAGCCACCAGCCAGCAATCGTGATCCACACACTGGCCACAGCTGCAGCGGCAACACCCCTCCCCCCCCCCCACCATCCGCTTGGCATTAGCCATATAACGAGTTGCCATATTTTGATGGATTCGTCTCTCGAAGGTGTAAATATTAACCAAAGGGCAGTGCGAAAACGTGCAGCGAAAGCCCCAAACGAACAACAAACCAAAGACTCAACTCCCTCTCTCTCTTCCCCCCTCTCTCTCTCTCTCTCTTTCTCTAGCTTCGCAATTGCTGTGCGTGTCTCGTATTATTGTTGTTCTTGCTGTTGTAATTGCTTCTTGCTGCTGCTGCTGCTTTGACTCCCTCTCTAGCCTCCCCTGCGGCCACGCCCACTTCTCGTTTTGTTCTTGCTGCGACTGGGGGCAATAGAGCAAATTAGGCAGCCATTGTTGGCGTATACTTAATGCGCACTTTGCCTCTTTGCCTCATTTCCCGAACAATCGATAATTTTGCAAAATAACTCATCTCTATGTGGCAATTATATCTTTTCATTCGTATTTATATACAAGCAAATCAAGCCTATGAAAACGCATCAATTATGCATTAGCTAGATAGATAATTATACGTCGCACTTGTTTGAAATGTTTAACAAATTAATCGATCAATTTCCCTAATATTTTAATGCAAATATAGAAGCCTATAAAGCAATGAAAAGTTAAACAGCTTCGCTATTATTATTCCCATTTGTATGTACACTCATTAATCAATTGCTTTATTCAAATCAGCTGATCGATAACAACAGATATTTCCCTAATATTTCCAATTTAATGCAAATATTAAAAATAGAAACCTCTAAAACAATGAAAAGTTAAACAGCTTTGCTATTACTATTCCCATTTATATGTAATCTCATTAATCAACTGCTTCATTCAAATCAGCTGATCGATAACAACAGATAATGCAAGATCTTCAAAAAAGAATTCCACACAAAGAACAATAACTATTTCCTTAACGATTGACATAAGCTTAGCGCTTAGAACCCATTAGATGGTCAGCTGGATTTTGCCCTTAACTCTGCACACTGATCGATATCCTGCGGTCTATCGATAACAAGCCGGAGCTGAACTAGCGCAACAATTATCGCGAGATTAGATGGGCCACGACTAATGCTTTAATAAGCGTTCTAAGTGATAGTAATGAAGCACCCCATTAAATCGTTGCAAGTGCCCCCGAAAGGGGCGTGGCTCAGCGGCTTGTTAAGTAGACGAAGCCACGGCGAAAGAGAGCGAGCGAGAGAGGGAGAACGTGAACAGCTTGTTAAGAGTCCACAAGAATCTTTTTTGTTGTTGGCATGAAATCATTAACATATTTCGATATTTTGATTGCAAAGCAAGAAATAAAAGAAATGAAACGAAGAGCGGCGCAATAATGATCGAAAGCATTTCGCAAACGGGAGAGAGGGAGAGGCAGAGCGAGGGGGGGGGGGGGGTAGCTGCATGCATTGTCATCCCGTTGTTAATGTTGTCTTCGGCTCTGGCGGCGCACAGCGCCAACTGTTAGCCACTTATGACGAGCTGCCCCCCACACCGAGGCCACAACTGTGGCAAGCTGCTGGCTGCTGGCTGCTGGCCGCAGCCTGCTGCAAGAACATTGACTAATCAACATATCAGCACGCTGGCTGCGAATGATGCGAACAGCGAGCCGAAGACGACGACGACGACGACGACGACGACGACGACGACGACGACGACGACGACGACGAGACAGAGCTGCAGGATTGCGTGTTTGCGACCAACCCATGCGGCGTGGCAATTGCAGCAGATAATGGTGCAAAGTGCCGGCCAAGTTGGGGCATCGAAACGAATCGAATTGATGCAACGCGACATGGCTGCAGCTGCACAGAGCGAAAAGCGGAGCACATTAAAACTCGACTCCTTGACAAGCACTTTCATCGAACTTACTCCCATATGACACTGTTTTTGCGTATCAAATATCGCATAAAATATATCTTTAAAGTTAAGTAAGAAGAAAGCATTTCACTTTGCATTCAATGCTGTTCTGATTGCTTCAAATATTTTCGCGCATTTTTATCTGTTAATTTCAATCACTTGGATTGAAAACATTTTGATGTTTCTTTCACTAATGCTTGCCTTTCTTTTGCTAGTGAAATCGTGCAATTTCTCGCTGTGTAGCGCTTGACTGGGGACCGTGCAACGTGCAACTTGCAACTCGCAACTCTCAGCGCTCAGCGCTCAGCTGATGATGCGTGCTTCGACTGGGGCTTGTCATTAGCTCACAGCTGCCAGCGTGAGCTCAATTACAGGCGCTGCCCCAAACTTACAGCGGGCCGCGTGCAACGACGGCAACGTGCAACGTGCAGCGTGCACAGTGTGCAGCAGAACGGACAGGAAATCGCATGTTATTACAAAATGTCCCACATCATCAATAAATACATAGCTTTAATTGTGTGACACTGAATGTCAACCGAGCCGAGGCTGAAACTGAGGCTGTGTGGCTGCCACAACTTGTGTCTCGACTCGCCAGCCACTTTTTGTGGTGTCCCCCGAGGACACGACCTTGAACGTTGCCGCCTTTCCAAAGCGCAAACCAAAAAGACAAAAACAAAATCGAGACCAAAAAAAGAGGAAAAGCTAAAGAAACGAGGGAAAAGATTGACGGCAGCAGCTTCGCTTTTCCGCCAGCTAATTGCAGGCCGGGCAAACAACAACAACAACAATGGCAACACCGGCAACAAAACATAACGAGACAAAAGCAATCGCTGCCCCAAAACAGCAAATATTGTCAGTGGTTATCTCTCGACTGTTGCGAATTCAACAAGCTCCAAAAAAGGGCATTTTGGCTAAGAGCAAGTTTATGCAACAAATCCAAAGAAGTTCCCCAAAGTTGGCAGTTAAAAAACTGAATATTATATTTTACCAAACTAACTTCAAATTTGTAGTTCAAGCTTTGAGAGTTTAGTACAATATTTGTTTTAATAACTTTGTGAATTTACTTTGTTGCTAAATGATTAGAATAATATTTCTTTTAATTACGTTGAGTAAATTTACTTTGTTGCTAGATGATTTTATTCAGCTGCATTGTATAAGAATATTCGTAAGAATATTCGTGAAAAAACTGCATAAAAGTTTTTACTTTATTCACTGTTTCAATTATTTATATTTGACTTCAATTTTCATGCACTTCATTTAGTCGCTTTCTATCTGAGTGGAGTTTATATTGATTTCTAATCAGTTAACTAAAAATGCCTTTGGAATTTAAGTGAAGAATGTTTGCATAGCTTTGGAATTCCATTGAAGAATGTGTGCATTCAACTTGATGACGTTATAAATTGCCTAATGAGTGATATTTCTTGGTATTTGTGCCGTGTGCTGCTCAGGGTATCTGAAGTCGAGCACGCTCGTGTGGTGGCTGCAGCCGCTGGCCATCATCAGCACGGCTCGTTAAGAGTTAGACGGGGCGCAGACGAAGATGATGTTGTTGAGGGCTTTCTTTTAGCATGTTGCAACAACAAGCAGACTGTGGAAACTACCTTGGCATGCGTGATAATTTGAATATAAAAGCATATTACTACTTAGCCCCCAAAGCCCAAAGCGTTGCAAGCGGCGAGGAGACAGCAGCGTCCCATGACGATGACGATGACGACTACATCAACAACAACAACAACAACAACAACAACAAGCCGAGCTAAAACATTAATTTCTCAGACATCAAAAATGCATAATTAATTTCACATTTCAACTTATATGTCTCTATCTCCATTTTAATCGCACAGCCGTGCGCAGCATTTTCCCACATGCCACGGCGAATTGTCAACTGAAAAGTCAGCAAGAGGCGCAACACAAACTCTGACTCTGGCTTGACTTGGCTTCAGTTTTTGGCTCGGTGTCTTTGTTTTGTAGAGCAATTAAACGCCGACTTGATGCGAGTTTACGATGTGAAAAGAAGCCATTAAGGTCGCGCATGTCACAAATTAGCCAAAATTACAAAACATTTAATCTTTCAAGCCGCCGCAGCACACACACCAACACACCGACTGAGAGTCAAGAAAGCAAAGCATAGCAAAGCGACAGGCGACAAAACCCGCAACTGAAATACATTAAAATGATGGAGGCAACAAACGCCAAGAGCAAACAATGCGGGTCACTTGAATAGCATCGCTTCGGCCATTAAAGTCAAAGTCGCATTTGAAGTCGAAGCACTGGCATTTGCTTGGCTTAATTGCAGCTGCAATCGAGTTGCCAAAACATTAAATTGTCAACACGTCACGATTGCTTTCTGAGCGTAATTAACGCTTGAACGCAAACATCATTTGTTATTTCCTACTTTTCACTTCAATTTTCGCTTGCATTGCATTCTGATAGTCTGCATAAATATTTGCATTTCAATTATTTACTTTACAGTTCACACAAAATCAAGTTTCAAGAATAGAGCTCAAGAACTTCTGAATCATGAATTCTCTTTAATGATTTAACTCATTTCAATCGAATTTGAGTCGAGAAATAATGAAAGTAAAATATATAAATTGGCAGCCAAGCAAATTTGATTTCGCTCGCTTTCATATGAAATGTCGTTTTGTTCTGGCGACTGAAAATTAAGTGCTTGCAAAATATAAAAATACCATTAGTTATTTCCTAGATTTCACTTCATTTCATTCTGATAGTTTGATTAAATATTTGCATTTCATTTATTTACTTTAAAGCGCACACAGTTCACATAAAATCAAGTTTGAATCAGCATTGTAACTCAAGACAAAATGCAATTGTAAAGAATACAGCTAAAGAACTTCTGAGAGACTTTATCATAAATTATGTTTACTAAAGCGCGAAGAAATTTAAGTGAAATAATAAAAGTTCATTTAAAAGGAATTTGAGTCGAGTAATATACAAAATATTGAATAAGATTCAATAAATTGGCAGCCGAGCAAATTTGATGTCGTGAAGTGCTTGCAAGAAATAAAAACAATATTGGCTAATTAAGCTGGTCAAGCAACTGCAGTGGCAATTGTGGTTCTAGGCAAGAATCAAGCACACAATTGCAATAACAGCGAATGCAATCAAATAATAGCTTAATTAAGTGCACTGAGTATTGGGAGAGCAAAACGCTTTTATGATTCACACACAGCAGCGGCAAGCGACTGAGGTGTTGCCTTGGCTGTGGCAACCACACACACACACACACACACACACGGACGCACACATTGTGCGCTGTTGCCACAAATAGAAAGTTGGCCATGTTGCGGCCCCTTTTGCGCGCATTTATTGACTTATAATTGCAGCTGGGCATCCCATGGATACGCGGGGCACACATTGTGCATCTGACAGATACGCACGTCAACGTGAAGGATGCAAAGCTGCGATTAGCCAAAGAGCTCGCTGTGTTCTCGCCGCTAATATTCAAATTAGATTGGCTTCGATTTGACGCTGTTGTTTTTGGACTCTTAATTGCGGCATGGCAATTATTTGACCTTGGCGGAGATGAGTCGCCGCATTGCCAGAGGCCGCAATAGATCGACTGGGATCGACAAACGCTACGAGTACATATAACAGCCATAAGCAGATATGTTTGTGAGCTGAAGTTGAAAGCTCTCACGGCCTCGTGACTTTGGCTGTGACTCTGAATTGATTTCGCAGGCTGCACAAAGTGCGCAGAAGAAATCAAAAGACAATCTGAATTATGTACGCACAAATGTATCTGCAAGTGTGTCTGTGTATCTGTAGCTGTGGCTGTTGCTGTCTCGACAAATCGGAGCAATTTGATTTTGCTTATTATTTCAGGCAGCGCGCGATTAAAGACTCTTCGAGTGCCAGTCAGCGGCTGCGACTGTCTTTGTATCTCAATCTGCAGCTGTATCTGTATCTGTATCTGTATCTGTGTCTGCAATTGCAGCGCACAAAGTATCTGTATCTGTATCTGTATCTGTTGCGCCGTCTGTGTTCGTGCACTCGTACTTGGCTTGTTTTTTACCTTGAACCGCGACCCCATTGAGGCCGACTGGGAGAAAGAAAGAGAGCGAGCGAGGCGCGGCGAGTACGAGTCGATATGCGGATGGCGAACAGCGGGAGGCGGGCGGGTAATTGTGCTCGCGATTGCGACGGCGACGGCGACGGCGACTGTGATTGACGAGCACAGATGCAGGTCCGGCACACACACACACACACACACACACACACACACACACACACACACACGCAGGCGTGTAGTGTAAACAATGAGTAAATGAATTAAACTGATTAGCGGGAAATAGAAACGTTACGCATACGACACGTTGTGCTAATCAATCATTGACTACAACTAATAGCATGGCGCACACATGTGCATATTTATTGCAGTTGGCTGCTCTTGAGTGCCGTGACGAGCTGCCAATTGAGATCCTGCCTTGATCCTTATTTCGCTCGCTCTTTTTCGTGGCTCATTTTACGCATTTGTTGTGCCCCCGAGCTGTCTTATTGCCTGCTTTCTTTCCTTATCTCCCCTCGTCATTTATAACTCATTCGTACACGAAATTGCCCAAAAATTGGCCAAACATGCGCCAGCCTTGTGTGCGTCCATGTGACCGACTAGCCGCTACCCTGCAAACTGTCAAGCTGCAAATTGAAAGTGTCGAAAACTTTGGCGATTATTTGAAATGTTGAACTGGCTTAAAGTCGACTGAATATAGTCTGTCATGCTTAGCAGCTGCGTATGTGGCGTAAAAAGACTTTGAAATGGCGTTTTCTGCACACAGTGTTTGTCGGGAAAATTCAATTTAAAGCCGCAGCCACACACAACAACAACAACAACAACAACGACGACGACGACGACGACGACGACGACAACGTTGAAATGCGGCGAGTGCAATAAATTGTTTCATTCGCGGCACAACGCGCACCTGACACATAAGCCCCGAATTGTCGTCTTCATCTGTTTGTCTTCCTCACAATCATCCATACCCCCCCCCCCCCCCCTTCTGCGGGGATCGCAGCGAAACCAAACGAAACGAAACGGATCGAAAAACGGATCGGGTAGAAAGGTAATGCGGCATGGGGCAAGCAGCAGCGGCAGCAGCAATAATAACGCTTGTACATTGGCTCTCGAACATCTGGACACTTGCTGTGCCACACACGGCACAGTGGTGCGAAAGTCGCCGCCTGCCGCCTGCCGCCTGCCGCCCAGCTGCAATTAGCCTAAGTGCATAAATGTTGCACTTAAGCGCAGCTCGACGACACGTCACAGCCTAATTCAACTATATACCACACTATCCCCCCCCCCTCTCTCTCTCTCTCTGTCTCTCACCGTTCGTGCCACAAATTGGCATTTCGTGCGTAATTCGCATTGCAGCTTAAATCTGAAAAAAACGCTCAAATGAAATATGCATAAATAGTTATAGTCATAAACTGAAGTGTGGCCAATTTCGAGCACTAATTATAATTATCGATAGACTTATTAAAACACTTTACAAGTGATGCAAATACTTTCGGTTGCAACTCCCATGCAACAGACTTTGCTTCTTATCTACATTCGCCTACAACTCTGCACGTTTTATTTTAGTATTTAAGTCCAAAGTCGAGCTATGCTTGCAAAACGTGCCACGCTGCGTATGCGTAATCTATTTATGCTAGCATATTTATGTCAACTGTCAAGAACGCTTATAAAGTCGAGCAAATTCGCTTAATAAACATTTCTGCGACTAACTTGAAAAATCGAACACAAAACATTGTTAATCATTGCAGTTTTCCAACACAATTAAGAAGTCATTAGAGAGTTGCACTTCAAATAGAAGAGCCAAAGAGTTTGTTGATCAAGTTTTTGCTTTATAACATTGTGCAGCTTAGCAATTAAAAGTAAATAAATCCGAAAACTAATCGAGAGTGAAGTAATAGATACATGAATGCTAAACCTAAATCGATGAGAGCAAAAGAAAATAGATACGTGAATGCTAAACCTAAATCGATGAGAGCAAAAGAGTTTGTTGATTCAGTTCGTAACAATATGCAGCCAAGTTTTGCTTTATAACATTGTGCAGTTAATTGTCAATTAAAAGTAAATAAATATATAAACGTTTAGTGAAGTAATAGATACATGAATGCTAAACCTAAATCGATAAGAGCAAAAGAGTTTGTTGATCAAGTTCCTATCCACATACAGCCAAATTTTGCTTTATGACATTGTGCAGCTGAGCAATTAAAAGTAAGTAAATCCCAAAACTAATCGAGAGTGAAGTAAAAGATACATGAATGTCAAACCTAAATCGATGAGCACATCACATAAACTCGAGTATGCCCACTAAAAGTCGCTTTGGTCCCACTGTGCGGCGACACTGCAATTATTTGTGAGCGCGCGGGTGCAACGCGGCTGCCGCATCAGCCCCCGTCGCAGTTGCAGTGGAAGTTAAAGCCACAGCGACAGGCAGAGAGCAAAAGCAGATTCAGCGGATTATGAGAGCTGGCGCTGGGCAACGAAAACAGCAGCAACAAAAACAATACGACGACGACGACGACAAGATGTCGGCATGTGAATGTCCGTTGTGTCAGTGCAGGGGGGGAGGGGCGTGGCAGGAGGGGAGGCCGCACATGTGTGCTTGCTGCGGCAATTTCGTGTGGCGTCCGTGCAAAATGATTATTGTCCTGCTGCAGCCAGGAGGACCTCGACGCCAGCACGATCGCGCCGTCCCCGCTCCCCGCTCCCCGCATTCCCACTCCCCGCATTCCCAGCAGTCGCAGTCGGTTCCGGAATGGCTTTCCACCTCATTATAAGTTGGCTTTAGCCCGCTAATTCATGACGAAATATGCTAATTAATAAACGACGCAGACTGCAACACGGCACTTGCAACTTGTTATGCAGCTCGCAGCTCGCAGCTCGCAGCTCGGCTTAGACGAGTTATGAGCGATCAAGGCTCATCAGCCTGTTAACGCTTTAATGCCCAGCCATTTTTCTGCTGCTCTAAAACTTCTTTTTCTTTGGCATGATTTGGGATTCGTGTCACTTTGTTTTGCCCAATTTTTCATTGTCGCAGTTGCTTGCCTTACTTGCTGCTCATTGACTGTCGCTGCTGTTTGTTCAGTCGTTTCAATAATATTCCAATTAGTATTTAATTTTGAATGCAATTAGCATTATCAGCAGCCTTGACATTGCGATTCCCATTATCAGCAGCCTCATTGATGGCAATTGCCATTCGCATTGCATTCCATTCAGTTCCCTTTCGTGCTTTTGCAATCAGCGCATGTTGAGTAACAACACTTTGACTTCTACTATTAAATAATGTTCAAGTTCTTGAATTTGGCATAGTTCGTTGTTGATGGCAATCGTTCGACACTCGGCTAATTGCTGATTTATCAGCAATTTGTCAATATTTATCCGCTTTTTAATGCAGTGGCCAGTTATTGTTGTGGTATTGTGTTGCGGCTCTTGCTGCTGGGCTTGTTGCAAGTGTTTGTTGTCTGGTTAGCTGGCACGGATCGTTGCAGCTGCAGGTGCAGTGATGCATTTGCTGCTGGGCCCCCAAGTTGGCGTCAAGCGTCAACGCCTGAGCGACAATTATGGCTGGCAATCAAGCAGGGAGAGAGGGAGAAAGGGCGCGAGACGGGGCACGGGGCACGGGGCACGGGGCAGGTGTTGGGTGCAGTTGAGCGCTGTCGTTTTTAGCACACTGCGGCACAGAGCCTGGCCAGAAGGCGGCAGTGTTGTGTGCCTTATGGAGCCCGCAGCACAGCGCCGATCGCAGCAACAAGTCGACAACAACAACTCGACAACAACAACAACGACGACGACGACGACGACGACAACACCTCGACTGCGGCGAGTCGACAACAACTGAAAAAGTCAACTGCCGTTCTATTGCTAATTATAAGCATGGTGTAAATTTACAATGCCTGTGTTTACAGCTCACGAACAAGCGATTATATGGCTATATAGTTATAGCCAGACTCCCCTCCACCTCCCTCTGCTACTTCCTCCCGTGCTCCCTGCGCTGTCGCTGTGCTTATTTAGAGCTGTGCGATTTGACAAAGGCAAATACTAGATGGAAACGTAAATATTAAGACAACTGGGCAAATCGCGGCAATTCTTGGCATCCCACACACAGCGTCGCAACGGACAGACGGACAGACGGACGGACAGACGGACAGATGGATAGTAAAACCGAAGAATGGACCACATGACATTCAGTCGACCACACACTCGATGTCTCAAGTTGAGACTGATTTTCGATCAGCAGCGATAAAAAAATACAGCAAAGAACTATCTGCTATAATTAGTTTATATTTGCTATATTATTATTTGCGTTCTTTTTTACCAATAATTGCATAATTCAGCATTTATTTCTCTCTATTTTTTTGTTTAGCAATAATTGTAGAGTCGAGCATTTGCCGCACACAATTTGGTTCCAAGAATTATCCGTTTATTGTTAAGACTTTTGCGAAATGCGCCGAATTCTTGAATGATAATGATTCATTACTCATTCGCCTGCTACAATTAACTTTTCTTAGAAGCACATGACATGACAGCATCACGTTGTGTGTGCGACCAACTGATTTGCTTCCTGCCCATTTCCACTACAAATTCCCCACACACATTTTGACGAAACGCTGACTGCTTTGGCAACCCTATAGAGGCAATTGTGATTACAGTCGTAATTTATGCACACTATTTTGACAAATTGTTCGATCTATTCGTTGCGAGCGAAATCAGCTTACCGAACTCTAAAATCGATATTCATTTTCACTGGATTAAAGTTTTCAAATTGTTAAGCTCTTTTTCAACTCAGATTGCTTTTTGGCAGCTCAAACGTCCAAGGACCATAAAAAACAAAGAATAAAACGAAGAACTTCGATTTGCAAGCGAAGAGAACATAAAAACTGTTTAATGAGCTCAATATTTTACAGCTCAGAGCTGTGAAATGTCAATAGGCGGCAATAAAACAACTTTTTAAGCCAAGTTCGTTTCTGAGACGACAACTCCAAGGCGCATCTATCGACATTGACACCCATTAATTATTATGAAAGTCCATTAAAGCTGACAACTACTCAGCCGACCCACCCCCCCCCCCTCCTCATTTCTCCTAAAATGTTGATCGATAAATATCGTTTGAGATTTACTGTCGACAAAGCTCATAAAAAGCTCTGCGCCAACTTCTGCTTCTTGTTTTTTGACGTTTAGGCAAAAAGATTTGTGGACCGAATTAAGAGCATAACTGTAAAAATGCTGCTAACAGTAATAACAATTTTCATATCGAGTGAAATGCCAGAAATTCTTGGGATTAACAATAAATAAACATCATGTCGAAAGCATTTTGTTGTGATTAATCTCAATGCAAAAGCTGCCTTCGATGAAGAGCTTAAAATTAATAGAAAATACTTGGAAATTGTATTGAAAGTATTGAAAATTAATCTCAAGCTGTCTCGATGAAGAGCTTAATATTAATCGAAAATTAAAATAGAGCTTTAAATTGCATCTTGTAATTGTATTGAAAGTATTGAAGATTAATCTCATTGCAAAAGTTGTCTCGATGAAGAGCTTAAAATTGATACCAAATGCTTTAAAACTGCATCTAGTAATTGTATTGAAAGTATTGAAGATTAATCTCAAAGCAAAAGCTGCCTTCGATGAAGAACTTAATACTAATAAAAAATGCTTTGGACGTAGAGCTTTAAATTTTATTTTGTAATTGTATTGAAAGTATTTTGTTTGTTGCTTAATTTTGTGAGTTTTGTTGAAAACGCTTTAAAGTTGATTTGTGAACTGAACTGTGGAGAAAACTCACCTGATTTGGATGCTGTTTTTCAGTTTGCAAAATTCCTTAAGCTGATATTTTTGTGGGCTGTGTTTGTTTTTTTGTATTTTGTATTTTTTGGGCTGTTTTTTCATTCGTTGCTTAGTTGAAGCTTCGCTTAGTTATTGTTGCCATGATTATTATTCTTATCGGGCAGGCACACACACACACACATGTATTGCACGGACACGCACAAACATGTGCGGACATGCAGATGCTTGTTGTTGTAGTTGTAGTTGTTGCTGATGTTGAGCATTTTGTTGTTGGTGTTGTCGTTGTAGTTGTTGTTGTTGATTTCGTTATCTTTGCGCTTTGTATTGGTATTTGCTGTTGTAGTTGTGGTTTCTTCTCTTTGCTTTTCACATTTTTACACCTTTGTTAATTCTGATCACATCGTAATCGTAACTATAATTATAATTATGTTTATGTTTATGATAATGTGTTGTTGTCGTTGTCGTTATTGTTGCTGCTCTTGTTGTTGTTATTGTTGTTGTTGATGTTGTTTAACTGTAATATGTTGTGTGTAATTTAGATTGCATTCGACAGAAAAAAACTCGTTCACGCAGCGCTCTTGCTTTAGGCCAACTCAACGCAGAGACACACACACACACACACTCGCACACACACACACACACACACACACACACTCGCACACACACACACACACACACACACACACACTTGTTATTAGCGCAAAATGTTTGCGTAATTTATTTAATTCGATTTCGGGCAATAACTGTGCTTATTTTTATGGCCGCTGCTGTTGCTTTGCGACTCTCGCTGTCGCTCTTGTTCTTCTCGCCGTTGTTGTTATCGCGTGTTCTTGCTGTTTGTCAATTGTCCGTCCGCGTCCGTTTTGTGCGACAGGCAGAAGCAGCAACGCCGCCGCTTTTAAAAACGGTTATAAAATCGCACGGCACAAAAATTTCGTTGCGGCGACGACGGCGACGTTTTTGCAGCCGCTGTCGCTGCTGCTGCTGTCGTTGCTGCTGCTGCCGTTGCCGTTGTCGTTGTCGTTGTCGTTGCCGACGATGTCGCCATTTTTGCTTGGCAAAACTTTTGTGCACTTTGCACTCGCTCGCACACACACAAGCACACAAACACACGCGCATGCAGGCTGGCTAATGCGCTCTCGCTCACACTCACACACACACCCGCACCCGACGACGACAACGACAACAACAACGACAAACGGCAACGACATCAACGACGACGACGACGACAAACGACAAACGACGATGACGATGACGATGACGACGACACACACAATCAAAAACTCATTCGGCTACTTTGGTTGCACACGCCCCCTTCTCTCCCCCGTCCCTCGCGCTCCCTCTTCGCTCCCCCGCCCACAACTCGGCTCGTTGGGGCAGCAGCAATGGGCAGCCCAAAAGCCATATCCGCAACTCTCTCACTCTCCGCACTCTCTCACCACTTCGCAGAGGGATTCTAATAAGAATGAAGCCGAGGCGCAAAAGAAAAAAAACAACAACAGCGGCAAAGCAGAAGAACGTATGGAGACACGAAGCGAAGGTTTTGCGACAATATGCGACGACGACGATGACGACGACGACGACGACGACGACGACGTCGTTGACGCTGGCAGCGCAGCGCGCGTTTGCCTTCGACCAATGACACTCGACGACAATATTAAAGAACACACCAACACACACACGCACCCATCCACGTACAGAGTATATATACGCAGAGGGCGAATCTCAAAAAACGAAATGTCGTCGTGCGCAAGGTATGCAGAGTTGGGAAGGGGGCAGGAGGCAGCAGATGCTGAGGGACAGCAGCGCAAAAAAAGAAGAAAAATTGTACGCAGGCCACACACACACACACACACACACACGCATACTCACACAAGCACATACACAGCAACAGAGGCGACTATGTAATCCAATCGAATCGAGAACAAACACAGCGAAAGAGGGGGAGGCAGAATAAAAAACCGAACGCAATTGAATCGTCGAAACCAATCCAGAGGACGCAGCAGAAGAAGACGACGACGACGGCAGCAGCAGCAGCGACAAGCGACAAACGACGGGCGACACTTGTGTATGTATTTGTGTGTGTGTGTGTGTGTTTATGTGCTGAGTGAGCGAGTGAGAGAGAGCGAGGCAAAGGCACAAGGCAATTGGAATGCGAATGCGAATGCAAGCAGTTCACGTGTGTGTGTGTGTGTGTGTGTGTTTGTGTGTGCTGTCCTGCACTGTCCTCTGGAACAGAGCGAGAGCGGCGACCCCTCCTTCTCCTCGTGCTGCTCTTGCTGCCGTTTTCAGCCAGTGGCGACAATTGAGGGTAGTCATTTTTTATGCTTATATACAGCACGTATGTGTGTGTGTGTGTGTGTTGAGGGTGGGGGCGGATTTATGTGCATGTCCAGGCACAAGAAGAAGAAGAAGAAGTCCAAGCTGAAGCTGCTTCACTTTTCATTTTTATTTTCATTTATTATTCTATTTTCGAACACACTAAAAAGTCGCACAAAAAACAAAACATTCGAAAAAAACAAACGTTTTTCTTGCAAACTATTTTGTCAGTCACAGCAAAAAAAAAAATGAAGAAAATTATTGAAAACAAATGAAAAGAATTTATTTACGTTGTCGCATTGCATTTATTGCAATATTTATTTTGCATTTATTTATGTGATTTTTTGCGTATTATTCGACTCGTATTATTTTTCTCGTAGCGTGTTTTAGCGACGGCAAAAAAAAGACGCGCGCGCGCAACAGCAACAACAACAAAACAGAAACAGAAACAGAACCAGACAAGAACAAAGCGACAGCGACAACGACAACGATGGCGACGCTGGCGACGCTGGCGACGGAGACGAGTACTACGACAACGACGACGGCGATGGTAGCAGCAGCAGCAGCAGCAGCAGCAGCAGCGCAGCCACCACAGGCTACAAGCGTCAGCGACAGCAAAGAGCAAAAGCAGCAGCGACGGGCAGCAGCATTTTTATACGTTAAGCAGTTCACAAGAGAGACGAAAACGACGACGACGACGACGGCGGCGACGACGATTACGATTACGATTGCGATGCGATTGCTGCGAGATGGCGATGCGGCAGCGGCAACTCGACTTTACTATTTGAAATCACATCCAGCGTCGTCCGTCGCCGTCGCGGTTGCTGTCGTTGCTCTGCTGTCGCTTCTCTGCTGCGCTGCGCTTGGCCACTCAGCGAGCGAGAGTGTGTGTGCATGTGTGTGTGTGTATGTGTGTTTGGCGCTCGTACTCGTGCTCGGTACCGAGGAGACGCAACCTCGCGGCGAGCAAAGCAAAGCAAAGGCAAGCATAAAAGCCAAAATAAATACGCACACACAAACAACAACAACTAGGGGACGCTCTCTTGCATTCAGTGAACGGCCACTGGTGGCCACACACACACACACACACACACACACACACACACACTCACACGCACAGAGTACTGTGTCCATTCGCTTTACCGTGCGTATTGTATTGCGTGCTCCCTCACTCTCGCTCTCGCTCACGCCCCGTACACACTAAACACTCAGGCAGCCAGCAAGCAGTTCAATTCACAACAACAACTCGCTTGATTACCACGTGCGCGCTCTTAAGCGACTGCTGCTCGCTCTTTAGCTTGCTCACTCTCTGCGCTCTTCGAGCGCTCAAGTGGTACGGCATATTGCACGCTGCAGCGCACGCTGCCGGACTTATGACACAACTACAACGCTTTCGCGTTAAAGTGCATACATTTATTCCGATTTAATTTCAATTGAAATACGCACTAAAGTAATTTCAATTGAATTTCATTTGCTGATATCAATTGAAGTTGCCAACAATTTGCTGGTACACAGTGTAGCGCACCAGGCTGGTCGTTGTCGCCGACTGCTGTCGATTCTGATTGGCAGCTGTGGGAGAGAGATGGAGTGTGGGGTGTGTTGGGGAGGGAGAGGGGAAGAGGATGGCTGCGCTTGGCTCGCATCAAGTGTGCACTAATGAAATAATTAATTACGAGCACAAGCAGCAAATCCATTCAGCTCCCCTCCCTCTCTCACTCGACTCTCTCCTTCTCTCTCTCGCTCTCGCACACAATTTCCGCTGCAGTCGCCCGCACTGCGTATGTGTCCATGTGTGTGTGTGTGTGTGTGTGTGTTGTCTCTATCTTTAGCTGGACATCGCCAGCTTTAAGTGCTCCACATACGTATATTTATTTATCCATCCACACACATATACAATAAATATATAATTATATCTGTATGTGTTGCGTCTCTCTTAGCGCAGTCACAATCATCAAATTTAATTAAACCACTTTAAGCGATTTCTTAGCCACAAAATCTGCTCCCTTCTGCTCCTCCTTCCCTCCTCATCCGAAAATACCTCACACAACATTTATTCAACATGCGATCGTTTGGATTGCATCCCACAACAAAAAGAAAAACACTCAAAATATTGAGAAAATGCAATCGGGAAATGTTCCAAAAACATTGCAGAGATTTCAAAATCAATTTTCCCGTCGGCAGCTCCCAAAAAAAAAGGTATTTGAATAAATTAATAAACAAAATTCGAAAAAAAATTAAACTTCAATTTATTGTAGATCCCTTAAAATCAACTTAAATAAATATAGTAGTTTGTTTTAATTAACATAATGTTACTATTCAACAAAATACATTTCTAAATTCACAACAATCTTTCAAAATTAAAACAAATCTATTTGAATTTAAATTATATTTTGAGTAAAATAATAAAGCATTAAAAAACAATTTCGAAATTCAATTTGTTAAACATAAATATAGCAGAAGTTCTTATAAATGATCCCAACTAAATTTTAGAAATGCATAGTTAATGATTTTTAGGATTTGCAACTTTAAAAAGTCTTGTTAATTTTTTATATAATTGACAAAATTTCGCGTATTGCAGAAAGTCAATTTTCTTGGAATCAATTGAATGCTTTGGGAATTTAAAATAAATATATATATAGTTTTTTATTTGTTTATTTATTGATTCTGAATTTTCTTTAGTCTTTAAAATACACAAATTTTAATTGAATTTGAACGACAAAATACAAAACAAATTGGAACTTTAATTTTCGATAAATTTTTGGCTGTGATCTTTATGTTTCTTAATGAAATCTATTAGTAGGAAAAAATGAATATTAGACACACAAATGTTGCTCTCACATAAAAAACTTCGAGAATTGGCAATATTAAAATATAAATTAATATTTGGTGCTTTTAAATCCATTAATATTTATGAATTTGTCAATAATAAAATAAATAAGTAGACCAACAATTTATATGAATTGATTTTGCAACTAACTGAACATTAAATTGTTGGAATTCAATGTTGTTTTTGGCAATTTCGAGCACTTTATTTGGCTGCATCGTTGTTGTGCACTTCCGAAATCTAACCTCAAACTGTGTGAAACTAACCTCAAAGTTGTGGGCGTAAATAAATGAGGTTATGTTGAGTCGAGGCAGCATTTTGGAAGCTGACTGGAATGCAGTGGAAGGAAATGCAGGCAAGTGTCCAAGAAATGCAATCAGATGAAAATCTAAATATCACATAGCTGTAAATACAATAACTGTATGTGTGTGTGTGTGTGTGTGTGTGTGCTGTGTATATAAGCAGCATATAACTGTCGCCTTGCTCATTCCCTCGCTCTCGCCTGCTTTAATCTAGTCTGCTGCTTATAAGCACGCCAGCTGTGTGTGTGTGTGTGCCATACTGCGCTCCTTTTCTCACACGCACCACAACTACAGCAACAACAACGACGACAGCCAATGGAGCCAACGAAGCCCCCATGATGAGTGCCGAAGTGCGGTAATGTCGCGGTCGCAGTCGCCGTCGCCGTCGTCGTCGTCGTCGTCGTCGTCGTCGCCTAACTCCCTCTCTCGCACACACACACACACACACAGTCGCGGACACAAATACACACAGACAGTGTGACACAGTGAAATGTGTCGCGCGTCGTCGTCATCGGCTGCGCCCCTCTGCCGCCGCCGCCGCTGCCGTCGCTGCTGCTGCTGTCGCTAAAAGCGTCGCACGAAAAAAGACAGCATTGGTCAAAGCCAACGGATGGCCGCGCATGGCTCTAAGTGTGCGAGCGAGAGGCGCACACGATGTTGGCAGCACAGCGCAAAGCGACAACGCAGCACCAGCAGGCGGCAGTGCAAGCGAGCAAGCAAAACATGCATGCGGTCTCTCGCTTACATACACACACACACACACACACACACATACCATGCTTGTGTATGTGAGTTTTGCGCTCTCACACTGTCGGCAAAGCAGTGTGTGCAGGGGTAAGCAGTGTGTGTGCATGGTGAGTGAGTGAGCAAGCGAGCGAGCGTGCGAGACGCTGGCGGGGACGGGCGGCAGAGCGTAGCCAAATTGGAGACAATTGTAAATTGGAAACGGTGGCACAAAGCGGCGCGTCAAAACACACGAGCTGTCCAAGAGTGTTTGACTATGCAGCAGAAGGATAATGCACACACACACACACACATGTGCTTGCATATTAATTATATGCACATTGGCTTCTGCGTGTGTGTGTGTGTGTGTGTGTGTTTCTATTAAGCTGTGAGTGCGAGGCGGAGTGCGAAAGGGAAGGGGAAGACTCATTGAGTGTGGGAGCGTCGCGGTCTTTTGTGCGCCAATCTGAAGGTCGTCAAGTCCAGGCCCGACTCGCCGAGTGTGTGTGTGTGTGTGTGTGTGTGTTGCTTGCGTGTGTGTGCCAAGGATGCCAGAAACCGGTTCACGAGCTGATTGCACTTGAGCTTTTTGCTGCTGTTGTTGTTGCTGTTGTTGTGTGCGCGCGAATTCAAAGCCAGCAACCAAAAATAACAAAAGAAGCCGCTGAATTAACTTTGCGCATCAAATTGCGTCACAAAATTGTTGCAAATTATCAAATGCTCGCCAAATCTCAGTTTTCCTGCCCCTCCCTCCTCCATCTCCTCGCACACTTTGTGATATAACAATTTGAATAATAAATCAATTTCATTTAATTGCTTTTATTTAGCACAGTTTCTATATCTCATCAATTTAAATTCTTTGCTAGACGTTTTCTTATTTAACTTCTCTTTTGCAAATACATTTATTTTATTAGTAAAAAACTTTGACTACTTTTCTAATGTAATATATTGAATGCATTTTAAATTATTTAGAAATAATAATAATGTTTAGAATTGCAGTAAATGCTTTTGTTTTAACTTCAAAACAAACAAATCCCACATTTTGCAATTTATGAGAAATACGTTAAATTTGAACTTGGTTTCAAATGGATCACATCGCTATATATGCTTTCCAAAAATTCTAAATTTGTTTCTAATATTCTCCATTTTCACTTTTAAATCTTTCAAGTTACAACGAATTTTTTAGATCTTAAAATATAATCTCATAATCGCTGTTTTTTAATCACTTATATTGTTTATAATTATTAATTATTATTATATTATTTGTAATATTTCGTTTTATAAACTAAAACCTTTCAAGTCACTGCGCTTTTTATTAGATTTCCAAACCTAAAACCTTAGAAGTCATTACGGATTCGATTTTTAAATTTAAGTGTAATCTTAGAAACGCTGTTTTTTAAATCACTTATAAGATATATTATCATTATTTTCTATCTAAACTAAACTCTTTCCAGTCACAACGATTTTTATGAGATCTTATAATAGTAATTATAATCTTATAATCGCTGTCTTTAAAATCACTTAAATATATTTGTAATATTTTCACAGTGATTTAAATTAGGTCTGCAAATTTGAATTATATTTTGACTTGAAACTTTAAACTTTTTGCCTCATCATATTAGTATAACAATTTGAAGTCTAAATAGTTTATATTTATATTATTATACCTACTTTTCTACAGTGTTTGTTTTGAGAGCATTATTTGAAGTTGATCACATAATAAGTTTAAGTTTGTAGTTTTACTTTTTTGTAGTTTACCAGGTTTATGTTCCTTCTGTTCATCAAAATACTAAACTAATTCCTTTTAAGCAATTAGAAAGTATTGCAAAATTTGGTGAAAAATTCAGCAAGCTTTTGAATCGAAGTGGCAAATATGGTTTTAGATTGTAACTATGTGTGATAATGTGGATTGGACATGCGAAACAATTGGGAATGGAACAGCTGTGGCCTAGGCGAAGGTTAAGGTTAAGTTATGGAGAGGCATTTGGATAATTTTCATTATGTTTTCGGTGTGTGACAAGAAGATAAATGTGGCCTGGTCGCCTCCCCGCCCTTCGTGCGCGACCTCCCCAAAAAAAGAAAGAAAGAAAAAAAGAAAAAGACTGCCGCTCCTACTGGAGTTTCCCCTGAGCAGGGGGGAAATCGTCTAGTGAATGTGTGGCTGGTGTCGTTGTTGTTGCCGTCTTGTTGCCGTGTTGTTGTTGCTGGCCATGCTGGCAAATGATCAAAGCCGAATGCCGAAAGAGAAACAGACGCTGAACTGTATTGAAATCATGGCGAGCCAAAGAAAGCCGGGCCAAAGCCGGGGCCAAGTCGCTGTCGAACTCGGAGGGAATTGACCGCAATTATGCGATAAAGATAAAACAATGTGGTGTCATTTTTATGGTTCTTTTTCCTTTTCTTACTTTTTTGTTGTGTGTGTGTTCCTCGGCCATCGATGTCTCGACGCTCTCCAAGGTGCGGGTGTCGAATGCGCTGCGAAGAGAACGAGACAGAGACGCAGACGGAGACGGAGAAGGAGCATAAGGTGATAATCTATAATTGCCCTTGCTGCAACAATTGTGCCTTTAATTCCGCCGCCGACGACGACAACGACGACGACGACGACGACGACGATGCCACAAAATGTGTCCTACTGTCGCCGCTGCGGCAGGATGCCCTTGTGGCAGAGACATTTGGGTAACACGTGAAACGAATGCGTTGACAGCTTGTGAGTGTCTCTACCGCACGCTACTCTCTCAGCTCTATCTACCTCTCGCTGCTGCCCGTCTCCCTCCCTCGCTCCCTCGCTCCCTCGCTCGCTCCTTGCTCACTGCACGCCCGCCTCGCTGTCTTGACCAAGTGATTAGGGATCAAAATATCGTTTATAACTCATAATGACCATGACAAACATTGCGTACAATAGTTGCGCTGCTACCTCTCAGCGGTGTAGCACCAGAGGGTCGTCGAGCAGTGACGAAAGCAGAGACTTGTAGTGTAGTGTCGCTAGGCTAACTAGTACCGGAGGGTCGGAGAGCCTTAGTCAAGTCAATGTAGTGTCGTGAAGCAGAGACTCCTCACGGTAGTGCCTTGCAGAAGGTCGCAATGTAGCACCAGAGGGTCGTTGAGCAGTGACGAAAGTAGAAACTTGTAGTGTAGTGTCGCTAGGCTAACTAGCCTTAGTCTAGTCAATGTAGTGTCGTGAAGCAGAGACTCCTCTCGGTAGTGCCTTGTAGAAGGTCGCAGAATGCGCCTAGTACTGTGCCTGGTGTCAAACAATCCTGTTGTAGTGCAGTGTCGTGAGCTAGTACCCTATGTAAGGTCGAGGCGCGCTGCTCGTTGCGGTCAACAGTTGTTGATTGTGTCGTTAAGGTCACGCCAACTGGACTCGGCCACATGGCGAATGTCCTCGTCAGCTGACGTTGCTTCAACTGTTCCTTCTCCTCCGCCTTCTCCGTCTCCGTCTCCGTCTCCTTCTGCTTCTGCTTCCCCCGCTGCGGCTTGTGCATCGGGTGGTGGCCGCTAATGAAGTCCGACCGCAGTGGAAACTACGCGCATCTGATAATCGTTTAATCGCTTATCACAAATTGCCCATTGTCCATTGTCTCTGTGTCTCGCAGGGTGTGTGTGTGTGTGTGTGTGTGTCGTAGCGCTATCGGTTCCACATTAACCACAATTAGAGTGACCATGCATCGGCAATTAATTTCACTTCAGTTAATGTTAATTGATGTACCATGCCCACCACATGGCACAGTGGTCCAACAGCTAAAAAACAAAGAAGAAATATAGTTATATTTATAATAATATATAAAAAAATAATATCATAATTCCATTTAATTGTCAATTAAAAAGACTTAAGCAGTAGTTAGCACTTAGTTAAAAGAAATTGTGGCATAAGAAATAAATAATATTACATTATTGTCATGAACAACAAACAAATTTGCATTTACAATTGCCAAAGGTTTCCATGAACAAAATTAACATTATGAAAACTTTTTGGTTTTCAACTTTATATTAAACCTTTATTTTTGTAATCACAAAGTGAACTTTTCGAAATAATACTATTACTATGAAATCTTTGTTTTCATCTTGAAATAATACTATACTATATTTGAAATATGGGAATAGTTAGCACTTAGTTACAAGACATTGTTGAAGAAGAAATATATAATACTACATTAATTTAATTGAGCAAACTTACATTTACAACCGTTTATTTAAGCAAAATGAATGAAAAGGACTTTTTTTGCTATTCAACATTATATTAAACCTTAATTTTTTGTAGTCACAAGGTAAACTCCATTATAAAATAATACTGTTGAGACACTTAGACATTTATGTAGTATGGGAATAGTTAGTAGTTAGTTAAAAGAAATTCTTGCATAATAAATAAATAATGTGACATTTATTTAATGAAACCAATTTGAATTTGTTGTTTCAAACAGTCGAAAAGGGTTTCTATAAACAAAATTAACAAAAAGAAAAGTTTTGGTGTTTCAACATTATATTAAACCGTTTTTCTTCATCTTGTAATAATAGTATTACAAATAATAGACAAATATGAAATAAGGGAATTAAGCACATTCAACAATTCACACTTTTTGGGAACTTTCTCAGAGTGCTGTGGTTTAGTGCTTTGAGCCCACTGTGCGCGCTGTAGGAGAAGCACATTTTGCGGCTGTGGCTGCTATCAAAGTTCTCCATCAACATACTCGTAAATTTGCCAATTGCTGACAAACTTAACGCTCTCAAATTACGAGTACTCGCGGCTCAAGTGGAGAGGTACTCACACTCGAAGCCCAAGCTCGCTGCGCTTAGATAAAACCCAGCAACAACAACAACAACAACACCAGAGGAGAAGGAAAACGAGAGAAACAAAAACAAATTCGAAGCGACAACGACAACGAAAAGAGATCGCGGATATTGTCCATTTGTGGTTTGTGTTTTTCTACTTTTTCCCTTTGTGTTGTGTTTTTTTTTGCTTTTTAGCGATGTCACCGCAGGACAGCGAAAGAGAGAGAGAGAGAGAGAGAGAGAGAGAGAGACAGGTAGAGAGAGGGAAAGGGAAAAAGGGATGCGCCAATGTGGCTGGCAAAACAATGAGATTGTACAAAATGCGTTGGGTTCAGGCCAATGTCATGAGCGTTTTATGATTTAATCCCCTTTGTGTGAAGCCAAACATTTGCTGGATCAAGTGTGTGTCGCACAAGTGTCCTGTGCGGCCCTTGAAGCGTAAACACCCCCGAAGGAGGGAAAAACACACACACACACAGAAAGGTCAGGGATTTGTCATTTGTCGCCGTTTTGCGGCTCAAGTGGACACTTGATTGCGCCTCGGCTCAGACACCTGACAGGCGATTAGTGCCGCGCGGACTCGCGGACAGCAGGACGCAAGGACACCGGAGTGCAGGCAACCTGTTTGCTGTTGTGCATCGATCGCTCGATCGGCGCGCAGAGTCAATGTGATTTAGTTCTGACGTCAAGAGAGCAGCAAAACGCTCCCTCTTTCTTCTGCAGCAAGATGGTATCGGGTCTTGGGTCGGAAATACGAATGCCTCGAGTCATCAGCTGCATGTAAAAGCCACTAAGTGTGCTGCACAACACAGCAAGGAGGCTGCTCGACGACCTAGATACGCTGTAATTTGTGGCAGCTTACGGATTGTCCTTTTCTGCCCTTTATTATTGAAGCAAATGTGGTAGATCATAAAGAAAATTGAAATAGATATACAAGCTGATATGCTAGACTAGCTGAATACCCTGTGTGGTTGCAAATTCTTTAACATTGTTGCCCTGGCATGCAATACTTTTCAAACCGCTGAAAAGTAGCGAAGAAAGGGAGTAAGCTGCACATAGCTTTTTACTACTTTCAGTGACACGGCAACACCAACGAAGTTCGCCTTAAACTGTAAAGCAGAGCATTTGCCTGTTGTTTATCATTCGACTTTTAACTAACATATATTTTCATTAACATTTCTACGCTTATTATTAGACTTATGAATAACATCTCCTTTCTTTAACATTTCTGTCCTGGCATGCAATACTTTTCTATGCGCTGAAAAGTCGCGCATAAAGGGAGCTTCTACTACTTTCAGTGACACGGCAACACTAACGAAGTTCGCTTGAAATTGAAGAGTAGTAGTAGTAGTAGTAGTAGTTGTCTGTTGTTTATCATTCGACTTTTAAAGAAACTGCAACTTCTATGTTAAAAGTAGAAGTCTTGGTTTGCTGGTAGTCGCGACTAGCCTACAGCGTTGTGTTACAGGGTGTGCAGGAGCAGCAACAATAAACAATACGCAACTTGCGACTTGAACTGCAACTCATTTGGCTAGTTTGGAGGGTTTGGTCTTGGTTTTGGTTTCGGTTTCGGTTTCGGGTTTGGTTTTGGGGTTGGGTTTGGGGCCGCGTCCTATTCCTGTTGATTGACCCGATAGCATTTGCCATATTTTGAGTGTGTTTATTTGCAGCTGCTGCGCGGCATCGAGGTTGAAATCATGTCAAAGGTAATGTGTTATCGAACTTCGCAAACGCGCGATTTGTATGCAAATTGAGCATCAATTGAATTGAATTGAAGTGAAGTGAATTGATATGTAGTATTAGCTAATTATGCGCGCATCTCAGTCGAGTGTGAATGAATGCGAATGCGAATACGAATGAGTGTGTGTGTGTGTGAGTGCATTCGAGACTGGGAGATCGTGAGAACTGCGCTTAATTGATTTCCACATGCATGTGGAGCAAATGAGATTGCCATAGTTCAAGAGCTACGCATGAGCCTCGCAAATCCAATGTAATCCCCTCGCTCTCTCACTCTATTTGCTCTCTCTCCCTCTCTCTGTCTCCCTGTGTCTCCGTCTCGCTTTTCAAGGCGAGCTTAGAGTCTGCATCTGTTTGCAGCTTCTTCTAGCTGAAGTGCTTCTTTTTTCATTTCCACTCCCTTCGTTTCCTTCTTTCTCTCTCTCTCTCGCTCCTTGCCAGCGCATATGTATAAGTGTGTGTGTGTGTGTGTTATCTCAAAGACCAAGCTCTTGGGCCCTGCGGCAACGGGCTGCAATTTTTCATTATTCGTACTCTTTTTAAGTGATCGATCGAAATTAAATAAGAAAAGTAAGCAACGAGAAAGGCAGGAAAATGCCCCTCGCCACAGCAACGACAGCAAAAAGGGCAGAGCCAAAACCCAAACTGTCCTCCTCCGCCGCCTCCCCCTCCTGCGACTGCCCCCCCCCCACCCCCCTCGCGATGCTGGGGAATGCGATGGTTAATGTGCGTTTAGATACGAAGACATGTAATTTCCCAGCCCCAGTGCGATCAGCTCGCCGTCCAATTGTCTTCTGACCAGGGCCAAGATCACCACAGCACAACACCGCACCGCACCGCACTGCACCGCACCGCACTGCAAAGACCGGGCCAAGCGACGCAGTCCAGCGTCACAGCCAGTGTCGAAGTCAAAGTCCAGCTGAACTGAGCTTATGCGCCCCCGTCTTGCTTTTTTTCTTTGGCACACCCCGTAGAATAGTTGAAGTGGGGCATGCTCGATTTGCAGGCAAGTTCATACAATATTTGCTAGACAACTACTTATACTCCTTTGTTCCTACATTCACTTTGACTACAGAATACAATACAATACAGTTGTTGTGCTGTCAAGTTAACTTTATAAATCTTGCAACTTATACAGAGTATTTGCAAGTCGGGTTTGCTTCTGCCACTCTTTTTACACCTTATAAACCTCTGTTCCTACATTCACTTTGAATTCTGTTAATTTCAGAATATAATGCAATTGTTGTGCTGTCAAGTTAACTTTATAAGTCTTGCAACTTATACAGCAACATTTGCAGTTTGAACTATAGAGTATTTGCAAGTCGGGTTTGCTGCTGCCACTCGTTTTTTTTTGTTGTTGGCTTGGACAGTTGTCAATGGGGCAGATCACAAGGGGGCCACAGCAACAGCCACAGCTGCAGCTGAGCCAAGGAACCGCCTCAAGGAACTGAACTGAACTAAACTGAACTGCGGTGCAGAGAACCTGACGTCGCCTATGATGACGGCCTTTGATTATGATGCCAATGGATGCAATATGGCATAGTGTGGCATGCCACTAGAGTGTGTGTGTGTGTGTCTGTGTGCTTATTACGGCGGGGCTACTGCAGCTAAACCACCAAGGCAAAGGCAGCCAGCGAGCTGAGCGCGAGATGCACGCAAGCTGCATTCGAAACTTCATTATTGGCAAGCCCAGCTCGATAATGATGATGGTGGTGGTGGGGCTGATCATGATTGCTGTTGTCATTGGATGCTGTAATACCACCTGCACCACCTGCAGCAGCGACACCACAGCGCCTCGCCTCACCTCACCTCAATTGCACCTGTAAGAACAGCTGCGGCAAGCTGGATTAACTCCATTTAAATAAGCTTTACAACTGCTAGTTAGACAATAAATATATTAATAATTTGAATAACATTTCTTTCGGTGACTTTTTAGAGCCAAGAAGTGAAAGTGAAGGCAATTTTTCACAACATTTTCTTGGCTTATATCTCTCGCTTTGCTGTCACTATAAACTACAACTGCAGAATGTCAAGATTATTAGTTGTTGAAGAACTTGTATTATAATTAGTGCTTTGATAGCACATTGATAAATTTAGCAAAGCAGCGAGTTGTCTCGATCGAGCAATCGATCGACGATCGTCGTGATTTTTTGTGGGTGAGCAACACCTGCTGTGTGTGGAGACCTCGCTTGGGGTTTCTTTTTTTTTGGGATCTCATGACAGTTTCAGATATTTGTTGTTGTTGTTGGTGTTGTGTTTTCCTTTAGTTTAATTAACGAATCTGAGAGATCTGCTGCAGCATTTGTGCCGCTGCTGAGTTCAATTCACACATTGTGCCTGGTCATGAGTCCGAGTCCGAGTCTGAGTCCGAGTCTGAGTCCCAGCTGAGTTAGAGTTTGAGCTGAGCAGAGTTTTCCCATTAAACTGGTCAGAAGAAGAAGAAGCAGCAGCACTCGCTACGTAGAGTGCAGCGCAAATTGTTTACAATTCGAAAAATTGTTGCCGCCTCTGTTATCTGTGGCCACATCTTAACGAACACGCAGCTCCAACTGAAGCCGTACCTGGTCAGAGAGCAGAGCAGGAGGTCCCAGCCCATCATATCAGAAGACACAAAGCTGTGTGCCCCCAACTCCCAACTCCCAGCTTGCCAACTGGCAACTGGCAACTGGCAACTGGCAACTTGCAACTCCTTCCCATTCTTCTAGCCGTGGTCAGAGTCATGTCGATTGCAGGCCAACTCGTTGTTTAGTGTCGGTTAATTTGGCATCATTCATCGTGTTGGTCAAAGCCAAATGTCATGCAATGGCTAAGACCCGCTTCGCTAATTACAGCCTCTTGTTTCTCTCGCTCCCTCTCTCTCTCTCTCTCTCTCTCTATCTCTCTCTCTCTCTCTCGCTTGCTGCCCGTGGTGGCAATAGAAGCTGCTGGCAACAGCAGCTCACGTGACACTGCATCACGCAGCTCTCAAGATCAAATGAAATAGATCACCAGCAGCGTCTTGAACTTCTAGTTGCAGTTTCTCACATACAATCGATTGCCATCTGCAATTTCAGAATTATGTTTCTCATTTGACATATTCCCAAAGAAGATTCAAGTCAATGTAAGTAATGCTTAGGTTGGAAATTTAGCAATTGTGGAAGCTAATTTAAATGCATGATTCAACTCAATAAATTAATCAGTCAATATTCCACATAAATATTTAAAATCAATAAATACTATGAACTGCTTTGCAGTTTTCTGTTAGTTTCTTAAAAGATTGAACTTTGAATCATAAAAATTATTACCATCTGCAATTCCATAATTAAGTTTCGTGTTTGACATATTCCCAAAGAAAATTCAAGTCAATGCAAGTAATGCTTAACTATTAAATTCAGCAATTATTGAAGGTAATTTATATGCATAATTCAACTTAATAATTTGATCAGTAAATATTCGACTTAAATATTTAAAACCATTAAATACTATAAA
Source organism: Drosophila rubida (assembly GCA_035046165.1). Lineage (NCBI taxonomy): Eukaryota > Metazoa > Arthropoda > Insecta > Diptera > Drosophilidae > Drosophila > Drosophila rubida. The sequence continues at coordinate 8,890,878 of JAWNOF010000023.1, read as the reverse complement.
CTGCAGTTTTTTGTTAGTTCGTTGAAAGGTTTTGAATCACAAAAAAGATTATTCATAATTATGTTCCCTATTTGACATATTTTCAAAGAAAGTTCAAGTTCATGAAATTAATGCATATCTATTGAATTAAGTAATTATAAAAGTTAATTTATATGCCAAATTCAACTCAAGAAATTGATCGTTAAATATTCGCATTAAAATTCTTTGCATTCTTTTTTGTGGTTTCGATGAACGATTTTAAATCATAAACATATTTCCAAAGAAAATGCAATTTCAGGAAATTTATGCTTAACTATTGAATTTAGCAATTATTGAAGGTTATTTATATGCCTATTTCAACTCAATAAATTAAATAATTTCAACTCAATAAATTGATTAGTAACTTTTGGCAACATACAAATTCTTTGCATTTTTGTGTTAATTCTTTGAACGATTTTGTTGTAATTTTAATATAAATTTAATTTTATTGCTATTGAGCAACAATATAGCAAGTAATGTAAAGCAAGTGACTTATGAAACTTTGATATTAATGATATTAATTTATGCAAATTGTCTATTTTTCGCATATATTGAGAAATAAATCTGCTTTCAAAATGTGAAAATGTTAAGAAAAGTATTATGTTATATTTAAATAAATTAAAATAGCTGTGAGTTGAGTTGGGGCGCGACTTGCAGAATCCATTTTGTGCGTGCCGCAAAAAGATGCATATCTGTGTTATATATTTACATTTAGAGTATGTATATGTGCAGATGAATATCTGTGAGGTTTTGCATACTCGTATTTCGCGCTTGATTCGAGCAGCGTAATCTTAGCCAATGTGGGGGCATCAGTGACCCATCGAGTTGCTCTGGTCATCTCGCTGTTGATCCACTTTACTTTCGGCTCGTGGTGTGTTGACATTTCTGGCGACTTGTGGCGAGCTGTGAGCTTCCTCTGGCCACTCTCAAGAGCGCTCTGGAGTGGCTTAGAGTGGAGTGTGGTGTGGCGTGTGTGTGTGTGTGTGTGTGTGTGTGTATTGTGGAGTGGATCGCATAATACGAGTATATGCAATCGCCTGAGGTGGAAACAACAAAGAGATCTGTTCGCGACAACGACAACGACGACGACGGCGACGATCTCGGGGACGGTGACGGTGACGGTGACGGTGTCGACCATGTCGGCAATGTCGACGTGGTGGCGTTTGCGTGTCAAGCGACATCATTTGCATAACAATGCTGGGGACGATTCAAATTTTTGGTCTCCCAGAGCAATTTTCAGACACACACTCGCACACAGCGAAACACTTGCATATAGACGCCCTCTGGCACCTGCTCATACCACATTTAGATATCTACGACGAGTACATTAATGATTTTCAACTGAAGTCAACGTCGTCTCCGTCGTCGTCGCCGTTGTCGGCGTCACAAATCGCTGGCAAATACCTGCACACACGCGTATGCATATGACATTATCCAAGACACTCCCCTGCCTATCTGCCTATCTGCCTATCTACCCATCTGCCCAGCCCCCTGTGACCAAGCCGCCCAGCTTGGCTCTACACGGCGAGAAAAATATTAGTAAACATTTTGCTAACTTTCACTACTGAAATCAATCAAGTACAACTAAGAAAATACTCGCTTCATAATATAGCATTTACTTTATCTAATATATGCTGCTTATTCATGAAACCAATCAAGTACAACATGGAATATATTTTCAGCACAACACAATATTTAGTTTCGCAAGCAATTTGCTGTTTATTACATTTATGAAAGCAATCAAGTACAAGAAGAAATATATTCTCATCATAGCACATTATTTAGTTTAGCAAAAAATATGCTGTTTAGCTAACAGCTCTTGAAATGAAAAAGAATAGTAATTTACATAAATATAAATAAATTTTAATAAATATAAATAACATTAAAACTAAAGAGAGAAAGTAAAGCAAATAAAGTAAATAATTTTATACTAAAAATTCGCAGTCAGAAGAGTTGTGAAATAGGGAATTTTTCAGGCAGATCGAAGATTAAGTTTTGAAGCAGCAGAGGTCTTGAGTCTTGACCGCATTTTCGCTCAGTGTAGCTGTGCACCCCACGAATATCTGTCGCTCTTAAGCTGCGTTGGATTGCGTCGCCAATGCGGAACGGAACGAAACGAAACGAAACCGCGCGCGCAGCGATCGCGACGTCCAACCTGTCGCACCCCCCCCCTGTTACCCCCCCCCCCCCTTCCCCTGCGCCCGCCCCGTGGCCATCACAACTGTTGAATAATTTATGCGACCAAGCAGCCACTGTTGTCAGCGGCACCTCCTCCAACTTCAACCTCAACCTCAACTTTAGCTTCATGCATATCTCTTGCCCTCCGCCTGCTCGGCTGCCGCTCGGCAATGTCGCGTTGCTGTCGTCTGCGCTGCGATTCACGTAACCCCCTCGCCTACCCCCTTGCCCGCGCACGCAGCCAGCATGGGGGAGGCGGGAGAATTATTTGCGTTCGCCTCCTTGCGTTTCTAATTAAGCGAGAGAAATATTCAAAAACTTTGCCATTGTTTCAACGATTTTCAAGTTCAATTTACATAACATTCCTAACCGCCGTCGCTCCGTCGTCGTCGTCATTCAACTCGCTACTCGACGCGACTCTTGTTTTTTTTTTTACACCATCCATATAAAAACAATATATTTTTTAATACTTGTATTCATTGCTGCTTCCCCCGTCGCACACAAATAGAAACACACTCACACAATCTCTGTCTGCTGTTGAGCTATTTAAGTCACAGCCTTGAGTCGTTGGCTAATCGTTTGGCAATGCAAAAAAAGGGTTCAAGGTCAGCGTTGCACTGTGCAAAGGTCACCAAATTGCCGCTGCCACTTGCAGCAACTGCAATTGCAATGCAGTCGAGCGGTGCATGTTCCAACTTTGCTAACTGGTTCAATGGGCTTTGCCTTTGCAGCCTCTCTTTCTCCCTCTCTCTCTCCCTTTCACCTGCTATCTCTCTCTCTCTCTCGTTGCTAATCTTCGTGATCTGCGCGCTATCAACGTCTATTTTGCCACAAATTAGCTTCTGTGCAGCAAGTTGATCAAACTTCTAAGCACTTGAATTGTTTGAGATGAGGAATACTTTCAGTCTAGTTAGTTGATTATTCATTTAATAAAATGGAAAATTTTCTACTGTTTGATTGCGAGTTTTGCTTTCTACTTTTAGTGCACTATTTTCGCAGTTCATTTCCTACACGTATATAATTAATACTGCGTTTTTCCGCATCGTGAATTCGCATCACTTTCATCAAGCGATCATCGCTCGGCTCGAAGTTATTTATGTGCGTTGTTAATCCTTGAGCAACATACGATCCGATTCGTTTTCGTTCTCCGGCAGCTGTTGCCGCTGTCTGCTCTCGTTTCCATCATCATCACAATGATGATTATGTTTCGGACCCTTTTCCTGCAATTTCCAAACAAAACAAAACCAACAAAAAAAATTATATGATATTATTTAACGGGATGAGTTTTCCAGCATCTTTTTGTTCAATTCATTTGATATGTTTGCCAGTGTTTGATTGGCATGAATGTAATGAATGTGATGGTGATTTGCACTCTGCTCAACTCTATTTTTAAACTGAAATTAGATGCATTAACTTACTTGTGGTAGGCATTGAAAATCGCAAATATGTAAGAAACATGATTATTAAATTGCTTGCAAGCAAGAGTTCTGCAAACAGAAATGATATGAAATTTGTATGTGCTATGATATTTCGGTCAGTGAAACGTTTACGAATAGAATGATAGTAAATTTGTCGCTTATCTGTTGCAAAGCTTCAACAGTTACTAATTGCATTATACTGATTGAATGCTGTGTGCCTGCGAAACGTTTGCGAATGTGATTCAAAGCGGAATTGTGTAGACTTTCGTGTTTAACATTATCGAATTCACAGCTGAACGTTTACGAATAGAATGATAGTAAATGTGGCGCTTTTTGTCGCTTGTCTGTTGCAAAGCTTCAACAGTTACTAATTGCATTATACTGATTGAATGCTGTGTGCCTGCGAAACGTTTGCGAATGTGATTCAAAGCGGAATTGTGTGTAGACTTTCGTGTTTAACATTATCGAATTCACAGCTGAACGTTTACGAATAGAATGATAGTAAATGTGGCGCTTTTTGTCGCTTGTCTGTTGCAAAGCTTCAACAGTTACTTAATGCGTTATACTGCTAGAATTCTGCGTGCCTGTGAAACGTTTGCGAATGTGATTCAAAGCGGAATTGTGTAGGCTTTCTTGTTCACAGCTGATCGTTTGTGAATGCGACACAAAGATTGAGGCGTTGCGCTCTCCAGAGAGTTCGACACGCTCTGATTTTGATGTGCACTATGTCCGCTATGATTTCACAATTATTCGCTGACAGCACTTAACAACAACTGTCGGCTCAATCTCAGTCTCCGTCTCCGTCTCCGTCTTCGACTCGATCCCATCGCCATCTGCAACTCAATCAGGAGCTGAATGAAGAAGGCAGCAACTGTCTCGATTCCCAAATGATGCGCTAAGTAGCGAGTGCTCGACACAATGCAGGACATGCGTAGCCCATATCATAAATGATAATAATTTTTGTAAATAAATATTGTGTAATCATCGTTCGCTGACGCCATTATCTGACGTGCCTCCCGACGCTCCTCGCCCCGCTCCCGTGTCTGAGTGTCTGTGTGCCTTGCGCATTATTATGCTGTCATTTCCCAGCGCAACACAAATAGAAATCCCAATTCTTGCCGATCCAAAAGGCAGTCAGATGACGAGCAGGATATTGAAGACATACATGACCAGGGCCATCTGCTTTGCCAGCATGGACGACAAGGATGCGACTCGTGAGTGCCGAGCGTTGAGTGCTGAGTGGTGAGTGTATTTGTACACGGCCTAGCCTCGCTATTCAGCAGCGAAGCCTCCATTGTTTAGATACTTACGCAACATATTGTACATGGTCTAAGGGTCGTCCTCGCGCACAGTCGACAGGCTCGAGCCTTGCTCTAATGCTAAGGGTAGTCTCGTGCTCTCTCTCTCACGCACTCGTGTGGCTGCTTGCGGTGGTTGTGCTCTATTATTTTTGTGTTTTTCATCATCCACGCATCAGAACTGCGCTCATAACTAAATACTTTGGCGAGGTAATTGCCAGGCAAAGCGTATCTTTTCAAGTTCACTACTTACCTAAGTAAATACACCAGCATATAACCATGTGCGTGTGTGTGTGTGTGTGTGTGTGTGTGTGTGTGTGTGGGTGTGTGCCAACTGCCATTGCTCCAGTTCCCAGGCGAATTCGTGGCAAGTTCAGGTTCTGGGTTAAACGGATAATTCACAGGCCACAAACTTATGACAGAACCGCAACGAAATTGCTCAAGAGATCAGCGATTGCTCGACTAGCTGCATACGCTGTAAATCCAATTACTTTTAGCATTTCAAAAGTAATGAGCTGCGCTTTAAATTGAACTCCATTTGACTTTCTCAAATGGAATAGATTGAATTTGTTGTCGATGCGTAGTCGTAAGATAGTTTAAGTAGTTAATCGTCTTTTCTTTAAAAGTTATTGCCAATACTTTTGCAGTCACAATCCAATATATATACTAAAGTAAAAATTGTGCTGCCTTGATTTATGCAACTTTATCGTGAAGCTTTTCATTGACATCTTTCAGCTGCAGAAGAACTTTTGAATGAATTTGTTTGCTTATATTTCATATATGTTGTTTCCCTTTGATGTGTTTCGTTTAAATGTGAATTTACTTAATGATAGCTCCAAGAGATTTGCTGCATTGAAGTCTATTCGAAGTAAAATATGCAATTGTCTTAATTACAAGTTGATTTGCATTTTGAAAGCTGCTTTCGTAATTAGATCCAGAAGCATTGTGTAAAGTCAGTAATTTCACATTTTTGTAGAACTGTTAATAGATGCGTTTCTGGCACTGAATCGTCCACTGCTCCGTGGACAGTGTCTAACAGTTAGCGCTCATTAAAGTGGCGGCCACAGCAACAGCAACAGCAACAGCAGCAGCGGCAGCTGCAACAGGCGGCAATAATGCCATGTGCCATATGGGATGGTGAATGGGGGGAGTGAGCGACAGAGAGAGAGACAGAAAGAGAGAGAGAGAGAGAGAGCGATGACTTGGTCAATTTTCTGATGGCTGGAGACGCGGCATGCGAGTGATAGCGTTTTTTTCTTCTTGGATCTCGCAGCAGAGTCTTCGCGTTGTAGAGTCGCAGTAGAGCTCAATGTATCTAATTAAGTAAAAATTTATGCGCGTGTTCAGTGAGAACGATGAAACAAACGGCAAACTGCAAAAAGACGTTAACTATTGTTGTTATTTTCAGTAGTCGCTCGCTCTCCCTGTCTCTCTCTCTCCCTACTTTAATTGCGAGTGGGGGGCAGGGGCAGCTGTAGTAGTAGTAATAACTGCGACTACGAAATCGTAGTCAGAGGCCTCCTACAGATGATGACGGACGACGGACGACGCCGACGACGACGACAAAGCGAAGCCAACAACCGACAACGAGCAACAGCAACAACTGGTTGTGGCCATTGGCCCATTGGTCAGAGCTGTATGGTCATATGGTACAATTGGAGGAGAGTCGGCGCTGTGTTGTGGGCTTTACCATGCTTCAGAGAGGCGCAATATCTAGGCATAATAAATCCATTTAATATATTGTATTTAAACCGTTCGTTATGATCTTTGCGCTCGCTTCTGCAACGCCCTGATTGCTTCGCTATTAATGCAACGGCTGCCCACTGCCCACTGCCCACCGAGCGAGAGCGACAACGAGAGACCGTGTTGCACAGTCGCGAGTGTGAGGGGGGAGGGCACCGCGACTAGTCTTAGTCGTAGTTGTACTTAGTCACGCTTAGTCGCTCAACTGCTGCTGCTGCTGCGGCAACTGCAGCGGCTGTTGCTTGTGATTAGAGGACGAATGCTTCACCTGCGGTTTGGCTGCCACCTCCCCCTCTGTCTGCACCACCAACTCCAACAATCACCCCCTGGCACAGCCCCCCGCAACACCACAGTGCTGCATTGGCCACAGCCAAAGCGAGTGCCCAAAATGTTATATGCATAATGCCTACACAGCGAGAAAAGAGCCACAAGTTGCACTTCAATTCAGCAATTCAAATGCAGTTAGCAACAAATGAAATAGTAACGAAAGCCAGATGGATTAGGAAAACTTATAAATGAGATGGTGATATTGATAATAGAACTGAGTATAAAAGAACAATTGATAACAACATTTTTAGTGCTCAAAGTAACAAAAGATAATAAAGAAAATAAATCATAGTCAAATAAAATACTATAAAGAATGAGTGCACTTAAATATATATCATGGCAATGAAAGCATAGATAATAGAATCTCATAAGCATGTAAGAACAATTGTAAATAACAAATTTACTCTTCAAAATAACATAAATAAATAAAGCAAATTAAGTGTAGTCAAATAAATAACTATAAAGAATGATTGCCCTTGAATAAATATCATGATAATGAAAGCATGGATAGTAAAATATTATGAGCGTGGAAAAACAACTGGAGATGACAATTTTAGTGTTCAAAATAACATAAATAAATTTAAACGAATTCAATAAAGTGAATTAAATAAATATAAAAAATAATTTCACTTGAATATATAATAAGATAATGGAAGCATGGATAATAAAATATCATTAGCACGGGAGAAAAATTGAAAATAACAGTTTTACTATTCATAAATAAACATAGTCAAATAAATAACTATAAAGAATGATTGCACTTAAAAATATATCATAATAATGGAGGCATAGATAGTAAAATATCATGAGCGTGGAATAACAACGGGAGATGACAATTTTACTGTTCAAAATAACATAAATAAATATAGAAAATTGATATATTTATATATAATATTGGAAGCCTGAAAAAACTGTGCAAATTGTAAGTAACAATTTTACTGTTCAAAACAAAATAAATAAATATAAATAAATGAAATAACGTCAAATAGCTTAATCTAAATAATGATTGCACTTAAATGTATAACATAATAATGGAAGCATGGATAATAGATATTATCTTAAGCATGGAAGGACAATTGAAAATAATATATTTACTGTTCAAAAGAAGTAAATCAATAAGTAAATCAATAATAAATATAAATAGAAGAAATTTATTGCAAATTTGCACTTTTCAGAGTAGAAGAGTAGTTTTAGTAGTAGTGTGGACTTAATGCCAACTAGCTGCATTTGGATCTGCATCTGAATAGTGGAGAAATTAGATTTTACTATTTGTACTGAAACCAGCAATTGAAATCTTTTCTGTCGATTCGAAATGAATTGAAATTTTTGTGCGCTGTGTAGCGACGAGTGTTGTTTGAGTCTTGGCACCGATCGTTGCTGAAATAACGATCGCGCAGTGGCGTTGTCCATGTCGATGTCGATGTCGATGTCGTTGCCAGTTACCAGCTGTCGATGTCGACGACCATGTCGACCATGTCGATGGCTGCTGATGAAGCACCCATGCCAAACTGTGCCATGAGCCATGCCATTGATACCACACTCTACCCCCGAAATCCATTCACAATTTACGAGCTGACGTTTGGCGGTTTTTGGGGTTTCTTCATGTGCAGTAGCCTAGCCATCCATTGGACTGACATCTGTACGTCTGTAAATACATATGTCCATGTGCATGTACAGCCGCATATATGCACGTTTCTGCAGTTGGCGAGTGCCGAGCCCCTCATCTACAGCCGTTTGCCTTTTATGGCCGCGGATAAACGATTGCAACTCTCAACAAGAGTCGGACATGAGTGCTCCACGATTATTCATAAGCCACTCGATATTCGTTGCAATTCTAGCTCTCGCGCAATCTCTCTATACCATATATATAATCTTTGTTTTTTTTGGCAATTTATTGAGGCATGCGAAAAGTCAAAAGTCCAAAACAATGAATGAAAATCAAGTTGTTGGCATTCTCTTTCTAGTTATGAGTTGAGCTTAAGCAATGCTAATGCTGGTGGCAAATAAAACAAATTCAATATTGCTGCTTTACACATCATTATAATGTTAGCAATGATGGGCAGCGTCATAAAACGAAAGCTGTAATTATTGATGCTGATGAGAAAGGCAATATACGAGTAACGGATAGAATTCAAGCTAATGACATTGAAAGTCCCAATAATGCAGTGTGGAAATAAAAATGAATAGTAAATTAAAGGAAAGGCCAACTTAATGAGAATAGTAAAAATAATTAAAATTCTAATGAGTGCCAAATACTAATCAAATAAGTTAGATTGAAGTGATGAAAGTACTCGTATACAACATAAGTAACATGAAATCGATAACGACAAGGACAATAATTTCCTAGCAATTACGCTAATGATAATGAGACCACAAGCACTGCTCGATTGATTCGGACAAGTTGCAATTGTGCGATGTCTAAATATCGATCGATCGATCGATCGATCGATCGATGGGTGTAGATTTCTTATTCAAAAATAGCAAGTGCAAATGCGCTTCTGCTGCTCTGCCTTGCATTGCTTTGGGTTGCGTTGCGTGCGTTGTGGTTAAGGAGGGCCATTACCATTAGCACGACCCACGACCATGGCAATGACTTCAGCTTTAGCTTGAACTGCCGAGGAGCAAGCACTGCCAGTAGTGTGGAAGCTGGAGCCTGCAACCCGAGACGCGAGTGGAGACTGGTTCCATCTCGTTCCGGGGCCCCAGGCAGGCAGCCAGGCAGCGAGGCAGCGAGGCAGGCAGTCAGTCGAATGCTTGTGCTTAACGAAAGAGGGCAGTTCCTGATGCAGTTTATGCAGATACGTTTCAATTAGCTCAAACCGAACGTGAAAGTGTGAATATGTGTATTTATAAACCAAAGCACAGCAAAGGCCAGAGCAGAGAGCACTGTCAGTTATTACTCGCACTAGAGATCCGTGTAGTAGCTACTTAGCACACAGTCTGTTCTGCTGTTCACAGAACTCTGGGAATGCTGTTGGCCCCACCCCGCTCATAACATTTTCGCATTCGCAGTTGCAGTCGCCGTCCCTGTCTCTAGTCAATCTGACAACCCAAACAACAACAGCCCAAAAAGAATCCAAAGCATTGGAAGACAACCCGACAACCAGATGCTAGGCCTATTGCCAGTTGCTCTTCTTGTTGCTCATTGGTGTGCCTCCGCGGTCGAAGACGACGCCGGTTTTGGGAAGTTGGAAACAACGAAATACATAAACAGCAAAGTTCACGGACATACACGACTCGCACATATCCTGTTTACTCTAGTATTCCACTCAAAATTGTTTGTGAACTCGTCATAAAGCTAGCTTTGCTGCTACCTCAAAAAGAAAGTAAAATTGCGTTGATTGGCATTAAAGTTGTCCACATATGAAGTATTATAAATCAAGCTGCTGAGTTCGCTGAGTTCAAATAGGCAGAGCTGACTAACTTCAAGCACTTGACTGCGAAACTTACTACAGTTAACATATTGAACAATTAAGATGGATTAAGTCTATTTTGGGGCTTATTTCTCTTTTAAAGTTGATGCTATGTTGAGCTACTTGCAACGAGAACACATTAGCTTGTCCTGGGTATTTATAGGGTATTCCAAACAGGAGAAGGTTCGACAAGAAAAACGACCTGCGCCCCGAGTTGAGTTGAGTGGAGAGTTGGCAGTGTGAAATGTGTAATGTGCAATGCAAATAGTCATAATTGCAGGCGTTGTTGTAGCTCTTGTTGCGGTTGCAGTTGCAGTTGTTGTTGCTGCCGCTGCTGCTGCTGCTGCTGCTGCTGCTGCTGCTGTTGTGTGATCATTAAGCGCAGTTGTTCACTTAACGCTTGAAGGGATAAACAAATGCACGCGCGAGAAATTCTCAAAATCAATTTACCATATGAGCATGAGTATGTACGATGATTCGCGAATGCATGTGAATGTCATTGAATGGGGAAGCTGCCACACTCTCCCACATCCAGCTTGCTGCCAAGTGGACAAAAGTGCGAGGCGGCAAAGTTCCGCAGAAAAATGCATAAACAATAAACGGGAGCGCACCCAAAAAGGCTCTCAAGCGCGCGAAGACAACAAACTAATAAAGTCGCCTCCGTCGAAATTGTGAATTGTAGTTTCGAGTGGGAAGGTGAATACTTTAGCTGGCATTTGCATGAATGAGTTGCACTCGCCAAAAAATATTAACAAAGTGTTGGCAGTTCTATTGATTGGCAGGCGATTTCCTGCGACCTCCCCCCCCACCCCCGCTGAAAAAAGGGAGCGCAGTAGCCGAAGAGAGGCAGAGCAAATTATGTGTATTTATTAGCGTTTCATTTACATGCATGCGAAACGCATAGTCGGATTTATCCCAGCAATATGGCACGACTTCTGCAGAGAGCACACAAGTTGGTCAGGGGGAGGACGAGGGGGGGGGAGAGAGGGAGACGTAGCAAGGCGAACGCATGTGGCCTACGAAGCGTGCAGCATTAAACATCATTAATTTGGAATTGTTTCCAAGAAAAATTGACAACGATGGGCTTAACCGCAACAAGGAGAGCGCACGGAGGGCGCAGTGGAGCCAAAGAGTGAGAGAGCGAGTGCGAGAGGGAGAGGGGGGTAATCAGTGGGCAGGCAGCGGCGTCTGTGTGCTGCGCTATTGTCTACAAGCTTGCAATCAGTGAGTTGTCCGCCTTCAAAATGTTACGGCTGCCAAAGACGCAGCTCAACTTGTAGTTGCTGAACAGCATTAGCCCCTCCGCCCCCTTCGTGTAACTACCCCCCCCCCCCCCCCACCACTGCCCCCACGACGAGTAGCTGATCCTTCAGTTGTGCTTGCTGCCAACTGCAAGATTATTCTAAAGTTAAGCACTTCAATGGTCATTTCTTTAATGGCGCCCCTAATTGGCCATTGCCAGAAGTCAGCAGTTCAGCCGAGAGGGGGACCAGCGTTCCACGGGGGTGGCGAGACGAGGGGGTGGCAGGCTCACTTTAAGTGCGCCGGCAGACGCACGTGCGACACTCGAAGCGACTCATTAGGCCCCCCTCGAAGTGCCAGCGAACTCCACAGTCCCCCTCCCCCCCCCTGCACAATTGCCGGGACTTTACAGCAGCTGTGGATCTCTGGCTCTGGCTACTGCGGAATTGTCCCACTCCCCCGTCTTCCGCCTCTACCTCTGCCGTTCTAATAATAATACGCGCATTAGTTTCGTTTTGATGCGATTAAAAAACGCAAAAGGTCCAGAAAACAACAAGAAAAGAAAAACTTTCCAAATTGGGGAAAAACGAAAATGAAAGCCAATGCGTAGGCTGATCGAATTTGAGTTACTGCTTACACCATTTTCCCTCGATAACAGATTCAGTTCGTAGTTCAATCAGCTAGCTTTGAAGTCTGAAGTTAACTGCCTACAATGCATTGCAGTAAGTTAGTGTCGGGTTCGTTTTAAGCGTGCACTGCGCCTATATACCCCACACTTGCCGGTTGGATAGAGCAGGGTATAAACGAAACTAACAGCACATTGAAATACTTTCCGTTTAAGTGGTTTATTACGATAAGCGAGCTCGCTGAGAGCACTCACCGTACGCGTTTCAATTACCATTGTCAATTTCGCTGGCGGCCTCCAGTGGCACTGTCGATGATGACGATGCGGCCACAATTGCTGTTGCCCCAAAACAACGGCGGAGTGCAACGCTCGTCAAGTGCCATCGGATGCCCCCAAACATATGCGATTATTGCCACGATTGCGCCCCAGCCACAAGGATTACAAAAACCATACAATACTCGCACAAACCAGAAGCGGCATATGGGAAAAAAACAAAACGAGTTCTATGGTTGCAGGACGACTCTGAAGGCCTCGTTGCGATTTTTTAAATGTGCTTTTTTTTTTTTGAAGAGTTATCACAAACACTAATCCAACACACAGCTTCCAAATGCAACGCCCTCTGGCAATAGGTAATACACACAACCGCACACTTGTCTAGACACACACGCGGCATGTGAATGTTGCAAAAAATCGAGACACTAAATGAATTTTCAATAGCAATTGCAAAATTGCAAATGGAGCAACCCAAAAAATGGTTAAAATCCTGAAATGAAATGAGTTCAATAATCATTTTACTCTTGGATACCCTGTGCCCACGAGGCAGTAAAATTGTAGAACACGGCTAAAAGGACAAGCGTCAGTTGGGAAATTGTTTGCATTTTGCCGTCGAAACTTTAAATTGTGCAAATCAAATTTAGAAACATTTCACATTTGCTTAAGTTGCATTTGGTTGCAGTAAATTTGAAGTAGAATATTGAAAACTTTAGAAATATTTTAGAATGAAATGAAGAAATTATTCCCAATCAAATAGAAATTGCTTAGATTTAATCTACTCAAAATCTGTACTTTGTACTGTTTTCTGTCAATCATTCATGTTCATATGCTATCATAATGATTGTGGAACATAGTTCGCACACTTGAACACATTTAGGCCAATTTGTTTGAGCTGAACTGGAACTGTGGCAGTTTTAGAAGGGTAAATTGATTGGCATCTTTAGCGCTTAATTGGGATTTGTTGCATGCCGCGCAAGCTTAGACATGGCTTATAAGTGGCAACATGCGAACCTTCCAAGTATTTTAATGTCCTTAATCAGGCTTGTTACGTTTGTTGCGTTTGTTATTCGTGTAGTCGTCGCTGTTTTTTTTCTTCTGTTTTTTTTTGTGGGGTTCGCCTCGGCCTTTGTTATGATTGCATTACATTAGCAGACATTACCTGGACGCCATCCAAAAGCTGCCGTCTGACTGTCTGGCTGTCTGGCTCTCGGGCAAGGTCCTAGACCCGCGGACCGTGCTCAGATCCTTGGTGGACTTGGCGCAGTTTGTGGCCAAGTTCTTTTGCTTGTTGTTTGGGGGCCATTTCGCAGCATGTTTGTTTTGAGCCAAGGTTTTGATGTTGGGCCGCGCATGTAGTCAAATTGCTTTGCCTTTTGTGTGTGTCGGATGGTTGAAAACAACAACAACAACAAAAAAAAATGAAAGAAAAATAATAATAAAAATCCTAAAGGGAAAGATGGGAATATGAGTGAAACACACACACACACACGTCGAAAAAAAGGTAAAAATTCACAAATTACTCTCATTTCGTTAAAACGGCACAAAAGGCATCGAGCATCGAGGGCAGCGGCAGCAATAACAAAACGACATAATCATCGTCGCCGTCATCTTATCCGTGGTTAAAAAATTAATAATTTAAATTTATGGAAAACGGAAAGAGAATGAAGCGACGAAGTCATCGCCAAAACAACTTCAAAGCCGTAGTCTATTATAAAACAACATGACTCGAAACACACACAAGAGAAGTGAAGCAAAGGCCACGCCAGGCCGGACATACTGTGGTACATGTGAAACGCGTCTGAGGTCTGCGATGGTCACCGCGGTGTCTGGACACATATATTGTGTGTACACACACACACACACAGCTGTGTGATACAAGCCATGGATTGATTATGTCCATGTGAATGTGCCGCGATGCATTCACAGTGCGAGTGTTTGGTCCATAGGTAGCCGCTAGAATACAGGGTGTCTAACGTCGCACACAACTCGACGCAATTCCAGAACAGTTGCTAGACACCAATATTTCATAGTTCAGTAGTAGTAATAGTTCATTTTTGTGCACTAAACATTATACTTAGTTTAAAGTAATTTTAGCTTCATAATTTTGTGTTTCGTTTATTCCTTCGCAATACAGTTTTCATTTCACAAATCTCGTACTGTTAGTCACTTAAATTACTTCTTTATTTAATACAAATTTATAGTTATTTTCAGCACATTTTTATAAATTTTCCCCATACATCAGTCGTTGAAATTTGTTGTGCAACAATTGCCCGCTTTAGTTTAGTTAATTCTTTCGTCTGTCTGTCGAGCTGCGCTTCAGCTTTCGCACCCTGTATGTTTGTACAGACGCAAAATATAAAAGCGATATACAGATTACCGAAAGCTGATCGAGCGTACGTACATAATTTAGAGCGTAAAATCAAAAATTTGTTCGTCCGTCATTGTTGTTGGCGGTCCCGAAAACCCATTAAGGTTTCATTCTATGTATAAATCTAATTCCGTCGTGCACCCCACGAAGACGCCGTCACCGTCATCGTCACCATCACTAGCACCATCAGCATCGCCATCGCCATCATCAGCAATCATGATCATGATCGTAATTATGCTCATTCATAATCATAATCATCATGACCATGACCAGAGAATGTTTTGACTCGCTGTAAAGCCTTTTGTTGCCAGCGACTTAATTGTTGCTTCAGAAAAGTTCAAACAAGTAGTTAATACACAGTGCTGCACGTAAGTACACGCACACATCGCACACAGCATGGGAACACTTCGAAAGTCGTATTGATAAGTTCCTAGCTGAGTGGCGCACAGGGCGTATGCATGATATCTATGCGATCAGCAGTTGTGCAAAGAAAAACAGTTATTAGCCCCAAACTAAATGACTACTGAAGTACAGTAGTTGAATACAGCATCGCAGAGCTTCCCTTGCTGCGAACTCGATGTGATCTCCTCGCTATTTCAGCGCCATCGCATCGAGAGACAGTAAATCGCTAGTTTGTATTCATGAATGGGCAGTTAGAAGGGCTTAAGCTGCGCGAATAATGTGAAATTGTGGGAGCTCTAGACTAATTTTCATGCGAACATCATAATAAATTAACAAATAAAAGTCGAGGCGGCTTCCAAATGGAATTGTCCATACACACAATCAAATAAAAGGCAAATTTGTTGCCATTCTTCGGGCTCGATTCTTGATTCTTTCATTATTGCCAACGCGACGGCGACTGCGAATGCGGAGACGATGCTAAAGGGCAACTGCTGCCTGCAACATTTACAATCCGCAGTCCTCGCAGATCGCTTCTCGTTCGTTTCCTTTCTTGTCTTGGTAGTTTTTGTGTGAATGCTCTGAATGCTGCTTATTGGCGCTGTCGTTAGCATATTGGCGAGGACTCCTCGTCGTCGTCGTCGGCTTAGGGAATCCATTAAAATAAGTGCTTAATTTCATTTCTTTCGGTCCCTGTCAAGTTATAGCTTTAGTTACAAAATTCGGCCAAAAATGGATGCGTTAACGTCAAATCCGCACAACAACAAAATCATCGAACCTACAAAACAAAAAAGAAACGTAAGCTTGCCACATCCGTTGTATCCTACAACGAGAAAAAGAACAGAAGATATTAAAACGAGACTATGAAAAAAAGAACGGGTCGCATTTATCGATACAGAAAAAGCTGTCTTCGTGTCGTTCCATGTCGTCTCGTGTCGTCTCGTGTCGTCTCGTGTCGCGTCGCGTCGCGTCGTGTCGTGTCGCGTCGTCTCGTGGAAGCGGCAGCGACAGCGGCAGCGGCCCCTCATAGAATGTGAATCTTAATGAATTTCGATTTGGACGCCGTCGTATGCAACGCGGCAGAGCGAGCACAAGGAGTCAGCAAGTGGGTGTTACCTTCTCCGGCTGTAAAGTCAAAAAATGGCATCTAAACTCCAGACAGATAGGTGGACAGCGCTTCTCTTTCACGTTCCCTTTGTTGTCGCTGTTATTGTTATTATGTTTTGTTGTTATTGCTGTGGGTTTTTTAAGGGCACCACTGTGCTCAGCTCCGGCCTGGACTCGACTCAACTCGACTGGACGGGACTGGCAAAAAGAACTTAACTGCCGTCTCTCAAGCGCCGTCGATCGAACGGCACAAAAAAAAGCAAGTGCAAAAATAAAATGAAAAATCAGGCAAAAATAAAAATGGAACTAAATAATAATCTGCACACGCAAACACACAGCGAGGATCTGTCTGGGTTGGCGGGTTGGGTTTAGTCCAGGGCGCGGTCTGCTTTGGACACAAAAACCACAAGAAATTAAAAAGGATACAAACAGACGGCACGAAAAAACCAAGAACAATACAAATTTCGGAGACAGCACGAAAACCGTTTTCAAGTCAACCCCGAAAGCGGAACGCCCGTTCCAAAGCGATCTCGACGATCAGACGACGCTCTGAGATGATTAGACAGACGGATCCAACGAAGGATCAACAATGTTCATGTCGTCGACGCCACAACATTAAACTGCTAACAGTTTTGACTCAACAGCGATCAGCTAACCGGTTGCCAACTGATTGAGCTTCCAGTTTCATACGGTCCAACATATTGTATATTATTGCAATTGGCAAAAGTGCTTTCTTTTATGGCTTTGATCTATGCATTCATTGAGAAAATGATTTCCCACCCAATTCAGTCTGTTCACAATGAAATATAAGTATTTAGCTTTCTAGTTTAACTCTTTTGATTCAACAAAATTTATAAATACACCGATTATTTTTGGCTCTTTTATTTCACATCGCTTTGATATTTTAAGCAGATCATTCTAAGTGAGTCGAGAGAAAGCCAGTTTATTGAGGTATTTTGTAAGTCTCAAATAGATTGACACATTTCTACAAACGACGCGTTTCAATTGAAGCAATTTGCTGAAGAATAAACGTATGATATAGTAGGGTAAAGCGATTAGATCTATATGGAGAACACACTTTGGCCTGGTCGTAAATTGTCGAATGGCCCCAAAGATTTCACGACAGTTGTAACATTTCCATGTACACCATCTGTGTTATGCGAGAGATTTATATATTTTTTTTCGCCTTTTTTTTTGGTACTCGTATGGGTCGTATAATGTGTGTGTGTGTGTGTGTGTGTGTGTGTGCACATCTGAAGTGTTAATGGCGCATGAGTCAACTTATTCCTTAAATCAACAAACATGCGAGTGTAGTAGCAAAGTTTTTAAAGAAGAGAAATAATCATTTGCGTTTCCTACAAATCGAATACAAAACGAAACGAAACGAAACGAAACGAGACGCAAACTCAACCGATTCGCTACGACACGAAGCGACACGATACGATTCCAATTGGATCGGATCTATTGCGCTTGCTATGGATGGCATTGTACGAGTATTGTATGGAATGTCTACTTTTGGGCACAAGTACCGACTACCGAAAATACCTTTTAAGTGCCATGTATTTGTTTACTTCTGGCTAAATGTTTACCCAAGTTCCGAAATAAAAAAATTTCTAGTACGCATTAAAGTCTTGGACCGCTATTTTTCACGTGGCATAAACCAAATAGAACGCTTCATCTTCAGACACAGACGGCAAGTTGGGGGCGAGGTGATTAGAATAAATTTGAGGAGCTGCTGGTAACATGCAGCGGAATGAGCATCACCAGACATCACCCAGCTCCACCTCCGCCTCCATCTCCTCCTGCCTTTGCAATTGCTACACACTCACTTGCTCACTTATGTATACAGAAATCGAGAATCGACGACTTCTGAAATCATTACAATGTTGCGCCCTTTCCCCCCACTCCCCCTCCCCCATTTGGCACGCACCTGCAGCACTTCGTTGTTTGGGACGCGGCTGGAGAGCCAGGGGAATGCAAATGAAAGTGATAGATATTGTGTCTGCATCACATTGTTGTCCTTGTAATCATATTCTACACACACACACACACACATTTAGCATATTTTAATGGAGGTCACTTATGATATCATCTTTATAAGTGTATTTTGGAGCAATGCGTGCGTATTTCAATGCTCTTCCCCTTTGATTTCATTCTCGAAAAGAATCGTGTTTGAAGTACAGCAGTATGTTGGCTTCAATCATTCATTTATACATCTTATCTTTTATTGGGAACGCTGACAAATTGTCCACTATTTTAGAGAATTACTCTAGTTCACAGATAATTTGATCAGTTTTCATTAAATTCATGTTTTTCCATTAACTTTGGCTTGCTAAGTTAGCAGTTCCTTTGAAGTTGACAAATTAGTCAGTCCACTAGACCAAACTCATATGTGTTTCTATTAAAAGCATTTGCAATTGTTTTATAGTTTTTAATGAGTTTCTACACGGAATTTTCATAGTTGATGGTCAGCATCAAATGTGATTTAAATGCTATGCTGAAATTTCCTATTTAATTTCTATTTCAATTTATTTTGCATTGGAACAAACAATGCAACTTTTTTCATAGCTTTTTAATGGTTAATTTTCGTCGCTGTTTGAGCGAACAAGGATCTGTGGTAGATAGAAATCTTACAGCGAGTGTCTTAGTTCAGTTTTTCAAATGTTGGCGCACAATGTGTACCAATGAATTAACCCAAGTTATGTATGTTTTTTCACCAGAAATGGGGATTTCGTGCTTATTTTGTGATACGTTGAGACAACACAGGGGCATGCTTAGGCTGGGGTTGGGGTTGGGGTCGGTTGCGGGTGCGAGTGCGGGGGGTTGTGGAGAATATAAATATAAACATATTGGAAGAAAACAGATAGACGCAATTGCGTATTGTATTTGTTGTATGTGTAATTAAATTTCATTGGCAATGACTTGAGGTAAATACTGTGCAGAGGGGTTCCAAATGTATCTGTATCTGCTGGCGAGGTTATGGCAAATGTATCTGCATCTGTAGCTGGGATGGCAGTATGGGCATTTGGTTTGCTTGGCTTAGAATTTTGTTTGCTTTTTCATTATTGTTATTAGAGCACATTTTTCATCGTAATTTCTTTCACGCGAAATACTAAAAAAAAAAAAAAATTATACAAAATCCACGACTACTAAAAAGTTCCCCCTACTGGGTGTGTGTTTGCTTCAGCTCACTTTTCCTTCAATTTTCTTTTTCTACTTCCAGGTTTTTTCTTTGTTTTTTTCTCTATTCTGTTTCTGTTTAGTACTTTTTTTTAGTACTGTTTTTTTGTTGTGTTATTCTAGGTGTTGTTGTTCTTGGTGTGCTTTGGTGAGTGTGCGGCATTTGGTTTGCAACGGCCCATTAATAAGTTTGGTCGGGTTCGCGCCTGACCGCTTCTATGATTTTATATGTATTTAGTATAATTCTGGTTGCTCGTGGTCGCTAATATTATGTGGAGAGTGTGTAATTGCGACCTCGACCATTTTTGAGAAATGTGTAATTGAAGTCTTTCGGCCATTTAGGACGAGATGGCAATAGCATTATTAATAATTACGTTTGCAGCGTATAAAGCCCATAAAGTGCGCCTGAACCCCCTCCTCCCCCCACCCCCCGCAGCAGTAATAATTAGTGCAGATCTTAAACACGTTGTGTGTGAATGCGGAAAATGTACTAATTACCAATTTGTAGCTCATATTAGAGCAGCTATATAGTAAACCATATCTCAGCATATATACGAGTATTTCGGCAGAGGTGGTGTGCGTGTGTATTGCCACACTGGCCACAAAACAGCAGAAGACCGAAGAAGCGAAATACTTAATTGTTAAGTATCAACAAAGTATAAATCTAAGATGCAAAGCAAGAGCGATTAAATTATTTGAAATCCACACAGACAACGACTATTCCAAAATGTTGCTCGAAACAAAAGCAAAACACACAGCAACAGCAACAGCAACAGCAGCAGCAACAACAACAGAAATAACATTCAAACCAAAATGTATACAAAAAGTAAGAAATTACCATTAATATAGGGCAACGCGCCGACAGAAACCAAGTGCGAATGATGTGCAACAGATGGCCCCCCCGAATTCTTGGCTCGATGTTGGATATGTCCATGTGGATGTCGATGCCGATGCCGATGCCGCTGTGGATGTGGATGTGGATGTGGATGTAGTTGCTACTGCCAATGCTGTTGATGCCACTGATGCCGATGGCGACGACGGCGACGATGACGACGAAGACGATGGCGACGGCGACGGCGACGACGTCGACGACGGTATTAGCCGACGCCAATGGCATGCACTGCAACAAATAATCGCATGAAATAATAATATCAATGAAATAATATCAAACAATCAGAAAAACATGGAAATCAAAATAAACTTAACTTAACTTCAATAAATATTAAAATGAAAGGCGGAATAGTTATATTACATGGAAGAATAAAATAAAAAGAATAACTCAAAGGCTAGGAAAATACCCTTAAAGAAAGGCAACAAAAAACAAGCTAAAATGTATTATTGAATATTTAAAAAAACTAATGTTGTGAAAATAATAACAAAAAACAACTTTATCTCTTTGCAAAATATGCAATTGAATTTTTGGAAATTAAAAAAAAATAATGTACTGAATATAGTAGCAAAAAATAATGTTTTCTTTTTGCAAAATATGTGATTGAATTGCTGAATATTTAAAAAAAAAAATGTAGTGAAAAGAGTAAAAAACAGAAACTTGTCTTTGGCAAATATATAATTGAATTATTGAAAATTAAAACAAAGTACTGTAGCAAAAAGACGACAAAAAATTAATGATTTCTTATAGGAAAATATATGATTAACATATTAAATATTTCAAAAAAATAATGTACTGAAAAGAGTACGAAAAAGTAAGGTTGTCTTGCGAAATTGAATTGTTGAATATTTAAAAAAAGAATGTATGGTAGTGAAAATAATAGGTGAAAGAAATTGTAACTTCAACTTAACGATGCACGAAACACTTTTCGTGTAGTCAAATGTATTTTGTGCAGTGTAGGAATCGGTATAGATCGCGAGGTGACTCTGATCGGTGGGCCAGCGTTTGTGGTGAGTGGTGCCAGCAGCAGTTCGTCCCTAGCACACACCCCTGGCTCTCGTCACGCCAACGCCATGGTACGCCCGCATAGCCCTCGGCAAATGCGAATGTTTGGATTTGGCTTTGGCTTTGCCATGTTCTGATGTTCGACACGGGCAACCGAACTGAAAACGGTGGCGGCAACGTTGCGGGCAGCGGCGTCAACGTCAACGTCAACGTCAGCATCGGCATCGGCATCGGCATCAGCGTCAGCGGCAGGCAAGTGGCAAACGGCAACGGGAATCGAAATCGAAATCGGTGGCGAATCGGGCGAGCACTTAGACACTTGAGTTGTTTTGTCCAAAGAAGAAGAAGAAGAAAAAAAGCAAAAAGAAAACAACACGACGACGAATGTTGTATTGAAACACGTACAACGTATGCGTACCGAAATGGATGAGGACTGTTTCATCTTAAAGCGCTCAAAAGCACAGCAGGTTGTCTCCAGCCCACAGCCCACTGCGCTGCCCCTCGCTTGACTCAACCCCCTCGCGGCCGCTACGCATTTGTTCAATACAATTCGAATATAGACAAACTCAAAATGCTGATATAAACATTTCGCTGGCATTCGCCTGTTTGTACTCAGATGTGGCCAATACAATACATAAATAAATTGCGCGGAGATGTGGTGGGGGGGGGATATCTGAAATAGCTATAGGAGTTCGCTGCACACACAGAGACACAAACAAATTTCGTGTGCTGCGCAAAGACTTTTCCAAAATGCGGCTCGAGACGACAACATTGTAAGGCTGGCAACAGTAGTTGGCCACAACGGGCACAATAAAAATGACGCTCTTCCGCACGGAACACTCCTTCAATTATCTTTCACTGATTTATTGCACAAACCCCTCCCTAGACTACACTATATATTTATATATATATGCGCATATATACCAAGCCTATCTGCTAACTGGTCTGATTCCCCTCGCTTTTAAATGGGAGTCGCAGGCAGGACATCGAACCAGCTGCTTTCGACTCTTAACCCCCATTTTGTGGAACACGCCCAATTTTCTTCAGTGCACGCGAATTGCACGCGCGCTCTCGACGACTCAACGCCTCGACACCGTGTCCCTCTGGCGCTCTCCCGCTAACCGGGCAGGATACAGGAAAACAGTTAAACAGTTAGAAAGAGGGCGATAACATTGAGGCAACTTTTCATGGCTGACCGCAGCTGATGTTAGGCAACGGGTTTTCGGGCTTTCGGGTTTTCGGGTTTCCGCTACACCAGACACTGATCTCAGATATATCGTACTCGACCACTTACGCACATGAATCAAAAGCTGCTTGAGATTTCAGACCCACCCCAAAGCAAGTAGTGTGCTAATAAATCCACTACTTAAATGTGAAATTAATGTTGCATAGTTGCAGCTGCTAAGGAATGCAAGCAGCGGCATAAAAGCGTGTTTTATTTCAAATGCGATCAATTGAGAAATTAAGTACTTAAAGCAATTGCAAATGTTGTGATAGTTTATATTGTATTCAAATTAAAAACTCAACTAATAACAATGCAATAAATAATTCTACACAAATTGAAATATTCAAGTATTCTAGCTTATAATTTTCTGTTAGTAAATGTTTAGTTGATTGAAATTGCCCGGTGCTTAAATCAAAGATAACAGATTTCGGTTATATAAAGCTTATTCTTGGCGCGTGAAATCAGCGACAAATTGTGTTAATAACATAATTTATTTAGTTTCCACTGTCCGCTAACTAATTGTGCATGCAATCAAGATGGAGAAAACTGTGAAATGACTGGAGACGACAAATGATCAATCACAGTGCTGTGGTCTGTGTTTGTCGTGCTGTGACGATCCTGTGCTCCACTGATTGCACAAAATGGCTGTCGCTGTTGATGTGATTGCGGCGCATCCCCTGTCTCATTTCCAGCTATGCAAATGTAATTTATTACCTCTCACTCGCACACATGCGTGATGCATTTGGATGCGGTAATTGCCTTGGTGGCACTAATTTTGCCGCGGTTCTCATAGATGCAACACGCCCGTGACAGCCATATAACCAGCTATGAAAATGACGAGGTCGTCGAGGCCCTTCTGGCTCGACGCTGCGCAAGAGCGAGAGAGAGAGAGAGATCTACGGAGATCTGGGCTTTAATAATTTGTACGCAGTCTGGGGCTGGGTCAACAACAAATTGACTTGATTGATCGCAGTAGAAAGCAAGTATGAAAAGCAGCGGTAACAAGCGGTAATCACAAATAGTTTCCAATGATTTTGAGTTATGGGAAATTTTTAAATATCTCGAAAACGAAATTACAGAAAAAATGCCATTAACAATGTGTTTTTTCTGTTTTTTTCTTTTTGGCCATGACTAAAATACACTAGGAAAAAACAGATTACGAGTATTTTCTATGGGCATTCGGTATGCTAACATGTTGGGGATACTCGTATGCTGGATGTGTCGAGCCAACCAAATAGGCGGGTGCTCTCGCCCCTCCCCGCCCCATGCCGCGGTGTCATTGGGCTCACTCGGCTCGCTCGGTACACTCGTTTCGGACAGCCCATTAAATGTAATGACAAAATATGAAGTGTACAACCCCCGAGATGCCGGAGCGCAACCTGAACCCATCTAAATGAGCTGCCATATCATTTCGATAGGCAAGCGCTTTGATTCGAGTTGAGTTGATGATGAGAGAGGCGGAGGCATGGACACTCATTTGTTATCGGCATCCACAATATATATTTAGTATGCTAGATGTATGGATATGGATAGTTGAATTTGTCAAAGTCGTCGTTCGCTCGATCACCTTCCAATCACATTGATTAATGACAACGAATCAAAGACCTAACGAGTGCGAGTGTATTCAAGCTACATATACATAATACACACACACACACACATATACATACCCTAACAACCACTTCATACAGCAATTATAGTCGTCTATTATTAATCTGTATGTTACGACAGCGTTGGCTCTGCCTTTGATTCTTGTTCGCATTCGAGACTCGTATTTAATTAACGATGATCTACATTTAATTTATGTGCCACTCAAACTTATTGCGCCAATTTCATATGAACTTTGTCTCCGCATAACCAGATTTTAATTGGAAATTTACCAATACGCTTGCCATATCAAAATTGCAGCTTCTTAGTCATCTTATTGCTCACAGCGTTGACATTTATGCACAATTGCAAGGCATTAAAAGAGCAAATGCTTGATGGGCAATTCGTGTGCATGTGCCAAAAATTTGTGTGTGTGCGAAGTGCATGCGTAGGGTTAACGGTTGTGCTCAGTGGGCGTGGTCAGCCAGCAGAACTACGCAAAGCTTGTGAAAATGTGTATGTCAATTGCACCAGTACTATATTATCAACTGTCTCTGCTGTTAAGTAACATAACATCATCCAATGCAGCGCTGTAATAGCAGAAAAGTATAAATAGCCTTCTAGTTCCTAGTAGATTGCGAGCCACTGACAAAGTAAGTGGCTGGCAATCGATTCGTGTGTGCGTGAACCGTGCCAAAAATTTGAGTATATGTGTGTCATTTGCATGTGAGTGTATCTAAGTGGGCGGTTGCGCTAAGTGGGCGTGGTCATTCAGACGAGCTACGCAAAGATTGCCAACCATCCACACATGTGTATGGGTGTGTATGTGTGTGTTATCAAATGCTGCTGCTGAGCAAGAGACAAACCTAAGGCCAACTTTCTCATGCTAAGCAGAGGGATTAATTTGCTCAAAATATATCAGAAAACCAATTAGAATTAAGCTGGGGAGAATATTTCAATTGGTGAATGTGAATTGAATCAATGCTCAATTAGTTTTATGACAACACGCATGTGTTGATTCGCATGATGTAAATACTGGTTGACATATTGAACTGACTTTAATTATGTACAAATTGTTGCGCGACTATGCCCATCCAATTGGAAGACAGCCCTCAATGCATGCCTATTCAGCTGCTCGGTTTTATCTTGTTGCTACTTACTTGAGATGCCGAGCGTATCTGAACATCTTGTAAGTCATAATAAGTGAGTGCATGACTTCCAGAATTTGTTAATCGTTGTAAACGGCAAGAGGCGGCACACTGCCTTCCTAGCCCGACCTTTCCTTGCCTTTACCTTACCTTACCTTGTTTTACCTCATCCGTCCAGCTATCGAAAATCGTCCGTCAATTCAAGAGTGAAGCTGAAGCGTCTGCGATGCGATCTGATCTGTTGTTGAGCACTCAACGTTTTGTCGCATTATTTTTCTCAAATCGTCGTCGGTGACTTGGGTTAAAAAATGAGTTTTAATTATTTTGTCACTTGCTTATCAACGGGCTGGCATCGACAAATCTTGACAATAACATGACATGGAACAATTTGTTCCATTGCCGCGATTGTGACAAATTATTGACAACAATATCAGAAAGAGAGAGGCGACCCAACTTGGCTCTGCTTTCGACCTGGCCCAAACCCAAACTCAAAAAAAAAACAACAAAAAATAAATAAAGAAAAAGACCGCAGCGACAGAATGCTGGCGCCAGTGCAAAGTGTGGAGTAGGAAGACAACTGTTGGAGAGCCAGAGGACAGACTATGAGTATGAGTAAGAGTACGAGTACGAGAATGAATATGCGTGCGAGTGTGAGTGTGAGTGTGAGTGTGAGTGTGAGTATGAGTACATGCCATCAATCTCAATCTAGTAATGACGACGCCGCAGCGCCAGACACGGCTTGAATCAAAAATCACCGACTGACTGCCTGACTGACTGACTGACTGGCCATATTGATTCCCAGCTCCCAGTTGGCAGTTGGCAGTTCCCAACTCGCTGCTGGCAGCTGCTGCAACCCCTCGTCGTTGCCTCATCCTGCGTCCGCAAGTGCGGCGTCTTCAAGTAAAAGCTACTGTACGCAAAAGGCGTTTTGATTCTTTACATAATTATTACGTTTTTCTTGATGCGTTCGAGTAAAGAAAAGTGCTCGTTCATACATAGGATAAACGAGCAGAACCCTGCGCCACAATGGACCACAACAGAGCTGGCCGGAGCAAGAGCAAGAGACGAGGTCCGGGCCAAGTCTCGAGTGTGTTGCGTTCGTTGTCTGTGCGCCAAATGTAGAAAGTAAATGCCGATGACTTTGGACTAATCTGTAGAAATGACGGGAAAATGTCAGTCACTATCACAGATCAAGCGTAGAAAAAATCATTAATTTAAATTGTGACCATCTACTCTCGACCTGACTTCGACATCGACATCGACATCTCGGCCTCCACAGCGGTCGCGGCGGCCCCAAGAACACATCGCACACAAACAATCAAGCATTCGACCATTCGACCATCGACCATCGGCCATCGGCCATCGGCCATCGACAACCGACAATCGACAATAGCCAAAGCTAAAGCTGAGAAGCAAAAGCAAGAGGCAAAAGGCCAACCAGACATCGATTGCCATATTGGCCCAAGTCAAATTGAACAACAGAGCGAGCACGAGCACGAGCAAGACAGAGAGAGAGAGAGCGAGATAGAGACCGCATATGAATGGCGATAGAGACGGACATAGCATGTAGTAAGTGTGTGCCGGCGCGGACTGGGGAGAAAGGCAAAACGATTGTGTCGATTGTGCGTGTACTTATGCAATTGAGTGTTTGCCTCATGCTGTGATTGGGTTTCGCACAAATCCACCAAATCGGTGTCACATACCGCGACTCCATCTACTCCACAATTCTCTTTTTGATCGATTAACAATGCAGGCCAAATGTCTGCTAAAAATATACACATCAAACTCACTATTCCACACGAAGTACAGTCGGCATAAAGTGCACAAATTATGCTTCCAATTAAGTTAGTATATCAAGCAATATTTCAAAGGACAATCAATAGTAACAAGGATTTGCCAGCTTGCAATCGAGTTGCTATTTCTTTAAATACTATTTCTGAACTTTAATATTTTACTGGCGTTTGAGTGTTGAGTCAAGTCAAGCAAGCTAATCGCTGCAAGTAGATGCCAGAGATATTGACAATATAATTGATAAAGTGAGTGCTTGCTAAGAACTAGATATTGATGGATATATCGGCATACACATGTTCATATTTATGTAACATTCCGCTCGTCATCAATACCATCATCATTATCATTATCAGCATCGTTGTCATTATTATTAATTTTAACATCATCATCATAGGCTGCTGGCACATGAGTTGGCAAATGAGCAGAGACTTCGAGCCGAGTTAAGAGCTGACCGACAATGCCAAAAGTTCGCATGGGCATAAATTGGTATACGCATACATACAAGCGTGTGTGTCTGTGTGTGTGCGTGTAAGTGTGTCTCTTTGGTGTGCTGGTAGTTTGAACTGGGGAACTCTGTGGCGATAAAACATCAAACAAAATTCCGAAACAAACGATTAATCTTTTGGTCATTTTCATTTTGATTGACGGATGGGAAGTAAATGCGCGTCTGTAACTGAAACACGGAGCGAGCGAACCACAGACAGAGAGAGAGCAGCATTGCATGCAGCACAGCGAGTGCGAGAGAGAGAGAGAGAGAGAGCGAGATGGATAGTGAGCGGTTTGGTGGGAGGGGTAGCTGCCTAAATGAAATACAACTGATTTCAAGTGTTGCTGACATTAGACAGACTTGCATAATCAAATGTTATACATACTCACTTATGTAAATTGAGGCAAGCGCACTATGAGGACAACAAATTTATTACCAACTCACTGCACAATTGTTGTAGTTAAAATATTGGCAACCTAACTACAAGCCACATGTAAATGCTGATATACTTATTGCCAGTAAAACATTCAATTATTTAGTTCAAATTATTTTAAGACAGTAATTACAGCGATTTTATTGATTTAAATAGCAGTAGCAATAGTTGTGGATAAATTGTTAAAATAAATAATCAAAGTAAGCGAACTTAAATAGTAAAGTAAATATTAAAATGGATTACACAGTAGTTTGAAATTATAATCACATTTTTGTATGCATGGAATTGACTCTAATTAATTTTATTTATTTATTTATTGCAAAATATATCTTTTTATTACTTATTCAAAGTTTAAAATTAATTATAGTATTACTAAAAAATTACATTTTTGGAGTAGTTAAATAATAAAGTATAATTCGGAGTACTTGATGAAACTAATGTGATTGTAAGTGAAGCACATAAAATACTCCAAGTACTAGCAAATATTAAGCTAACTATATGGTAGTATATAGTTAGTAGTGACATATAGCACCGATTGAGTGATGCTGTTGGTCGCATGTTGCTCTTACCTGCAACGTCGCGACGGCGGAAGGACGGAAAGGTGTTGTCCATAAAAGGGCAATCTTCTGGCTCCGCTCAGCTCAGCTCGGCTGCGTTCTACTATGCGGCTCTTAAGGCCATAAGTGCTGTCAGTCAGAGGCCGTTTCTATGTGCTTGTGTGTGTGTGTGTGTGAGTCGAAAGAGGACAAGCAACTAAAACAAATTCAAGTCAAAGAGCAAGAAAAAAAAAAGAAAAAAGAACGCCTACCGCGGAAGCAGACGTTTGACTGCCCAAACCGGCAATTATCAAAATATGTGCATTAATAATGCGTAGCGGAATGAATCAGCTGCCGACGCTGCCAATGGGGTGAATGTGGATGTGGTTGTGGATCTGGCTTTGAATGTGAATGTGAATGTGAATGTAGTCAATGCGAAACCAAGACGGACAACCGCAGCCGCAGTCGACAACGACAACAACAGCAACGAGGACAACAATCGGGAGTGCTGTGCGAGACTAGCGCAAAGAGGAAGACACACTCGGGGTCAGGGCAGTCGTAGCCGCGGTTGACGCCCCAATGCAGATTGATATCCAACCGGCAAAGGGTCCAGGACAACAGCTACAGCTATAGCCACGACAGCACCACGAGTCGTCGAGTCGCGAGGAACGAGAACAAGAAGACATTGCCAGAAGCGTTTCACGAGGGCGTTTATGGTCCCAGCGAACGGCGCATTTCAATCTAAAAAGGACGCGCCGCTCTTTGTCCGCTAATTAAAAATGTCCTTCGAGGGCAGCCACGAGAACGGCGTTAGACAGGGACAGCAGCACTCGAGAGATTAAGCGATAGAGATGAACACCGAAACACAGATAGAGAGAAGAAGGCCGACTGTGAACTGGCCACAAATTAAATACAAATAACAATAATCTTATAAATAAACATAACTGAGAGAGTAAGAAATTAATGCAAACGGACAGAATAAAGACTGTGAACTTGAATAGCAAACTATATTCTAAGTTCACGTCCAAGCACACAAATTTAGATCAAATTGCAAATAAGATGTTTTCGATCTGCTGGCGAAATCGAAATTGTTAGCGAAAGCCAAATGAGAAAAACCCATTTGGAGTGCAATTATTTCGCATTCAAATGAAGCTCCATAATCAAAATAATTGGAGTAAAGCACTTAGAGGCGGCGGCTTAATGATCTCCACTGGCTGAGAGCATATTTTAGCATGTGTGACCAAGTACAGATTTCTTTTCCAATACACACACACACACTTTCTGCTTTACCTGTATCTATTTGCTGTCAGCTGACAGCTTGTTAAGCTCGTGGCATTATGCGGGCTCCTAACGAACTGAATGATTAATTTCTTGTCACTTGTGATTTCGAATATTCTGCACATCCGTGAATGAAATTATAAATGAACTACTGTGCGACAAGCAGACAGTAGTAGTCTTGGAGAAGAGAGAAATGTGTGGTCTGCAAATCTTTCAAACTGTTTTCTAACACAGTCTCAGATGGCAGAGTTGTGGATGAACTGATTCAGTTTAATGAGCTGCAAGAATGTTCATTATGATTGACAGTAGTTGGGACGGCAGCGGGTCACAGCTGTTTGAAATATTATAATGTAAATGGAAAAAAGCAACCATTCGTTGGATTATTTTGACTAGTTCGAAAAGTAACTCAGCTGAACGTCGCAGCGCGATCATCTGACGGATATTAAACAGCGAATAGACGGACGACTACTATTTATATTCATAAATTGCTAGAATTACTTAATATTTGGTATTTATTGAGCGTGACCGGGCCAAGGGCTCACAACGCGACTCGACTCGACTCTGGTTGCACCTGTCTCTAAAAAACAGAAAAATAAAGAAAACAACAAAGACACACAACTGTAAACGAAACCGAAACCAAGACCGAAACTACTTACTTGTCGAGGGGTGGGGAAGTGGAAGTGGAACTGTGACTGAGTCTTAAGATCGTTCGCCAGAGAAAAGTTAGTGTCAAGTGGTTCGCGGTTGGCGGTTCGGGGTTCAGGGTCGGGGTTCGGGGTTAGAGTAAGGTCATTAGCTGTGGCCATGTGGACATGGGGTTGACAACATTAGCTGGCATTCGCAGCCAAAGCAAAATGCAAGTGATTATGTATTCATGAATAAGTTAATATGCAACTCCTCCTTCCCTTTGTCGCTGTCTTCGGTGGCTGTTGTTGCCCGTTTAGTTGGAAATGTTGCGGCGTAAAACGAATGCGCGAACTACTGCGGCATGAAATTAAATCCAACTTGCAACTCTTGCAACCATCTCATATCTGAGTCGACGACGACGACGACGAAGACGTCGTCGCAGACGTAGACGGAGGCACGCCGCTATCTTGCATATCCAAGTGCTGCTGCTGCTTTGCTTTGGCCGCTTTGGCTGGTGAAATGCAGCGGCAAGAGGCCCCACAGATATGCAACAGATGCACATGCATGTGTCCATGTCCGAAACAAAGAAAACTCTTTTCTCTCTCGCTCGGAGGCTCAGCGGAGTCTCTGCGGCTCAGCGATTGTCCAACCGTGCTATGTCCATGTCCAAGTCCATGCGTGCTGCGACTGTCTGTGTGCTTGCTGCATAGAGAGGGCACTTGTTCAGTGCCCCAGAAAACGAAAACAGCAAACAGCAAGCAGCAAACAGCAAACGAAGCAGCGATGATCGCCACATTTTCTTCATTTTTTTGCCTCGTCTTATTAATGAGCATCGTGAAAAGTGCGACCAAATGTGACGTTTAAATATTCATGAATCACCAACTATAACGCAGTTCCAGTTCCATCCACGAACACGTGCAGCACTCACACACACACACACACACACTCATACTCACACACTTAGAGAGTTGTGTATGTACAATTCACTTCCGTCGCCAGACTTTCATTTACATACCTATTAGTCGTGGCCCAAATGACCGAAGGGCTTTTTCGCTTCATCTTCTTCTTTAGTTTAGGGTTACATGTTTTCCTCTTTTATAGATTTGCGCCTGCTGCTTTCCCTCAACTCAACTCAACTCAACTCGGCTTAACAAAGCCGACTTTGTCAACTTTGCCCCAGTGAAGCCAATTAGCCAAACGTTTCAACCCCACACACAAATATATTTAATCTGCTGCTTTTGTCCCACAAGTTCTCGTCTTTTTCGTAGTTAATTAGTTGTATTATAATTGATTGTATTCCTAGTTAGCATTCGTGGTGAGGCCATGAGAATCTTTTTCACAGTGCCATCCAAAAAACTAAAAAATAAATAGCTTGACTTGTAGAGAAATCACGAAAGACAACATTTCTCACAACAAATTTCCAAATTTCTAAGCAACTTATAGATTTGCTATGCATCAGTGGTAATTAGCAATAGATATATTAACTAAATTGATATTATAAATTACTGACTTACTCACTTGCTGTCAACTATACGTGTGCTGTTTATAATTTACATCAGTAACGTTCTATTCTCATTACATTTTCACTTTGATCTATCATAATGTTTAAGAACTTAATAAAAAGAAGTAAACGATTTGGTATAAAATTCCACTGGTGGGTTACTTAATATAAATATACAACTTAGTATACGCCCACCAGTACATATTAAGCGTGGTATACTTGATAATATGAGTATTTTTCAGTATGCAAATCATAGTATATTCTGGTACTTGATAAAATAAGTATACGACAGCTTTAAATTCCCACTTAAACATTTCATAAACATTTTAGCTAGATAAATTACTTAAATTTGAAAAGCAGATGTGAACATATAATTAAAATAATATGTATTACTTATTTATTATTCCTTATGCTATATTTTGCTCTGCTTATGGTGAATGCAGGTTAGAAGAATATATTTTGAATAAGTAATATGGTCTTGTCCCCAATTAATCAGTTCAAATGCCTTTTTCAACTGCCCGCTTTAATTCAATTAAATGCGAATTTGCCTGCAGTTCCACACACGCATTTGAGTGCAACAAAGGCGAATGCATAGATGAGGAGGGGGCAGGGGGCTGGTAACTTGATACCGATTGTAGCTTTGTTGTTTAAGGGCTGCACTCTGCATACGCGTTGTGCCCCTTTGTCGCTTGCTGGTCGAGCTTGGGGCGTCACATTAGTCGCATCATGGGCATTACAAAAACAAACATTCTCGTTTCATTGCATTACGCATTATGCATTGATGCCCCCCGGTCGAAACAGGGGTCTGACACTGGTCTCTGGGAGAAAGACCAGTCAGTCAGTCAGTCAGTCAGTGTGGCTAATGACTGCGGTTTTCGTAAAGCGTCCAAATTAAACCATCATAATTTGAGTAATGATTGAAAACCCAAGGGTATTTTGTAGCTGTGCAAGGGTATTCCACACTTCTGGCATGAGAGCCATGCAATACACCCGAAAACTGGAACTGACACTGCGACGACGGCGACAGCGAATGTTTTTGGCGGACTTACTGATTTGCATATGTAAATGTGAGACGGCGGCAGTTGGGGATCCTGGAGCTGGAGTTCTCTCTGTCTTCGCTCCTCGACTGGCTGCTGCAGTTGGCGGCTCAGATGGCTCTGGGCTGGAGTTTTCCCTAAATGAATATCGCAATTTGCATCGCGCAAGTGTTAAATAAGTCGTTTATTGCATATTAAAAGACAGCCAATTTCCATTAAATTATGTGCATGTTTATATAAGTAATAAGTATATCAGAAGCCAGCCGAGCTAACAAGATGATGATGGATCATGTGCTCGCCGTGTGTGTGTGCATTAAAAAAATCACATCGAAAACAATTTCCAATTTTACACTTTACAAACACTTTTCAATTTCGCAAATTCGCCAGCTTTTTTGTGTCGATTGCTCTTCCGAATTCCATGCGAAAATTGCGTTGATTTCTCTTTTCGTCAAATGATTCCAAAAACTATTACAAAACTATTATGCAACAACGCAAAAGTCTTCCTATAAGTCAATATTTCACACATTTTCAGAGTTAAACTCTAAATGTACACCTATACCTGAAATATATTTCATTTATTTACTGTGTTTATTTTATTAATGTAATTTTTATTCATTTACTTACTTTCTACTATTCAATGATTTATTTTTCGTATACTTTTTATCTCTTCACAAAAGGTAATTGCAACCCAAAAAGATATTTTCCAATTCATATAACTATTGCTATTTTAATTTTTTAACTTTTCGCATTCCTCGCACATTTTCAATTCCTCTTTTTCTGGCAAATATGTTATTAATATGAAAAGAAAAACAAAATAACTATTAGCCAAGTCACCAGGCCTTGAAAATTCTCTGCAGTTTTTTGCTTTAAGCCCATTTCAATTTTACAGTTCCGCATATTTAATTACGTAGCGAGTGTTACGCTTTGAAATCTCTGTCGATTTCGAAAGGAAAGCGTATAGAGAATGTCTGCCGAAATGCACAATAACTGCTCCAGAGCATCCTTAACTTTGTGACTCTTTTCGGTCGCATCTTTTGTCGCAATTTGCGGGTTTCGCATATGATCAGCTAATTGGGCAATATCGCATCCAAGCGATTGGCACATCGATTGCATTGACTTTTTTTGCTTTTGCTGTGCGGATTGCTGTTGCCCCATCAGTTGTTGCATGTGTGGCATGTTGCATGCGGCAGCGGCAGCATATGGACTGCCGTTACTCACTCGCAATTGGTGCAATCCACTCAAGGTGGCCAGTTTTGGCTATGCCGATGACTATACCGATCATTGCGCCGTTCTCGTTGAGTTGCTCTTGCTCTTTTCGTTGTTGTTGCTTGGCGCCGTCGCCGTCGCCGTCACCGTCACCGTCACCGTCACCATCAGCGTCAGCGCTGCGGACATCGACTTGGCATAGTTGGAGACGGACACGGAGTCCGAGTTTGTGTTTGAGTTTGAGTTTGAGAGTCCGAGACACCGCGTCGAGTCGCAGTCCGACTTGGACTCCCTTGAGACAACGCTCGCTCAAGCGTTAACTTTAACTGCGCGTACTCGTGTGCAACTGCGAAACCCAGCTACGAGTACAGTGTGCCTATCTACGTGCCCCCGCCCGCCCCCGTCGCTCACTTGATGCTTTCAAGTGCCAGTTAATCTGGCGCAAATAAACACATAGCGCACACACCCACACATGCACACAGCGAGACACAAACACTTGCACAAACACACTCACACGGCAAGCTGACCAATCGCAACTCGTTGTTGCTGCAGTAGTCGATAGTAGTTTGCAGCTATCGATAGTTTTGAGCATTTCGAATACTCAAAGTTGAACTAATTAACTAAAAAACTGTACTTCAGATTGAAAGCTATGTAAATGTATAATATAGTTAATGTATTTCATTTAGCCACATCAAATTTACTCCCTGTTTTGCTTCTGATTCAAAGGTTACGCATATAATTTATATAGCTAATGTATTTTATTTAGCCGCATCTATATTGCTTGCTGTGTTCGTGAACTTCAAGTATAAAACTATCGCTATAGTCTTAAGAATTCTTAGCCGTTTATTTAACAGTATTTAGAGTCATCAAAATATTGCTTATGTTAAATAAAGTAGATACTTTTAAATCGTTGTAGAATTTTGCCCACCTTTCTCAATTTAATGTGCTTTAATTTAAAGTTCAATATATTTTTGATATGTTTCGGTAATTAAGTTTGCTTGCATAGCTTATAAAATATTTATATTAATAACACTGATACTAAAATGTTTTCTTGTTGGCAAAGCAAATATCAAATGACTTGCCGAATTAAAGTAGCAAACTTACGCAGATAGAGGTGAATTTTGTGAAATAGACTGACAAATAATTGGTCTGCAAGTTTTGCGGAATAGTTTATCAAAAGGAACTCAAGAAGCTGACTTCGCCGAGATGCTTAATGAGGGAGATTTGGCATTGTGACTTGGCTGTAATCAGAACAGCCCCCAAGCAGAGGCACCTGCAAGTAGAGCAGGCAAACAACTAAACTCAATTGTCGAATATAGTTTTGCTGTGTAATTCTTGGCACTGTCTCTCTGCAATAAATCGATGTGTGTGATGGTGTGTCTCCCATGTATGCCCACTTGGGAGATGGCGCAGGCGAAAAGAGGAAAAAATTAATCATGCTCGTGATTCGTGATTCGTGATTCAGCTACGTCCGTCTGTCAAACGCAAATGTCACATTGATGAATGATTATCGTAATTAAGCGAATAACGTTGGGGACTCAACAAGGACCTGGACGGTGACAATGCGACATGTGCGACTCAATGAGTTTGTCTTCAATCAAAACTTGCAGCGGCAACTCGAGACTCGTATTCGCGTTTAAAAAGCTGGTCGAGATCTGAATTTAGAAGGTCAGAGTGCGTTCTTCAGCTAATTTAATCTACAAGCTGGCGTATGAGTGAGCGATTTGGGTGCGGTGTAGAAAGGGGGAGAGGGGGTGGGGGAATGAGCTGGACAAGAGTGCAAAACACAGACGGAATAAGTCAACAACTCGTTGCCATTAAGTTGCCCGCTGTTGTCGTTTTGTGCCAACTGCAAAATTAAATTGTAAATTTTGAATGCTCCTGGGACGAATTTTGTATCTTTTATACGTTTTAACGTCTGCAGCGAGCTAACGACTTATGGCAACATAACGACAAACGACAAGCGACAAGCGACAAACGACAAAACGACAATGAAATGCCGTAAGGCTTTTGCTCCTCGAACTTTGGGTTGGGCAGCCACAAGAAGCGAAGCCACCCGACATTGTCTCTCAATTGTGTCTATGTGTGCGGCGAGACGGCAAGTATAGCTATGACTACGACTATGAGTATGACTATGGCTATGGCTATATAGTTATAGCTGCTAACGGCAACTTGAAATGACGCGACACGAGACTGCAGACTTGCCACGCCACGCCACGCCACGCCAAGGGGCATGTGTCCCACATTATGCAGCCCGGGTCGTAAACGGATATAACATACTATACTATACGATATATCTTCGCTCACATGCTTTTCGTTTTCATTTTCGTTTTCGTTGTCTTGTCTCCTCGGCTTCTCTTTTTTTGGCCGACTCCTTGGCACTGAACTCTATGGCAAGACTATTTAACAGGCGCCAGTTGCAGCAGAAGCTGCCAACAGCATACATGCTACAAAACGACTGGGAGCGGGAGAGTGCGGGGGCGTGTGGGAGAGGCAGCTAGGTGTCAAAGGGGTAAAATTGTTTATGAATTTGTCTTGACATTTGACAGTTTGTTTATTTTATTTCGTCACATTTTCGTGATGATTTGTAGGCGGTTTAGCGCCAATTACTCCACACAACTTTTACACAGTACGACTAGCGACTGGAGACTGGAGACTGAAGACTGGAGACGGGTCTTTAAAAAGAACATGTTGGCGCCAATACCTCAATATATGCGAGCATTTTTTTATGCTGGCATTTAACAAACGTGTGCACATCCAAAGTAACGTTACCCCAAAATACCCTAAGCTCGATAGAAAGAGAAAGTTATGTTCCTAAACAATTCCATTTTACTTTAACAAATGTTCATTAAAGTAATTGACTAATCTTCTGCATTACAATAAGGATGCGTAAATTATAATCTTTGTTTCTTGACATCTCTAAATTCTCTTTCTGCTCATTAAAGTGTTTTTATTTGTCGCATCTATAAGCAATTACTTGACTTCCAGCTGATTTGTAGGGTATCTAGTCTGTGTCATATCACATGTAGTGTGTCCACATGTCCCACACACTAAAATGCGTGTATGTGTAAACAACATTCGAATGTTATCCCAAATAGCAGCATGCAACGCAATGCAATGCATCTGCATTGGAAATGGGAGCCAGATCGAGAATAAGTATGCACAGACACATGTGCCGTATGCGGAGAAGTGTTCAAGTTGTTTGGGCTACGCAGACAGAGTAGAAGTTCTGATTGATTTGGAAATTGGGCTATATTGAATATATATAGAGATTCGATAGATGCAAAGTTTTCATTAATTTAGCAACAAGTGTAAATAAGATATTAAGGGAAAATTGAAAGCACAGCAAAATATCGTCTCGTCGTGCTCGTGATTATGTCACGAGCTCATCTCTAGCGTGTGGTCCAAAGTGTCGCATGTAATCGTAATGGACATGCCTCAAAGCTAATACTCTAATACTGTATTTATTGGCATTGTTGTTGTTGCCGTTGTGGGATTACGAAAGAGATTGAAGGGCTTTCGTTTGTGGCGTTGGTGTCGACTTTGACAATAAGTAAATTGTTGACATTCAATTAGAAACAAATGCGTTGCTTTTGCCTTTTGACATGCCGTTTTAATGGGCAATTGGAATTCGCTTTGGCAGCCGTGCCGGCTGTGGAGAGGAGAGCCAAGGAGAGCGAGATGGAGATGGAGATGGAGACTCAGCCAAACCCCGAAGAAGTTGCCATTTTACTTAATCCAACTTAATGGTCATGTATCGTGTATCTTGGCCAACTACAGCGGCTGGAGAGGGGGGGAGGTCGCACTTGATCGTGTCAATTTATCTGTCAAACGCGTAGTCGTTTAATTTCTGTGACAGAAACGCGATTAGTAACGTTCCATTGTGGCAGCAGCAACAGCAACAACAACAACAAGTTGCGCTGGCGTTGACGAGACCGAGGCGAGTGAAGGAATCGTTGTTGCGAGTCACAGGTGTCAAGCCAAACAAACTCACAGAGACAGCAAGCGAGAGAGAGAGAGGTACGTGCATGGTAGTAACATGGCCAAAATGCCACAACGACATCGGCATCGGCATCGGCATCGCTTGTTTCAAGGCTAATTCTGTCAGCTGTCAGCGCTGTCAAGTGTTTTGTGTGGCGATTCTCTAAATTGTCACCGCAGCTACGCGGCTTGACACACTCTGTCTCTTGTCTCTTGCCGCTTCTTGTCTCTTGCCCCACACATTGACAAACGGGTCTCTGAGTGCTGCTGTCGCTGCTGCTGCTGCTGCCCCATCGATTCGGCCATGAGAAACAAATCACACAGCACACTAACGACAACTACGTCGACCACGACAACAACGACAATAAATAATAATATCTATTGAGACGACGTAATTGTTATGAAAGTCTATAATCATAATACTCGCAGACCTGCTCTCAAGCATTTTTTAATTCTACACATTTTGCTTGCACTTCGATTTCAATGCCCAATTTGAGCGTAATTACTTTAATTTTATTTAACACTTTGCTGGGGCTAAAGTTCCTGTGTGAGACAAGTTCAGCAGTGAGCCATCAAAGAAATCAATTCAAATCTGTGTCATAAATTAATCAAGTTCATTCAATAAATTTGTTGCCTAGTTTTGCAACTCAATTCACAATTATTGCAAATATATACCAAAATATGCAATATTTCCCCTCAAAATATCTTAAATCGTGTATTGAAGTTGGTAAGAAAAATTTGTTAATTTGTTGAAAAAGCTAAAAAGAAATGAATTATTAAATTGTAGAAGCAGTTTTAACAGGAGAATCGTTGAGTTGCTATAACGTTGCAACTTCAACGCAGCCAAGCGTTAATCAGGAGCCACATCCTTGAATCCCAGTAGGCTAGTAGGACATGTTACCCTGGCAATGTGTTTGCAGTTATTAAGTTAAGGGTTAGTATTAAGTATTATTATGGCTGCCGTTGTTGCTATTTGCTTTTAGCTTAACGATCAATTGCATTTATTGGCAGCTGCTGCGGCCACACCAAAATTTAAAATATCCCCATAAAGCATTCAGTCCCAAACGAGTGTGCGAGTGTGTGGCGCGCTTTTTGGCAATCTGTGGTCAGTCTAACAATCCAATAAGATGAAAAGCCAGACCAGGAAAAAAAGGGAGCAGCAACAGGAGCACACCAAGGAGGGAGTTGGCTGCAGCTTTCGCTTCGCAGCTCGGCTAACTATGCATGAACCAACAAGCATTCCGTCCAAACTTACGACACCCGTGGGAGCAGCCAATAATTTCAAATCGGACACACACACACACACACATAGAGAGGACCACACCCATGCACTCATGAATCAATGGCACACATATGAGTATCCTTGAGCGAGCATTCGACCCGCAAAATAACAAAATAACAACTTGCCATCCGCCCGAATGCTAGATTTTTCCTCTTCTTTTCTTTCGCCACGTCACGTAGCTGAGGGTTTTCCTTTATCCCTGCAATTCTCCCTTATCTAAACAGTTATGGTATTCAACGATAACTACAGTATATACTTTTAGTTAAACATTCTAAAGTCTTTTTGTCGTGCGCGATTTTAAAGCGCATTAGCAATATATTCCTTTGTTGTGTACACGTGTAGATAAATTGATGAAGTGTTATATATGGCAATAATCAATGAGAACGCTGCGCAGATTGATATTTTGATTTAAATATTGTTTTAAATGTGCATAAAAAGCTGGCAAGCGATTAACGTAAAACAGCAAATACCAATTGAATTCTTAATCCACTCATCGTAAGAATTTAAATATATTAGGCTCTCTATTTGTTTTTTATTGAAACGAGAACATACTTCAGATATTTGTGCAATGGAATTGTGTATACAAATGTGTGGGCCACAGCAAAATGAAATAGTTTATAATTAATTATGTTGTTAATCATTGAATAACTACGCAAGTGCCAATGAGTTCATAGACGGCAAGCAACTGCAAAAACGAACTCGACTCGCAGATGGCCTCGACAAAAAACAACACAATGGATATGAACATTGAATGACTGCTTGGAATGGAATACAATTTGAAAACTTGACCCTTTGGCTTATTGCCTGGCAGTGTCCTGCATTTGATGACTACAGGGTATACAACGTTACACAATGCAAATTGCTGAAATTTCTCTGAGTCGAAGAAAAGAAGTCGACTTGCGTTGCCTTGAGTTGAGTGAAGTAAAAGGCAAATCAAAGCAAAACTCGCAATGGGCCAAAAGCTTAGATGATTGTGAATACTTAAGCGAATGCGAATGAATATGAAGACCAAAGAGTCTGTTGTGTATAAGCATGTACATGTATGTACACGTATATGTACATATATGTACCTATGCATATGTAACTAGCTCTGCTGCTGCTGCTGCGGCGGCGGCGTCTGCGGCTGTGGCTGCCTCTGTTTTGTCGTTACACCTTTGTAGTTGTTGTAGTTGTTGCTACAGTTTGTTGTTGCGCTTTGTGAAAACTGAAGCGAAATAAAATGAAATATTTCAAATGACCACGTCTTGGCTATTTTCCGTTACATTATGGTAAAATATTACTCTGGCGTACGCTCCGAAGTATGTGTGTGCTGTCTTGTGGCAGCCACCTCGACGTATGTGTGTGTGGCGGGCATTACATGCTCTCGTGTCCAACGGTCCAGTGTTCCGTGCAGCGGCCTCTTGTTGGGGAAAGCGTGAAGCGTATAAAGTCATAAGGGTTTATGCATGAATTGATTGCAGCAACAGCAGCAGCAACATCAGCAGCACGAGTCGGGCACTTGCCTCGCCGTATACTCGTAATAAAAGCATAAGAATTATATGCTTTTCGTATAACATTTCGCTTTAATAATCTATGAAGTGGCCGGCAGCAGCAGCGGTAGCGGCAGCAACTTCTTGGCTGCGAGACCAGTTGGCTGGCTGTGTGGCAACCGCAGCTGCGAACTGCACTTGACTCATGCCCCAGCTGCATTGACAAGTGAAATATTTGACATAATTAAATTTTGATACAAGTCCATAACTATTAGACCGGCATTCCAAGTTCAACTCAGCTCGTTAGCTTCACCGCAACTGCAACTACAACCACAACTACAATTGGGGTACAATAGTTTTTGGCAGGCAGACAGATTTGTCGCCCCTGCGTGTCCTGTCAAAGGAGCAAAGTGACACTCAGCTTGTTATTTGTTTACTTCGTGACTGACCAGACCGAAAAGAAAAGACGACGGACCACAACGCAGACCAAGGCTGAGACGACGACAGGCAGAGAGAGCCAAGGCGAACAAATAAAAGACTTGGCCTCACGTAGCAGCAAAGGACCTGCCACCAGTTGTCTCCCCTGCCGCCCTTCCCTTTCCGATTGTTGTCTGCGGGCATTCCACTTGTCATTAACCTTGTTATTAAAACACTTTTGTTTATGACCATAACATCTGATGTCCGAGGCGGAAGGCGTGTCCCTGATGAAGGGACAAAATGTACAAATAACTTACGTGCCGCTCATTTGTCTTTTGCGTCCAGCCGCCGACACACAACTACTCATGCTCCCAGTCCCAATGAGTGTACTCGCACTCACATGCGTTCTGTGTGTCGCTGAGTGTCTGTTGAATGGCCGGCTTGATTGTTTTAGGCGCTGGCCATTTCCACTGCACCGCAATTGTGATGAGTCGATAGTCGTGACACGACATCATTGTAGAAAGGCAAGAAAACGCAAGCTCCGCTTGTGATTTGTAACTTCAAAATAACTATGTTCTTAAACTTTTACGTTTGATTATACAATTGACCCGATCTACAAAAATTTTAGTGTTGACGTATTAATTTGCAATTTTACTTCACCTTTTTCATCTGAAAATTTCAGTAATTTAAGTCTGTCAAATGCAAATTGCAGAGATAATTAATTTTTTATTTAAATGAAATTTCTAATATTCTATTTAATTTTTAATTGCTACCTTGTTTGCTTGTTTGTTTCGGGCCATGCTTATTTGGCAACTCGGCCGACCCTCGGCAACTCTGTTGACCCTTTTGCTTGTGTGTGTTTTTGTTTGCTCGCTCCCCTCACGCAGTCATCTCTGCATACAACTCGCACTGAAAGGACATGGACGCGTACTTGGGACGCCAGCGACAGGCAGTCAGAGGGGCCTCCTGCTCCTGTCCAGTTTCGAGTCGAGTCCTGGCCGTTAAAGCTTCCGTTTTCTTTTGGCACTTGGCGGCCATTTGTTTTCCGGTGATCATCGCAATGTAAACGAAATGAGTTCCATTTGTTAACGCTGCAGACACACGTATTAAACACACTAATTTGCGGCATCGCTTCTGGACATATCAGCAATTTGTTGCAAGCAGCTGTCCCCACAACAAACACACACACATGCACACTGGAGGCAGACAGATACATTGGGTAACTGTAAATGCCGACAAGCCATCCATCCATCCATCCATCCATCCAGTGGTTGATCCGTCAACAATATTTCCTGCTCTCCAACGGCGAATTGACACAAAGCAAAAACTCATCAAAAAAATTGTCGAAAATAAAATAACAATTTGTGGCAAGCGACGAAAGCCTGGGATTAGCTATGTGAATGTGCCAAAAATGCCCACATAATGTCATTAACTAAACGAATAAGCCTATCAATATTATTTCTATAGATATCAACTAGTTGTTCGTAAATATTTCAACAGGGAAACCATAATTTTGTAATTCTAAGGTTTAACATATATTATTCGTCCTACAATTTATGCCTTTAACTACTATTATTTTGTCGCCTAATTTAATTAATAATAGAAAATTAGTTTTATATTTCAATAAATTCATAAATTTCACTCAACTCTTCAATAGTTTTATCTATAGTTGTGTTTATTATTAAAACGAAGTTAGAGCTCGAAGATTTTGCCATTCTCAAATCACAGCTTTCGCAAGTTTAACTCGAGATTTGCTCAGCGCTTCGCTTAAGTTTTGTAAAGTGTAATTCGAGCTGTTGGTTGCTCGACCCATATTTGCAGCATTTGAATAATCGTCTAGCTCATCCATGTTCTTTTCGAGTCGTTCAAGTAGATGAAATGCATGGGATAATGTCTCGTATTGTCGCCATCTACAAGCAGTTGAACAACTCACTGAAATTTGAGAAGCAACACGATCAAAACCCAACACAAAAAATGAACAAATAATCAACCAAAAACCACACTCATAAAGCCCAGAAGCTGGAGTAGATAACTCAAAAAAAAAACGTAGTAGCTGTTGCCCTGCCACATGATTGGAGGAGTCCAGCTACCAGTTGATGGG
Source organism: Drosophila rubida (assembly GCA_035046165.1). Lineage (NCBI taxonomy): Eukaryota > Metazoa > Arthropoda > Insecta > Diptera > Drosophilidae > Drosophila > Drosophila rubida. Next base: position 8,847,289 of record JAWNOF010000023.1, on the reverse strand, counting down.
TACGCGTATTCAGAGTGCACACACTATACGACCCGAAAATACTCTGCGGTGCATAGAAATTAAAGTTTTTGAAGTCGTTTGCATTGCCTTAGAAGGGAGAGACAAAGGGTATCAGCTGCCTTCCAACTGCATGCAAGCTCATTATCCATTATCCATTTTGATGGACCTCGGCCCAGACTTAAACATGTCTCGCACCAAAACCGCATTCATGAAGTCGTGCTCCAGGGCTCCAGATCTCAATGACAGCAGGAAAGACAAAAAGCAGTAACAAGCCAAATATGATAAGCTGGCCACACCAAAAAAGTGATGCTCTACCTTAAATCTTGAAGTAACTGACTTCAAAATAAATAAATTCGATATAGAACTAAATGCAAGCAAAAATAATTTACAAATTTTTCAGTTAACTGTACGTAAAGTTTCGAACAACATCAAAAATATAGAAATACATACAAATACAATAAGTAAAAGAACTTGCCAAATTTATAAAAGAGAAATGAGCATCAGAGAGACTATACATTCTCTAGTTTTAGGAATTGTAAACCTGCATTATAAACTACTAAAATATTTCCCAAATTTGATTTTTAGTCATACATTTCACAGCAAAATTTAAGCATTTTAAAATTATATTTAAAAAGAAAAATGTTAATTATACGAACGATGTTTTTGGGAAACATGGAATTGCAACTGTTCAACGTTTTTAATAGCCACGTTAAGCAGAGCAGCTAAGATGCTTTTTTTGGTTGTTGCTTGTCTTTCTGGCAAGCTGTTTGTTGTGTTGTGCCCCGCTTTCGATCTAATCTGTTGCATGCAACAGACCGCTCCACTTGGACGGTGGTCTCATTTGTTGTCGCCTGGCTTCGTTCCAGGTGTAATACGATGCGACTTTGTTGATGCCAAATGACAAATCAGATACAAGTTGCGCCTCACGAGTCGCGCAACTGCCTTGACAATTTAGCGAGACACTTGATGGGGCTGGCAGCGGGGAGGGGAGGGCGTATGAGGGGTGGCAGGAGAACAAAAAGCCTGGCTGCATAATATAATGCGCCCGCTGCTCTTTTGCGCTTTCATAATTCCAGGCTAACGAAATTGCGTGGAAACTCATTAAGGCAACTCAAAGGACGCCAGCGCGCAAATTGAATTCAGTTCAGTAAAGAGTGTACTGTGTGTGTGTGTGTGTGTGTGTGTGAGAGAGAGTGTACTGTGTGTGTGTGTTGGGTGTACACTGTAGTTGTTGTTTATGTAAGAACTGCTTGGGCATTATTTATGAACCCGATGGGAAAAGCTTTGAATGTGTCGCAATGCTTTTGGCCGCCGGGGCACGCCTGAATACCTAATTCCACCCCGCCCTGCCCCCTTGCAGCGTCGTGAAGTGGCAGCAGGCAGCAGGCAGCAGGCAGCTTGCCACTGGGAATACATTTGGCTCGCAAAGTGGCGCAGCGTGCAATAAAGGAAAGTGTTTTCCAATATAAGAAACGCTTGATCCTATAATGTGGTAATCGCTCGCGTAAAAGGCGACAAATCATTTAAACCCTTTGCCGCCCCTTCGCCCCCTTTCCCCTTCCCTTCCCTTCCCTTCCCTTCCCTGTGGCAGCGTGCCAGTGACCAGCATCGTCTAACGATGTAACGATGTAACGCTATGCGGCCGCCTCTCTACAAGGGTGACAACACCCTCATGTGTTCACCAGCAGCCTCTGGCACCACCCCGCCGCCGCCCTCTCTCACTGGGCTGTTGAAAAATGTATGCGCACGTTAACCCTTTGAGCATTGGGCATCCTTCTGGGCGCCCGGAGTGGGCACAGCGCCCTCGGCTAATGCTAATGTTTCATGCAGTGCCCGTGATGCGCTGCGCTTCAAATTGGGCATCAGTGCTTCGAGAGTGTATGTGGAGAATGACTGCTGGCGCGGTAGCTGGTAGCTGATGGCCAAGTCAAGGGCCAATTCGAATGGGCCATGAATCTTTTCCGGCTTGCTGCGTGTGCCAAAACATAAAAGTGAAATTTGTTTTTTATGACATCTTTATGCCGGGCTAAATAAATACAAAGTATCATAGTGCCAGGGGACATTTGTGCGCCGCCCGCTCTTCCTGCCTTCCTGCTCGTGTTTCTCTTTTACCCCTTTCGACTGCCTGCTCCTGGATGTCATATTGATTAGCCAGCCGTTCATGATAAATAGACCATTATGCAGTTATCGTAATTGCTTACGAGCAACCCAACAAAACGAGACGAGACCGCATAAAAAACGGCGTGAAATTCACCAGAAAAAAACGCATCTCTTTTTCTCTTGGCAGCCGCAAATAATGGCGGCAATATTATATCAGAAAAATGTAAATGATTTCAAATTGATTCCCTGCCCACCGAATGCCCCGGAGAGTCATAACCATAATCAGGCATCAAATTATCAACAGCGACAGCTCCAACGATATTTGGTGGAGTTTATCCTGCCTCAAAGCAGCCTTTTTAATTACTTATCACTTAGGTTATCGTTGTCGACCAAACTGTCATCAAAATTGCATTAACTTAAGCACAAAATGATATTAAGTCTATGCAACTACTCATTTGTTAATAGGGAATGAAATATTGCACTTATTCAGTGATTCCTTCATCAACACGAATGTCATTCTAAGATCTCTTTAACATATTTGTGGTTCAAATTTGTTAACTAACTTACGTATTTGATTAAAATTGCTTAAGAAATCCCTGCTATTTCTTCTATTCTATATCTAATCAAATCAGCTTCAATATAGTAAACTGAACTAATTTCTAAATAGACGAAGACGATGCTTTCTTTTAGTTAAAATTATATTTATTATAGTATTATCACTAGGGAAAGAAACTATATGAAGAGTCAGGCAATTATTCGACCTACTTCCACCGCATTGCACTCATAACAACATATTCTTGGCCAACTCAATCGATAGCAATGCTATCGCTGGCTTTTGCGGCAATTGATTTGCCTAGCATCGACAGGGACGCACGACACGGACATGGAGCAATGCCACCCCCAGTCCCCAGTCCCCAAGCCTCAATCCGCAATTCAGAGTCCCCAATCCACAATCGGCAATTCCGTGGGGAGAAATGCTCAATTGGCAAGCGAAAAGTGTCCGAAAATAAACTGAAGAATCGACAGCAATGCGATGGCCTCGCAACAACAACAACAACAGCAACGCAATCGCCTTGCTCGATGGATATGACAGAGTCGGCACAGTGCTGTATATAAGCATAGGCGCAGCTGTATGTAAATGAAATAGCGCCATATATACATATATATATATTGCTATGTAGAGATATACAAAATACAAAAACACGCTCGTAGTTAATGGCATTTGCTTCAGCTTTTTAAATAGATCTCGCACGGAAAATGATTGTGTGTTTGTGTTGTTTATGAATTTTCGATTAATCAACGCTTGACTTTCATTTGGTGTACGCTGCAGAGTTTGTGATGACAGGATCTGACAGGATGAAAGATTGTGGCGCGTCTAAGGGATGGAGAGACTGCGACAGCGACTGCGAGTGCGACTGCGTTTCGACAATTTCATTTATGGTAATTTGCATGTTGAGCAAAGGTCGTGAAATAAATAGGGACAACAAATCAGGACAGGCCGTAAAGCGTCATGTAAATTGTATCTTGCGCCGCCCTCTGGTAATTGAGCAGGTCTGTCAAGAGTATTAGCAGGGCCGCCAGCAGAGGTGGGCAGGCCCACCAACAGCTATGGGGGACACGCCTCAAACATGTCGCTGCGGAGGACGCTGACGTTGCCAGCGTTTAGCCAGCTAACAGTTGGCAGTGCCAAGTCCCATGTGAGCAGTGAAGTTTTTTAATCAAGCCGCCTGTCAAGTGTTTGCAAAACAAATACCGCGCTTATCCATCAATCAAAACACGCAATATGGCAGCGTGACTTTCCACAACTAAGCAGCTAAGCGAGCAACACTCACTGTGGCAGCAGCAACAGCAGCAACAGCAGCACCAGCAGCAAGTGGTTCTTGCCACTTGGCGCGAATGGCCCGAGTGCCAAACCATATGGAACGGAGCGGAACAATAAAGCGACACTGTCAAACATTTGCATACACGACACCCGGAGTACACTCTTGCCACACCGACAACGACGACGACGACGACGACGCACTGTCTCCCTGCCCCTCTCCTCGGTCGTAGATTGTCTCCACTGGGGTTTTTAATTGCAGCTAATCAAGCTGTTAACTTGACTTGCCTACAAGAACTACAGTGAACAGCGAACCAGGCTACGCTTTTTAATATGCTTATGAAGTTAAGGTCTGCAAAGCAATGAAAATATACAAAAATACTTATGGAATTTGTTAGTTTTTCAGGCATGTTAAAATATATATTTTAGCTATAATTTTCTTTTCAAAATTACAACAAATATATAAACTATAAACTTGCTTTAAAAATACGTTTATTGGATGCAATCTCTAACTCCTCCTAACTTTTTACTCTAGTCAACTCAATTTTTTGGCAAATATTTCAACAGCCACTCGACTTAATCGACTTGAGTCTCACGTCTCAATGTCAATGATGAATCAAAAAGTAACTTAATATATTAGTGCAAATATGTGAAGATGTAAAAGAGACGAACTGAAACTCTTTGAATGAATGTGTGCCAAATTTTCCCATTCAAGAATGTACAAAAATTGAATCTAATTTTCCGGAAGTAGTGGCAAGGCAACTGCAACCCAACGCTCGATTGTCACTTAAGCTCTTGAGCTGCCAGCTTTAGTGGCGACTTATCAAAGGATTGCAAAAAAAACTAAGCAATTTCTCAGAGTTGCTGTAATGAACTGCTGCAAAAGTAGAGCCAAGGTCGCAAAAGAACACTCTGTCACATTGTCAAACGCTTCACAAATTAATCCGCTGGCATTTGCATGCCGAGAGCCGGAACCCCCCAGGGAGGTGGGCGGCGTGGCGGGAGGGTTGTCGGGGTGTGTATATTTTTGGGGTCTCAGCTTGTCAAAGCTGTCTGTCGAGAGAGAGAGAGAGAGAGTATTGTGTTGAAATTGATTCTTAAACGTTTTGAAGAATGATGGAGAAGAGCTTGACTGCTCTGCACCCCCGGCGAGCTCAACCCTCAGTGCAAGGGGGCGGGGAACGGGGAACGGGGGTAGCGATAGCGGCAGGAACAACACATTAAACAGCAGTTCCTGGTGTAAAACATGCACACAGCACACACAACATCACACAACAATAGAGCGCAAAAAAAGCGAATGTAAATGCCATTGTAAAGATGTAACACAAATGTGTTGGCACAACAGCAAAAAAGAAAAAAAAAACGGCGAAACAAAAAAACAGACAGGCCGTGTAAAAAAAGGATACAGCGATATGGCAACAGTTACAGGATACGCAGGATAATACATATTGGCAACACACTGTGGGAATGGGGCGACCACACACACACAGCCAGACAGACAGACAGACAGACAGACGGACGGACGGACGGACGGACGGCCGCAGAGTTGTTGGGGGGTTGCCCTTAATGGGCTGAGATATGAGTACAGATGTCGAGAGTTTTAAATTGCATTAACTCATTTAATGATGCTCAAATTGAGGCTGACAAATAATGGCACCGTACTATGTCAGTTGCTGGCGTGGCGTAGCGTGGCGTGGCGTGGCGCCTCCCCTCCTTTGCCCCCCGTCAGCTGAACATTGGTGCGCTCTCACGCCAGTTTGTGACACCAGCAAATAAACCCCACTGTAGCCTGTAGTCGCCTTCACTTTAAATTGCTGCTGTCAGCGGCGACACACTGTGCGTGCTCTATGTGTGTGTGTGCGTGGGGGGGTGTGTGATGGAGATTGAAGGCGTGAGGGGGTGGGGTGTGTGTGGCACGAGCTAAACTATTTGTCATGTCTGTCACAGTCTCGTACATCTTTGTCAACACTATTTAGAAGTTTAATAAATTTTCACTTTGTTGAAACGCCAGTCAAATATTTAATATCCACGCGCTGCAACGTCAATGTCAAGTTGCCAGCCACCTCCCCCCGCGCCGTTTCTGCCACATCTTCCCCACAATCTCAGCAGCTTTAGCTATTGCTCTGCCAAAGTAATGTTTAACAGCAAATTATTCTTCGGCTGTTTGTGGCTCATTTCACATTTTGTTTTCCCAACAACATTATTAAATGGGTTTACTTTAACTGCTATTGCTGTGGAGCAAATGAATATGAATTCAATAAATATAACTATAATAATACTAATAATAGTATATTTTGATGGACAAACCAGCTAACTATAATAAACAATTGAAGTTTCTTTTGATTTAGCAGCTTGGCAATTAAATATACGGAAAACAGGCATCATATAAACAAACATATGAATGCTATCCGATGTCGTTTCAAGCGAAAATGAAAATCGATACAAAAACAAATACAAATAGAGAGCAAAATATTCGATTTATTTAGCAAATGTGCGGTTGCAATTGCAATTGCAATTGACACGCTCTGCGGCAGAAATATGAGTTGAGTTTGCGAATATCTAAAAATATGATTGCCAAGCCAAGTGCGAGAGTGTGTGGCACTATATGCGATATATACGATATATGCGATATTGAGAAGTTCGTGACTAAGAAGAAGGGCAACACTGTGTTCGGCATTCGATCTTCATCTGATGCCCATGTGCCGCGCGAGTCACGCTCCCAAGTGCTTCATCAAATGGTCAGGCTATAGACGGATTCAGATGCGGATTGGGAGTACGATATGGAATGGAATGGGATGGGATCGGATTGGATTGGATTGGATTGGTTTCGATTTAATGGGCGAAGACAGACCACCGTGGCAAAGGAAATGCAATGTGTGGAATCCGAAACGATGCGATTGGAGTTGGAAACTTCTCGTGTTCCGACTAAAGACTAAAACTGTAAAACGCACGCATTTCTGATTGACCATATAACGTCTGTGTGTGTGTGTGTGTATTTATTTATTTAAAGTTTAAACTGTGTGATGCAAACGAAACTCCGCAATTGGTGGTCCCCGCATTGAATACTTTTCGAGTGCGAGCGAGTGTATTCACAGTCACAACTGCAGCACATGTAGCGCGACTTTTGAGGGGGAGTGGGCAGGAGGTGGGAGGAGGGGGGGGGGGGTAGAGTGTGTTATGAAAACGACGCGCGTCTAAAATCGGAGAATGCGACTAATGGAAAAATTCATATTAAATCGATTATATTGACAAGCAGGGCGGTTGGGTTGCGAGGGGAGGGACGACGGCACATGCTGCTGCGCTGCGCTACGCTGTGCTGCTGTCGCCAGCGTTGTCAAGGGGGCAGCCAGTACAGTGGGCCGCGTGCGGCAAAAGGCGCAACAAAAAAATACACACAGAAATCGTAAATATGCAAGTTATTAACAAGAACAAACACGTTGTCAAGTTGTTAATGATTTACAGCATTTTCGATGTGGCGACACTCTCACTTTGCCACGACTTTCACATCTTAGTGCTGCAGGGCGGGAGGGAGGCGATGAGTGGATGAGGTGGTGGTAAAAGCCGTCTGTCACAGACGAAATTGCTGAAAAGCCATTTGACAACTAATTTTTCGAGGTGCCGACGACAACGACGATGACAACAACAGCGACACCTTGCACTGTACCCCCTTCCCAGCCCAGACCACCCCCCCCCCCGCCCTCCACTCCCCGCGCAGCGTTGTCGTCGGCAGACATCGCCTCGCACTCGCAATAGCCGAAACGCACCGCAATCTAATTGCTGTTGGCAGCATCCGCGGTTCTTTAATTGAAGACATCAACACTAGCTAAAAATACGATACCCCCATGTATAACTCTGTGTGCCAGTGTGTGTGCGCGAGTGCTCGTGTGCGTATGCGTGTGTGCATGTGTGTGTGTGTGTGTGCGTAATCGATGAAGGGCGAAATGAGCAATGGGAGCAAATAGCGAGGAGGTTTCACCAGGCACTGAGAAGAAGGTGGCAAGCGCGCAACTTGTAACTGCATTTCGATGCGAGATGGCACTGCGAGCGCGCTGGAGAGAGACAGACAGAGAGACGGTGCTCCAATCGATAGTCGTGCAGACGATAGTTGGATTGCACTTGCAATGCTCACGAGGCGTATACGTAATATAAACAGGCATAGTATTTGCTTTTCTCATTTTTGGCAGCCTACTTTGCCAATAGAAATCATTCGCATTTTTTCCCGAATCTATTATTTATTTGTGTAGCAACAAAAACACAACAATGAGAGTGAGTCGTAATTGTGTTGCTTAATTGTATTAAACTGCAAGCACAGCCTTCACTAATTGGCCTACATTGACCCTTGAAAGGTTCGCCTTCCCCACTGCTGACTCGTTCACGCACCCACATTGTGCTCGATTGCTCGCTAACTAGCTGCTGCGAGCTGCTCACGCAGCCATCTCTAGCTGCTGTGAAATGTGTGTGCACTATGCAGGCAGCAGGCAGAGGCGGCATAAGGAAATGTGTGGCAGTGGCAGTGGCATGCTGTGCAGCGTGTTGCGCTCTGTGCCGTGTGGTGTAATGCCATAAACTGTTATTTGATGTGGGTTTGTGTGTGAGCTGATTCCGCTGCTGCCGCCGCTGCTTTGACTTCTACTTCGGCTTCTACTTGGGAGCTGGTGCTGAGCGAAGTTCCTGCAATGCCACAAACCAGATGCTTGACGTTTTTGGCAGCACTCCCCCCTCCCCAAAATAGTGGTCTTTGCGACTGCAGCAGATACCCTACACAGTGCAGCGAGGTGCTGCAGCAGTCGTTGCAGCAGAACGCCAGGCCGGCAACGATGACATCGACAGCGACGGCGACATCCACATGACGCATGGAAGCCTCAAGATTCTGTAGACTGCAGACTGGAGACTGAAGACTGCAGACTGCAGACTGCAGACTGGTATTTGTTTTCTTTGTTGGCGATGTGTTTACATCGCGGGCGACAATAGTTTACATTGGCTGCCATCTAAAAATTAAAAGGTGACAAATCATAACAACACAACCGATGGATGTGGCCAGCGCGGCGAGGGGCAAACTAGAAGGCGAAGGGCAGGGGAAGGGGCCCCCGACACGACAAGGGCAATAGCCTCGAATCGATCACTTGACGCTCGCGAGCGCGAGCGGGAGCGGGAGAGCGGAGGCTCGTAGCCGGAAGCGAGAGCTGAATGTTTAATGAATAATCAATAGCACAAATCGATTATGATTAGTCATTTGTTTAGCTCCTAGTCACAAATGACTGACAAACTCTGACATTTCAATTCGACTCGACAGCCAACTGCTCGTCCAGCATTCAAATATCAATTCATTTCGACTTTAGTGTTTTTCCAACTTTTTTCTATTTTTTTTTTTTTGATTTTTAATTAAATGGAATTAAGCGTTGGCATCTATTTCGATGGCCTGCGGCTAGCAACTGGCTGATGGCCCTAAATAAATTCCCATGATTTGCAGGTCCCGGCAAATGGAATTGTATCGCTTAGCTAATAGATTTTAATTAATCGATTCAGCGCTGGTCAGCTTCAATGCCCGGCGGCAATTGATCCAAATGTCGGCCGACTTTGTCATGTTGCTCGCAGCGAGATTAGATTACTCACTTCAACTGCAGTCTATATCTACATTATTGTATCAAATGGTATTGCAATGCAGCTGAAAATCGAACTGGCCACGTATCGAATGTGTTATTTATACGAAGTGCTGGTATCTTCAATCTGCTGGAATTCTCGCCATCAACTGGCTGTAATGGATGGATATTGCGTTGCATTGGACTAGTGTCACAATCAGTGGATGGCACTGTTGTTGTCATTGTTGTTCGGCTCTCGGGTGGCGGGGCGGCAGAGCAGGGGGATATCATAATGTGGGCTTATGGCTTGTCCTCTGTGTTGCGACGGCGGCTGCCGATAATCGGGGCGCTGCTGCATAATAAATGGCATCACTGTCCCATGCGAAAGATCATTATCGCCATAAAACTACCACTAAACGTCACTTCTTTTAAGATCAAAGTGTTGTTAGCGCGATTTAAAAATGCGCGCACGCATCTTCAATTAAAGGCATATGCTGAATCGCCGAGAGAGCTCAAGAGCGAGAGCGCGAGAGAGCGAGAGAGCTCGAGAGCGACTTGCAATTTCCAGTTTGCAGTTGCAGCGTGACAACGCTGATGATGCACTCACTGCAGCTGGAGACCACCACGGCGAGCGAGCGACTCGAACCGATCCCCATCCGACTGAGATTTCTTTAGCGGCGACTGACGACAAATTAATTTGGCAAACGAGTCAGCTCATTGGGCAAACACAATGGGCAATGCATCGAGATCGTTCAGCGAGTTCGCCAAAAGCTGAGAGCTTTGTTGCCCTCTCGTGTCGTGGTGTGTGTGCGTGTGTGTGTGTGTGTGTTATCTTAATATTGTCATTGTCACAAATTTGCAAAAAGTTACGCTAATGGATTACACGATTTTCGCATTATCGCTTTGTTACCGCGCCGATCGCAATCGCATGCGATCGGCCTACAACGCGACGACTCCAGCCAGCGAACTATCTCGCTCTCGTTTGCCCTCCTCCGTTCGCCGTTCCTCGTTCCTCGTTCCTCGTTCGCCGTTCGTCGGTGGCTGCCCTGTGGCAGGCGGTAGCTGCATGGCATTGTATGTAAAACTACTGGCGAAAAAGCATTGCGACCGCCAACATATCGCGTCGGCTCCTCGATACGTGCCGAAAGCGAGATTAAGGGGCCACCTTTACAAGCAGGAAACGCTGCCGATGCCCTCGCCTCCGCCTCCGCCTCCGCCCCTGCCTCTGTCGTCTCCTCCTCCTCCCTCTTCCACCGGCTCTCTCACTCTCTCACTCGGCGTACTCGTTTCAGCTTTCAAAGTGCCCATGAGCATTATGCCAGACACTTTGTCTTTGACAGCAGCAGCAGCAGCCAACAACACAGACCCACAGCTCGAGTTGGAGTCCGAGTCGGAGTCGGAGTCGGAGTTGGAGTCCTAGGGGCCGTTGCAGCTGCAGCTTCGGTCGCCTTTCGGCCCAAAGAGCTTGCGACGTTTATCCAGAGCGAAGATGCTCTTATCAGCAGCAGCGAACACAGCACGTTCCATTGTCGCTTCGCCTCGATCTAATCTGACTTTCAAGTCACAGTCGCAGTGTGAGTCGCCGTCGCCGTCGCCGTCGCCGTCTCCATCTCTCAGTCTCCTCCTTCCACGCTCTGCGCAGTCTCTGCTGCATCCTTTCTCCTATTTGGCCCTGAGTGGTCTCAATGGCTAGTCCCATGCCAAGTGTCATACAAGCTGCGACGCTACTCAGCTTAATGGCAATTCACAATTCGAATCTATCTAAACAATTGGCTAAAAGGCCAAAGCCAAAGCCAAAGCCAAAGCCGAAGCTGAAGCTGAAGTACAGTGCACTAAAAATATACCCCGTGCACTCCGAGCTACCTCAATGGGGTATACGCTTTTATCATCAATCAAGTTGAAGTTGCGCAGTGAAAGCTGATAAATCGATTGCAGCTCAATGTCGTTTAACCTATGAGAGTTGTTTGTGTTCCACGCTATTCACAGGGTATGCTTGGGTTGATCAGTCCTTGCACACAGAGCCACAACATATGGACATATGGAGTGTGCATATATTTTTTGGGCATTTCGCAACGCATCTCGAGTGTTGTCAAATATTGCCGTTTTATGCTAATGAAGTGGCTGGAGAAATCACGAAAGGGTTAATGTACCGAGAGGGAGGAACTAACAGTGCTGCTAATCGGTTAAAAGCCAATTGAAAGCCACTGACATGAATCAATTGATGGCAGCGAGGGGGTGCAAGGGGCAGAGAGTTGCACACAAAACCGAACTGTGTTTAGCATGATTAAATTTGTTATAGAAACTGCCTAGGCCTGCTTCGCCTTTTGTCGTCTGGCGTCCGGCGTCCGGCGTCTGGAGTCTCTCAGAAGTGCTGCTGCCCCTCCCTCCACCCCCCTCCACAGGTGGCAGTCATTGAAGGATGAATCGCAGTCCGTTTCGAGCGTGCCCCCGTTGACTTTAATGTTGCCACCAGGCGAAGGACTTTGCAAAAAAGAGGAAAAAAACACTCGCATAAAAAGCAAATATTGAATGGGCAGCAAGGTGCAAAGGGTGTGGTGGGGTGGGGTGGGGCGGTGCAGAGACACCAGTAATCAAGTGTATGCATACAAGGGATGCCATCAACTGCCCACCCCCACCCCCGCACGCTGCGCACCTTGGGGTGGCTGGTTGTACATTTGTTGCTTTTTTGTGGTCAAATACTTTTGCATGTAAATGTTAATTCATTGATTTTTATAATGCGCGCACGTCAAAAGGGATAATGCGAGAGCCACCCCACTCCCCCGTCTCACTCCCTTGTCGCCATCGTCGCAGGATTTAGCGCAGGGGAGCGGCAAAAGGGGGGCCATGTGCAAACAGTCGAAACAAGCCAAACAAACACACAGGCCACAGTGGAGGAAGCACCAAAATGAAAAGCCAAGGACTGCTAAGGAGAGTCCAAAGCGGGGAGTGGTGGAGGGGGGGGAGGTGTGGTGCTGCTGCTGCGCTGAGGACATTCGAGGAGAGTGCGAGTATTTGGCTTTGATGTTGCTTACATTTCATCACTGAAGTCGTTGTCAATAAAAGCAAGTTAATGGGTAAACACCCGGACAACTCTCGCTCCCCCCCCCCCCCTGCGCCAGGGGTCAGCACTCGGTTGAGACGAGTTCAGCTGAATGCCACAAAAACTAAACTAAAAACATAACTTCTGGCTAGGCGAAAACATTGTTTGCGCGTCCTCGGTCGCCCAGTCAAATATTTGTGGACAGAGCGCGAGCATTTACTTTTGCAGCGGCGAACGAGTAGCCAGCAGCTGACTCGGAAAATCCGGAAAATGCCACTAACCCTGGCCCCAGCCCCAGCCCCCGCCCCCGCCCTGCCACTCTATTGATAGAAATAATTTACGAGTGGCTACAATTGCTGCATTCAAATGCGAACGACATAAAAGAGGCCAGAGCAAATATTTATCTGGCAAATTTAATAGAATCTCATTTCATGAAACTTGATTTTGATGTTGACTGACAGGATTTGAGGACATCTTGGCGAAGTCGCAACAGTTGCTTAATAATTAATTCTGCATTTTCAATTACTGTGACAATGATTTCATTAATTGCTATTTAATTAGTCTGCGATTCATACAAATATTAACGAGCATTTCAGTTTGATATTTTATATGTTAGACTCATTTGCTACTCGTGCAATTTTCCACATGCTTTCATTGTGGTTTTCCTTGGGTCTTGCAGTAGTTTATTGATGAGCTTGTAGTTTCCGATGACTCGTTTCCACTTCACGCTAATTTATTTTAAGAACGTCAAAATATTTAAGTGATTTGATTTAATATTAATACAAAATTGGTTTGCTAATTGAACTTATTGTGATTTCAATGTATTAGTTTGTGGTTTTCTACTTCTCTTCTTGTTAGTTTGCCAAACAAAAACCTGATGCTTGACTTTAGGCACTTCAAGTATTGGAGTCTAACTTTAAGCTAAACTTAGTAAGTGCTTAGTTGCAAAGTTGTTGGCGCTTTTTGCGCCGACTCGCAATTTATTATGGGACCCCATAAATTAGCATAAATCTCGCAGGACCTTAATGAATGAGCCTGCGAGTCGCACTACAGCGCGAGTCCCGTCGAACTTTGCAACTGGCATCAATCACTTAGCCAACTAGCGAGCGGGGGCGGAGTGCGGTGGCAGAGACACCGCAATTATTTCGGCTTTTCCGTGTCGTTGACATATGTGTGCCGCTCAAGGAGCTCGGGCAACTCAATCAGCTGGGACACAAGTCGAAGTTCAAGTTGCAATCACATGGCGAATACCCGTGTTCGCAGTATTCTCAGTCGCATTCGTCGTGTGCGCCAAAGTTAACATTAACGTTAACGTTACGTGTTTGTATTGTGGTTGGATTGTGGCAGGCAACCTGAGGCATTTTCATCATGCGCCGTTTACCGCTCGCTCGCATTTCCCATTCAGCTTGCGGGCGACCTTATCGACCTGCCCTTTCAACCACACACACACACACACACACACACCCCCGCACCTGGGCAAGCTTAATGAAGCTTGTGTAATTGATTTTATGTTTGTTAAAAACGGCAGAAAAAGAAGCCGCATTTCGACGAGTTTTCCAGGCGGCGACGGCGACGGCGCCAACTCGAACTCTCAACTCAACTCAACTCAACTCAACGGAGCTCAACTCGCTCGATTCGCTGTTCGATTTGGCTTTCAATATGCATGGCATTCAATTTCAATTGAATTGAGATTGCAAAAAGGCGCAAAAAACAAAACTAATTTCGCTGGCCAGCAGCGCAGTAAAATGCATAAAATGCCCGCCAACAGCAAAAACACCAGAACTTGAGCTGCCCCCCTCAAAAACAGAAACAGAGCCAACGGCGAGTCGCCTCCCCGGCAATCAGTCGACGTGGCAAGTGGCAAGAGGCAAGAGGCCAGCCAGCCAGCCAGCCAGCCAGCACCACTTTGATGGGTTCATTTGCGAGCGAGTAGCACAGTGTAGAGTGCAGTGTGCAGTGTGCAGCGTTCGGCATTTGTGGGAAGGGGGATGATGGCCATTTGCAGTAGGGTGTCTATTACCAGCTGACTGCAGCCCTTTTCCCATTTTTTCCATTTTTTTTTTTTGAGTGAAACCCAATTAGCACTTATCTACGATATATGTGTGCATATATAGTTATATTGTGGGACACGAATCTAGCTGGTAGTCTTCATGTCTTCGTGTTTATGTTGATACAACAGAACACAAGAACAAGAAAAATCCTTAAAGTGCCGCGCCGCACGTCAACTCTTGTGTGTGTGGAAAATCCGAAAAGAAAAAGAAGCGACACCGCCAAAAGACAACGAGACGCAGTTCACATTATCATTATCAAAGTGTTTACTTTGTAAACCCTTTTCACTGCACTGCACTGCACTGCACTGCACTGCAACCCTGAGGGCACATTTTGCTGCTGTCGAATGTCGAATGTCGAATGTGTTAATTGCACTTGGCCGATGTTTTCCTTGAAAATTGATCCTTTTCTTGGCTGCTGCGGCTGCTGCACCGCGATAACGATATGGATATGGCCTATGGATAATATCAGATTAAACAACAACGCCGACAGACGGACAACACACGCACGCCACGACCTTGGACCACGCTGCACAAACACACGGATCGCACAACAAATTGTGGAAAATTGGAAACGGGGAAGCGGGGAAATGAGCAAACTAGTAAGATGGTAAAATTGTTAAATGCATTCCACGCTGTGTGTCTGTGTGTGTCGCATGTTTTGTTAGCTCACAATTCGGTAGCATGTTTTCACAACATGTCGCCCAATTTACCCTTTCACGGTTTCCTCTCAGCTCCCTCGCCCTGTCTCTCTCTCTCTCTCTCTCTCTCTCTCTCTCTCTCTCTCTCTGCTTCTCTGTCGGTCGGTTGTCGACTGCGCGTTTGCATCTATGATTAGCATCGTTTGATCGACGTCTGTCACACACGCACAACATGCAGCTAACCAAACTAGCCTTTTGACATTACAATAATAAAAACCAAACACGAATTTCTGATCGTTTACAGGGCATGTTTCTCTGTGGATAGCCTCTGCTCAGCCATACCCTGTAATCGGTACTAAACGGCACGGAATACTTTACACTTTCTCATGCGAAACCAAATTGAATCTACTGAAAACATTAAATAATCATTGCAACTTTCATTAGTATTGTTTTTGGCAAGTAAAATTGTCATCTTGTGATCAAATTTATCGTTAGTTTTATAATTCACATTACACTCTTTATTATTAGCAACAGCATTATGATTAATTTAAATTTGCCCTCGTATTTTAAGTTTTATTGAGATTGCCAATTATAATTAGTGTCACATTAGCATTAGTATTACAACTAGCATTAGCAAAAGCATTATATAAATTTGTGTTGTTTATTAGAGTTAGCATTAGTCAAAGCATTGGCTATAACAATGTTAATCGTATGAGTAAAAATTTGCATCAGCATTAGCACCAACATCAGCATTGGCATCAGCATTGGGATCAGCATTGACATCTAGACTAATGGCATTAGAATCAAACGTTTGTTTTATTGCAACTCTCATTAGTATGACTCAGTTCTTCATGCTCTCTATCTGCTGCCATCTCTATTGCTGCTCGCCTGCAACATGGGGCAAGCATTGCTGTTTGGTTCGCCATTAGATCACACATTACTTTGTTGCATTGTTGACAGGCTCCTTGAAATGCCGCCAGTTACTCGTGTTTAACCAGTTCGGTTTCTACACTACGCAGTTCCATGCCCTGGCCACGTTTTGTCACACTTCGAGCTCCGTTCGTTTGTTCGTTGTTCGTTGTTTGTTTGTTTGTTGTTGTTGTTGCCCGCTGGTGTTTGCATTGACCTGCGTTTTAGCCACTTATTTACGGTAGCTGCCACGGTCGGCACCCCCGACCGGGAACCGGACAAGATCAGAGTCCGACTACGCAATTGTAGTTTGAGCATTGTTTTTATGGAACTGCTAATTATCAATGAGAGACAGCGGCGACTCTTGTCGGCTGCTCCTTGAACCGGCTTCCAGGAACATCATCAAGGGATTAGCGCTTTCCTCTCCAAGTAGCAACCAACATTAACAATCGAACTTGCTATCGGTTGGAAAACGAACCTAACATAACTTATTCCATTATCCTGCAATCAGATTGTCATTTCTCTAATATAAAAGTAGTTAGTAAAACTTTGAATTCTTTCGGTATTGAGAATGTAATCTTAATGAGACTAGTCTTGTGATTGCCTTTAATGCAATTCATGTAGTAGTATTTGCCATTGGTTAGAAAACGATCTGAACATAACTGATTCCATTATCCTGCAATCAGACTGTCATTGCTCTACTACAAAAATAGTAAGAGCAAAACTTTGAAGCCTTTCGGTATTCAGAATGTAACTTTATTAAGGATAATTATTCTTGAGATTGTCTTGAATTAATTTGATGTCGTAGTATTTGTTATCGGTTAGAAAACGAACTGAACATAACTTATTCCATTATCCTGCAATCAGACTGTCATTGCTCTACTATAAAAGTAGTTAGTAAAACTTCGAATCCTTTCGATTTTGAGAATGTAACTTTATTACGGATAACTACTTTTGAGATTGTCTTGAATTAATTTCATGTCGTAGTATTTGCAATGACAATATTTATGTTTTACTCAACTTTTAGCAATCACTATATCCCTTTAACATATTTTTATTTAGCATTAAGAAGTTCTCGAATTTAGTAATCATTTTTGTGCTTCATCCAGCAGTCGATTCCTGCGCGTTGCTGTCGAGTTCGATTTAGTAGCATTTGTGTGAGCAACGTCGGACTTTAATATAGCACAATTTGTAACTGCTTTCATGTGCTGCGTCCATATTATTATAATGAAATGTAATATAATAAAATGGATGGCTTTGCGTCGACTTGAACTGGCCAAGGGTCACTCAGCAGCAGCCGGGCAACCTAATAGCGCTTTGAATGATGAGCTCAGCGGCGAGAAGCGAGAAGCCTGAAACGAGAAGCGTGAAGCGGGGAGGTAACTAAGCCGTAGACAGGGACGGGAACAGCGACAGGGACAGGGACAGGGACAGGGACAGCGACTTGGCCAGAAAGGGTTCAGGGCTGGAGTTGGGGAGCCGGCAAGTGGAACTGAAAGTGGAGCCGGGCTTGGGGCTCGGACTGTGGCCATGTGAGTAATGAGTGTGAGAAATGAGTGTGTTGCGGCTACTGTTGTTTGTTGTTACCCTTACGCACTTGCCACGGCGCAGAGGGAGGGCAGGAGGGGGGTGGCAGGAGACTGCGGTGCGCCGAGCTGCCTGCAATTTGCGCAATGTAATTTAATTAATGACAACAACAGCAGCAGCAACAACAACACCAACAACAACAACGACAACGACAACAGCGACAACGACAACAATGAAGATGAAAAGCAGCAGCAAAAAATATGCAAATCGTTTGTATAATGTGTCGTGCCGCCCGGCCAAGGATGCAGGTGGCTGCAACAGCGGCAACAGCGGCAACAGGAAGCTGCGAGTCGCACCAGCAGCGGCAGCAAGGGGCATGTGTGGCAAGCAGCGAGCAAGCAGCGAGTAGGGCTGCCCGCTTCACTGGCCGTCCGATTGGTCTGCTCTGCTGCTCGCTGCCGCTCTGTGGCAAGGTGGCACAGCCCATTGGCTGGTGGCAGCGCTTCCTGTTGTTGTCGTTGCTGTTGATTATGTTGTTGACAACAGGCGTTACGCATTTTACGTATATTACGTCAATATTTATATAATGCAGCAGGTAGATTTATGCTGTCCCTGCGAATCTCAACGACTCTGTGTGTGTGTGTGTGTGTGTGTGTGTGTACGGGTGTGTGTGTGTGTGTGTGTGTGTTATGCATATGCACACACGCCCACGGCCATTTCGCAGCCAGAATGAGCTGCAACAACAGCAGCAGCGCCACGCATTGGGGCAGCCAAGGGAACAGGCGCAACAGGGGTGGTTAAATGCTTGTTCGCAAAATATTTATTTTGGCTGGCTGGCTGGCTGGCTGGCTGGCTGGCTGGCAAGCAAATAGCCATTTAAGTAATTACTGCACTTAATTTTTAATATTGATTTTACAAATTTATTAAAACTTAATCAATTGTTTAATCACACAGCGATTATGCCGCCAACACCTGCAGCCAACAGCAACAGGTGTGAACAGGACTCTCACGCTGAACAATCGCAATGTGCACTGAGACTGGGTCGAGTTCGAGCCTAGAACAAGAACACTTTCAACCTAAGACTGCAGGAAATGAAATAAAGTTAATGCTAAAAGAAAAACTCCTACTGCTCTCTTGATTGGTGTGTGAAATATACGACAATATGCCTAATATGAATAAGACATTTAATAAATAACTGAACATGAAAGTAATATGCTAGCTGATATCGTAAAGAGCTGTTAATTTATAATTATTTAGTTTAGAATTTGCATGAATCATGATACTTGAATTTTAAAGCAAAATTGAGAGCGCAAGTTAGAAAGTGTGACTAATAAGGGAATAATTAATATGCGACCTCGATAGGCCTATAGGTGCTAGATTCTATAAAGCCCAACGTTTCGAAATCGCTGCTCGAGTTCTGGCCATATCGAAGAAACTTAGACAGACGACCTTGATATTGGTATCGCGTCGCGTGGAGATTTGTGCGCGCGAATCACAATAGAACTGGATTCGACATGCGACCTTGAGGTAACGCTAATACTGTACTAATATCTGTGGATTTAACCCATTATAAAGCTGGCGTTAGCGCTAGCGTTAAAGTTCAATTGCTCGTGCAGATATGTGAAATGAAAAGCGGCAGTGGTCGATGGTCGATGGTTTGTTTTGTTGCTCATAATAGTCAAAGTCTTTTTAGTCTTCACCAAACTTGTCCAAAAGTTGTTCGTTAACTTCTTGGCCAAAGCCGAGACACACGAACAGACGGACGGACGGACGGACAGACGGACGGACAGACGGAGCAGCATACACACAGTGGAATCACACTCACCTGTGGCTGCTTCATGTTCCCATGAAATGTAAATTAAAATGTCGAATTAATTGCCCAAGTACAGCAACTGGCGGCGACGTCGACTGAAGCAGCGAACACCGAGGCCGCTTCTTGGTATTCTCCCAGCCTCCGATTGCGTCTCCGACTGCGACGGCGACTGCGACGGCGACTGCGACACGAGCAACTAACGAGATTCAATCAGCGAGCACTTTACCAGCAATTTCTATGTCATTAAAATTAAGTATATTTACTTACTTGGAATCGAAGTTGTCTCATGTCTTTCTACTGTTGGTTCTTCATCTACATCTAGCACCTTTTCGCCTTCCTCTCCTTATTCGCCTTCGCTGCCTCAGTTGTTTATTTCTCTTGTCGCTTCGCTTGTTCTTGTTCTGCTTATTGCTATCGACAATTACCCAAATCTGACTGCATTTTATGATGATTACACTCCTCTCTCCCCCCTCTCTCTCTCTCTCTCTCTCTCTGCCGCTCTTTGCATCGCATCTGTGTCGAACAGAAGCTTATCGCAGTGACCTCAAAAAATAGAGGAGACATTCCCCTATTACGCACTTACTGCGAAACTGCATTAAACTCGAGCTAATGACAAAGATTCCAGCTCCGATTGAGGCGCATTAACAGTGTTGACAAATGCCTTGATTACCAAATAAATCAATTGCAATTACAGCCAAGCGAACTCATTTCATTCAACTACTAATCGAAATCAAAGCAATGATCTCAATGGACTACTGAAACTATGCAGTTCAAAGATTCCAAATATTACTGTAGAATAAGTATTTCTTTCCAAAAAAGAAATCCCCTTTTTGCTGGGAGAAATCACAAGTCATATTTTGATTAATTGGCGAATGGTCTTATGGTGGAATTCGCAAAAAACACCTAGATGGGAATGATGAATCGGAGAAATGGGAAAAGTCATGCTGTAAAAATGGTTGGGAAGTACAAGATTCAGTTGCGAATCAAGTCCTTAAGATTAACCATTTGCGGATCTATTAATCAGCCAGCACTCGAATGTTGGATGACAACACAAAATAATTGAGTTGGCACAACTGTAAATAATTTTCTATGCATTTAAAGTGACGACTGCGAAAAACTACCCTGATGTGCACTAAGCTCTGTTGTACATATTTATGCAAAACCCATTTTGCAGAAATGCAAATTAACATATTATGTTTGACGCTTGACCATCCAAAATCTATTATATTCAATTTGACAATGGGTTGTGTGGCTGCTTTGTTGTCAATTGAGAGTAGATAGAGTAGATGTGAGGAGTTGTTGGCCTTACTCGCTAAATAGCTATAACTCTAGCTGAATTTGTATCTGCATTTCAATCGGTAACTTCAGTTGTATCTGTGGCGAAACAAGTGCGTATTTATAGCCAAAGATATCCGTGACTGTTGCGCTGTTGTGGCCCAACGAGAGCGAATTGCGAAACCGTTTTGATCCTATTTCAAACGTCACGTTAGCGCTGCGACGTGCCGCACAGACTCCAGCTCCAGCTCCAGCTCCAGCTGCAGCTCCAGAGTGGCAGCTCCGCTTTTCGTCTGCGTCTCCAACTACTTGACTGTCACATCTCAATAACCCTCGAGTGGTTTTCAATTGTCTCCAAAAATAAACGCATTTACATCCTCCCCCGAGCAACTTCCCCCCCCCCCCCCCCCCCATACACACACACACATGGCCGAAAAGCAGAGAATAAAAGAGAGAAAGAAAGAAATTTCAATCGCAATCCCATTTGAAATGTTAATTTTTAACGCTTTGTGAATTTTTCTAATATTTCATAAAGGCGAAACCTTTTCGCCGGCTTCTGCTGCCGTCGCTCGCATCGCATCGCAACCACTTGAGTACCAAAGTCACCCACTTGCCACTTGCCACATGCCACATGCCTGCGACGCCCCCCCCCCCCCGCACACCCGCGCTGGCCCCACGCTCTCGTGACATCATCCAATTCAGAAAACTTAAAAGTAAATAGATCCCCAGAGACGAGAGCGCTGCCATTTCATGCTTGGCAATGTCTCGTTGTCGTTGTCGTTGTCGTTGCGGTTGTCTGTCCGTCTCTTTCTCCTCGTGTCTGTGTGTGTGTGTGTGTGTCTCAAGTGACAACGCTACCAAGGATCATCTCATAATGTGGCAAGCATTTAGCTGTCTCGTCTGACGGATTGCCTCGCCGTCTCGTTCTCGCTCCCTTCGCCTCCTGTGCTCCCCGCACAATTCTCTTCACCCAGCCACTTGACATTTTCACAGTCTTCACGGCATTCATGTCAATTTTGCGGTTTCGCTTTCACGCAACTTCATTTCGGGATTTCACAGCATATACATTTTTATGCGCGCACACACAGCCAGCCAGATACATTCTCATTCTCGTCTATGTAGATTTATTCACTTGCCAAATGCTCCTTCATCTCTGGAGTGTCTGTCTAATGAGTAGCTCTCTCCCTCCCTCTCCCTCGCTCTTGCTCTTGCTGTCTGCCCCTGTGTGGTTGTAATCTGTCCATAAGTGGCCACAGCTGCCTATCCGAAACCAGGCCAATGATGATGATGATGTGGTGGCCACCAATCCAGCGATCCAAGAAACCAACTCAAATATAATACTAAATTGTCAAGCAAACTATTTGCTGAAGGGTGACAAACAACGATCCTTGAATTCAGCAATTTCGATTGCCTGGCAAAACAATGCAAAGATTGTTTAAATTAGACAGCATTTGACTACTGCAGCGCTTAAAATCATTGCCTATGAATACCCTATAAAAACAAGGTCTAACTAGCAAAGCAGGCATTCTAATGAAATTGGAACTTGGAGGATTTTCATCAATTTGTATTCTTCCGCAAATCTTTATTTAGGTTAATTAATTTAGACAGCAATTGATTATGAATACCCTTTACAAATAGGGTCTAACTAGCAAAGCAGGCATTCTAATGAAATTGAAACTTTGCATATTTTCATCAATTTGTATTCCTCTGTGAATCTTTAAGAATGCATTCATTGCTGCTTAACTACACACATATATATTATCGACATCAATTGCTCTTTAACTGCACACACATATACATATATACCCATACCCCAAAAAAACTCTCAGCCAAATGACGAATAGTATTGTCGAAAGTCGCTTTTTTGCCTCTGTACTTCCGTCGATAAGCACGCTGTGATTTCACAATCAAACGGCCATTTTCGATCAACAAAGTCACCACTTCGACACATTCTTCTGGTGTTAAGTTATTCATAACTCGAATTGTACTAGATCGACGTTTCCAAAACGCACCTACACCAGCCAATCGCTGCACAAACATCAAAGCTTTGCAGTGTTTCTATACCGAAGCTCGAGATGGCTGTATATTATCAATTGAATATATAACGTCTTAGAATGCTTTACTTTGGCTTGACAGCAAACTCTTTTGCTTTAATAAAACCCACATAAAAGTGATCTGAAGATTGTAATCAATATATTTCAATTGGAAACCTGTGTAAAGTAAACCTTTAAAAATGTTGACCAGTTCACAGCGAAAGCAAGCTAAAATTGTTAGTAAATTGTTGTATCGAATGGATTTCGCATAATGTGCCACAGAACATTGATTTGTTTTACAGGCTAGCGATTGCAACGCAGTCCAATGGATAGCTCTTCATATTTTGCATGTCTCGCAGTCGTTTATGGGCAGCAAGAACAATGCACAATGGCATCGCTGATTATTCGATCATTATGCACTTCCCAGGCTGTGCATAATTTGCCTTTTATTGATATGAGTTTGAGGGCAAATGAAAGGCGGCTGCGCTTAAGGTTGCTGTAGAGATCTCTCTCTCTCTCTCTCTCTCTCTCTCTCCCCCCCCCCTTCCACCCAAAAAAGTGAATAGATTTAGCTGTTGTATGGTTTTCAATATTTGTGGTTTTATTGTTGAAATGAAATGAGAAATCATCGTTATTATTGAAGTACACAATTAATCTCTTATGGAGCAAAATCGTTCGTTTCGAGACGGAGCGAGAGAGCAATAACATTTCTACTAAACATGCACGGACACGTCTATTTTCAATTTTCATATATATTTTTCCCTTTGCTTTCGGGAGGGGGCGAGGGGGGAGGGGTACATACAAGGGAGTGACACGAGATATGTTTTTTGTTTTGCATTTATTTTTATTTTGCGTGCTTCGTTCTCCACTTCAAAGTTACGACTTATTCGAGAGTTAGTTACAAATACAAATAGTTATTGGCTATGAAAAAAAATTGCTCTTGCACTTAAACATTACATAATAATATTTCTTTATATATATATATATATATATTCATTTGAATCGTGCCGCGCTGCACTTTAAACATTAATCAATTACATTAGAGTTGCATATGTATTTTTGTTTTGTTTTCGCTTTTCATTAAATATTTGAATACTTCGTTGTAGGCCGCACAGTGGGACCAAACTGCTTGAGGAACGGATTGAATACTATACACTTAGATGTCGCATTAACCTAACATAGCGCTACTCTTCTAAACCTCTCACTCACTCACTCACTCACTCACTCAGTCAAAAAAAAAAAAGTATAATGATATACACGAAACTAGCGTAGTTTAATATGCGATTAGATTAGTTTAATGATAAGGTATACATACAAAAAAAAAAACCAGATATTTATAACACAAGTACGAGTAGAAAAGCTAGTAAACGGAACTGCAGCTCCAGCATTATCCCCACCATCGTCATTATCATTACATTAAACATTAGACACTAAACATTAGACACTAAACATAAACACTAAACATTAAGCTTTAGTTAGTCGTCAATCGTCATGCATTGTCGTCCAGATCGGTTGCAAGATCAGCCGCCATTTCATGGCGAGCACCTCCCAGTTGAGCTTGAGCCGTCCTTGCACTCCTTGCACTCCTTGCACTTGAGCAGTCCTTACACCGAGATCGCCGCGTTCGTCGGCGGCATCTCGCTGTACTGCGCCGCCGACTGCGCCGCCGACGTCGCCGGCGTCGTCGTCGACGTCGCTGCCTTCAGGCTGGCGCCGGCGCCGCCGCCGCTGCCCAGCAGCATCGAGCGGTACACCTCCGAGAAGAGATTCCACGGCGCCACTGGCGCTCCTCCCACAGCCGTCGTGCCCGCTGCGGTGGCGGAGGCGGTGGCCGAAGCGGAGGCTGCCGCAGCGGCGGCGGCGGCGAACATTTGGGTCTGCAGCAGGCGCAGGTGGTGCTGCTGCTCCTCCAGGTCGAGCCCGAAGCAGCCGAGCAGCGCGGGCGGCGTGGCCGACTGCGAGGCCGAGGACGGCGACGAGGCGGACGACGAGGACGACAGCGACAGCGCGAGGGGCAGCGCGAGGGGCAGCGGTGCGGCGGGGGACAGACTCTGCTGGTGCTGGTGGGCGTGGTGAGCGTGGTGAGCGTGGTGGGGGGCGTGGCTGTCGCCGCTGTCGAGGTCGAGCTCCATCTTGATGGCGGATGGACTGGCGGCAGGCGCCTTGAGCTCCTCGCCGGCGGCGTTGCTGTGGCTGTTGTGGCGCCGCCGCTTGCCCAGCAGTCGCTCCATGCTGAAGCCGCTGCCGCCGCAGGGACTCGGCGAGCGCTTGCGCTCCGCTGGCAGCGGCTCCGAGGGCGGCTCGCTGTCGCGCTGCTCGCGTCGCTTGTGCAGACTGAAGTCGAGCGGCTGCTCGCGCTCCAGCTGCTCCTCGTCCTCCCCCTCCTCCTCCTCCTCCTCCTCCTCCTCTTCGTGCTCAATCTCGTGCTCGTGCTCGGGCTCGTGCTCGTTCTCGTCCTCCTCGGGGCAACTGGCGAGACTGTTGCTATTGCTGTTGCTGGCCAGGCTCAGGCTGCAGTGCAGCTCGGCCTCCGCCTCCGCCTCGTCGGCCTCGTTCTCGTTCTCGTTCTCGCTGTGGCAATCCTGACTAGCTGGACTCGAGCTGTTCGCCTGCATGTCCACGTACACATACACGCCATCGTCCTCGCCGTCACCCTCTCCCTCGCCTTCTCCCTCGCCGTCCAGCTCGCCGAAGAGTCGCTCCTGTTGTGCGCGACTCGTGAGCAGACTGTGGAGTCCCGACTGCCCGCCGAACATGACGTGCGCTGCGGCCGCAGCCGCTGAGCTGTAGCCGTGGTGGGCGTGGTGGGCGTGGTGGGCGTGCGGGTGCGTCGGGGGCGGCGGCGGCGGCGGCGGCAGCAGGCCGGGGAAGGCGGCGGCCGCGGGGAAGACGGGAAACTGTTGCGCGGTGCGGCCGTCGTGCGGCGAGATCTTGCGACGAATGTGCGGCGAGTGGAGCTTGGGATTCGGATTGGCGCTGTGGCGATTGCGCGAGCGACGCGAGCTGAACACCATGTTGCAGCCGTCGACGGTGCACTTGTGCATCTCGCGCAGATGCACCGCCGAGAAGTGGATCTTGAGGGCGCCCTTGTCGCAGAAGGTCTTGAAGCAGATGGAGCACTGCACGCGCTTCTTGCCCGTCGCCGGGTTGATGAACTGCCCCGCCAGGTTGATGGGCGGCGAGCCCCAGCGCTTCGGCTTCGAGCTGGTCGAGCTGCCGCTGCTCGAGCTGCCGCCGCTCGTCGCACCGCTCGCCACCACCGCCCCCGAGTTGGGCGAACTGGCCGGCGAGGCGTGTGTGAGCGCGTGTGGATGTCCGTGTGGATGCGCGTGCGGATGCGAGTGTGGATGCGAATGCGGGTGCGGATGCGGATGCGGATGCGGATGCGGATGCGGCGGGTGGCCCAGCAGATAGGCGGGCGGCATGAACGGGTTCATAATGTGCTCCATTCTCCCGGCTGTGTGCGCGCTACTCGTTCTCCCGGTGGCTGCAAAGAAGACGCGCAAATGTGTCCAATTAACAACTGCGTTACCATACACGACTTATACATAGCAGCCTGAACATAACTGCAGCTACTTAGAAGTGCGTTAACGCTTAAAAGTAGCAGCTACTTAGCCTAAAAGTATCTGCGAGTTACACAAACGATTTGCACAAAAGCTACTGAGTACAAAAGTAGCTGCAAGTGGCAAGTGCAAAAGACAGCGAACTGACAAAAATGTGAGTAACTGAAGCGAAATGCAAAAGTAGCATCTGCAAGATACAAGCATATGTGACAAAGTATCTCAGTGCTAAGAGCAGTTGAGCTAAAGATGCAAAAGGTATTCGAATTCTTCAATGCCGAATAGCTAAAGATGCAGAAGGTATCCTAATTCTTCAATGATTGAAGTTGTCATGAACCACAAAATGTATCTCGCAGTTAGCTCAACTGTAACTCAAGTGCAAACTGTGGCTGTAAATGTATCTGGGCGCCGTAAAAGTATCTTTGGCTGGTTGCCGTCGGCGAATCGCTTCGATTTCGCACCCGCTGTGGCTGCAACTTGTCCTCAATTGGTCCTCAGCCGCTGTCGCTGTCGACGTCGCTGTCGATGTTGATGTTGATGTTGATGTTGATGGTGTCAACTGTCAACTGGCAGCTGGAGAGGTCCAAAGTGCCGAGGATGTCAATCAAAGAGAAAAGTCAGTCGGTCAATCTGCTGGCTGCACATGTGGAGCAGCAGGAGGAGGGGGGGTGGAAACTTCGACTGCGGCAATGGGAAAATCCTAATCAGAAACTAATGAAGGGGAAAGAAGGCGGAGGGCGAGTGAGGGCCGCGTTGACAGCTGCAAAAGTTGCGCAACTTTTTTGCGACTTTTGCGTTATCATCGCTGCACATTTAACCTACCCCCACACCCATCACCACCCCCCCCCCCCCCGGCGAGGCCGTTGAGCCAATTTCGAGATTTGAAGTAAACGAGTGGCTGCTGCGCAATTGAGTGGCGGGGACACTGTGCGCACAGTGGGGCCAAAGACGAGCGAAGCAAGCGAAGTGCTGCAGCGACTTGCCACAGTGTGCTTGTGGCATGTCTGTGGCACGGTATCGCGTTCATGTCGCATTTATCTCGGCGAAGAGAGCGAGATCTGTTATAAAAGACAACAGCAACAACAGCAACAACAGCAACAACAACAACAACGAGCAACATTTGCCTCATTTGCTTGGCCAAAAAGATTTTTACAGCTTTTTCGGGGCCCCGGCATTAAAAGCGCAACAACAACTGCGACAACATGCGGTGATCGGCAGCTAGTCGAAGTGACTTTTTATTGTTGCTGCCGCCGCTTCGCTTGCTCTTGGCTACTGTAATTGTGAGTGACGAGCGACGAGCGACGAGCGCCGGATTGATGGCCAAAAGTGCTGGCGCGGCTTCGCTTTGCTGGGGACAATTGTTAGCGCAAGATCACAGCAATAACAACAGCAATAACAACAGCGACAGCCCCAACCACATCATCATCGTCGTCAGCTTTGGGTGCCCCTCGCTTGCCTTGGCTATCGTTGCGCGTCAATCTTGAATGCGCCCCACAGCAAACAGATTCTAAGTAAGCTGACCAACTACCTGAATTCGGCAGCGCTGGCGAAAGGAACAATTCAGCTAAGCTTAGCTGAGCCCGTGTAAAAGCGCGACAAATCCACAAGCTGGCCAAGGAAGCGAGATACGAGTAAATGCAAAGCTCAAAGCACAGCTCAAAGCTGACTAAGTCAGCAGCGGGGAAGGCAAGAAATCAGCTGCATGTGACAAGTTAAAAACTGTCTGATAAGCTAAAGTAAACTCTGCACTTTTGTCAGTGGTTGATAGTGAAATTGATTGCAAGTCTAACAACAAGATGATGCTGAATATAACGTTGTTACTATCTAATTGCAACTAGAGCAAAAGCGATGTTTGGCAGCCAGCTGACTTTTCCAGTGCGGCGGCAAGGAAGCGGTCAGCAGGTCGCTCGATAGCTGATTTATCGCAGTGTTTTGGGGACTGCGATGTGTTTTTTTTATGTGTTTGGCGACTCATTAGAAACGATAGTAACTGAAACAGCAACAGCATTAAATGTACATGGGGTAATTATTTTTGTCAAGCGCTTTAAACGTCTTAAGAGAGACGGAACAGCAACAACAACAACAACAACAACAGCGACAGCAACAGCGACAGCAGCTGAGAAAACCAATCACAACTTTTGATGGCCAGCGTCGAATGTTGAATGTTGTTTTTTTATTATCGGCATGTTGAAAGTCACAAATTCCAAGAGCTGACAACAGCAACAACTCCTGTTTATTGTTGCTGTTGTTGTTGTTGTTGTGGTTGTTGTTGTTGTTGTTAGTACACTAGTTTAATAAGCCAGCGGACAAGCTGGAGGAGCAACGAACGCTCAACGTAATGATGACAATGCTAATGACAATGCTAATGATAATGACAATGATGATGATGAAGCTGCCTCTCTTTTTTTTTCTTTTTTTTCTTTGCTTTCTTGTATCTCAATTTGTATCTCAACCACAACAAAAAAGGCGACAAAATAGCGACAAAAATCTTAATTACAAAATTTTCATTTTGGGTTTTTTTCGCCTGAAATTCGTGTTTTTTTTTGTCTTTTTGCCGACGGCCAAAACAACAACAAATTCTCTTTTTGCTAAACACACTTTTTTAACCAAAAAAAAAAAGGAATTGTTGTTTACTTACAATTTTTTGTTGTAGTTTTATTTTTTAGTTTTTGCTGCGTTCGTTGTTTTTGTTTTCTGTTTTCGGTTTTCTGTTTTTTTGTTAACTTTTTCTTGTTGTTTGTTTCACCAAAAAAACTTAAATTTGCTGCACATATTTTTTGTGTTTTTCTTGACTTGTTTTCAATAATTGATTGTAAAATTATGAAATTGTTTTTATTTGTTTGTATTTTGTTGCTTGTTTGCCGAAGCGACGGCGAACGCGACAGCGACAGGCGACAACGGCAGCGAAGGCGACGGCGAACGTTATGAAGTCTTACGCACACTAAAAACGTAAAACGTAAAACGAACGAAACACGACGACTGCGACGACGACGATGGCGACGACGACGACGACGATGAGGAGCAGTGACAGTGACGGTGACGGTGACGGTGACTGCGACAGTAGCAGACAGAGAGAAGCAGCAGCAGCAGAAGCAACAGCAGCAGAAGAGATCCGATCCACTCCTTCGAAAGTCGTGGGTGACACTGATTGTCGTGCGGCAGCGAGCAGAAAAAATGTAACGACGTCGACGACGACAAAATGCGACAGCGACGGCGACAAGAGAGCAGAGACAGCGGCAGCGACATACACACACACACGCTGCTCGCTCGCTCAGCAACAAACGGGGTGGGTGACACTTTGTGCTCTCACGACGACGACGACGACGACGACGGCGACTACGACGCTGGCAGCAGCAGCAGAAGCAGATACGCAGCAGCAGACAAGTTCAACGTAACTGCCCCACACACAACACGAATGTCTACCTGAAGCCCAGGCCAGCCAACGAGCGACTGAGCATTGTCGCTCTCTCGTTGTGTTGGTGAGAGAGCGGCAGCTGCAGCAGCAGAGGCGCTATTGGAATTGGCTTCTCGTTGTAGCTGTAGTTGTAGTTGTAGGTGTACGCCAGTGTTCGTTTGTGTGTGTGTGTGTGTGTGTGTGTGCGAGTGTGCTTGTTTAGGCTGTGTCACATTGTCGTCGTTGGGTCATCACACACATACACGCACATTCGCTGGCTATGCGAGTGAGGGACAGCGCTAGAGGCAGTTGTTGTTGCTCTCTGTCACACAGCAAGCAGTCGGCTAAGCAGTGCAACGCCACAGCAAAGAGAAACACGACCAAACGGCTCTCTTCAGCTCTTGCGTTTCGAGTATTGCTCTATTGATTGCATTTTCCAACAGCAGCATATTTAAATTCAAGAAGA
Organism: Drosophila rubida; assembly: GCA_035046165.1. Taxonomy (NCBI): domain Eukaryota; kingdom Metazoa; phylum Arthropoda; class Insecta; order Diptera; family Drosophilidae; genus Drosophila; species Drosophila rubida. The sequence goes on along the minus strand of JAWNOF010000023.1, from coordinate 8,817,085 downwards.
AGACTGCACAGCTTAAAGCGTTCTATTTTGTGTAGACGAATAATTGTGTATTAAAGCAATATTGCTTAAGAGCAAGCAGTGGCGGGGGCGTTGGCGACTCACGCACACGGACAAACACACACACACACACACACACACACGCATATGCCCACAGAGCATACGCATGGTCAACGCTTATAGGAAAAAAACAAAATAATTCGTGGGACATCGACAGTGGAGTGAAATGCATGCGCTAAAGCAGCGCAGCAATATCACATGCATGCATATATGTATTTTGGGCTATTGCCGGCCTGCTCGCACACTGTCGTTGGCTGTCGTCCGAGTGGTTGACATGCGACGTATTTGTTCCTCTGTGTGCGTGTGTGTGTGTGTGTGTGTGTGTGTGTGTGTGTATGTATTTGTGTGTGTGTCTCGCTCGGTCAGCAGCAAGCAAACACACGCATACACATACACCTGCCCGCTCACGCACCTTTTGCTTGTGCTCACTCTCCCGCTCTCCAGCGACAGTTGCTCTCTGGCAATCGGCCACAGCGTCACACACAGTGTCATTTGCTCGCCAACCAAAGAGCGCGCGCCACACTCTGTGCGCTCTCTCTCAGGGGGCTTGCTCAGTGTGCATGTGCTTGTGTGTGTGTGTGTGTGTGTGTGTGTGTGTGTGAGTGTGTGCGAGTGTCGTGCCATTAGCCAGTCCGCGTGTGACAGAGCTGAAACGAGTTGGCCCCATCATTTGTTCGAATGAAATGGCAATGGCCAGCCAATTCGTCGCTTTGTGTGTCGCTCTGTCTCTCGGCAGCGACGCCAACAGCAGCCACAGCAGCAGCGCTGCTGCGAGAGTTGCTGTAGCTTACTTGAAATTGCCGTCGTTTTGTCTTCGTCTCATTATGTAGTTGTTGTTGTCGCCTTCGTCGTCGTCGTCGTCGTCACACGTTACTTGCCGTTGTTGTTGTAGCTGCTGCTGTTGCGTTTTTCGTTCGTTCTTTTTAAAATTTTTGTCATTTGATGTCTTGTCCACTGTTGGCTGCGGCAGCGCAGCAGCGACGACGACAACGACGACGACGGCGACAGCGAGAGCTGTGAGAGTGTGTGTCCGTCTCTTTTCAGTAAACACCAATGAATGGCCTGCCTGCCTGTCTCTGTGTGTATGCGTGTGTGTGTGTGTGTGTCTCTCTATCTCTGCATGTGTTTGGCTAGGTGTACGTGTGTGTGTGTGTGTGTATGTGAGCACACCTCTCGCATAGCGACGTCGACTTTGCTTTACTGGCTATGCGATTGCGCCACAAATTTCTATATGTGTGTGTGTGTCACATGGAACGACACTTTAACATGGGGGCGATTTTTGCTGTCTCCTGCACCAATAGTATTTGAGCACCGCTCTGGTGACAAAGACACCCGACGTCGACGCCAGCACCGACGCCGACCCCGACAACGAACCATGAACCACGAGCGCTGTTGTTGCTGTATTGCTTTTGCTCCCTCTGCTTCTTCTGCATTTGATTTGCCTTCATTTTTTCTTTCCAGCAGCTGCTTCTTATGTAAAGCAAAGCTAATACATAGACATGTGTGTGAGTGTGCGTGTGTGTGCCAGTATGCGTGCGACTTAAATATGTATTTGAAGGCGCTTTAAATGCTTGTCCCTTTGAAAGCTGCATTAACATAACACAACACACACACACACACACACACACACTTGCTATCAAATACAGCTTTTGCCAACTGACCAACGCAATGCGGCGCTTGGCGACTTTAACGGGATGCCCAGGACTCGCCATGCTAACGGTTAATTGTTAACTGTTAATGAAGCTCAGCTGCAGCTGCGAAATTCGACGAGCAAAATATGCTTAAATGGCATTAATTGTATTTGAAAACAAAACTCAAAGTATTTTTCAACTTTTCACAGCATTAAATTCCTTCTATAATTTTTACAAAATTTGATTGTTTTAATCGCTGCTATTTTCGAGATATTTTAAAATTTGTATTATTACATTATTTTTATTTTATTCTACCACAAAATTGGGATTTAAATATTTTTTAAAATATATTTTCCAATAAAGAAAACAGAATAAAATATTTTAAAATGTACAACAAGCTATTAAGACATTAATTTAGTTAAGTAAATGAAAAGTATATAGCTAACTATTCTTCAAAATATTAGTTTAAAGCGACTAACTTAATTTATATATATATTATATTTCTAATACATTTAGTCTAATAAGTAAGTGAAACCTTTATAAACTAGAATCTCTACTACATATGTTTTAAAGTATTAAGATTAAGATTTAATAAAAAATACGATTTATTAATTTTCAAAAGACAACAACAGTTTCTAATGTAGTTAGTCTTTAATAAACCAGAATTCCTATTACATACATAAGTTTTAAAGTATTAAGATTTGCTATAAAGTGTAAACAGTTATAAAGTATTATATTTCATAGTCATTTAAAGTCGAATTCAGCATAATTCCTTCACTTCTTACACGCATAACAATTTATGAAAATATTTACAAGCTGTTGAGACACACATGATTTATGTGTAGTTTCCCTTCTTGTTTTTCATTGCGCAAAACTGCAAATAAATTATGTACAATTTGAGCATAATTATGCTTTAAAGATCCATTAAATTACTACAAATATTTCACAACGGAGCAACTGAAATATCTGGCTAATCGTGAGTGTATTCACACTTCATTTCAAAATCGAGCGATTTATGAAAATTTATGTAAATTCTTGTTCCCATTGACAGCACAAAAGTTCACAACAAGTTGCATATTTTATTGGCAATCAACAATAAACTCGATAATTTAGGTGTGCAACTGGAAGAGAGTTTAAATCAATTATTGCAGAGCATTAATAGATAAAATATATCGCCATTTTTATTTATTAATCGATTTCAAAGTAAATTGATTATATTTGCTGCGTTGTTCCAACTTGGGATTAGTTTAAGTTGTTTCGGAACGCTTAAACAAAAAGTAAATACAAATATATTTTTCTATTTTTAGTCATTTCGTTATGAAGTGCAAGACATAAATGTAATAAAAGAATCGCTGCTCCATATAGACTAGAAAATAGTAATTGTTAATAACGAAATGATATTTATAATTCTCGAGTGCTGCAACTCATGCATTCAGTTGTGGCAGGTTCATGTCTGCTCTTGTCTAGACCTGTCGAAACATGCGAATTTCGAATGTTTCTCAATGGTCTGTTAACTTTTTGCATTTGAGCGTAATCGAGATGTTAGACGAATCACCCGCCTCCCGCCTCCCTCTGCCCTCGCCCCTCAGTCCACCAGTCCACCAGTCCACTGCAACGCAGCTCCAGAGAGGGAACAAGATAAATGAAATTCGCTTTGCGACTCGACTTTGTTTTCCTCACAGCACACACACAAGAAAATCAAAAGGTCGTCAAGTGAATTCGTATGATGAAAAGGTAAAAGGTGACCATTAGGGCGACATCGAGATCGAGATCGAGATGGAAATAGCCGCAGTCAACACTTTCATTCGACGTGAATTCGATTCGATTCGATTCGAGTCGAGTCGATTCGCTTCGATTCCTTTCACTTCATTTGTTGTCTCCGAATCTTCGAGTTGCACTGTGATTTTGTGGCTTTCATTAATCAAAAATTGGCCTTTATTCAGCCGAGATAAATAATTGCTATCTTATTATGCCGGATTGTCGTTGCTGTCGTCGTCGTCTGTCCTTTAACCCCCGCCACCGCCACCGCCATCGTCTCCGTCTCCGTCTCCGTCGCCGTCTCCGTTGCCGTCTCGAGCCCTGGGCTAATGTCGAAGTTCTTTCTTTATAAACAGCACGGCGCCCTTTGTGAATGTTGCACGAATCGAAATCGAAATCGATCAATCATTTTTCACACTTGGCCCAGCGTCAAGTGTGAGAAAGAGCGAGCGGGACGGGGCGAGACCGTCGAGGGCCCGTGGAGTGCCCAGCTACACAAGCCACAGATACTTGGCCAGCTCGAGATACAGATACGGATACAGATACAGATACATGCTCGATTTTGTTGTGACTTTTGTATGACCATATTTCCCTCTCTCTCTCCCAGTGTGACCGCAGTGTCGAGCCTTGTACTTGACTTCGTGTCAATAAATCGTTTTTGTTCCCCCCGACCCGCCGCGCCACCCCTCGCCGCTCTCCACGGCTTGAGAAAACACAATTTACGCCGACACAAATGATATTAAAAATCCATTAATAATCTGTAGTCCACATCGATTAGGTCGGATTCTTTTTTTCTCCCGCTTCTTGCCTCGTTTTCTTGACCTGTACAAACCCCTTGACCGCCCTCGCCCCGAGCACCGATCTGAGATCTCAGTTCTCAGTTCTCGGTTCGCGGTTCTCAGCCTCCACTTCTCCGTTCTCCGTTCTCCATGCTCCATTGTCGACTTGCCCCAGACGAAAGGCGTCACAACATCTCACATTTAATTACATTTAGTTCCATTTTGTTGTTGTCGTCGCCACGCCCACACTTTAGTAAATTATTATTTAATTTATATAGTTTAGATTTAGCACATAAATTATTGCGCTTTCGATCACGATTATTTTGCAGCGCTCAACAACATCGTTGATTTCATTTTCGCTCAAAATAAATGCAATGAGTCTTTCTTGAATTAATTTTCGCAATTTTTAATAGATTAATAAAGTTGAAGCTTTACGCTAGAAAACATAATTTGAAATGCAATGTGTTTTAACAGTGATTTACTAAATGATATATGAAACTCAGTTAGATACAGTTTAGAAATATTTAAAAATTGTATATAAACTTTAAATTTTCTGTATAAAAAAAGAAAAAAGTCAAACTGTAATACTAACACATTATTACAATTTATTTGAGAAAAGCAAGGAAATGAGTTTATAGAACAATTCAATTGTAAGTAAACTAATTAGCAAAAAGGCAAACTATAATATTAACATAATATTATATTATGGTAGATTTGAGAAAAACAAAGTAATGAGTTTATAGAACAATTAAATTGACAGATAAGTAAACTAACTGGCTAAAAGTTAAACTATAATATTAACAAATTATTTGATTTTTTTTGAGAAACGCAAAGTATTGAGTTTATATAACAATTAAATTGACTGACTAACAAAACTAACTTCATTTGTAAATATTAAGAAACAATACAAATTGAATTGCGGGGAATATCTTATGCTCTAAAAATGTATTTCTCAAACTATAACGACATCTGCGAATATTAGCAGACGAAACTTATTAAACTGCGATGGCCATTTCCTTTAGACTTTATTGGGAACTTATCAATATTTTTGGCAGGCAGCTTTTCTTTGCTAACACAGCAATGAGTTAGTAGTTTGGGCGTTGTGTCCATTAACTGCTCGAGGGGATTCGAAATGGCGAATGCTGTGATTTACATGGCATCGCAGTGAATGAGCACTCGGCTGGGCAAATGGCATTGTTAGGGGTAAGTTATCTAAATTTGATATCCATGGCATCGCATCGAGGGCAGGGGCAGAGGCAGCTCTCGAAGAGGCAGCTGGCCAAAGAGTTGTGCTAGTTGGCCTGGAAATGAGTGCAGGAGCAGGGGCAGGGGCAGGGGCAGGGGGTCGGCTACTCATAATCCAAAATGGCAGAGATTTGTTTACACGGACATCGGAAGCAAACCGTTCTCCTGGGTGGGTGGATGGACGGGTGGAATAAAATGGAATCCGAATCGAGAGCAGCAGAGTTTCAGTTGCATTCGTCGCTGGGTCACGCACATGCTTGCAATGTGAATATCGTGAATAGACGCGGATGTGAGTGCGAATATGGCTACTGCGCTTCGGTGGTGTAATTATCGGTGAGCGCCCTGCCAGAATTTCTCAATGAATGCGTGAAATCTGGCCAAGGTAGCGCTGGGCAAGGGCGCGGGGCAGGAGAGGTGGCAGAAGCGCGCGGCTGTTGCACAATTCGCAGACGCAGACGCAGACGTGCTTCCCCAGGTAGCCGAGCAGCGAGTGCCACATATATTTTGAGGCGAGCATATATAGACTTAGTCCAGTAGTTTCCATTGTTCGCCGCGTCGCCCTTTCGCTCCGTCCGTCCGTCTGTTCGTCTGTCTGTCTGTCCGCCGCGTTGCCATGAGTATGGCACATAATGTGCCCAATAATTAAGTGAAAGGGTTACAATGGCTTCATGAGAACTTTGCGCTAACCGGCGGGCGATAAAATTTGCTCGAAAAGGGTTTTCAGCATGTCCTCGCGCATTTCCATAATGGCCGACGAGCGACGACGAGCGACGACAGCGACGACAGCGAGGACTCGTAAAAATTGCGAGCTATGTTTATGACGATTGCCAGCGAAGTCTGCCCAAGGCACCCAGGTATGGGACAGCAGCGGATGCAGCCCATTGCAGGACCAAAAGCGTGTAGTTCAATGAAGATGCCGCCGTTAAAGGGTTAAGGACGAACGAGAGCGCAGAGAGCGCAGAGGCCGAACGCTATTAAGGAAGCTCCATAAAAACACGCAGAAGCACAATAAAACAACAACAGGAGCGACATAAAGAAGACTGCGCACAGCCAGGATAATGCAGTGCATTGTGCAGGTACTTAACAGTATCACTGTGCTCACTGTATTCACTTTATTCACATGCGCACTCGCACTCGCATTCGCATTCACATTCACATCGTTTTATGGCCGCACATCATCATCAGCGGCCGAGCACACAATGAACTGCCATTTAGCTTACCTTCAAGTTTCGTCCTCGCGCTCGTCCTGCGCTCGCAACTTATATGACTCGCACCATGCGCAAATATGAATGAATAAATGAATGAATGCCAGCGCACTGGCTCGCCGACCGTTCTGCATGCACTCGCTTTGCCTTAAACACCTCAAGTTTTACGCTAATAAATTGCTGCGATATTTTACGCATTTAATCCGTCTGTCCGCACAATAACTTGCTGACAACTCTATCAATGTTATCGCTAGCAATTTCAATTGTCGCCCTAAGTAACACATATGTAGTTACTTAGCTTAATATAGACCAAAGTACATGAACAAACTTTCTCATTTGCGTATAGAAAAATGTGACTAGATTGCGACAAGATGTAAAGTACTGTATATATAATGTATATTCTTTAAAATACTGAAGTTGTGTCAGCACTTCAATTCAGTTTTTCTCAATATGTAATATTTATTCTTTTTATACATTAAGTAGTAGTATAAGTAGTTGAATCTGAAGCTGCTTTCTTACTTTCTTAAATTTTAAACAAGATTCTAGTCGCAGTCTGCAGTTATTTGGAATTTGGTCAAAAAGGAAGAAGCTGAAATGCAATTTTAAACATTTGGAAATCTGTTTTTATTCAATTGTGATTGGGAATTAATGCTCAGCTAAATGATGATATAGGGGACGTTGAATGGAATCGCTGAGGCGTCCAGAGAGCGGATCCACTTACCACAACAACTGTCTGCTGTCTGCTTGTCTGCTGTGGGTGGGCGAGTTTTCATAATCATCGTTATTATTATTATTACTGATCATTGTTTGGCAGCGGAAATAGAAGCTGAGAAACTGTGCTGTGGCCCATATTATTCGGCTAGATCGCTGCACCAATAATGGATCGTAACATCTGCAGAAAATATGCAATCATAATATTTTTTGGCGCACAATGCGATGCGGAGTCCATAATCCAAAGACTCAGTTACAGATACCTCTACGAAACCCAACTAGCTGCAGTTAGTTGTTGGCCATTGTTGTTGCTGTGTGTGTTGCATTGTCCGCGGCGCTGTTGCATCCCCGCGCAACGCGTCCCTCGGCCCGTCGCTTGTAATTATGGCGTAATTGCGCATTGTTACGAGTGCAACGAGTGCTAATCCTTGGGCTCTATCGACTTTCGATCTCCATCTTCGGTAACCCAAGCCAAGAAATGCGGCTCACTGAAAAGGAAAGACACGAAACCGCATCCGAGCCCAATGGCGACCACACCCAGAGTCACAATATTCGCATTTTCATCTCTCGATTTCGATTTCCATTTCGATTAGACTGCCAGCACATCAACTGCAACTTTAAACCATTTCAATCACAACTAAGCTAAATATTTACTCAGTTTTAGTATCTTGCTGCTCAAATGTTTTATTTTTTATTAAATTCAGTCGTTGTCTTGCCTCTATGTATTATTATTTATTAAATTTACAGCACTAAAGTTGTCTTGCCTCTTTTTTAATGTTTATCTGCGAGTTTAATTTGCAATTCGAATTTATTGTCTGCAAAGTCTTGATTGCCGACTACATTGTTACTTTTCATTTATTTATGTTTGAATGTAAACTTAATTATTTCTATTGTTGCATATGGAGTGCAAGATTATTTTTATAGCTCATAAAGTAAACTTTACATCAATGTTGCTTGGCAGTGCATTTTAAAGTATGTCTCAGTTACCATGCTGAATTTTTAGTGTAGCTGCAATTGTTAACGAAATTGCATTAGAAATACAATCCAAATATTGCTCAGTTTATTTTCGCAGTGAATTTAAGAAACTTTATATTAATGTGTTGCTTTCTAAATTATATTTTACATTATAGTTTAGCTGCAGTTTTGAAGCTGCCTCAAAAGCATATAGATTGAAATATGATTTGTGTAAAGGACAACTAGATAAAGAGCAGCGTATATCTATAGTGCATTCGTGTGTTTTGTGGCATTCGCAATGCTGAATGTTTGGCTGCAGACTTGTGGCAAGTACTTGTGCCTTTAAGTCGCGCTGCAGTTGCAGCTGCAGTTGCCACTGCCAGGCAAGTGAAAGCGTTGCTCTCTGCCCGTATGCTGCTCTGAGCTCTCTAATGAATAAGCTGCAACGAGCACTAGATAAATAAATAGAGCCCGCGCGAGCGAGATGGCGCTAGAGAGCGAGAGACAAAGATGCACATAGAGTTGGAGCGCAAGAGAGTTGGAGTTGGAGTTGGAGTTGGATACAGAGATATATAGTTGTATGCTAAGGCTGCTTGCGGCACAGGGAAGCCAGACTAAGACAAGTTGGCGCTGAGTCTACACACAGCTCGGCAGTGCTTGTAGGCAGTGTCCACTGTAGTCTGAATGCTGCAAATGTCAGCAGCTCGGCCTGGCAGCCAGCCAGCCAGCCAGCCAGGCTCTCGACCGCAGCCAAAAACCTGGCAAAAATTTTCTACAAACTGGCGTCCTTCATTTTGTGAGTGTGTTGACTGTGTGCTGCATGCGTCGCTCTGTGTGTGTGTGTGTGTGTGTGTGTGTGTGTGTGTGTGCTGCCACCACTTCAGTTCACCCCTTGGAACTGTGCTGCTGTGGCAGCTCTCATCTGGCTCGTCGGGCTCTGCAGCATCGCATGTCGCGGTGCATAATTAAAAACTGTAAACCACACAAATAATCCCTTGATAGTAGCATAGACAATAACAACAACACGACGCAGATCCAACAATGGGAAATTCAAAATGGGGTTGTTCCATCATTAAGAGTTCTTGCCATCATCAACATTCTCATTCCCATCATCGTCACAGCCTTATCCTTTCGCTCTGTGAGCACATGAGCGACGCGCAACGATCTCGACTCAATTGATCAGATTCTTTTTTTTTTTTTTTTGCCCCGTTTCATTTTCATTTTTTGCCGCTCTCCTCCTCCCAAGTCAAGTGAGAGGGCGCAACCTCTAATGTCCTCTAATAGTTTTCTGCAGACCTATGAGCAATTATCATCCATCTCACTCCTTCTCGCCGCTGTCTGTCTCACTCTGTTGCTGCTGCTGTTTCCCTCGGGAGAAACCTACCCCAAAGAGTAATGCATAATTATTACGGCTTGATGTGTGGTCGTCAACTCCCAATTTTACATGCCTCTTAATGCGAGTCTCTGCCGCTCTATGCGAGTGTGTGTGTGCGAGTGTGTGTCATTATGTGTGTGTGTGTGTGTGTGTGTTTACTTGACATATCAAATCACATACGCTCCAAGGCATTCAAATCTCTTGTCATTTCTACACACACAACATAGAAAATGGAGTTTTCACGCCGTTTTAATTGTCAGCTATAAAAATTTAAATTATAATAAATATAAATATAATACACTGCCTATAAAAACGAATGAGCAAATGTCAGTCCTCATATGAGTAAAAATAAAATAAATGCAAAACACAAACCACAAATAACAAACACTTTTTCTGTAGTAGCTTACAAACTGCATCAAATTAAACAATCTACAAATGAGCGAATTAAGTAAATAGTAAATGAATATAGATTAAGTAAATAGAAAATCTGATATATAGCAATACTTGATAAATACTTATATAGCAAATTGCTTTCAATTAACTTCAGAATTGTATATTATGTATTAAATCTTCTATCAATACTTGACAAATACTTATATAGCAAATTGCTTTCAATTAACTCCAGAATATTATGTATCAAATCTTCTATCAATATACTTGATAAATACGTATATATAACAAATTGCTTTCAATCCAGAATTGTATATTATGTATTAAATCTTCTATCAATACTTGACAAATACTTATATAGCAAATTGCTTTCAAGTAACTCCAGAATATTATATATTAAATCTTCTATCAATTGCATTGGCAAAAACTATCTCAAAATTGATTCAAAGTTTGCTAATTATTTATACGCTCCCAAATGTTTAAATTATGTTCACATTTCAGTAAATTATTTCAATAGATAATATACAATTTGTGCTAATTTTGAAATAATTGAATATAGTTAAGAATTCCTCGAAGCAACTTCGCACTGAAGAGTTCAAAATTTGAAGCTTACTTGATATTCTTGTAGACAATTTTTCGTATTCAGCCATTTTGTGTGCAAATGAAAGCAACACGAATTCGTGCATATATTTTTAATTTAATTTAAGAACTCTTTTATTGCGATTTAATAATTTAGTTGTGGAGCGTCGCTTAAATTTCTTATAAGGCATATTAAGCACAATTTGTTGATAGCACTCGGCCAGGACTCTGGAACACACCTGAAGCGGGAACTGGGAACCGGGAACTGGGAACTGGGAGCTGGGAACTGAGAGCTGGGCAGAGTCTTCATTAGAAGCGAGCAGCTAATTCAGGGCAGACAGCAGGGGCGAGGGAGGGAAGGAAGGAGGGAAGCTGGGGTGCGACAAGAAAAAGTATTAAAATTTGTAAGCGAATTCATGAAAATTTCCTTCTGGGAATTCATTAGCGTGTGGAGAGGGCACAACGCGGCACAACAAGGACAAGGAGCCGCAGCGGCCGCGGGTGGGGGGATGCTTGTTTCTATTATGTTATTCTATGACCGTACTGCCCCCGCACAGCCCCCTGCGTGTTGTCGCTGCTGGCCTTGGCAGAGGCTGTATCTAATTTGGCCATATTATGAATTTAACCCTTTCGTGTTTGCTGGATATTTAAACAACTGTTTGCACAAAAGTTTAGCCCCGAAGGTCGTCCGAGGGGGGTCGAGTTGGACGGGGGAGGGCATTCGCAGCATCCTCATAACTTCTCCCACCTTCGAAATTGATTCCACGTAATGCGGAGAGCGCCTTGGACGACGACGACAGCGCAGCGACAACGACTTGTCTAGCTTGTCTGCCGCAGTCTGTTCAACGTGAACTTTGCTCCGTGGCACGAGGGGAGGGGTTCAGAGGCGACTCTGTGCTGCTCTGGGTTATGCCATTAATGGGGCGACCCATTACCGTGGGGTATGCCAAGCAATACTTTCATTTACTTACCCCCCCTTTAATATTTTTGCCCCTTTGTCGGCGGTCGTCGTCTCGCAGGTTGTTTCCTTTGTTCTCGGCGGTGGCGTCGACGCTTTCTTAGGGCTTTCAAGTGAACAGCAGCGTGCAACATGAGGATTTGCAACTTGTGACTGGCGACTGCTAATGATGCCTTTTCCAGCAATTTAATTGTTAAACAATGAAAACGCTTTTGATTACAAGCGAAAACAACAACGCGATTGCCCGCAATTCTTGTGGCGCAACTTTAGCTTCAGCTTCTGCTTCTGCTGCTAGCTCTTTGCTCTTTGCTTTAGCTTTTGCTTTTGTTTTTGTTGGCGACGCGAAGGATGTTTATTAATTTTTACCTGAGGTTATCTATTTGTCGCGCTCTGTTTTCCTTTCAGCCCTTTTTTGCTTTCGCTTGCCGCTGCTCTGGCTTTTCTGCGCTGGGGTTGAAAAAATGATGCTGCACTTTTGTTGTTATTCTTCTCGGTTCGCTTTTCATACCCGCTAACTAATCGTTGAGAGGGTATGCTAAGTGAGTGCCAACTCAGAGTAACTCATCTCTGAACTCAAGCTCTTAGATCTCTGCAACTTTAAAAGCTACAGACTTGAAGTTAGGACTTTCAAATTCATTATAAATTATTCAAGCTTGAAAGTTGATTATGACATTCTTTGTTACTTTGGTCACACTGTGAGGCATCTCGCAGTCGATCACACTCGAGTGCAGCTTTCTTGCTTTTTTCGTGCCGTACTTTTTATTATTATTATTTTTGCTGCTGCCCCGCAATTTTCATGCTCATTAAATAATTTCAGCGCATGAAAGTTTTCAGCCTCTCCGTAACCCCCCCCCCTCCCCCCTCCTACTACAGCTTCCCCCCGCTGCTGGAGCTGCTGAAGCATCTGTCGAGCGAGACTTGAGCCGTAGTCTGAACCGTATACGGCGACTGCGTCCAAAAGGCGGGCGTTAAAAAGTTTTTATTGAAAGTTGTAATTTAAATTTATTAGGTTTCACATTTTAATTAATGCGCACTTCTTCTTTGGCTCTCTTCACCTATTACTCCACTTCCACTCCACTTCGTCCACTTCCTGCGGCATCTCTCAATTCCCATTGCCGTGCCAATTTACTGGATACACCACTGCAACGCCCACACTCCACACACCACGCCCCACTCCCGAGTAATGCGAAACCTGCCTTGCAACCAGTCTTTGACCCGAAACAAATCGAATAATGTTATAAGAATAAGAACATTTATAAAACATATAATCTTGATGTTAGTCACAAGCAAACTATTTCAAGTTGCACTAATGAGGCCTCAACATAGCACTTAAATTTTGAGAAATTTAATTATCTATATTGCTGCATTTCATAATAAAGGTTTTTTGATTTGCAATTTAATTCAATTTCCTTTAGTTCGTTCACACAAGATTAGAAAAATTTGTGGAATATTCTAGATTATACAGCCATAAAATTTTACATAGCAACTAATATCTATTTAAAATGCTTCACTTCATAGTAAAAGCTTTTTCGATTTGCAGTTTAGTTCAATTTCTCTTAGTTCGATTCTTCAAGATTACAAAAATGTGTAGAGTATTCTAGATGCTATAGCAATAGAAGTTCATATAAAACTAATACATATTTTAAATGCTCCAATTCATAGTATAAGCTTTTTAGGGTTCCAATTTAATTCAATTTCATTAAGTTCGATTCTTCAAGATTACAAAAATGTGTAGAATATTCTAGATGCTATAGTCATAAAAGTTTATATAGAAACTAATAACTTTTTAAAATGCTGCATTTTATAGTAAAAGCTTTTTCGATTTGCAGTTCAATTCAATTTCATTTAGTTCGATTCTTCAAGTTTTGAAAAATGTGTAGAATATTCTAGATGCTACAGCAATAAAAGTTTATATAGAAACTAATATGGAATTGTGTGTGAATAATCACAATACTTTTACTACGAGTTGGAATGCAGTTATTATTCGAGGTGAGTTCACTTTATGTGTTTCAGAAATCGATACAGTTGAAAAATGCTTATAGAAGAAATCAAAGTTGTACACTTTATCGATATATTCCCTAATGAGTTGTGTATTGACATTCCTTCAAAAAGGTTTGCTTTGGTAAATCTGTCTGTTGCTCAAAAATAGCTGATTTTATTGATATGCAATGAAGTGTACCTAATTGTAATTGCACATTAAGCTATTGATTAACAGAGAGTCAGCAAAAAAGCTACAGGGGTGGCGGGGGGAATAGAAGCGGAAAGGCAGAAGGCAAAGACAGAAGGAAAAGACAGAAGGCAAAGACGGAAGCATATCAATGATTAACGAAATTATGCTGACAAGGTAGCTGTGAAAACGGCACAAGTATATATTAATACAAATTAAGATGTTATCGTCTTAAATTGAATTGAGACCCCCCGACAAAGCCCTCGAAACCGCCCCACCCCCTCGCACTGCTGCTGCCCACATTGCTGAGGCAAAAACAAAGGCAGCGAAAAAATGAGCAGCTTAATGTAGTCAAGGCGCATAAGGGAAGCCGCCAGTTTGGAGCAGCAACAACAAACAAACAACAAAAAAACACAAATACGAATGAGTTGCTTGCGGCTGGGCGACCAGGCGATGCCCTGTATTTTAAAGTGTATTCCACATAATAGACTAACTCATCATGGACTTTGAAGCATTGCAATTGAAGTGTTGAGAAGCTTATGAAAAAGAGTTCGTGTAAAGTTGTTAAATCTATAATTTATAATCGTAGTGCATTTCGGTTAGTTTTAAATAATTAACTACAAATAAGACGGGATAAAAGTATATAGTATATATATAGTCTTGATAACTCATACGACTAGTAAGACGTTCAATATGCATTTGATTGATTTGAATGGATTGAATTGAAATGCAATGATCTTCATAGGCAGTGCTTACAGGGTATTCGAGAAGTGATACGCACAGCTAGCAAGGATCACAGTGTGGGGGCAGCCCACGCAAAAAGCAAAAACAAAAGGCGAACAGCGAACGGCAAAAAGCAAAAAGCAACGGTGTTCGCTTGAATTCCCAATGCCAAACAGCAGCTAAATGCGAAGCAAAGCAGAGCAGAGCACAACAATGCTGAATGGAGTCGAAGACGGAACAGAAGACAGAACAGAACGAATTGTAATGCGAACACAAAAGTTCACAAATTAGCAAATTTGAGAATCTCGGGGAAACGGAACGTAACAAAACAAGAACCAAAAAAAAAAACCAACAACAACGGCAGCAGCAAACACAAATAAGACAATATAAAGCTCTAAAGGGCAACAGCAACAGTTACTGCAGTGCGAGTGAGAGTGAGAGAGCGAGAGCGAGAGCGAGAGAGCGGGGAGCAGGCGTGGGAGTGAGTGAGGGGGCAACGACATGCAAAAGGCGAAAACACAAATGTTTTCGCTACAAATAAAATGAGTAAATGAAGAAGAAGACGCGGCGCAACTGTAAAAAGATGAGTAAGAAATGAAACGTCGTCGTGTCCTTGTCACTGAAGTGCCTGGTGTCTGGTCGTGGCGTCGACGGGGGCGGGGGCGCGCCTGGGCAGCCTCAAAGTAGGCAAATAAATACGAAAAAAAGGAAAAGATTGCGCAGCGAGGGGAGACGCGGCAGCAATAATAAACAATTGTGCGATGGAAATCCGCGATTGTAATCCGCAATTTTTACGGCTTTTGTTGGGCCAGCGAGACAGGACGCGGGACGCAGGACGCAGGACGCAGCACGCAAGACGGGGGCCGAGACCGAGACGGAGGCAGAGGAGGAGGCGGAGGCGGAGGCGGAGGCGGAGGCGGAGGCGGAGGCCACAGCGTCACTTCCGTCACCATTTGACGGCGGCAATCGGCAATCGCCCAACACCATCTTTATTTCGCTTCTTTTTATGCTCGCCCGCCAGCGACTAGAAGGGTCTGATGAGGAAACAATATGATGAGTCTCTCCGTCTAGTTATACGACTATAACCCAGAGACTAGGAATGCTAGAAAGCTGAAATACTGATAATATTGTTGCTCTCACTTTAACTTAGCCACGCCCACTGCAGCGCCCACAAACTGGACAAACAGCAATGAGAAACACTTTTGTTCTACTTTGCAAGTGCATAAGCAGTTTGATTACGCAACAATTTTGTAAATTCATTAGCGTGTGTTTTGCTGTCGAGCAGACTCGACTGTTGCGCTTTCGCTCTGCCCTTTTGGAAAACAATCGCAACGCAATCTGGCAACAACAGCAGCGAGAACGGGGCGAACAACGGGAACAACGGGAACAACGGGAACAACGGCAGGCGGAATGACAGCAACAAAAGTAGCAGCAATAATACCACGCCAACAACAACAACAGCAACAGTTGATTGACTAAGTGACTGTGGCCGGGCAGGAGGATGGCGGGGGGGGGGAGGGGGGGTGAGTGGAGCTAGACCAAGGCTGTTGGCTGATGTCCCTGGCATTGTTTGCTGTGGCTACTGTGGCTGCTGCGGCTTCTGTTGAGCGCACCTGCAACAAAAGCATTGTGCGGCATTGTCTCTGCCGCCTCTGTCTCTGTCTCTGTGTCTGTCTCTGTTGCGACGTCAATTGTCGCCTCAATAAGTTGCAATTCCAATAACCAACGAAGCATTCTACATAAATTCCAATTCCAATTCCGATCTCGAATCGATGCCGGCACACAAGGCAACGGCAAACGGGAAGCGGGAAGCGGGGAGCGGAGAACGGGAACGAGTTGAAGCACAATGGCCGCAGGGGCTGCAACCACTGGCGGCGTTTTGCCAACTGTAAATTAACCCCATGCCCAAAATGTCATACGTGTGTGTGTGTGTGTGATTGGGATTGGGATTGTGATTGCCTGTCGGCTTCACTGTCGAACGACAACCAATGAGAACCCACCACCCGATGGCAGAACGTGTTTGTCAAACCCTTTCTCGATAGCATTTTAGAGCGAGCTACTTTGCTGCACAATGCTCTGCACACGAAAGGAATATAATGACGATATTTTCAAGATTTTAAGAAGTAGAAGTTAAATTGGAGTTTAATAAAAACGCATTAAAACTAACTAAAGTAAAAGTTTACTGTCTGTGTATAGTAAATAAAGTATACGACAGAATGCTCTAGTGCGCTAAACAATGTTAAAAAACATATTTGTATTTCGAAAAGAGAAAGAATGAAATTTAATATGTAAACTTTTCATTCATTCACATGTAATTCAAGTAAATGCAAATGTAATTCAACTATCTTGTTACTCATTCATTAAACCCCAATTTAGTAGACTCCTAAAATAGAGCTGAAAGCTTTTATTCTGCAAATCGAAACAGGCTACAACTCTGATTTAAAGACCTTGAAAATTAATATATATATATATTCAATGATTCCCAATTTAGAAGACTTTTAAAATAGAGCTGTCTTCAAGTCTGATCTCTCGTGCTTGAAAATGAATATGTATATTCAATAATTCCCAATTTGATAGACTCTTAAATCAGTGCTAAAAGCTTTTATTCTGCAAATCGAAACAGGCTACAACAGTGATTTATAGAACTTGAAATTCAATGATCAATTTAGTAGACTCTTAAAATAGAGCTGAAACCTTTTATTCTACAAATCGAGAGAGGCTACAACTCTGATTTCTAAAATTTAGAAAAAGAATATAGATATTATATAAGTGGAAAGCAGGCACAAAAACTTGAAAAAGAAGAGAGATAAGAGATATTGCATGAGATAAAAGCAGTTACAAGTACAAGATAAATATTTGGAATGACAACGCAAACTGTCGCTGTTCCATTAGAATGAAGATAGCATATTTCGCACACTCAGTTCCCCCCTCAAGCCTCCTCCACGAGTATATTACATGTGTCAGTTAGTAACTCCAGCTAGCGTGCGTGTGTGTGTGGGGGGGGAGAGGGGGGAGCGGGGGTCAAATGTGCGTGCTGTTAACAGTGCAGAGAAGGAAAAAAATGTGCTTTTGACACGAGAGCGTCCATTGTAAGCGATACTAAATTGGTTTGTTCCTCGACGAATTCACCATCATGAATGCCTGTGAATACGAATGCGAATGCATGTGAATAACAGCCACAAATTTGTGCTGTTCGCACAGCTGTGTTACGCCCACTCTGCCACACCCCCCGACTCCGCTTCACGGCGAGGGATTGAGAAATTATGGAATCCCTTCAACACTCGCACTTGGGAGGGATTCATCTCATCAAAAGGATTTCTATTGGGACGATTTCAAAAGTAAATGCCCTTTGAATACACGATTTATAAGTTGCTTTATTGTAGATTGTTTTCTCGGGGCAGATATAATCAATGCACTAATATTGTGAACTATAACAAAACATGTAAAACGAAAATTAAGTATAAATTTGGCATCTTTAAAGCTTTCATTCAGAACCATTGCTTTCCTTTGACTATCACATATTTGAGTAGTTAATTGTGATCTGTTTGCTGTGTGCAAATTCTAGCTTACTAGGCTTCTTATTGCTTAAAGAATCGAATAAAGAATAGCAAAGCAAAAAGGCAACGAAAACTGCTGTTAATTCCGGTTGTCTCTTAATCAATTTCTGTTAATGTGTGCGTGAGTGCTCAGTCTGGAGAGCTTCACAAAGATTGCGGAGATAGGCATGAGCGTTTGTGTGTGTGTGTGTGTGTGTGTGTGTGTGTGTGTGTGTGTGTTTCTGATCAAATGCTGCTGCCGTTGAGTTACATAGGAAAAACTGCGTTCACCTTTCTCATGCTATGCAGATGGTTAATTTTATATTGGGAAACTTATTGGATTTAAACTAGCAAGTTTATTTGAAATTGAAACTATCATCTTATTGCTTTAAGTTCGCATTTAAGCTAGTGAAGAGAATGAAATTAACACGCTCTCTATAATAACTTTACACAGGAATTATATATAGCTAGAGTGATTAGAGAACCAATGCCTATTACACGATCGCACTTCGCCAACTCAATGGTCTAGAAACTTCAGTCTTCTCATTGCGAGACCTTTCATCGTTGCATTGCAAAATTGCCCTGAGTAAGCGGAGTATTACGTTTTCTTATAGCGTCGCATCCTTTGTAATCCTGCGCACAAAATGGAATCAGTTCTATTTTTTTGGGATTGTGTAAGGATTGCGCTGCATGCGCATCCTGCGCACCGTCGAGGACAAGCACGCGGCCGTGGACGAGCATAACTCAATAAACAAATATTTATTTATACGCCCTTGCAGCGTATAATAGTATTTGCAGGCAGCTTGCAGGGGATTGAGACTTTGATTTGATAGCATCCTTGATGCTATTGTCGAGCTTGGCAAACGCCATCGCAAGTACCACAAATGGCAGTGACAAGCGTCGAACAGAGACGAGAGAGAGAGAGAGAGAGAGAGAGAGAGCGAGAGACAAGGACAATGAGGATCGTCGAGTGGTTATAAAAATTGCACCCTTAAACTATTTTGAGTGCCGGGTGCGCTGTACACAAAATGTCCTCCATAGTTGAATGATACTTCCTGTTCGCCCTCGCTCTTGGGCCTCATGAAATCCAAGTATAGCCTTCAATATAGTATTTACGAGTACGCACATATATAATCGAGCGTGGCACATAAGCACACTCTGCACAGAGTTCCATTAAATGTGGTGGCTCTTAATGAAAAATCATTTCATATGCCAGCTAATGAAAAGTTGCAAACTTCTTGCAGAAAGTTGAAGTGAAAAGATTTCTTTAAGCAGCCAACCATCAAAAGTCATGGTACAAAGTCATTGTTAAAGGCTTTCAATTGCTATAGTGCATTGCTTATTATGTTTAAACATCTTTTAAAGTTGCAGCAATGAAATAAATTCGAAATGATTTGCAGCAAGCAAATATTAGTTGCATGCATTGCTAAACTATAAAAAGTATAACAGATTGTAATATTCTATCAATCATTTTATTCGTTGTTCCCTTTATAGGGATAATCGCAGCATTGTCAGTGTATGTGCAGCTTCGACTTGTGCGCGTCATCGGTTTTGCATTCGCAACTTGGTCGCTCGGCCACTCAAAGCATTTTCAAATAGCGCAAGGATGGCATATCCTGCTCAATCTGAATGCGATGGCGACTGCGACTGCGACTGCGAATGCGAATGCGAATGCGAATGCGAATACGATGGCAACCCCAGCAACATTTCATTGGCGAGTCAACTGCGGATTAATTAAATACTCATATACACAAATTGTTGTTGTTGCCCCTGTGCAGGCGTGTGTGTGGCATGAAAGGACGTGCCATGCGCCACCCGCTCCTCGACTGGCAAATAAAAAGATGGAAAAAGAAAAGTGTGTGTGGGCGCCGAGCTCAGTGAGGATGGCGATGCCATTGTTTTTTTCTACATATACAAATACACATATATATATATATGTATGTATATAGACCGATGCACAATGGCGTTGCACACACACTCACAAATATGTGAGAGAGAGAGAGGTGGGGGGGACGCTTATACATATGTATATGAATTCCAATTATGTGTATGATTTGCCAAGCTGGGCAAATATTTGCATGCTTTTACCTTTCAGATGCAATTTGTCGGCTTCTTTTATACTTTGTGACTGCGTCTGTGTGTCTGTGTGTGTGTGTGTGTGTGTTGTGAACACTGTGGCACTTTTACAGTTTTGCGTCGCTCATTCAAATGCAGAGAGGAAGTTGAACTTTCTCAGTCGCCTGGGCCTGAGCATGACAATTATTAAAGAGTTGCGACGTCTTTGGGGCATCGCTGCCTAGAGCCATCAAAATGGGTCTTCGCTTCTGCTCGCCCCTTCGCCGCGTAATGACATCTCGTGTCTCGTGTCGGCATGGCTAAAATCTTTTATGGCCCAACGCTCCAATTCAGAGATCCAACCTGCAATTAGCGGTCGTCGTCTCCCTGTCCCCCCCCCCCCCCCAAAAAAAAAAAACACAGACTCAGACTCGGACTCGGACTCAAACCCGAACACACTCTCTTAGGTACGTGCTCTAAACCAATTACGGCAAAAGACTGACACGAGTTGCAGAGCCATCTATATATATGTATATATATAAATATCAGACTTGTGGCCTTTTATTGTCCACATTAGTTAGCAGCCGGTTCGTGCGCTTCG
This sequence comes from Drosophila rubida, assembly GCA_035046165.1. NCBI lineage: Eukaryota > Metazoa > Arthropoda > Insecta > Diptera > Drosophilidae > Drosophila > Drosophila rubida. The sequence goes on along the minus strand of JAWNOF010000023.1, from coordinate 8,796,361 downwards.
CTTTATGCCAACACGATGATCGCGCTGATAATGACGGACGCACAGCTGACAAATTCGGGCCATCAACTGACGCTGGATACCCTTTCTCAACACCAGGCGATCTAGCAAAGCGTCTTCAGACGTTCTTCAAAGTATCAGCTTACTAATGATAGTTATAAACCAGTCTAGTTATAAGATACCCTCTCTCAACAGAAAGCGATCTAGCAAAGAGTGCTCAAACTTGCTTCAAAATATCAGCATACTAATTAAAGTTTTAGAATACTTTTGCCAGCAACGAAAAGCATAATAAACTGCAGAAATGTGACACATTTTTAAATTGAATAGCTACAGAATACCGGGCAATATTTGAAACAAAAAACTCGCGTACTTTTGAATACATCTAAGACCGGATAAAGTGAATAATTAGATGTGTAGAGAAGCAATACTATATGCTTAGTGTGAAGGTTTCTCAAAGCAATCGCCTTTCTTTATAGAAGACATTGCTCCCCAAGTAGCGCAAATGCCCGCAGTTCGTCGAGGTATATATAATTAGATGTCATTCGGTTCATATCGCATCTTCATAGCGCCTACTGTCGACTGTCGACTGTCGACTGTCCTCTGTCCACTCTCCACTGTCGACTGTCTTCTTGTCTACTTGGCTGCTTGCCTACTTGTCTTCTGCCCGCTGCCTGCTGTTGATGATCATGTGAGCAAGTTCATCACTTCTTGGGGGCTTTCATCTCTTTTGTCGCGGGTTTGTCGTTGGTTTTCGACTTGATTAATTGCAGAACTCGAGCTATGTGTTTTGGGCTCGCTTTGTGTGTCTGGCTTTCTTCGGCTCTTTCGGGCTCTGCTTTATTTCGCTTCCCCCCCTCCCCATCTTTCTTCTGGCCGGGCCCGGCCTAATGCCTGCCAGGTGGCACTCACATCTCTCGCTCGTCATCGCTACAACCGCAATCGTAGTCGAGCGTCGCTGTCGCTCTCTCTGTCGCAGTCGCAGTCGCAGTCACAGTCGCAATCGCAGTACTTCTCATTGATGTGTACCTTAATTATAACGCCATCGAGTTGCGTCATCATTTACAAGCGCCTCCAACAACAAACAGAACAACAAAAAGAGCGCGGCCCAGACCTAAATCAGGGCAACCACATCGCGCAGCGAGAAGAAGAAGAGTCTTCTATAGAATTCGTCATTCTATTTTAAGACAACTTCTAATGATGTTCCCCAGACACTGTACCAATCTAATGGGATGCTTCAATTGTACGACAAGCTGTGTCGCAGCCTGAATTCAACTACAGAGCGCTTGGCCGAATAAATAACAAAGATAAGGATCAGATTTATTTATTTAACCCTTCATTTATTCTATTTTCGCTCATATATTTTATATTTATTTATTCAGCACTTCATGTATTCTATTTTCTTTGATATACTCGTATTTCATATTTGTTTATTTACCCCTTCATTTATTCTATTTTCTTTGATTTGCGCACTCCTAAAGATAGTGCGAGAAATAATTCTATAAACGTAAAAAGTTTCAATGCAATTATAGAAAAGTATAAACCACTTAAATTTCGCATTTATTTGTGTAAATTGAAAGTATTTCACATTCCTTTAAAACCATTTCAGCAATCTCAATTTTTGTATTAATATGCAAGTATTTTACATGCTTTAATGCGTGGGATGATCTATACTTCATTAAATATAGCTAACTTTGATGTAAGCCACTCACTTTATTTGATTTTCATTGCAAAGTAGTCTAAAGGAATGCAATTAAATATAGTTTGATTTAAGCTATTTTAATTTAATTTGTATTCCAAAGTAGTTTTAATGAACAGAAAGGATTGCTAAGTTCACTCAATTAAATATAGTTGGAAATGTTTTATGTGAGCTATTTATTTTGTATTCCAAAGTAGTCTTAATAAATTGAAAGTATTGCTAAATGTGACCTAAATCAAAATAGTTGGCAAGGTGTGATCGAAGCTACTTATTTTATTCAATTTGTATTCCAAAGTAGTATTAATAAAAGGGAAATATTACTAAATATTATATTATTAAAAATAGTTGGCAAAGTGTGCTTGAAGCTACTTATTTTATAAACTTATTTTTGTATTCCAAAGTAGTATTAATAAAAGGAAAGAATTGCTAAGTATCACTTTATTAAATATAGCTGGGGAACTTCGATTTAAGCTACTTATTTCATTACATTTATATTCCTTATGCAGCACTCAATTAAATATAGTTGGGGAACTTTGATCTTTGGTAGACTTAATAGAAAGTAGTTCTGAGTATTACGTTACTATTTGATTTGTTCTTGTCGATCTGATCTTTTTATTGAGTTCGGTAAGTTTAAAAGTCAAGCTGAACAATTCTGGTGGCGCATTCCTAAGTTTCTTTATGTTCTTTTTTGTTCGGCGAGCATTACCAACGATTTTCCAAGTATTAGGCGTTCGATGGAAATGCGAAAAATTGTTAAACTAAGACAATTATAATTTTGGTGAACAGCCAAATAGCATAAATAGAGCGGGCGGCGAACAAATAAAACAATACGCGAATATGCATATGCAGCACAATGCAAATCCCATCAATGTCGGCTTAGCAACTGCCAATGCCGAAAGGACGAGCAGACGAAGAGAGGAAAGACGAGAGCAGGGAATGGGAAAAGACTAACGCCGGATTTGGCTGGATACGGCTGCTTAAGATCAAGGTAAACACAACACACGGCGCGCACACACAATGAGGAGACAATGCCACAGTGTTGCGAATGAATAATTATAATAATAGGTCAAGCAGGTTGCAACAAAGGCAATTGAGCCGCAGCGCAGGCTGCTGTGATCTTCTCTGCTCTGCTCTGCTCACTGGCTGCTGCAGTTGCCGAGGATCTGCATTGATCCTGCGTAGCGTAGCGCCATGCGCTTAGCCTTAGCGCACTCACAACAACGGCGAATGGTCGAAGGACCAGCTCGAAGGCGGCTCGAAACAAAAGCGGACGGCGCGGAGCGTGGTGTGCGCAGCAGGCCAAACAATGCCAAAGCGCAGCAAGCGTTAAATACTGCCAAGCGAACTGGCCAAAAAGAGCAGTCATTACCCCAGACCGAACAGGCAGAGGGAGTGAGCCAGTCAGCCAGCCAGTCAGCCAGTCAGTCAGCTACGTGCCTCGGCCCTTTTCGCCTTTTGTGGGCTTCGCTGAGCCGCCGAGGGACTTCAGTTCGGTAGCTGTCGCTGCTGCAGCGGCTCACAAAAGGCACAAAGGGCACAACACAACTAATTATCCTATTCACATCAAGTGTGTGTAATTACTCTCTCTCCACTCCCTCTCTCTCTCTCTCTCTCTGCCCCTCTCTTTCGCTCAAATCTGCATCACGCTGCCTGCTCACTCCTCGCTTCTCTAAGTTCGGCACTGACTGTGATCTAAAGGACATGATCGATGCCGTGTGCCGCGATCTACGCCAAGTGTCTAGGGACAACAGAAGCAAGGACGCAGCTCGGCAGCCAGGACCCAAGCAGCTTCTGCTAGCCAAGCTGATAGCAACACTGAGAGAATTCCTAAGCCAATAATCCAATTGCAGCAGATCTTCGCGAGGCGTGACAACTCTAGGCAACAAGTCTTTTTAGTTTAGTTCCTCTGAATACAAAAAGAAAGCGCAAATCGACTAAGTTTTCATTTGATTATTATTATTATTACTAAAACATTCAATATTTTACAATATTAGTCGAAGTAATTTCATACAATTAAGTAGCACAATGCAAGAATAAAAAATGTGATTTTAAATATTTTATAGTCTGTACCTCAAAATCTATACTTTAATACTCTATACTTCAAACCTCTAAGTTTCCTTATTATTAGTTATTTTTCTACAAACAAATTACTAGATTTTAGATATAAAAAACATGTGATTTTAATATAATATTTAAAATCTATACCTCAAAATCTATACTTTAATAATTTATACATCAAACCTCTACCTTTCCTTATTATTAGTTATTTTTCCACAAATAAATTATTAGATTATAAATATAATATATATATATATAATATATACCTCAAAATCTATACTTTAATAATCTATACTTCCAGCCCGCTCTTTTTATTATAATTAGCTATTTTTCCACAAACAAATGATTTGATTTAAGCAAAGTAAACGAAAATAAAAGTAGAGTTTTTGCAGTGCTGAGTTTGCTTCAGTTTCTTCTAAGCATGTTAAAGAGTTTCTTGGCTTTAATTTGAATAACTTCAATGCAATATTTGATGAGACTCGATGTTCTATGAACGAGGCTGCTCAAGTATTGAAATTGCAGTTTGCTTTGCGTTTTTACTTTCGCTGGTGCGGCAAGTGACAAGAGAGTCCAACCTGTCGACTTTTCGCTCAGTGTGTGGCACATCCTGCCCGCTGAGTTGCTGCTTTCTGTCAGTGGCGATTTGCTTGCTGCGCTGTCGTGGCAAGTGCTGGAACCCAAAGCCAATTACCGATTATATCTGCCCGGCAATCGGCTGGCAACTGGCAACTGGCTGCTGGTAAATTGTAAATGGTAACTGGCCTCATCATTTTCGCTTTTCGCACACGGCCCACGCAGTTGTCAGTTGTCAGTTGTTAACTGCTTGTGACAATGCGCAAAGGTCAGAGGGCACGCACAGCGAGAGCGACTGTGGCAGCGACAGGTCGGCAAATCAAGCAACTGTCGCTACAACAAATTGCTGGCCAGTTTTGTCGGTGCGTCCGTCCCGCAGTCCCGCTGTTCCGCTGTCCCGCTGTCCCGCCGTCCTGTCAGTCTCCCAGTCCATCAGTCAGTCAGGTGAGTGCGCCAGTCAGTTGCCAGAGGAACATACGTTAATCATCAATCAAAATCATAGCAACAGCAGCAGCAGCATTGCATCAAGCCTCACGGCTTCAACTCCTACCTGTCCACAGACAAATCCCAATTCCAGTGTCGACTTCTGGGCCAAAAGTGCAGGGCCCACATTTTGGGTGATCTGGCATGATTTTGTCCGTTGTGTCGTGTTGTTCTTCAAGATGAATCGGCCGGTTTTCGTTCGCACCCCGTCGATAAGCAGTTAATTATATTTATTCTCATCCTGTAGTTCTCCCTCCTCCTCCGCCACCACCACCTTTCTTTTTTTTTTTTGGTTGGTTGCTTGGGCGTTTCTATTGCGGCGGCTTCGCTTTGTGTTCCGCATTTATTCCAAGTACGCGTGTCTAGTTGCACTTTCCAGCATTATTTCGGCGCCAAGCAATGATTAATCAATGGCAGTCAATACGCATACTCGACTGCATTGCGGCATATACTCGTACTTGTAGTGCTGGGGCATTGTCTCGCCCTTGAAGGAGAGAAGCGTATAAATCATAATTTCATTTCCAAATTGTACATCGTCAATCAACATAATGAAATACCCATTTCGTGCCCCAACAAGCAGCAACAACTTGAAGTAATCTACTAAAAATGACCCAGCACTTTTGATCGCCGCTCTCGAGATCTCCTCCACAGCTGCCAAGATCTCTACTGCTCCATAAATCCGCAGATTAGCTCTGATTTCTCGCTATAGCTGTTGAATCGGTTGCACAATGTTAGCTGCTCAAAACTTCAAGTTTTTCTCTAATAAAATTGCTTAAATTGCAATGAATAAACATTTGTATATATAATAATAATCTCATTTATCGTATGAATTTTGGAAGTTGCGTTAGCAAATGTGTCATTTATTTTTTTGTTTCCTTAAAAAGCTATTACTTCTGCAGTTTGTATAAATACTCTTTATTACATCTTGCTTAGTGCTTTCCCACAATACAATTGATATTTGCATTGCTCAAGAACAATTCTTTGTAGTGCTACTTTAACAAATATTTATTGTTCAAAATTATATCTATATTAATTTTTTCCTTTTTTTCTCATAATATAATGTTATGTAAATCATTTCTTATTATTTAAACATACATTTTCTTCTCTTATTTTTCTTACTTTCTTACCATTCCTTATATACATATTAAATGCAAAAACTAGCAACATTTGGAGTTCTTAGCCTGAGTTTTTCATATGCTATTTTATTGTGACATATTGCTTCTTTCATATTTATCCTCGCTGCATCATTGGATTAAACAGCAATTATTGTTTTTTTCTTTTCTTTTTTTTTTGCATTTGAAAGCAGCAAAACTGGTCCCTGAAAAGCGCGGAGAATTTGCATCCCTTTTAGCGGCGTCCAAATGGGTTATTCAAAATTATCAACCAGTCATTTCCTAATGAAATTTTTCATTAGCCACTGCAGCAAAAGGGGTGGGTATAGCATACACATGTAGCTCGCTATAGGTCGGGCCACACACCCCATTCATATGCGCTTTATTCAAATCTGAACAACAGAAAGTAAGAAGGCGATTTGTAAAGAGTTGAAATCGATGCGGAGCGCAGCTTGAAGACTTGAAGCATAAGCTTTGGGGTTGTCGCAAGCACACAGTTGTTGTGTGCCGCTGCAACATTTAATTGCATATACTTCAATTTAAATATATTCGCAGAGTTGCTTAAAGTTTGCTTCCCACTTGCGTGGTCCAATTGGTTGACAATGTTCGCGTTGTATGTTCCAATTAGACCGTGCGTGTAACTTCATGTGTCAACAGATGGCGCCAGCCGCGACTGATCTTTCGGGTTTGTGTATTCGCTATGTGACGAGCAAAGCAAATGATAAAAGATAACAAATGTCTTTAAAATCGTTGCTGGCATTTGAATTGAATCGCAAACTCGTTATTTACCTTGCAGCTGCGTTGGAAGTCGTGTGTTGCAAGTTGAGTGGAGCGTAGCCCGCAGGCCCCCCGCAATCACTGCCATTGTGTGGTGTATTGGACAATAAAATAACAATATTATGCCGTACAATGTCCACATGAACAACATCAAAGCGAAGCGTGCCCGTTGTTTATCTAAGGATAATGGCTAATGTGTTTGCGTCGGCGGAATGTCAAAATAAAAAGTGTTTCAAACGCAATCAATTGAAATTAATTTGCATAAAGGAATGTCCGCTCCGCATAGGCATTTGGCCAGCTCCAAACTCGACTCGGGTCTCGACCCAAACAAGAGTCGAGTACCCGTTGCTGCTGGTGGCTGGCTCTGCGATGGGTTGACGGCTGTTCGAGCTGGGGATAAGTTTGCTCTTTGTTGCTTGATTTGTGGCAAGCAGTCGCCTGCCCTCGCTCGCTACAATTAGATTTTAATTTGCTCATAATGAGCGGGGAGCGGGAAGCCAAACAGAAGCCGAACAGAAGCTGAGGCTGAGGCTGAGGCTGAGGCTGAAACGAGGCCCAGCGTCTGTTGCCAATATTCGCAGTGTGCAGTGACAAACCGTTTTGCGTTCAACATGAAGAACAACATTTTCATTGGGACTCCTGCTTCCTGCTTCCTGCTGCCGCCCTCGCCGCCCTCGCCCCCCTTGCCTCGCCCGTCGTCCTTGGCGTCGTCTGCACTCGCATATGACTCGCATGACCCGGGGGCATTTTCGGCTCGCAGCGGAAAACTCAGTGTTGGCACAGCTGAATTTAGGGTTTAAAATTAATTAAGCGGAAGCAAGCAAGTACGTTTGATTGTTTTAGACAGTTCCTGATTTTTCTAAAATTCATTCTCATTTAATTTAATATCCGGTGGCTGCCGTTCGTTCGTTCCATCGTTCCTCTTTGCGGCCACCCGGAATGACTTTCACATAAATCGCTTAAAGCTCGCTGCGCCCGCTACTTCAATTCCCATCAATTTTGCGCAATTTCATTTATGATTTAAAGGATTTCGCATTCTGCTCAATTATTTGCCTGTAGTGACGACCAGCAAGTTATCGGGCAATTTGTGTGCAAGGTAAATATTTGACAGCAGCTTATACAACTTGTTGAGCTGTGTGCCTGCCAACTTTGCGGTAAAGCGCGCGCTGCCAACTTATTGAGAACTCATCGGCGAGCGACTGCAAAGGCGCTGGCAACTTTGCCAAACTTACTGCCAAAGAAATTTTGCAATTTGCTGGCAACCGCTCTGCTAACTAACTCTGCGAAATGTTGCTGATTAACTGAAAGGCGCTTTCAACCCAAAAATAACTGATAATTTTCAGTTAACTTATTGCGAAGGCGCTGGCAACTTGTTGTAAAGGGCTGTCAACTGCTTGGGCAGCTACTTGTAACTTATTGGCCATAAGCTGCAGAGAATTTCTAAAAAAATATCGAGTCGCAATTTGCATGCAATGCATGATTAGTTCCTCCTTCTGCTTGTTGAAGTTTCCCATGAAACGCTCCGAAATTCTAATAAGCAGCAGGAAAACATTAGAGCAGAAAAGTTGCTCAATTAAGCGGCGACGGCGGCGTCCATCTGTGATGAGTTGACAAAATGCGCTGAGAAATTTGAATCTGCAATTACGAAGTGGCGTCTGGGTTTAATTAATGAGCGTGACTTGTGCAATTCTCTAGATATTGGTAATGTTTCGGCCCGATTTCAACGCATCATCGTCGAGCCCCGCTTTGAATTGTGTGTGTTAGTTATGTGTGCTTACTGTCACTTGGCCATTAGCTCTTGTCCGGATTCATTTTGGGGCTGCCGCTGGAACTCGGGCTGCTGCTTGAGTTATGCACAAATGACAGACGGATGGTGTCCTGGCGTCCTTGCGTAATATGCGCTGCAAACAAGGAGGCAACAAAGCAAATCACGCGACGATAATAATTGAAAACTGCACCCCACCACGACACCACGACACCACTGTGTATGACAATCATCAATCATTTAGCTGTTGCGTGATGTTTGACCCACGAATGCGTGCCACAGTCCAGGGGCTAGCCAGCTCTGGCTGCAGGTCCTCCTCCTGCACTGTCAGGGCAGAACAAATTGCGACGAGCTGCTTCTCCTGCTGCCCGAGCATGTGCTCGCCAAATGGCAGGGGAGTGGCTGATTGAGGGCGGCGGGGGAGGACTCATCGATTGATTGAGCGAGGTGCGGTCAACGGCAGAGGCAGCGAGAGGGAAAGAGGGGGGAAGATACGGCGACGATGTGACGTAGATTTGGCGCAAATGTTTTCGACTTATGACGAAGACATGTCGGAGATATATAGTGGATATTTAAAAACCGCTGCTGTACTATTAAATAGTTGATTGAAATTGCTTTCGTCTATCAATGGCAATCGGAAAATGCGCATTATTTTGTGAAAATGCTGGAAAATGCGAACCGAGTGCATTAGTTAATGCACGACTCCAATGACTTTGCCTGCTACAATTTTATTCTTATATTCAATTTCATTTTTCGCAAATATTTGTTTGCTGGTGTGTGTGTGTGTGTGTGTGTGTGTGGGTGTGTGGGTGTGTGTTGGTGCGCTTGGGCCTTTGTTTTATGAGGCTCTTCCGAGTTGACTTCTAATTGAAAAGAGGTTGAACAAATAAACACAAATCGTAATAAAAGTTTATATGCAATAAATATTTTGTCGGTTACAGGCGAGTCGACGAGTCGACGAGTCGAGACGAGACGAGAGCAGCAGTTGCTTCTCGCTTTTCGCTTTTCGCTTTTTGCTTTTGAATTTTTCATTTGAAAAATAAAATTGAAAATTCAATTTCGCAATCATTTTGGCACCCTCCCCCAGCAAGGATAAAACTGCCAGGCTGCCTGGCTGCCAGTGAGCGCTGTGTTATCCTGCCACCCTTGCTGCTGCAGATTAAAAACGACAAACTCCTGCAGTCGTCGTCGCCGTCGCCGTCGCCGTCGTCGTCGTCGTCGTCGTCGTCGTCGTCGTCCACCCATCCAACACTTCCGTCGAGCCAACGACGACACTCGGGAGTCACGTGATGGTCTGAGTTGCTCGTTGCCGGACCAGCACTGCTTCCAGGTTCCACGTCCTGGTCTTCATTAGGCGGGCAGATAGTAATTGCCGGGACTTGAAAGTTTGCCTTGCCCGCTTGTTAGATTCGGCAGCAGCTAAAGGCTAAAGCCAAAACCAAAGGCCCGACTATCCAGCATCATAATAATTAAACCAAAAAAACAACAACAACAACAACAACAACAACAAAGCGAGAAAAAGTTTCGAACAACGGAAAAAATGCAGAACAAGAGGCGAAACACTGCAAAGGGTGGCAGCCCTGGGACTTTAAGACAACGACCCCTTTTAAAGAGTTGCCATTTGTCGAATGGATTCCCAAATAAGTACAGGTTATGCTCTCAGCCGACGCCCGGAACATTATTAATTAACCCGTTGTTAGCCCAGCGTCCTCATTTGTTCTAGCGCACTCTTTTGCTTCATACTTTCATATTTTTTCATATTTAAATTATGCATCTATTAATGTTTAAAGCGCGCATAGACCCAAAACGGGCCAATCCATAACCCATTCCCCATTCCCCATCCCACCCGGCCCGGAATGGCCCATCAGGTTTTATGTGCAGCGCCGTGCAAACCGTTGTCAAGGAATTATGGCCCACTCGCCAAAGGATCAACATGTTCATAAATATTTGCATAATTATGTAGCCGAACTTAGAGCTGAAAAAAGCACATGGCATATAATATGCATGACTGCCAAAATATGCTCCAAACGAGAGTCCAATTTACACAATCCACTGGAAATGAGTCGCAAATTTAAATTGAAATTGAAACTAACTTAATGCTGCAACTAATGCAAGGATTGAACTGTATTAGAGTTAAGTTAAGAGTATTTATTATAAAAAAAAACTACAACTTGTTAATGAAGCCCAGAAATATTTACATTCTTATAAAACGAAACAAGATTTAAAGAAACGAACTCTTATATTATGCACTCAATACTACAATAAAAATAAATAGCTGCAAATCGTGATAAACACGAACAACTCAAGCCCATTTAAAAGGGGAATATCGCTTGAATGGTATAGTGTTTAATACCAGACTCAAAGAGATCTGCGAAATTAGGGATTCCGGGCGATAGTTAGTTGTGCTGGCGAGCAAAGAGAAGCACAGACGAAGTAACGAGGAAGGAGGGAGTGAGCGAGTCCTTGTCTCGCATTTATTTAGACAATAAATGTTCTATAGAGTTAATCACAGTGAATACGTGGCTGTCTCTGCCTGTGTGTCTGTGTGTGTGTGTGCAGGCAAAGTTTTGTGTAGAAGCATTCGAGCACAAAGGACAAAAGACAAAGGACAAGCAGCAAAGGCATTTAAGGAAACGTTTTCAATTAAGGCGAAATACCTTAAGGTAATGTTGAAATCACTTAAAGAAATGATAATCACTTTGTACACACACGTTTACCACCTCGGGGCCTGCTCACTTCAGCTCAGTTCAGCTAATACTAATACTATACTCGTCCTACCCCCCTCGCCGCCCCTCGCTCAGTTGAGTCCTTGAGCTCTCGTCTCGTTCGCGTCCACGTCCTTGTCGTCGTCTAAGTCAGTTCAGGTTTTTGGCTGCACAGTTCACTTGCTTTTGTAGTGGATTAACCCGAGCAAAAGAAATAAATTCACCTGCAGATGCTGACGAGCATCAGCCCCGCACTTGCCACCCTCCGCCTGCTCACCTCTCCCCCTCTGGGTGTGTGTGTGCGAATACTTAAGCTCGAGGAATGCCAAATACGCCATATGGGAGGCGATGTGGCCCGGAAATGGCAATTCAAGAGCATGAGCATGAGCATGAGCACGAGGAGTGGATAACAAGAGCTAGCTGGTGTTTGCTCTCTTCGTATGCGCGCGCGTGTGAGTGTGTGTGTGTGGGTGTAAGCTCTTTTGGCGAACAGAGGAAAAAGGTAATTTAGTAAATAATAGGGTCAAAGACAAATATTGTTGTGGGTTCGCCCAATGAGCGTTCGCTTTCGCTTTCGCTGTCGGCGTGTTTTGTGCGTGAAAAGCGTGTATAAGTTACTTTGAAGCAATTGACTACGATTACGATTAACTGCCTTCAGCTTTCAGCCTTCAGTCTTCAGTCCATAGCATATTGATTCCACCACACACAAATTGAATTTGGGGGAGACCGCCGAATTGAATATATGAGTATGTGCGAAGATATTTACGAGTGTACACTCAACTCTGCGCCCCCCGGCGGCATTTTAGCTGCCACTGTCACAGTCGCCTTGAATAATATTTCGACAATTTCGCCACTTTTAAGTATGCATAAATTTGAGTGTGACAGCAATGACTTACAGTTGCCCTATATTTATGTGCAATTACTGCTATTAAATATATATATCCGCTCATTTAGTTAAGCTGAAATGAAAAATATTCAACATTACTAACTATTTAAATTAGATTTCCACTTTCAAGCTCATTTTAACATGTGACAATTGGCTCAATAAGAAGTTGCCCCAATAAGTATGCTATGAAATTTGACAAAAACTTATTACAAGCAGTTGATGCGACTATTAAAGCGGTTCAAGTCTTTGCTACTCAAGTAAAGATGAAAACTATTGCTTTGCTTTTTTATTAGCTGCATACAAGTTGTAATCCAAGTTGTGCCAGCTTTCCAAATCATTTAGATTTGTTTTAGTTTAGCTTCACTTCTGATTTGATCATTCGAAATAAATCAATTCAATTTATTCTCTGCAGCCGCGATATCTTCAACTGCAGATTGCGCTGCGACTGTGCCCATAAATTGCTTACACTTTTGTGCATTTGTTGTGCAAGTGAGCGGCAGTAATTTCTAATCAAAGAGAGTAATGTTTAAAAGTAATATTTTGTACTTTTCCAGTTCCCCATTTGCCGTGTTTATTCTTCGTGTTTTTTTTTTCTTGTACTTTATTCAAATATTTTGTTAATGCAAGATTTTGTGGCTTTTAGACGGTCCCCAGTGCTGGACGTCATAAAATTGGATGGGAACGACGCTGGCTGGCAAAGGTGGAAACTTCTTCTTTGATGCACCATCATTTTTTGTTGTGAACATTCTACAAAAGCGCGCCATGAGCAGAGCGCGCGGAGGGGGAGCAGAGAGTGTGTGGTAACTGCCGACGGGAATGGTGCGACGGACATTAAGTAGTAGAATGTTGTCTTTATAACACTGTGAACACAAACAAAGAAAAGGTCACAGCATGCCTTCAGCACAACAGCAACAACAGCAACAACAACAGCAACGACAACAAGTCGAGGAAACTTGACTCACCCCGCAGCAACAATTTTTCAATAAATTAGGTTTCTTTACAGATTCCGTCGCCGGCGCCGTCGCCGTCGCTGCTGTCGTCTCAGTATCCATTTAAGTCCTGCCAGCAATTCACCCCATATTTGTTTTGGCCTCTGTGCGCTGTACGCAAACGAGGGCGAAACTCCAACGCCATCCCCGCATATTTCCCCATCCCTGGCCGGGTCTAGGTCCAGGTCAAGTCCGAGGGCCGCGAGCCAAATATGCTTTTTGCCTTCGCGCCGAGTCGCGTCGCTGATTTATGTTCTTTTTAATGTGGCCAAAGTAAATGTCATTTAATTACACCCGATTTAATGGAATTTTACGCATTATCGGTACATTTTTTCCAAAAACTTCTTCCGCCTTCCGCCGCTGGCCCTTTTAACAAGTCAACTTCCCCACCCCCTCGCGGGGGACGAGTGCCCGGGGGGAGCCAGTCAGATCAGAAGCCACAACCAGATGCGACAAACTACTTCAAAGGGAATTCTCAGCATTTTTAAGCCGCCGAAAAAAACGCTAGAAAAACATCAAAACTTCTGATTTCAATTCGGCAGCAAATTTTATTTATAGTCAACAAGTTTTTAGGGCTGCTTAAACAAGAACGCTCAAATATATTATGGTTGATAGACTATAACTTTTGCAGACGATTTCACCAAGTCTAAGACTTGCATGAGACTCAATTGTGTGCAATCGAATACGATAGCAAATAATCTGTTCCACCTTTTCGACTTATTGTTTTTAGTTTGCGATCAACACATTTGCCACTTTAATTCGAGCCTACTACTTTACCTAACTGCTTCAAATTATCGCAGTTGCTTGGAGAGAGCAATTAGATTTTAGCTGAAATTTAGTAATCTATCGTCAAATGTCATCATAAAATTGTGATCTGTTTGCTTCATAGCTGTCAGATTGCTCTAAGCTTGCACTATGAATGAAGCATTTCAAGACATTAACAGACTAATTGTTTGGTTGTCGATTTGTGTGCGAGTGTTGACAACAATTTGCCTGTATGTTAGCAAAGTTCGTGTGACTGTGTCTAATACTTGAGGTTGATCCAAGTGGGTTCGCTCAAGCAACAGAGCTTTACGAACATTGAACAGTCTGTTGAGATGTGCATGAATCTGTACTCGTGATGCCTCTGCTGTTAAGTAACATAACATCAGTGAGTAACATAACATCAGCAAGCGCAACTGTTATAGATCGTTGCATTACCGAATAGTATAAATAGCCTTCTAGTCAAGCGTCTTTCTCAGGCGGTTGCAGGCCACTGACAGAGTAAGTGCGTGGCAATCACTTCGTGAGTGTGTGTGTGTGTGAGTGGTGCCAAAAATGTGTGTATATGTGTGCGAAATGCATGTGTGTGTGTGTGTCTACACGCGGGACCCTCGCAACAAGGTGAGCGGTTGTGCTCACTGGGCGTGGTCATCCAAGAGAGCTACGCAAAGATTCTGAAGTTGTGCATGTGTGTGTGAGTCTCATCAAATGCCTCTGCTGTTAACTAACATAACATGAGCGAGTTAGCAGCTGTTACAGTCTAGTGGATTGCAGAAAAGTATAAATAGCCTTCTAGCAAGCCACTGACAAAGTAAGTTGCTGGCAATCGACTCTTATGTGTTTGTGTGTGAGCTGTGCCAAAAATTTGCATGTATGTGTGCCGTTTGCATGTGTGAGTGTGTGTCTACACGTGGGACCGCGAAATTATGGTGAGCGGATGTGCTAAGTGGGCGTGGTCAGCCAGCAGCTCTGCACAAAGATTCTAAAGTTGTGAATGTGTGTGTTTGTATGTGTATATCTTATCTTATCAACTGCCTGTGCTGTTAAGTAACATAACATCATCGAGTGCAGCTGTAAAAGTCAGATGGATTGCCGAAAACTATAAATACTCGTAGTCTTCCAGCTTCTAGTCACCTACAGAGTAAGTTCTTGGTAATCGCTTCGTGGGTGTGCGCCACCTAAGCTCACAGGCAGAGTTTTAGCTGGCAGCAAGTTCTAGCTGTATTTGTATACTTCTTGTTTATGGTTTAACTATTTGGCCCTAGCAGTAGCGCGTTATTCGCTGGTTTTAAGTCAGCCTTCCAATAGTAGTTTTAATTCGCTTGTTAGCATTTCAATTGAGCTCCAAACTAATCCAACCTCGTCTTCTCTGTTGGTTTCGCAATTGTTCTGAAAATGTTAATGAATTATCTTCATAAATTGCCGAGATCGCTGAGGCAGTCGCCAGAGTCACCAACTGTCGCAAACAACACAAATTTATCTGAGGCTAAGGCAAACATTTATCTTACTTGAGACTGATAAACTAACCTGTAGCTACTCTAAAAAAGAAAACCCATAAAAATGAAGCAATTTGGCGGTCAAGGACCGAGGAACAAGGCTAATTATAGCTGACAGTAGGTGACTAATCTGGAATATTAGGCAAGCCGCGCCACAACGCGAAATGGGAGCGAAAGTAGCGAAAAAGTAAAAGCAAAAAAAAAGTGAAGCAAAATGATTTCACAGCACATGGCATGGTCACATCTGTCCCAGAGTCAGGATAAAATTGCTTTACGACGACTTTGCCGGGTGAGGGTGAATTGCATATTTCAACGGGGCAATATTTTCCAGCAGATATCCATCCCGTTTAGGGGGTGTGGAGAGTGTGGTTTGCTGCCCCGAAAGCACACAGCATTAAAATGCCTTGTCCCAAGCTGTTGGCAACGAAGGTAATTGCTATAAAATTGCTTTGTAATTGCTTACTAGAAACAAATAGCCGTCACATTAATAAAAACAAAAAAGTAAAAATGCGGTCTTCTAAAGTAAAGCAGTTGCCTCCTCCCCCGTCTGCTGTGCTGCCTCCCTCGAAGTGGTGACGCTGACGTGGGTCCAACACTTCAAGGGGAGTGCCAATTTCTGACTGCACGAGAGAGAGAGAGAGAGACAGACAGAGAGAGAGAGAGAGCGAGCGAGAGAACCGCTTTATTTAATTAGACGCTCACAAACCAATTAATCAATTTTGGGGTTCCTGCTCCCGTTCACTTGCCGCTTGCCGCTCGCCACTCGCCCCTCGCCCTTCCTATTCCAATTACCGTTCGCCACTCTTCATTTAGCCAGGTCAACCCCGAGCAGCAGTGCGCCCCCTGCCATCTTCCCTCCATTGTGTTGTCTATTGTCAATGTCAAATTATGTACACTTTTATGCTAAAATTAAGTAATGCCTCGGCAGCTTCTTCGACACGAGCAGAGCGACCAGTCAAAAGCAGTGTGAGAAATGCGCAAACACACAAAAAAACAACAAATAAAATCCCGTTAAGACCATTTATCACCCGACAATTTGTTGTGAGCCCTATTTTGTTGTTGTTCCATGCTCTGGCCTCTCGCTTGCCGTTGACGTGATATTATTTACACAGGACTGATTTCACCCTCTTCAATTTGTTAACCGCACTCGCGTCACATTCAACTACGTCTTCTTACCTCTATACTACAATGTTTGCGCTATCAAAAATCACTTGCTCAAATCACGCTCATCAAGCTGCTACATTGCAACACACAACAGGTATTTGACATTTATAAAATTGCATTGTGCTGAAAAGTATTTCGAAATATCGGGAGCAAATCGCTGGTTATACTTTTAATATTATTCCATTATTATTTATAACTTTAGTACAATTTAAAAGAAAACACAATTGAACATTAGTTTTAACTGTTCTGAGAAAGTTAAACACAATTTCAACTTAATATCAACGTATTATTTAACTGACTTTAAACTGGATTTAAATTCTATTTATACAATTGATTGTAAACTAAGCAAGTGTTCAATAGGTTGGTGAAATTGAAATATTAGTTATTAATAAGTGGCAATGAATTGAATTAAAAAAAGTGGGCTTAATCCTATATGCCAATCTATTAAGCAAGTTTCAGTAATAAGCATAAGCTATAGTTGACTCTAAGTAAATACTTGGCAAGTTTGCGAACCGGAATTGCCGTCGAAAATGGTTTTATGCTCTTGCCACAAACGGCTTTGTAAGTGGTGCAAACTTATGCCGCAACAGCTTATAGCTTAGTCTACTCGAATTTGGCAAATGGGGCGCGTGAGCAAATCTGAAGAAATCAAATAGAAATCATAAGCGAAGAATAGTAGTTGAATCTTCATATGTGTGTCTGTCTCTGTGCGCAATTGAATGTTTATGTTTATGTTTATGTTTATCGTTATGTTTATGCTTATCCTTGCTCGGTACTCGGTACGCGGTGCTCGGCAAAGTTTATGGCCACGCATGGCAGATGAGCAAGCAAAATTGTTGCGAAAATGAAATCTTATTGTTTATTAAAGTGCCCGGGGTAAATTTCCTCAGGGAGTCTTATCATGTGTCGCCTGAAACTGAAACTCGCTGCCTCCCTGCCACACGCTTGCGATTATAATGCGTGTATGGCAATTCGTGTGCAATAATACACTCTGCTACACGACTGCGGAGGGGGGGGGGGGGGTGGCAATAAAATATGCAGCACAAGTGTAAATGAAATGCTGAAGGTGAGCTGGCGCCAAAAAGCCAAATTTGCATATTAAAAATTTAGCACATGCACTTTGCCAACTCGACCGTCGACGAGAGCGGGGGGGAGTGGCAAGTGGGCAATAAATGCGTGTAGTCAATGCTAATGCGGCCATTAGCCGCGTGTGAAATTCATGATCTCATGCAAATCTACCACACAACATTGCCGCATTGCCACGCACAACGCATCCGGCCGATAAAATTCGCAACTTTTGGTGACAAGCGATGGAGGCAGACAGCGCAGCCATCTGATGGCAAGTGGCAGTGTCTGCCCGCCCGACTGCCTGACTGCCGCACTGAAGGTGTCATAAAAATCCTATTATGCACATTACAATATCAAAAAGAACAGGAAGCATTGATGCCACACGGCGGAACACGGAATCCCATGAGGAAACGCGTTACATGCGAATGCCAATGCCACTGGCAACGGCAATGGCAACGGCAATGCCAGAGCTATAGTCGCCGATCTAAATGCGACGACGACCACGCAAAGGGCGCAATAATCGCCGGCAAGGCGGGCTGGGGCAGCGGCGGCGGCGGCGGCATAAAAGCGGTAAATGGCAACAGCGTACCCACCACACACAACTTGAGCTGCCGCTGCCGCGCTGTTCCTGCCACAGCGAGGGCTGCAACGAAAACTAAGAAATTTACTCAGTTATTATTGTTGCCATGAGGCGACAAACCCACAGATCTAAACTGCTAAACATTGACAACTAAACAAAAACTAAATAAAGCGACAAACTCTAGCTCAGCTATTGCACTAAACTGCAAAAGAATGTTACTTAAGCAAAGAGCAAATAAAAGTGATTTATTATCATTTGTTTATATGCATCAGCGTGCTGCAAGCTGAAGCTGTTTTATAGCATAATAGCACTAGTCACTAATCAATTAAATGTATTCCATTTGTATTGCATTGTAAACAAAACATAGAGAAGAAGCTTATAGCAATCTTGCACTTGGACATTATTGCAATTTATGCATTTCAAAGCGCAGTTTGAAAGAAAAATACTTTGGCGACTACTTCCCCTAATTAAATACATATTTATAGTGAAAAATAGTTGATAGCTATAGCTATGAAATCTATGTAGTGCACTGGTAAATAACTTTAGCTGGAGAAAAAGCGAAAGCAAGTCAATGCAGTTATTACAAGTGATATTGCTCTAATTAAGTACTTAATTATAGTGAGCAATAGTTGATAGTTATATACATAGATACTGCTTATATACATGATACATGAAATAACTTCAGCTGGAGAAAGAGCGAAAGCATGTCAATGCAGTTGTTACAAGTGATATTGCACTGACTTGCCTTGACTTAGTTCACGATATTATTACAAAACTTCACATTAAGCTAAGGGAAGAAATGTACTTCGAATTCTCTATATAGCGAATTGCTTTAGGTGGTGAAAGCAGATATCGTTGGCAAGCGCATTGAAATTGAACTGTTGCGGCAACCCTCGCATTGGCATCCCTTCGGCGTCTTGGTCTTCTGACGGATGCGCCGTAATAAAATGAAGCAACCAGAAGATTTTTAATAAATTTGCAAGCAAATCAACCACTGCCAAAAAAGGTGTCCTGGCTGCGGTGCCACCGAAGCCGCCGCTGCCACCAGCAGTGGCAAGCTGCGGCAGCAACGGCAGCAGCAGCAACAGCAGTGGAAGCCAATGGCAAAGTTAGGGCCGAAAAACATCAGCAACAACACCCAAAGCGACATAAATTATGACAAAATATGAACCATTGGATGGCAGCAGGACGAGGCAAGGACCACGGGGGCCGAGCTTCCGCTCGATGCGTGTGGCAAGCGAGCGCGGGGCGGGGCGGGGGCACGCGGTTGCAGAGGGTGCGTATTTTATGCTCTGGGTGCCAAGGAGAAAAAAGTGGCAAAACATAAAAGCGAGCAGCATGAAGCGCATAATAAGCAAATTATAGAACGTTTAGAAAGGACAAAAAGCCGCCTTCCGCCGCCCGCCGGCCGCCCTCCGCCCCGCTCTCCACCTGGCACCCCCCCCACCACCACCCCGCTCAAGGCAAACAACGAGAGTGCGCTGCGTAGACGTTTCGTCATTATGGCCAGAAGGAAGCGGCTTCTGTTTCTGTTCCTGTTTCTGTTTCTGGGCAATGCAAATTTACATTTATTTAAGCAAGCAACACAGCAATATTGCGGACGGGGGAGTGGCAGTGGGAGGCACAATAAATTGTTTCTATTACTTACATCTACATCGCAATGAAGCTGTAAACACACGCAAACATTTTGATAACCCAGAGCAATTTTCAAATTACCGACAAAGCTCTACTGAAACTTTGTAGTGTACGCAGACTGCGATCAGAGCTAGCTACTCCATAGAGTGGCAGCTCACAATGCTAGCCCAGGATATTAGTTTAAAGATTAAATATATGTTTACTCCGCCCATTGGCTGCTTCACAAGTTGCGCATTTGAAAGCGAAAATAACAATTAAACAATTAGTAAACTTAAGTATTGACTAACAACATAAGGTGTACATATTATTTACTTTCTAAACAATCGATTTAAGGCCAAGACTTTAGCGTGAAGCCTCAATAGAAGAGTGCTGGGAGCTCTCAAGCAAGGCAGCGCCTGAAAGCATGCTACACTTTTTTGTAATTTATAAAAACAAATTTGATTTGCTGGTGTTCATTACAAATCCATTAATTATCGACTATTGAATGCCAACAAGTGTAAAACGAATAGCATTTAATCAGAGACGTATCGAATGCCATTCATTTGGAGGTCTGAAATCGTGCAGAATGTACGCAATATGTTGCTCACATGCATATATCTCTGTGTATCGATTACCAGCCAATAAATATGATAATTGTTTGGACACCAGCTGCGCTTGGTGTCTGGTGTCCAGTTGCACACTTCTCACATTCGACCACAAGCCATAAACTATGCACACACAATATATGCAGGCGTCTACTGTGTCAGATGTATTATAGCACACCCTGGAAAACAATAACAACGACGTGCCAATAAAATGTAAATGTGATTTGCGAGCGTGCCAAAGGGCTAAAGATCCAAGACATTCCACATAAATTTGCGAACCAGCTGAGTTTTCGCTATGCACCACGTCGCAGCGGCATATTGGCTAAAGCGAGCAATTTGACAAGATGCGAATTATCATTTAACTCCAACGTAGATCAACTGCAATGCGGCAAACAGCTCGGGGAACGCGACTGGCAATCAAGCGTTAAACTAGAACAATATTGACAATACTTGTGCGATAATGAAATCATATCGACTTGCAATGGGGGATTCGGGCGAATCCAATTACGAAAGTGAAGATAGCGCATTCCCTGGCTGGGAAGTCGTTTGCAATTTGCACTTTTCGGTGCGTGGCTGTGGTAATTTAATTTATTTAAACTTTCCTTCGAGTTTCGCTTTCCGTATTTTTTTATCGAGCTGCATATAAATTCATAAAGTGGAATTGATGGGGCCGCAACTATGTATAATAAATTGAAAAGAATCCCTTAAAAATGGTATAAAAATTTTTACGAGCTTCCCCTCCTCCCCAGCACCTTCAACCCAAGCACCACGTTGAGGTTGAGGTTGAGGTTCACTTTCCAATATGCCATCGATGTGGATGCGCAGCGAATACTAAACATTTTCGGTTTTTGGCCTGTGATTCCGTTTTTCGCCAAGATTTATACTTAACGGCAAGGTGCTTCACGCCACCTTCCCCTGCGTCCCCTTCCCCTTCGCCTGCATATCGCTGAGACGTGTGTGCGCAACAGCAATGAGATGGGGCGGTGTGAATGGGCAGGGCGAGGAAGATTGGCGAGGCGAGTGACCAACGGGAGGCGGTCGGTCGACTTCCCCAGGGTGTCGTAATTTTCGAGATATGAATGTAAAACAATTTTCAGAACCGTCGAGTGTGCGTTACTTTTGAATTTGTTACTCTCCACGGAGCAGCTGCTGGTCAGTCGGATTTCCAATCGATACGCGCTAGTCGACGCAATCAATATACCCTGTACGCTGTACGCTGTACCCTGTATGCGGCCAAATACCCTGTCAAGTGTGGCACGCTAGCGTATGCTAATGTTTGCTCAATCACTTACAAATTGCTGCGCTATCAGTCGCATGAATCAGGCAAGCAAAAAACAATTACGAAGGACGCCAGGTCGGGGGAAATTCCTCAACAGTCACGTGACCTAAAAATCACAATAAATCCGTTAAAAGTCCGCGGCGAATTTCAATAAACATCAGCGTGCTGACTGCCAACAACTGCCGCGCGTCTCTCCGCAGCTCGAGCTCTGTCCCTCTGACCCACCCAGTCGACTGTCTGTCTGCCCATCCGAACGTTCGCCTGGGCGCCTGGGCGCCTGGGCTGGCACATTATTAACTTGTCATACAAAGATAAGAATTTATCAGCCTAGATGCGTGTGCCGCCGCCTTACGGCGCAGCGTGAGTCCGACATGAACAACATCGTCAACACGGCATGGCCAGCGAGCCCGCCCACAGACGAGCAGCAAATACGCAAAAACCGAAGCGAAACCCAACCCTCGACCCAGCCGGAAAGTCGGAAACCCTGCTCGCGCCCGGTTGCCGCGGCCGGTGAAAAGATGAAAAATTACTATAAAACGTTTTGTGGCATTTTAATGTCCACAATATTCGTGTTTGCCGCCTTTATGAAAAATTCAAAGGAAAAACAAAGCCAGGCGCAACAATATGACCGACACTCTGATCCCAAGCATTAAGCAGCCAAAAAATAGCTGACGACGCGACGTTGTGCAGCCACAAATCCCACTCCCTCACTCTCTCTCTCTCTCTCTCCTTTCGCATCTCTCCGTCCCAAAGTAGATCAACGCATTTCCCTGCTGTTATC
The DNA here is from genome assembly GCA_035046165.1 of Drosophila rubida. Classification (NCBI taxonomy): domain Eukaryota; kingdom Metazoa; phylum Arthropoda; class Insecta; order Diptera; family Drosophilidae; genus Drosophila; species Drosophila rubida. The sequence goes on along the minus strand of JAWNOF010000023.1, from coordinate 8,773,971 downwards.
AGGCAATCCGGTTTAGTTGAGTTGTTAATTAATTTGCAGGATTAGACGCAAAACTATTGTAGGTCAGCTTACAAAAATAAATTACTTTAGTGTCAACTTCATTGTGTAGCCGTTTTGAGAGCATTGAAGACATCAAAACTAACTCGCAAAGACAACTGAATGCCATTGCTAGTTTTAGAAAGTGAGTGGATTGCTCGTTGGCAGAAGTCTATTGCCTCAGAAGGGGCAATAATAAAATTAGATGGCCGACAAGTTGTTTGCGTTTTATTTTAAATTTCCGGGTGCTTATTTGACATGTTTTTAAATGACGATGAAGAATCATAAAACTAGTATTTCCCCAAAGCAAACAGATCGCGGAGTCAATAACTAAGATTGGGCGAGGGAACAGTAAAGTTCGTATGGAAATGCGACCAAAATAGCGAATGCTATATTATTTATATATATCATATTCAACAGCAGTGTAGATTGACATTTTAAATACAAAGAATCGCAATTTAGTAACTTACAATATTGCATTCTCTAATAACAAAACAAATTTAAGTGGCATGTGAAGTTGTTGGTCTAGATTTAATTCACAATTCAGCTTGCCGTAAGTGGAATTGCAATAATCCCAAATAGTAAATAGAGCAATTCCTAGCGGTTGCCGTTGAGTATCGAAATTACTAGGCAAGAATCCGTAGCCGCTTTTAATCAGCTAGATATGAATGCATTGAGTGGGTGTTGAGCTGGAATGTGTGCGAATGTGTGCTGCATAATCGGAATAGACTCGCAATAATGCCGAATAAATCACGTCGAGTTGTGAGTTGTTTGGTATTTGGTGTTTGGCCGAGGAATACATAATTAGCCATTGTCCTTTATTGTTTCTTCGCTTTGCGCTGCAATTAAGTGCGCATAAAAAGGTCGCTGGAGCACTTGCTCACTTCATTTGTATGGGCGACATGCAACGCGAGGCAAGTGTGGCGAGTGTGGCAAGTGGGGCGAGTGGGGCGAGTTGCCTGTGGCCCAATAAAGGGTCTCAAATCAGGAGCATTATTCATTAGTCGATGGCAGTCCAATAATTTTCTGCACAAACAAAGCAGCAGTGAAAAGAGCGACTGACTGTGTGTGTGTGTGCGTGTGTGTGCGTGTGTGTGTGGGGGGCCATTTAAAGAGCAAAGACGCCTGCTACATTTTGATTGAACTCATTGGATGCGCTCGGCTTGAACAGTTGCTTAATTGACACCCACAGTCAGTTTTATCTGTGGGAAAACTAATTTCATAGGCGTGCTGTTGAGACTGTCCACGTATAGAAGTGCGTGTGTGTGTGTAGTCACACACACACTCTGGCGGACACATATGTTGTGTTAAAAGTGCGCTCGTCGCCTGCGCCTGCTGATAAGCATTTCATGTCACATCCTTAAGGACCTTTCGCTGCCTTCGGCCTGTGCTGCACACAGACATCAGCCATCAGGCATGGTGGGAGTTCACATGCTGCACCCCTCGACACAGCACACAGCACCCCCTTCTCCCCCTCCCCCCCCCCCCGTTCACCACCCATCCCACCCTCTGAGGCCTACGCCTGCCTTCCTGTCATCGTTACTGTCACCGTCAGCCAGCGCTTAAGATTGCTTTCAACGTCCTTAATTGCTTTTTTTCCAAGTGTGCCTTGCGAAAGAGTGTGTGAGTGTGTGCACACAGAAAGAAAATGTTGAAGATCAACCATGATTCCTTTTACAAACAAAACTGCTTACTTAGAAGCAACTCTTAACATGCAATATTTTTAAATGTATTAAAGGAATGAAAACAATAGTGATTACTTAGAAGCAACTCTTTCTTAACTTGCAATATTTTTAAATATATTGAATTAAAAAAGTTAAGCCTAAATCTATTTACATAATGTTACTTCTACTAAGTAATTTTGTTATACAATTATTATAATTTAATTATTTTTTATTTGACATTTACTTTATCCGCACATATATTTCTAGATTTGCCTAGATTTGTTTACTTGATAATTCAACAGGAATTCAAATATTATTTGAGTTGTCTTAGTCGCTTTCGATCGCCAAGTTTCGCTCAGTGTAGGAGTGTGTGTCTTGGCATTCTTTTGATGTGCCTCGCGTCGTGGCATGGCAAGCTTTTGTCATGGACATGGCCGCTGCTCGGCGTCTTCGACGTTTCACATCGCCGTCGCCATCGATGAGGACGTGTTTCGTCCTGTGCGTTGTCGTCCCATTTTGCGCAGGAAGCGTTATTTCAATTTCCGCCTTTCCGTTTTCCTTCTCGCCAAACAGCCCCAGACACGCCATTATTGTTTGACGTGTCAGTGTTAATGAGTCATTGTCCATTAAGTTTGCTCATTTCAAACGGGCAATTAAATTCGACTTTATTGCACTTCAACCATACGATACGACGATGTCCGCCTTCGATGCCCACTAACTGACGACGATCCCGCCGCAGATGGACACTGAAACCGCAACGAATCTCTACAGCTACTCTCGCAGCACACACACACACACACCACTCACACACACTCGCACACTCTCATTCCATTGCAGACTCGACTGCCTCGATGGCAGGGGGGCGTCTCAACTAAGTAGAGCTATAAATCAGCATCTATCGCATAGACGACTTCCCGCACAATACAACTAAATTATGTGGACTCACTTCAAGCTCCAGCAATATTACTCCAAAAACTGCAAATTACGAAAAGTATTTAAGCTCAGTACTTAAATTCAAATATTATAAGTTTACAACAAAGTGCTAAAAGTAAATAGAAGATTAAATAATTTTTGAGCTTGAATTGTTAAGAAACAAGTGAAGAATTGACAAATAAAGTGAACAACAAACAAAGTGAAGAATTGACAATCATAAATGCACAGATGAATAAAATGAATAGTCAATAGATTGTTCATTAGCAATATACAATTTTGATTAGTAAAAAACATAAACTTATAAATGCTTGAATGCAGTTATTAGTAATTTAAGTCTTCCATATACGAAATATATATTTATAATGACAACTTCAACGTATTGGCAAATATGAACTCTCAACTGAATAAACACATGTGGTTGAGTAAGTTGACTAATCCGAAAAGATTTGAAAAACTTGGAAAATGTGGCAATTAAAAGGAAATCCCAGCAAGCACTGCAAGTAGGCCTGAGACGAAGTAAATCAGATATCGAAGTTGAGCTTCAGATTCGCTGTAGCACAAGTCAGAGTGTTGGAGCTGGAGCTGGAGCTGGAGCTGGAGCTGGAGCTGTGTGTTCCCCACGGAAATCGGCGAGGCTGGCAATAGCACGCGCAAGCATGTCACAGCATGTCAAATCATGTGAGTGGGAGTGCTTGTGTGTGTGTGTTGGTGTGTGTGTGTGTGTGGAATGCCATAAATCAGCTGCAACGGGCAGCAAAATATGAAACATGGCAGCATAAATAATTAACAAACTTGGCGCAAATGATAAATTTTTTCGCAAACAAAGACGAAAGAGATAAGTTCGTTTAATATTTATGACAAAATACAAGCCGAGCAAGAGCGAGAGCGACGCGGGGGAGCGAGCGAGAGACAGATAGTGCCCCCCTAACCCAGTTGAACTTCATAAACTATACACGCTTCATACATATTCAGAATGCCCTTGGCACTTGACACCAGCCTCGACCTCGACTAGATGCGAGTAGTGTGCGAGTGTGCGAGGAGGAGGGGGGTTGGTTGGAGAGCGACACAAGTGTGCTGCTGCCCGCTAATCAGAAGCGACGGCAGACTGATAGTGAGAGTGAAAGTGAGCAAGAGGGAGAGCGGCGAGCGGCGAGCGGCGAGCGGCGAGTGCTTGGGCTATTGTCAGTGATTTACGAGCTGCCCCAATCAGACGGGACAATGGGGACAACGAGATACATCTAGCATCATAATTCGTCATTGCATTTGATTTTATTTCAGCGTTATTTATTTGCATTATTTATTTATCCCATTATCCGCCACTGGGCACAAGGGAAGCGACCCAGCCCCGTGTGGGCGACGCACATTGCCGTAATATCTGTTGTCCATATGTCCGTTTGCGTGTCCCATGCACATGAGCACGAGACCACGAGACCACGAGACCAGGAGACCACAACCACATATCCATATCCATATCCATATCCATATCCGCATACAATGCCAATCAATAATGTGTGGGCTGTATAAAGATTTATTGGTTTTGCATTCGCCCACAAGCAGCACACGCCCTTGCCCGCACCCCTCTGTTACTTGGCCTCCTCCCACTCTCTTCTCTATATTTTATTCTCGTCTGCAAACGATATCGACTAACACAACAATTGCCAGCTATAATGAAATTTACATTACTGATAGATCAGCAATAACCAATTTCCAGCCTTCAGTTTTTATTGTAATTTTTAAGTTTTCATTAATCGAAATAATTGAAAATACTTACGATGACCAAAATAAACTAAATAATATTAGTTAGCACTAAGTTGTTGGCTAGGAATTATCGTATATACCACACATAAAACTGATTTATAGTCAATATTATAATATTTGATGCAACTGCGCAAATATCTTCAGTGAGCTGTTATTTAAAATTGTAATTAGTTAGGTTTTCAATCAGCTGCCATGATGCCGTGAGAAACAGGCAGGCCGTTTGAGGCAGTCAGTAGTGCTATTTGTAATCTGCAGCTACGAGTATTACTAAAATGTTGCCATTAACAACAGCTTCATAAATCTGTATTCCGCATTGATTTGAAAATACCTCTCCGGTATATTGTTCTTCGTTGTAGTCGACTCTCACATTATCCTCTTACAATGTGCGAACTTTAATGGGGCAGCAGTTGGATTGCGGAGCTGCTTTTATATATTCATAGTTCAAAACGTTGAACGCTCTCATATTTATCTGCACATCGAGTTCGCAATTCGCAACAATTGGGAAATGCCGAATTTCTAGCAATCGATGCAAAAACTGGGGAATTCCCTTTATATTGTGCGTACTAATTACACTACGTGTAAACTGCATGAGTGTGAGTGTGAGTGTGAATACGTGTGTGTGTGAGTGTAATGTGTGTTGTGCTGTTTGCAGCTGGCAAATAAATTTGCGGTGATTTGTAGAGTTGTGATAGGAAAGCGCATTAAACTTGCTGCAACCCACATAAATATAACTAGAGGGCATTTAACTACTCAGCGATTGCACACGTTACACTCACACACCTACACACACACACACTTAGAGATGCTTGATGTGAGAGGATGTAAGTATTTAATGGATGTCCTCGCCAATCTACGCCACGACCATTATGCAAGTGCTTCCGTGCTCTGTCATAGGTGAGTTGGCCGCTAGCGAGGAGCGCGTGACACGAACGTGAAAACAAGCAAAGTAAATAAAATTGCAAATAAAGTTACGATTGCTGGGAAATGAATTTCGTTAAAGGGTTTTCTTTGTCGCTCTCCAGTGCACAAATTTCCCACAACAAGTTGTAGGGATTATCTCTATATATTCTGTCGTGGAACTTTATCTTGTGTCGCAGTCTCTATCTCGATATACTCGCCCTCTGTCACGCGACCATCTCTAGGCATCAATGTGGGCAAAGGCTGCGGAAGTGGCTGGACGATGATGAGCGCTGGAGCGCAGACTGAAGTATAAAAGGTGAGGAGCGAACACACACAAACACACAAACACACATATATAGCGTACTATATACACCGTGTAGACGCACTCATTAACAGAGTCGGTGTGCCGCTACCGCCCACAAAAGGTCATAAAAAAACTTCATTTATTCGCAAAAGAAATAAATCTTTTAATGCACATCGGAGAGTCGTTATTCGGGCATTGTTTTCTCATTTGGCACAACACCTCACACCCACACCTTCTGCGACTGTCGTGTCGTCCCAGGGAGGAGGTCAAATGTCGTGTCGTTGGGCCATCGATGGACGACGACGAGGACGACCCTCCTCCTCCTGCCACACACAATAAGTAAGGACAATTTCATCCAGTGGCCAGTGGCAAATGAGGCGAGTGGCGTGAAGCGTTCTCGTCGCAGTATGCGAGCATTTCAATGATTCTAATTATGGAGCCGCCCCGGCGCAGAAGTTTCTTAAGTATCGCGTGCATCATTGTTATTGTTTCTTTCTGCTCCACTGTTTGCTTCCTCGTTGCTGCTGCTCTGTTGTTTTGCAAATTGCTTTGTTGTGTGTGTCCATCATGATGCTCTATGTCCTACATATCCTGCGACCATTTTCCCAGCTTGTGTGGGCGGTACGCTCATTAGGTTTCCAACTCCGACTCCGACTCCTTGGTCTGGTCAATATGTCCCACAAGGGCAGGCAGTTGTCGCGTTTCTCCCGTGCCGCAGCTTTATGTTATGTATGTGTTTATATGCCCATTTGTATGTCCTTTCCCCATCGTGAGACGGCGACGGCGATGGCGACGGTGACCAGCGAAAATGTCTGTGTCAAGTTGTGAGTAATAATGCGGAAACGCCAAAAACGAAAAGCGCAACCCAAAATAAAGCTCGTAAATAGCCCACAAAGCACGTGGTAGTGTAGTGCGAATAACAAATGCTCTTACTGACAAAGTGTACTCTACAAAAATAAGCAATTCAAATTATCCGCGTCTTCAAATACAAATTACTCATACGTCGCGTTTTCAAGTACTTTTCAATACGTATTTGCAAATGTATGAAACATCAAAAATCGTTGCATACTTTTGCGCGCAATATGTTGAACTGTTGTATATTGTATATGAGTATATAATACACTACGTTGTCCAAACAATGGCGCATAAATGTATTTCATAAATATAAATATATTCTCTAACAGATAGTTTTATTCATATTAATATTCAACTATATTTGCCGATTTGAAAGCAATTTAAATTAATTTTCTATGCTCCGCAAAACTATTGTATAACAGCGTATACATTTTAATTGCTAGAACAAAACGTATACCTAAAACTTATCCTTATGAATTCATTCTCTTTAGTATGTTGTTGTTGAATTATGTAGATAAACATGCGCCGAAATGCTTAAATCCATTTCTGCTATTTCGCAGTCGATCTGAACGATGATGTATTTGCAATTTCAAAGTTTTTTTGCTTGTCATTTTGGTATCGATTGTGTTTGGAGTGGGGAGCGCAGGAGGGGAATGCTTGACATGTGTCACAAACTGGATGACATATGCGATTACATCGCATTATTCGCACTGACAAATGTCGAGGCAAACAAAGGCCCATTAATTAGCCGTACGTGTCCATGCATTACACAAGTATTTCTCTTGTCTTTTTGCCAAACTGCTGCGGCCTCTGCTGCTGCTGTCGTCCTTGTTGTTGCTGGTTGCTGTTCTTCTTGTGGTGTTTTGTCTGTGGGTTTGTCAAGTCAATTTTGGGCGGGTGGCCAGCATGTAGAATAATAGCTCTTGTGATGCCTTCAGATGAATGTGTCCATGGACCACGTACATAAGCACATAATTACGTATCTTTCTTCTTTTCTTGCTAAACACCATCCGCCCCCACTCGTCCGTCTTCTCTTTCGCGCGCCCTTCGTTTTGCGCAGATAGCGGGAAAGTTAAATTGCAGAAATCGCAAAACTTTACTATCCACAAGCAAAAGTAATGGAATTGTGTAATTAACGAGACTCCTGGGTAAAGACTTGATGAAATGCTCCACTTCCAGCCAAATCAACTCTCTGCCACACACGCACATGTGTGAAGTTCCAATGTCCTTTGTCGCCTTCAAATGTTGCAGGTAAACTTCAGACTCTTAAGCGAAGAGCATCCCTCAACAAAAGATGGCAATGATTAGCATCCAAACTAGTTGTAAATGCTAAGGTTGTTCTCAACTTCATTGTATAACAAAATGTACTCAAGAACTATATAATTCCTGCTACTTTTATGCTGCATCGTAACTTTTGGTACACTCAAAAATAAAAACAAATCTTGCTTGCTGCGGAAAAGCACAAAGCATATTTAATAACTCATATATGTAGTTAGATTTTAAAGTATATGTATACAAAAAAATACGTACAAATTGTGGAAACCTTAAGCACTACAAATGTTGAAACTTTACAAAACTGAACTTAACAGTACATACAGGCTAGAATGTATGAAATTGTAGGTCATGTTGGAATTTGTAAGTTTGTAAGTCGAACTTGTAGATTTTGCGTGCAAATTGAGTAAATTGTTTATAGATATAATAAGCCATAATCTATTTATATGTATTGCAGTACACTCAAATGGAAACACTTTGGATGCATTGAGGTTAGCTTCAAAGTTGCGATACGAAATGCTGCCTTACAACGCGAACGCGGCCTGGTTAAAGAATTAGTAGAAAAAAAAAATGCTTAAGCTGAATACAATTGCTGCCACTTGGTCTGCCAACTAAAACAATTGCTTATAATTGGTGGAGTTATCGCCAGCTGCTCTCGGCACGCTCTTCAGCTTCTTCTTGTTGAGTTTGTAGGGCACAGGCGCCACCAGCGCTGCAGCTGCCCCAGCGCCACCGCCAGCGCCACCACCACCGCCATTGCGATCTGTTCGCGGCACACTCAGATCGTAGGGCGTGCGCACGATCTCGGGTAGATGGGCGTAGTAGACGACACGCTCGTTGCGAGGCGACATCAACTGCGGCTGCTTCGCGTTGCTGGGCACAGCATACTTGTTGCTGTAGGAGTCGAGCACTGGCATTGGCAGCGCCTCGTCGACGTAGCCGCCGCGTCGCGACTTGATGTAGTCCCTGGACTGGGGTGTGTCCAGCTGGCGATCGGGATACATGAGGTAGGGCTCAGGATATTGGGGCACGCGAGGACTGTAGCTATCGTAGGGATCGAAGCGCTGCCGATGCACATACATGTCCTCAAAGTACTGCGGATAAGCACGATGATACTGCTCATCGAAGCTGCAAGAAGTTCGCGCTAGACTTTCAAGTGAACTCCAGCTTTATGCAATGCCAACTTACCGATCGTAGCGCCTGATGTAGGGATCGTAGGACCTAGAAGGATACATTGCCAGCGATTTGCCCGTATACTGGCCATACCAAGGCAGCGATTTCACATTCAGCTCGTCGCCGGTGCGGCGTGGACTCGACTCGAGTCCGCTGGACACTCGTATGGCCGACGATCCGCTGAGCTCGTTGTCGTTATCGATCGGTCGCCTGGCATTCATATAATAATCGTAGTCCGCATAGCCAGCCGAAGGTTTGCCCATGCGACTCATGGGCTTCACCGGCTGCGTCACGTCCACGGGCTCCGCGGAGTCCACATCGATGATGCCGTCCTCCAGTTCGGGTGCTCGATTCAGATTCAGATTGAGATTGAGGTGATCGTAGCCAGGATCCGCGTAGGCGCACAGTATGATCAGCGGCAGCAGCTGCATGGAGCAGATGAGTGTGAAGTGCCTTTGTTCCATGTTGCGTTGCGAGTTTATTGCAACCGACTGCGTTCGTTGATCTACAGAGACTGATCCCATGATCGCGTCGATAGATGGGCACATCACATGGCCAACAATGATGCGGCGACATGGTAAGTTTAACTTGAAAAGCGAATTGTTTTTGCACCACATTTCTATTTGATTCTATGTCCATTCTATTGGAAGCTCTGAATCGCAAGAGTGCACAATTCAAGTGAACCAGCAAATTGAATACCCGATGCCCTATAAACGAACTAAACTGCTAAGGAAGCCAGTATATATAATATATAGAAGATGTATGGTTCAAGCAAATCAAAACACAGAGAACTGTCACAGTTTTCTAATTAAATTCCGCAAGAAATCGTATGGTATGAGAACTGAATTTTTAGCTATATATTGTAGAAAAACTCAGCAAACTCTTTGGTCGTATAGGAAAATGCCATGAAACTATATAAAGCAGTTGAAATAAAGCTAGATTAGTATTTTTGCAATTCAGTTAGGCATGTGAAATCTAATATGTGCTGCATATATAAATTATATTATTACTGTTTGGCGATGCCCTTTAGGGCATTCAGTAGTCACTTCTAATTTGCCTTGAATTGAGGCGCACCCCGGGAAATCGACAGCATTTTGTTGACATTTAGAAAATGCAGTTGCATTTGAATGGGGAGCCATCGCAGAGGGTTTTTTAACAATGACACGAACTTGTCCATGCCACGGTTCGTTGCACGTGCCACCTACATGTGCCGCATTACCGATTGATTGAATGCTGCACTTTTCCATTTGCATATGAAAACGAACAGAGTCATTAGCCGACGAAGATGGATAGAACGCCAAAGCGTTCAGCTGGAACAACTAGCTACAATTTTATGCTCTACGAGGGAAAGTCCGAAGTTATTGTTTTTGTTTTTAAATTTTTTTTTTTTTTATTGAAAATTGTTGAACTTATCAGTTAATAGTAGTTATATAAATTAGTTGCAATAACAAATTAATAGTAGGTTTTTAAATCATTTGTAATGCTGGACAATTTACAACTAAATATGCATAAATAATAGGTTTTTGTTTTTCTTTTTGTTTAAAATACGATTATATTTTGTAACTGTGACAGCGTTGACCCAAAATGCACACTTTCAGGCAGATTTTTTATTTGCAGCAGCCACCTTTGGCATTCTAAACACTTGCGCTGACGATCCTCTCGCGTCACATCCACGCCCAAACCATTCGCTGCCCATGAATCCAGATTCTCCTGAATTGTTGGCAAGAAGTTCGATAATATGATGCGCAAAGTGTCACAAGCTCTCGTGAAATGACTGCAGACCAAATAAAATATTTACGTATTTAGATAAATTCTTCAAAATAAACAAGTTTGTTATTTATACTTACAATTTGTGTTGGCTCTGCAAGAGCTCATAAATTTCTGGTAAAACAAATGTGCAAAAGTCCAAGTTCCAAGATGAACTGCAAAAACATAAATTTAATTAGTTTTGAAAGTAAACTGAATTTCTATCGAGTGCAGCAGCTTACGGTTTCTCAATTATTGCCCCTAAAAGATCGATGAATATAGATCGTCCACTAGATTTAGCTAGCCTCAAAGCGCCAAGAACATCATGCGAGCTGCAATTTAAAAGCAAGATCATTTAATTTAAATGTATTTATTAAATATAAAGTAATTGCTAGAGTTTTGAATCTCTTATTCTACAATACTCACCGAGTCGAGTTACGCAGCAGGTCGAGACTCGCCTGACGATTGCTCAGTTCCTGCAGCACAGCTTCGTGTGAACGCGACAATATGTCGAACTCATAATCATCGATGAAGTTGCGGTTCATGCTCTTGGTCGGTATTAAATCTGGGCGATAATTCATCGGTTGCTACAAAAGTAAAAAAAAACCAATAAATAAATATAAACAAAAGACGAGATTATCTCGTTAACACCTACATGTTGTGAGTGCTTCTCCTGTATGTTTGTCTTGGCTTGATGCGATGTACGCATATCCAAAGTTGTACGTGATCTCATTGGTGGTTTAGTGATGATCTCAACGTTAATGTTCTTCTGCTGCGTATTCTCCTTGTAGAACTGACTCTGGGCTTGGCCCATCACGCGCTTGTTCTTGTTGACAACGTTCGACGATGATGATTTCTTGAGTACCATATTGTCATCCAGCTTATGCAGTTCCATTGAGCTAACCGAGGACGCTTGGCCCAATTTATTATTGCCAAAGATTGCCGTTGACGTTTGTTTGGTATTGCTTATTGTGGTGTTCCTTTTGTGCAGTGTTGTTGTTGTCTTTTTAATTGATTTCGAAGAGGCATTGATTGTCGACGGCGCTGGTGGCACGATTGCCTTGTTATAGTTATTGGTTAAATAGTTTAAGTTTTGATTAACTGGAAAATCCTCGGCCATCTCATAATTATCGTAATTGGTTAGAATCGGCGGATTACTATCGTTTGGACTATACTCCACATCGCCTCCTTTTCCAATTGAATATATATCATACTCATCCGATACGTGCAGTGAACTTGGTCCATTTAAATTTAACATGCGACTGGAGCCCATATCCATGCCATAGCTATAATTTCCTTCTAGATTAAACGGTAAATTGTCGCGGGGGAATTTGTTGTGCTTCAGCGACGAAGCATCGATGCTTCCGCCCGCATTATAAGTGCTGGCCTCCATGGATGCCTGTGGTATGTGCTGGAGAGATGACATTGGCGATGCATCAATGTGTTCCAGAGCCGCCTCATTGACCACCTCCAGACTGAGGTTGGGCGAGGACAGATCATCATAGGTTTGGCTTTTATTATCCTCGTGCTCCTCCTCAACTTTGGCCGGCTTGGATCCTCCGCCCAGCGATAACCGAAATTTTTGATTGCCGCGCGAGAAACTCTTTCGGCTCGTCGAGTTATGCTTAAAACTTTGTTGAGTGTTGGGCGGATTATAAAACGGTATCACACGGTCAAGACTTATGGTATTTATCGAAACTGTATCAATTTCATGGCAGCCACAAATCTGCAAAAAGGCAACAAGTTTCAATTCATTGCACGTGCAAATAATAGAAAAATAAACAGGAGAGGAAACTTACCAACTTGTTTTTAACAACTTTCATGTCTGCCAGCGAGGACCAAGTACCCTTTATGTGATCTAACTCACGATCTGGCTCCCAGCCAATCACAGATATTCCCGCAGCACTTCCCACAAACAGACATTCGCCATTCTCACTGTAATTTATTTAATTATAATGATTCAATGGACAATTTCAATTGAAAATAGTTAAAGACGTACCTGAATGTAATGCATTTGATTGATTGTCCATAGAAATGTGTGGTTTGCGACACAAGCTGTTGATGCTCAAGATCATAAATGGACACAGTGCCATCAACACGGCCAGCCGCCAACAGAAACTCAAAAGGATGAAATTGAATGCATGTGATAGCCGTAACAGGCGGTTCGGCAATGAATTCCATAATCTGTTTGCTTTTTCGTATATCCCAAATCAATATGGATCCTTCCAAGCCAGCGGAAGCAATCCATAGACCATCTGGTGAAAATTTCACCGAGTTCACATGTGATATGTGTCCTTTGCACACTTTAATACACTTATTTTCATTTTGCACGTCCCAGAGTCTGCAAACATAAATTTATACATAAATTATTTCTGTTTTGCAATTCAAATTCAAATTCAAATTTGAAAATATAATCGATTTCAAGTTCATTTCAGCTCTGTAGTATCGATAAGTGCAGTATCTACTGAGATGTGACCAGAGTGCTCGTGGTAAAGTAGTATTTTGTTAAATACAACATGCGGCCACACCGACTATAGTCTATGCACCTCTATCGCCATCTGTGCGTAAACCAATTTTTGTTGTCGTATTGTTTTTCCATTCAGCTTATCAATATTCGCTGTAGTGCACTTTGTACCGGACCAGCACAAAGATAATCGTTGAGTTAGGAGTTAATAAGTAAATTCTTGTGGCAAAGGTAATTTATTCACACCATAAGTGTCAAGCAAGAACTTTGTAAGTTGTGAGGAAGTTGAGAAATAGTTGCAAATCCATTTGCTTAAAGCACACCTACACACAAACACAAAGATTAGCTGTGCCTGCTGTTGTAGTTGACCCCGTTGGACTTGGACCAAACATTGCTCGATATTATAGCAACAACAGAAAGATTGTGTGCATATGTATAGATAATAATCTCCGATAAGTTTCGAATAATAAAAAGCACTTGAATAAGCTTTCATTTTTCCATTTGGCAGTTGCTCGAACCGGATTGCAGATTGCACAACAAACCAACTACAGCAAACAAGTAACAAAATGTCTTCTTCACAATTGCGCTTCGATGGTCGTGTGGCCGTTGTAACCGGTGCTGGAGCTGGCCTGGGACGAGAGTACGCGTTGCTCTTGGCCTCGCGCGGCGCCAAAGTGGTGGTCAACGATCTCGGCGGCAGCCATGTGGGCGAGGGCGCCTCGCAGCGCGCCGCCGATATTGTGGTCGAGGAGATTCGCAAGGCAGGCGGCGAAGCCGTGGCCGACTACAATTCAGTCATTGACGGAGCAAAGGTCATCGAGACAGCAATCAAGGCATTTGGCCGCGTCGATATCTTGATCAACAATGCGGGTATCCTGCGGGATCGCAGCATCATCAAGACCACCGATCAGGATTGGGATCTGGTGAACGATGTGCATCTCAAGGGCAGCTTCAAATGCACCCAGGCCGCATTTCCGTACATGAAGAAACAGAACTTTGGCCGCATCATCATGACATCATCGAACTCGGGCATATATGGCAATTTCGGACAGGCCAACTATTCAGCCGCCAAAATGGGTCAGGTGGGCTTGGCCAACACAGTGGCTATTGAGGGACAGAAGAACAACATCTATTGCAACGTCATCATTCCAACGGCGGCCAGTCGCATGACCGAGGGCATCTTGCCCGACATACTCTTCAGCCAGCTGAAGCCGAGTCTGATTGCTCCGGTTGTGGTTTATCTGTGCCACGAATCGTGCACCGACAACGGTGAGTAAACTAGATAAAAAAGACTAACTTTTCTATCTGAGAATCAAGCACACAGTACTACAACTTTCCCTCTTTGTTTTGCAGGCAGCTACATCGAAAGCGCCGCCGGCTGGGCCACCAAGGTGCACACAGTGCGCGGCAAGGGCTCCGTGCTACGACCCTCGATCGAGGACCCCGTGACCCTGGAGTACGTGCAGAATGCCTGGAACAAGGTCACTGACATGTCGCAGGCCAAGCATCTGAATGCCATTGCCGAGGCATCCGGCTCGCTGCTCGAAGTGCTCGAGAACCTCAAGGATGGCGACAAAGACGCCGTCGAGGACACGTTCACGTACGGCAACAGGGAATTGATACTGTACGCCTTGGGCATTGGTGCCAGCACCAAGAACAGCAACGATATGCGCTTTTTGTATGAGAACGATGCGGACTTCTCGCCCATACCATCGTTCTTTGTTATGCCCGGCCTGCTGCTGAGCATGTCCAGCTCGCTGGTGGGCAGTGCGCTGCCCGACCGCAACGCCGATTTGTCCAACATTCTGCACGGCGAGCAGTACTTGGAGATACTGGATGATCTGCCCACCGGCGGACAATTGCTGACCAAGGGCAAGGTATTCGATGTGATGGACAAGGGATCCGGCGCTGTCATTGTCACCAATTGCGACTCATACGATGAAAACGGCAGGCAGCTGGTGAGGAACCAGAGCGCTGTCTTCGTCGTCGGCGCCGGCAAATTCGGTGGCAAAAAAGAACCAATTGCCGGCGTTGTGCCACTGATTGCCGCGCCCACTCGCGCTCCAGATGCGTGGATTGAATACAAAACGGACGAGGATCAGGCGGCACTCTACCGTTTGTCCGGTGATCTCAATCCGCTGCACATCGATCCCAATTTCGCGCGTCTCAGCGGCTTCAAGACACCCATCTTGCACGGTCTGTGCTCGCTGGGATTCTCTGTGCGTGCCGTGCTCAGCAAGTACGCCAACAACGACAGCTCACTCTTCAAGGCTGTCAAGGTACGCTTCTCGGGACCCGTTCTGCCGGGACAGACGCTCAAGATCGATATGTGGAAGCAGAGCGCAGCTCGCATCTTGTTCCGCACCACAGTTGTGGAGACGGGCAAGGAGGTCATTTCGGGTGCCTATGTGGACTTGAAGGACTCCAAGGCCAAATTGTAAACGTGCCTTCATAATTATAAACACACACATTTCCATTCAAAGAATGCAACAACAAACTTCAAGAATAACCAGCGCGGTGGTAGATTATGGTGCAATAATTAATATGATTATATTGTCCAAGATTGCTTTTAACCCCATTTTTTGATTACTTTCTAAATAAAACGATATTTTCCTTAAACTATGTTCGACGCTTGTAAAAGAAATGAAAGTCTAATGATTAGAATTCCCTAATTTAGGCATTGCATTCGTTAAAAGGCTAAAGGTTAAAAAGCTTCAAATTGGAAATATATAGAAGACAAATACTTTAGTTTTGTTATTGAATAACAAAAACAACTGAACCCAGGTAGAGGAGCCCGTCTATATATGTAGAATATATATATATGTATAAATACTCATATGTTCGTCTATTTGCCATTTATCTCTAAATTAGTCTCTGTGTTTAAGTTATCTTCGTTGAAATACAGCCAAAACATCCGAGTATTGGAGACAAGCTATCTTTCAGTATATATTAAAAACTAAGTTGTTTCTTGGGATATATATATCTCACTAAGTTCCGGTTTTTCGACCTTTAGCTAGCACGTTTCGAACGGACAAAACGCACGAAACAAAAATTTGATTATTTTCAAGGCTAATCTCTAATTTACCTTTTTATCTACTCAGCAAAAAGGTGAAAAAGAAATAGTAACATTAGTCAGCAATAGTCTGTTCAAGAAGTAAAAGGCATTCAGAGCCGAACTTATACTGTTCAATTTAGTAGCCAGATGTTCTAAGTCTGAATTTTAGCATGATAGCAACATGTTTTAGAAGTGCCCCAAATATCAACTGATCAAAGACGATTGAAAATGATTACACTTTACGTTAATTTCAAGCTATTCAACAAGCTTAATTGCCTATCTTTAAACAAACATTTTATTATTTATCATTCTCTAGAGAGAGTTGAAATCTTTGAGCGACAACTAATTATCGGTTGATATTGAGAACGATTCGACTGTAAGTTTCTTCGGAGGAAACTATCATTTTTTTTTTACAAAGAACTTAGACAGAATTCGACAATTTTGTAAGGAACTCCAGAGGCAAACCAAACAGGTATCGAGTTAAGTTTATTGTTCATTGTGATAAAAAGAAAACGATCGCCCCAAGAAAAAAGTAAATCACATTAAACAAGCTAAAAAGAGAATGACTCACGAGACGTTTACGTTGGGATTTAAGAGCATTAATAAGTGCACCAGATAGATGATGACTAGACGCTTATCATTATGGGTCACGTATGCACGCGAGTGAGCGAGAAAGAGAGAGAGAGGGAGCGAGCGAGAGAGACAGCGTGTTGCCATCTCGCTCCAAACTATAAATAATTAGCTAACAACAAAATGAATGTGCGTGTGTGAGTCTAAGAAATGATCTCAAACAATTATAAAAATGGCACAGCAATTGTGCTTGTTTCCTAAGAGAATTCGACAGCTGTCATAGCCACAATTCGATAGAAAGTCTGGATTGAAAAGGCGATTAAATTGCAAAGTTGCCCAAATGTTTAGGCTGTTTTTGGACACGTAATCTCCCAGACTGGAAACTTACCTGACTGTCGTGTCATTGCTGCCGGAGACAACATATTCACCAGATGGATTAAAATCCAAGGTGCGAACGCTTTTCATGTGCCCATTCAACGTTGAATAGATCTTTTGGGCATTCAAATCCCAGCGCCGTATGATACCAATATCATCAGCTGAATATACAAAATTATCCTTATAGGCAAAACGCACGCATTCGATGGAACGGTTGTGGCCCGTCAACGACTGAAACACAAATGGGTTAAGGATTAGTCAGAATTCTATTGTATGTATTTCTGTGTACGCACCATGAAACACTCATCTTGACCAATGGCCCACAGATTGACATTTCGATCCTCGCCGCCAGTTACCAGTACACGTCCAGTTTCGCCTAGATCCAGGCTCGTCACCTTCTCGTTGTGAGCCTTAATGTCATCTATTAAAATTTAAATTGAAACAATGTCAACAAGTTGTTGATCGATATCAAAGTGTATTTGTTATCTATCTTTGGTGATCGTTAGTGTGACCTCATCTTAGCATAACTCCCAAACACAAATAACATATGTACACACTATGGTATTCTTCCGTAGCTCCTTACAAGGGCTGCATCCCACATGCATTTCTTTGCCTATATGTATAGGTACACACACATATTCAGACGCACGACGTTCACTTGTGTTGGTGCGGCAGTCTAATAAGTATGAGAACCACTTTCATACGAGGAAAAATTCTATTTTACTTACAGATCTTTGCTATTAGATTCCTGGGCAGCGCCATATTCATGTGTATCGACCTTATTGCTGTATGTTTATGTTGACCGCGTTGTGGTTCACTTTTGTGGCCAGTATTGTTAATATTTTATTTTAATTCGTCGCAGGTGTGATAATTTTGTGGGGTTTGAGTTGCGAGTCTCTGATCAGCTGTCCGCTGTCTCTTTTTTATATTTTTTGCGAGTATTGCTATACAAATACAAATTAATCATAGAACGTAGTTGAACGGACGCCACACAACACTGATTTACATGATTAATATTGTGTTACTATTATCCAACAGTAGTTCATTAAATAACGATAATTCAGTTTTTGTAGACAAAACAAATGCACATTATATATGTAGGCTGGACCAGGGCTGGCGCACCAATGCTCGGTTTTCTATGACGTTGCCACTCACTTTCATATTTACGCTAAATTTGCCAGACCATTAAAAAATATATAAATAATTTTATCGAATTATGCAGGTATTAAATAAAAAGCCTAAAGCAGTGCTCTGATCTTAATGAAAACTATAAGTGCACAACAATTGTATTATCAATAAGCAATTTTTATATTTATCGGTTTACATTAATATTCAAAAGCATCGATACATTCAAATTCGCGGTATCGATACTATTCCGCTCAACTTTGGGCACATTGCAGCAAAAAAGCATCATCATTGCGATATGAAAAGTGCCCACATCAAGTAATAGCATTTATTGTAAAGGTTCTGCTATATACAATTCAACCGTTTCGCAACATATTTAAACAAAACTAAAGATGTCTTCACGTTACGATCGTGCTGTGACTATTTTCTCACCCGATGGCCATCTACTGCAGGTGGAATACGCTCAAGAAGCTGTCCGCAAAGGCTCAACAGCGGTAAGAAAGAGCTATACATTTTATTCGTAGACATTGCATTTCTTGTATTGTGATTCAGGTTGGCGTGCGTGGTGGCAACTGTGTAGTACTTGGTGTTGAAAAGAAGTCGGTGGCCAAATTGCAGGAAGACCGCACAGTGCGTAAAATCTGCATGCTGGATCATCACGTTGTCATGGCCTTTGCTGGCCTAACGGCAGATGCGCGCATTTTAATCAACCGTGCTCAGGTCGAGTGCCAGAGTCATCGTCTCAATGTCGAGGATCCTGTGACCCTTGAGTACATTACCAGGTAGGCATATTGGTGAGCAACTTGCACCGCGGCTCGAATTCACGTTTCTTAAAAACTTCGCAGATATATCGCACAAGTGAAACAAAAGTACACGCAGAGCAATGGACGTAGGCCATTCGGCATCTCGTGCCTTATTGGCGGCTTCGATGCCGATGGCTCGCCGCATTTATTCCAGACCGAACCATCGGGCATCTTCTATGAATACAAAGCCAACGCCACCGGCCGCTCAGCAAAGACCGTGCGCGAGTTCTTCGAGAAGACGTACAAAGAGTCTGAAGTGGCCACTGAGCGAGGTGCCGTTAAATTGGCAATTCGTGCCCTCCTTGAGGTCGCCCAATCGGGACAGAATAACTTGGAAGTGGCCATCATGGAGAATGGCAAACCCCTGAAGATGCTGGATCGTCAAGTGATTCTGGAGTACGTGAACATCATTGAGAAGGAGAAGGAAGAGGAACTGGAGAAGAAGAAGCAAAAGAAGTAGTCCTCGAAAATCACAATTATGATCATTGTGCGTTCTTTTTATTAATTTCATATTTTTGTAAAATCTGAAATATTCGTAAAACACATGAAAACAATTTAAGTAGAATGTATAAAATACACTGGATGAAACATGTAAAGTTGGGTTCAAATATTTTATTTTCTGAATGTCGATAAATTTATTTAAATTGTAGTCGCTGTGTCTATTGAAAATTATTTAACATTTTTGAATAGTTGCATATCCATTTAGAAAAATGCAAAGTTGAATTAAAAGTGCGTATAAGTTCCAAAAGATCGTCAAAATATACCGCATTTCTGCATATGCGTACATTAAAATGCAAATTATTATTTTTCAATTAAATTATTTTTTTTTTTTTTAGAAAAATAGGTATTACTGAGTAGAGTACACAGAGTAATTTCAAAATACATAAGCAATCAGAGTAATGCTGACATGTCTTCACCCGGCATTTTAGCCAGTTCGAAATATACTAAGAGAACACTTTTTGTATTTTACAACACTACATTTCCAAACGTATACAATGTGCCGTATTACTGCTGTGCCCATCAAACTGTAAAGTTTTGCAAAAGCGAGTTAGGTATATATTAGTATATCTTTGAGGCCGCTAAAAAATAGGGGTATAATTTGGCAATCAAGTTGCGGCCACGCTTCAGTTTACCACTACCACTGGCCGGAGTCGGAAGTCGAGTGCCCAAAAAACAAAAAGCTAGAGACCCTGAGCTAATAAAACTTGAAACGAAACGAAATACAAAAAGTTGTATAAAAGCCGAATATAATAACGAGAACACAACGAGCTTTTTAACTAACTAATCTTCTCCACACAAAGAACGTCTCTGGATCGGATCGTTTCGCTATTCATTCCCTTAGCCTGTCGTCGTCGTCGTAGTCGTCGTCATTCCAACCAAAAGCAAAAGCAACACGATTTATTCGAATCAGACTAAAATCAATAATTTAGTTGTGTGGTTTTCGCGGCTTTTTGTGTTATTCTTTTCAAAAAACAATCAATACCCGAAGGTAACGTGTGTTGTAGTCAAATACAAAAAAAAAAAGAAAAAATTCAGCTCAGTGTTGACGCTTGACAATATAAAAAATATTGGTACACATTTTATTTATTTATTTTTTTATTTCATTTTGAAAACGTTTTTTTTTTGTTATTTACTTTGCATGAAAATATGCAACAAATTATACAAATAGAAGGCGAAAACAAAATAAACTGCAACTGAAACGAAAATGAGAATGAAGAGATAAGCGATAAGCATCCATTAAACCAAGCACTAAATGGATTTTGTTAAGACCACGTAGTACTAAAGTACATATATTAAAACATATATATGAAATGCGCACACACACACAAATGTACATGCAGGTATGTGCATGCATGTGTGTGTCTTTGGGTGTGTGTGTGCGTGCGTGCAATACACGCATCAACTTTAAAGTTTTGTATATTTTGTTCTGTGCAGCAAGCAGACTGAAATAAAGCAAATGTCTAGCATATAAATACTACTTGAATATTGATGTGTAGCTGTTATTTTCATTTTTCTTTTTTTTTCTGTGTCTTTGATTCAATTAACTCTCTGTTGTTTTATAAAACGTATGTAATGTTTCCTTTTCGTTTTCCTTGCTGCTGCTGCTCTCCCCTTTCCACACACACGTCATCTGTATGTATGTGCTGGTGTGTTTTTAGGTATATGTGTGTGTGTGTGTGTAGTGTGTGTGCATGTGTGTGTGTGCGTACATTCTAATCTTATCATCTAGGGCGTAAGTAGAGCGCGCCACGTTTGAAAAAGGCCCGTTGCCTTATCTCGCTTAGTATTCTTTCGTGGTATATAAGTGCAGTATATACTACATACATGTACATTTATGTACATACTTTGGCTTTGCCTTTGTCCTATCCCTCCCATTTCCATATCCCGAGTTCCAGCTGAATCATCTCACTGAGTTTATCTCTAACTCGGCATGATATCACCGTTAAGGAATTTCCTACTCAAAAATAGTTACTGTAGTTGTAAAATCCTGACCTAATCTTTTCAACTTCTAGAGTAATATATCGTTTAATCCCGCCCCATTAAATTGCATTCCCCGGTCTACGTCGAGATGTTTCATTTCGCTTGTTGATCACTTCTGCTGTTGTTATCGCTGCTGATTGTTTTTAATTGTGTATTTAAATTTTGATTTTGTTTTTTGAAAATATTGCTTTTTGGTTGTATGTATGTATGTGTTTGACCCGACCTGACACTTTCGTATTTCACATTGTAATACCACAAAATAGAATGGGCACAGAAACCAAGAGCAACAGTTACACAGGACAGATTTCAACAAGTGGCGGCAACCCTAAAGTGATGAAAGATTCTTTATCTTTAGTTCGTCAAACGGTCAAACAACAGCAATCGAACCAAATCAATTTGAATTTGAATTCGAACTCCAACTCCAACTCGAATACGACGAACTCGAACTCCAATTCGATTCTGTATTCAACAAGCAGCGAACAGAACGTGGGTGATACGATACGACCAAAGCAGGAGGATAATACTACGACCACAACCACAACAACCCAAACCACAACAGCTAAAGATTCGTTTGTACCATTTGTTCCCATATTTGTTGAAGAAGCCGATGTTATACAAGGTGCTAAGGATATATTGAAAGTTATTCGACCGAATTGGGACCTCAATCACGTTGATTTTAAGGTAAAGTAATCTTTCTCTCTCTCTCTCTTTCTCTCAATCCAGACAAAACCCAAACTATAACCGTTTCCTTTTGGAAAGTCCCAAAAATATCATTGTCATTTTGTACTCGAACTTTTTGCAAGTTTTTCATTGTCGATCCATTATTGTTGTGTTCCACTCGTATTTCTGTCTTCCTCGCTCTTTTCATCTCTCTCTCTCTCTCTCTCTCTTTATTTCTCTCGTCTTGTGGGTTGTCTAGTTAATGCGAAAAAAACATTCAAGTATGTGTGTTTGCTCATGTTTTTGCCATTTATTAATATTACAATGCCATGCACCTGTAATTTATGTACATATATAGAGAAGTTTGTCCGGTCTGCCTTAATGCATATCACGTGGTCTGGCACTAGCCCCGATTAACAACGCTACCCAGTTACCTAGATGTAGATATAATATTTACGCGTCGAATCTCGTCCCAATAGCAACAGCAACCAAAACAAAAACAACAACGAGTCGATTCGAGTCAAGTCGTGTCGAATCGAGACGTATTTACGTACTATTCGTACCATTCCCACTACTATGCATAGAAAAATAAATAACGACTCGACTTGAGTTGTATAATGCATTGTTTTCAACTAGAACTGAAGTCGTGTTAACGGATATATATACATATATATATCCAGGGTCGCCGGCACAACCTCTATCACAAATATATAAAAACGACAAAAACTAATAGCAATAATAAAATACTTACGACCCAGTGGAATTGTGTTGAACTTCGAATGCGATTATCTCTAATTACCTTGGAGATTGTTAGATTTTGTGATTTTCGTTATAGTTGTTTACGAATCGAATTAACCTTATGGCGCTACTATTTTAGATGGCTTAAGGGGAGGTTCCAAGGGGCAACCGGTTCGACAAAAAGTGTTACTAAAAAGGGTGCTAAAACCAGCTACACCTTGTATATCTGTGTGTTTGTATTTGTACATTTCATTTGTAAGCCTTGTCTATATAGTAACCCATGCGTGTGCTTGTGTGTTATGTACAGGAATCACAATATAGAACTTGTTTTGATAATGATGTTCACGATGTCACTGCGATAACACATTCATGTTGTACATATGTACATATGTCAACGCATCTGTTGTAGTTCTTAGCCTGAACGTGGTTGCTTAGATCACAAGAATTCCATGCTCGTCGTACTCCATATTCCATATTCCATTCGCTTATGCCTGCCGCACGTATGCTTATCAGAAAGTGTGATGTCTGGACCCCCAAAGCACATGTTGCGGCGACAACGACGCATATATGTATACACATATATTTACTTAATACACTTAAGTATAGTTTAATGAGCACATGTGCTTTCCTATCACACTCGGGCTTTGCCGTTTTTGTTTTTGTTTTTCTTTTTCGCGATCTAGCCTTTTTTGCCTGGTGTCAGAAAGTTTATCGCCCGTAATTACTAGCAAATGCTCACAAACACATAAACGTCGATTATTATTATTTTGGAAATGTTTATTATACTATATATGGCAGTTCTACTGATTTAAAGTAGTAGTCATAAACAATGAAAGCATGTCGACTAGATTTTACGACTGTTTAAATACTCGGCAATTAAGTAACTTAATATTTGGTTATCCGATCGTAATGAAGTTCTTAAGACATATTCTTATTGAGTTACATTTATGAATTTTATCTTTTAGAGGCGTGTCGCGAAAGATTGCATATGATATTGTCACATTATGGGCTCGTTTCTAGATTCCGGGTATACGAAAAGTGTTGAAACTATGAAAATATAGTAAGCATAAAATAATTTCGAATTCCGTTTGGTTGTTTCGCTGATGTCTTTGCAGAAATTCACTGATGGCATAACAAATAAACTGGTCGGATGCTTTCACAATAGTTCCACTACCAAACTGAATAATGATAATAATGACGAATCCTATCTGTCCATCAACAATGCTCCAAAGCGAATATTGCCAGTGGAGTCGGAGGATCCGGTTATATTGCAAGATGAATTCACAACAACGACAACGGCAACAAAGCAAAACAATGATGTTGTTGCTGATGATGGTGATGAAAAGAGAGAAACTGTTACAGATCGCTTACCTGTACAATACTCCGATAACGTAGTCCTCGTGCGTGTCTATGGCAATAAAACGGACCTATTGATCGATCGGAAGGCTGAAACGCAAAATTTTCTATTGCTGCACACATATGGATTGGCGCCATCGCTATATGCGACTTTCAAGAATGGCCTCGTTTACGAATACGTACCTGGTAGCACCTTAAATATCGAGAGTGTGCTATGCCCAGAGATTTGGCCATTGGTGGCACGTCGCATGGCCGAGATGCATCGCGTGGTGAGGAAGATGGGCGACGCTGACGCGAATGCGGAGCCATTGCCAATGATTTGGACAAAGACGCAAAGCTTTCTTGATTTAGTACCTGAACGATTTAGTGATGCTGAGAAACACAAAAGGTAAACCAAACAATCAATCAATCAATCAAAATCGATCATCAATCATAAACTCAATCATGTCATCATCTATCTGTATTGTGCACTTGCAGAGTGAAAGGAACATTTTTGCCAATTAGCCGACTACGTGAGGAGTTCAATAATTTGTACAAATACTTGGAGGCTTTACAAAGTCCCATTGTATTCTCCCACAACGATCTGCTGTTGGGCAATGTGGTTTACACCAAATCCATGAATGCCGTCAATTTCATTGACTACGAATACGCCGACTACAATTTCCAAGCCTTTGATATTGGCAATCATTTTGCGGAAATGTGCGGCGTCGACGAAGTCGACTACACCCGCTATCCCAAGCGTGAATTTCAATTGAAATGGCTGCGTGTTTACCTCGAGAACTATCTGCAGCGCACCAACATCCAAAACGATGAAGTCGAGCGTCTGTTTGTCCAAGTCAATCAATTCGCATTGGCCGCCCACATCTTCTGGACGGTGTGGTCGCTACTGCAAGCCGAGCATTCCACTATTGATTTCGATTACGTTGGGTAATTATCTCACTAACATTGCCATTCTCGATGCATATTTAGTAATTAATGATTCTTGTTCTTGTTCTTGTTTTAGCTACGCATTTCTTCGTTACAATGAATATTTGGCGCGCAAGGATGAGTTTTTATCGTTGACTGCAGCAAAGAACAATAAATGATTTTATCCCAGACCCAGAAATGCAACATGGATGGAAACGATCAACAACAACAACAACACAATTATGTGACCCAGTGATGTACTTATTATATATGTATATATACATATGTGTGTCGACTATGACTGCTGCTTCAGATGATGATATATGTACAATTTACATACTACATATATATGTATATATACTGTGCGATATCTATATAGCTAGTGTATAGATATATTTGCGCATGTGTGTGTGTGTTCACAAAACAATCCTCAAATCAAATTAGTGCCGTATCACAATAGCCAGTCATAGTTGGCGCATATATATATAATGAATTTGTATATGTTCTTTAATTTGTATATTGATATTTGGTAGTCATTAATAAATAAACATAAATATTTAGTTTTCATATCGCACATCTGATTCAATTGTCTATTTCTATATAAAAATCGCAATTTTTTAAGCAGAACATCTGAATCAACTTTCATATAACTTGCTTTTTCTATTAAAAAGTAACGGCAACAATAGTCAAGTATCGGCTGAAAAAACAGGCGAAAGAGACAGAACTACATTCCATAATTCTCTTTTCAAATCAATAACACCGAGTTGAGATTGTAAATAGTCTTTATTGGTTTACGGGGGAATAATGAAAAAAATAATAGTAATATTAATTATTATCAACAGACAGACAAAAACCAAGTGTATTTACAATTACTGAAGTTTCCGTTAATTAATATAAAATAATATGCATATATGTACATTAATGAATACAAAGCATTTTATGTTTTACAAACTGATTTTTTTCTCACAACAACGAATTTATTTAATTTATACAAAAATATGCTCGTATAATTAAATGTATTTCCTACATGGGTTTTAATATTATACGGTTGTTCGATTTCCGTCTCCACCAAGTTTTTGCACAATCTGTAATCAAAAACAAATTAGTTTTGCTTTAAAATTTTCGTTATATTTAAATTTTAGTCCGTTAAAAACAGTTTTTCGAACTTTTTCACTCTCCACAAAGATCTAGTTCAATGAATCTCTGCAGTGGGCGAATGCAACTCTGAGTCAGTGTGACCACCGTGAATAGCAAAGTAGTATATGTTGAAATTGGTCTTGTGGTCACACTGGTCAGCTGTCATACCTAAAAGGGAACGCGAGAGCAAAGCGGAGCGACTTTCGTCAAAATTACAATTTAATTTAATCATGGCGAGTTATATTGCTAGAAAGGGACCTTTGGTATTCTGTAAGTATCTTGAATAGCACTGCCAATCGTCCTTGTCGGCAAATGAATTGATGGTGGCCTATGTGCGGTGCATGCAAAAATGATTACGTAAAAATTTGTAACAAAAATTCTACCAACAATTTTTGTCTCCCTCTAGCCAACCTCGGCAAGTGGGCCTACAACCTGTCAGGATTCAACCAATACGGTAAAAACGCATACAAAATATTCTCCTTCTATGAAAGTCACTATGGTATCTTATTATTTATTTTAGGTCTGCACCGTGATGATTGTCTTTATGAGAACGAAGATGTGACAGAAGCCGTTCGTCGCCTGCCACGCAAATTGTACGATGAGCGTAACTATCGCATTATGCGTGCTCTGCATTTGTCAATGACAAAGACGATTCTACCTAAGGAGCAGTGGACAAAGTACGAGGACGATGTCAAGTACTTGGAACCCTACCTGAAGGAGGTTGTCGCTGAGCGCGAGGAACGTGAGGACTGGAATAAGAACCATTAAAACAACAAACAAAATTGCCCCTCATTGTGACTCTTAAATGGGACTTGTAAATGTAGAAAATACATAGCTTAGAACCAAATTAAACATTTGTGCTACGCTCAATTTTCTTTTTTCGCGTGGGTAGGCTCCATTTATTTTGAACCGATTTGGGGCAATTTTTAATAGTGCTAATACTTGTTTTTTTTTTTGCAAATATTTCTTATATAAAGTCTAATACTAATCGCCACTTGGAATGTGTTTTGCTTACTATTAATTTTGAGTCTTGGATGAGGCGGTTTAGTTTAGTCCGGTGTTACCTTACCTTTTGCATAAATGGTAGATTGAAAAATGATCCTAGAACGGGCACACGACCGAGAAAATTGATGGCCACAGGGAAGAAGCCACTGCAAAGATAAACAAATTCGATTAGTTCATCGTTATCGATCATTACAAATAAGTGGTTTGCTTATCGTAAGAAGCGTAAAGTTGCACGTGTATTTGGTGCTATTTAAAAGAACACACCTGAACAATGCAAAGAATCCATAGGACTCAATGATCATGCCAATGATGGGAAAACCCAGCAGCACAATGACAATGCCACCGAAGAACGCTGTTGTGCCTTTAACTTTGTGGCGTTGAAAGAAAAAGCGTAAAGTTCGCTCCACGCCTATAACGCACGCCAGACCGGCAATGAAGAGTATCTGAAATGCACAAAATCAATATATATTTCAACATACATTTAAATGCAGCGTAAACGTACATTTCCTATGGCAAGCAAGCCTTTGTCGAAGAGCAGCAGCATGCCAAGAAACAAGAATGAGATGCCAAAGCCAGCTAAGCCGATGCCGATTTCTGCAAAAAAGCCACAGTTAAACGAATGTGCTGATTGCAATTGTAATTGGTAAAGTGCACACGTACTTTGCAGATCTGAAATTTCAATCATTCTGTCGTTTTTTTGATTATTTTGTACTTAAAAGGATAAGAAAGTTTATAAGTGTATTCCACGTAAACACCAAATGTTCCATTATTATGAATATAAACAATCATGTCAGGGTTGCATGTCGCCCATTAGTGTTGAAAAACGCATAAAATATTGTATTATTAACCTGAAGTGGATTCGATATGGAAAAAATGCATACAATACATATAATTATTTTCGTATATAGCCAATAAATTTGCCCAATTTTGTTTAAAATTTGTATTTAAAAGCATTATACAAAACTAATAATAGAACAGTATATACAGGCATTTAATACTATCAATCCCTTGGCATATTGATTTTATGCAGCCCTGGTTACGGACAACAGTGTGACCCTCTGTTTTGTGTGTTCTATCCTTTTTGGTATACAACAAAACATGTAGTTTGAGGTCACACTGCATCACACGCCATTTTTACAACTAAAAAAAAAGACGTGCAGAAAATTCTACTGACGCTTGAGTCGGAAAAAAGTAGTGCGTGTGACAGTTCCAAAAAATAAAGAAAAATAGTTAATTTCAATAGTCAAGTAATTGTGCTACTACACGTGTTACTATAGTTATGGATCGTGAGTGTGCTTTTCTTTTGCGCTACGCCGAAATGGGGAAATGTGCAACTAATGCGAATTTCATATAATTTATAGGTGGAAGTTATGGTGGTGGCGGCGGCGGCGGCGGCGGTGGTGCCGGACAGTACAATAATTTCGCTGTCCCACCGCCAAATTACCAACAAATGCCAAATAAACCGGGCAACTATAATGAGCCCCCACCAAACTATAGCAAACCTGGCGGCGGAGGTGAGTACTATAAATGCAAAACACAAAAATGTTCGCAATTTACGTTCTGCCGTATTTTGTTTAAGGTTATGATTCCGGACATCGTGGTGGCGGTGGCGGAGGCGGCGGCGGCTCGTGGAACGACAGAGGAGGCAACTCTTATGGGTATGTTATTATGATTACTTGATATTCTATATAAAAATGTATACATTTTTACAATGGGAACCGTATTCAACGAGTAATTAATAAACACCAAAAAAAGTGTGACAAACAAAAAAAATAAATACAAAAAAAATGAGATAAAAATACTCAAAACAAATTAAAAAATGAGAGCAAAAGAGAACAAAAAAATGATAACTCACGTGAATAATCGCAAAAACAGAGAAATGCGCGAGAAAAAATTTATACAAAAAGGAGAGTTCTTCATCATAATGTAGAATCCATTAAGTTTGTATGTTTTCGTATTCATTTAAACGATGTCCTTGCGTCCTTGAAAATGCCACAAAAGGATTTCTTTACTGATAAGTGTGTTTGCTGAAACCTCATTGATAAGCATACAAAACAATAAAACTAGAGTGTGTTGGTAGCCAAAAAAGAGAGAACTACTAAAAATGATAACGAGACTGTATTAATAGTGTTAAGAGTACTACTGGTGATGAAATGAAAGCAAACATCACTTAAACACACACGCATTCTCCTGAAACATTATCAAGATCAAGAGTTTTTCACAGCTTTCAACTTATAATACAAATGTATTATAAAATATATTTTAAGAGGGTGTATATATGGTTGATATTACCAGATGGTATTATCTGTAAGCAGTACTTTCCAATTTACATAAAGAAAAATGCGATTGGATAAAACGATTGGTAAACAACACAAAAAAAATATAATTATGGTACAACAGTTTATGCTAAAGATCTTTGCGAACTGTCACAAAAAGTGCAAATTAAAATCGAATCAATTTTCGTTGATATCGCATAAACATAAACATAATAAACAGAGCTGGTTCCCAAAAATAAATGTTAATCAGCAAGCAGATGATTTACTCGAAAGAAAGGGTAACGCGAGTCAGTATAAATGTGGTATTTATATGCAAACATTTAAAACAGCTCACCATAATCATTATAATAAGAAATTAAGAAAAACAAGAAAAAAAGGTTTACAAATAAATGGTCAAATTGGAATAAGATGCATATATGACACATGCATAAAACGAGTGAAGATTAGTTGCATGTGCGAATCACTAAGATTACTCCTATAAAGATAAGTACTTTTTAAGCTCTTTTTGAATACTAAGTGAGTAGAAATCGTCAGTAATTTATTACGTTACTATTAGTTATTTTTGCAAATATGTTATGTGTAGTCTTTTTTTGTTATTGTTTTTGTATATTTCTTTCAACAACAGTAGCAAAAGTATTCATGCAGTAACTTTCTACAATAGATTGATTGATTGGTAGCCGGGCCTAACTAAAATAACTGCATGGATTCTAGATAAAGAAAATTTTGGTTATACGAACACATTTATTAACTACTTCTTTTTCATTTTAAATGTTAGCAAACAAAATAAGATTTCCAGTCCGCATTTTTTTGAGTATCCTTGAATTAAAAAATTGCTTGCTTATGCATAAATATATTTTGTATATGTTTTGTTAATCAATCATTAAGAACTAAGTAGATTTAAATATATAATGGAAGTGTTTACCACCAGATACAAATAGAAGGGAGGAAAGGATATTTGTGTCCGATTACGAAAAATCGATCAAATAAAGCAGATAATTTTATTCTTTATATATAAATAGTTAAATTATTTTATATGCATACATAAAATACAGCATGTAGGATGATATATGAAATATGATAATGAGAGAGGAAACGTGGGCGTAAAACAAAACTTCTTCATCATAATGCATTACAATCCAAACATCAAAAACTAAACATTAAATAAGTTATTCAATATCCTCTTTTAGAAATGGAGGCGCCAGCAAGGACAACTACAACAAAGGTAAAATAATGCAAACAAAATTTGCGAACAATATATCGAGTAATGTATAACATTAATTTACTACAAAATACAAATCCAAAATAAAAACTGAAAGAGCATTGTTAGGTAGGGTACAAAAAAAAAAGAAATAAGAGGTTGATGTTAAGGTTGAAGAGCGTTTTTTTTGTTGCTGTATAAACTGTAACACAAATATCTACTGTAAATCCTATATAGGAAGTGTCGAGTATTTCAAGATAAAGAGTTTAGACAGTATACTGCGTAAACTGTTTTTATCCTGGTCATATATATACATACATGTATATATATATATATATTTGCAGGGCTATTATTGGTTTGGCACGCGATCTCTACTATGTTTAATTCCTGTTTAATTTGTGTGCGTCTGTGTGCTGTGTTTATCTACTATATCTACTACTGTATCAGCTGATCAAGCTACTAGCAAAGAGTTGTCGGGGAGTGTACAAACAACAATGTATATTAAAATCGGTGTAAAGTGTCTGGTTTCAAATTGCAAAATACCACTTAAGTTTACTACAAAGAAAAACCCAAAGAGTACAAAAAAACAAAACAAAAGCAAAGTTAAGAAGACTCCCGCCCCCACCTAAAAAAAAAAAAAGAAAAGAAATATAACGAGCGACGTTATTGTGTATTATACTATACCATACTATTATCCTACTATATAGCTTTTAAGAGAGTTTCCCACTTTTACCACCGAGTGTGATATTTATTACCGAGTGTTGAAGACTTTCTCCCGGTTCGTCGTTGATGTGGTCATTATTATTGTTGTTGCTGTCAACGTCGTCGTTGTTGTTATTGAGGGTTCATTCTCCTTTTTGTTCCTAAAGTACAAATCTCATTTTCGCTCGTCTTTCGACTGCATCTCTAATATGTTGATTGTGTGCTCTGCTTTGTAGGATACGGTGGCAACAGCGGTGGCGGCGGCGGCGGTGGAGGAGGCGGTGGCAACGATATGATCACCCAGGAGGACACCATCTTTGTCTCCGGCATGGATCCATCCACCACAGAGCAGGATATTGAGACGCACTTCGGAGCCATTGGCATAATCAAAGTGAGTGCTTTCTAATTCTCTTTGCATAATAACAGATATTACAATATACTATTCACACTCTGAATTGACTCTTTAAATTTTGTAAACCAAATTGAAATGCTTTTGTTTAATGCAATGCTTAATAATCTAACATTTTCATAAAATTGAAAGCATATAACAATTTTATGTAAATATCTCGCTGATGAATTAAGTTTTAAGTTTTCGTTGTTAAACTCTGCTAAATATCTGCATTTTGTTTGCTTTGCAGAAAGACAAGCGCACCATGAAGCCAAAGATTTGGCTGTACAAAAACAAGGAGACGGGCACTTCGAAGGGCGAGGCCACCGTCACCTATGACGACGTGAATGCCGCACAATCAGCCATTCAGTGGTTCGACGGCAACGATTTCAATGGCTCTGTGATCAAGGTCTCGCTCGCTCAGCGTCAAAACAATTGGAATAAGGGCGGCGGCAGTCGCGGCGGCTTTGGCGGACGCAGTCGTGGAGGCGGCGGCGGTGGCGGTCGCTTCGATCGTGGTGGAGGTGGCGGTGGAGGAGGAGGCGGCGGTGATTACGGCGATCGCTCTGGAGGCGGCGGCGGAGGTGGCGGCCGTGGTGGAGGACGTTTCGGTGGTGGCGGCGGTGGTGGAGCCGGCGGCGGCGGCGGTGGCAATGTGCAGCCCCGTGACGGCGACTGGAAGTGTAGCAGCTGCAACAACACCAACTTTGCCTGGCGCAACGAGTGCAACCGGTAAGCTAGCAGATTGATTAACTTTGCGGCAATTTTTAACATTTTTGTTTGCATTTTCAAGCTGCAAGACGCCCAAAGGAGATGATGATGGAAGCTCGGGTGGCGGTGGCGGCGGCGGAGGAGGAGGAGGCGGTGGCTTTGGTGGTGGCGGCGGCGGCGGCTACATGAACGATCGTGGCAACGATCGCGGCTCCGGCGGCGGCTATCAGAATCGTGACCGTGGCAATGGCGGGGCCGGTGGCGGCGGCGGTTATTCGCGCTACAATAACGATAATGGTGGTGGTGGCGGCGGCGGTGGTGGAGGACGAGGCGGTGGTCGCGGCGGTGGTGGACGGCGAGATGGCGGTGGCGCAATGCGCAACGACGGCGGCATGCGTTCCCGACCTTATTAGTTGATCCTATTGTTCGCCAATAGACTTGAGCACTATTTTTTTCTAATTAACGTATTAAATAATAAACATAGCAAGTACTCTTTTAATTGTACTTTTTAAACAATACCACACACTACAAACACACACACACACACAACACAGTGCAACGCAACGCAATCACTCCAATCAAGATCACGACGGACAACTCAACTGCATTAATGAATCATGAATCCAATGACTGCAAGAGATATGCGTGCCGCGAGCATTGGGAATCGAGTCATTTCTCCATTAAATATCATGTAAACTCGCTCGTTTTGACCTAGTATATAATATGTATGTAATCTAATTTTACAAAACAAAAAAGAAAAAACTAAAACAAAAACAATTGTAATACACATCTATTACAAATATTACGAAATAAAAATAAAAAAAATAATATTAGACTGGTTAAACGGCTATCCAATCAATTGTATAAGGCTTTAAATGAATTTTATAGTTGCTGAAATGATGAGCTAACTATATATATGCCTAATAAGTCTCAAGTAGATCAGCATGTATCTTCACTTGATAGATATTTCATAGTTACAAAATACTCATGATTTAGAATATAGTCGTAACATGAGCTAGAGAAGGATAGCAATAGGGAACGTAATGAAGGAGATGGAAATCGTGCGAGGGAGATAAACTCTAAGAAATTAGTTTTCAAATTCAAATCGGAATAACTCTGCGTGATTCTATTGAACATAATTTATAAATAATTCAACTCATAGTTTACTTAGCACAGACGCTTCACAATTTGGACTTTATAAAATTTTTTAATAATTATATTAAATGAATATACATTTGTAATATTACAGTTCATCTTTTTCCAGCAAGGTGTAACGGTGTTTCGATGGACCCAGCTCCTTGAATTTGGACTCCGGCGGCGACGTACCCTTGGCGGTACTGTCGTGCTTCACTTCATTACTTGAAGGATCCGGCCCGTAATGGAATTCCCTAGATGAATAAGCGTACAAAATCTTAGTTTGAGCGCTGAGGAAGAGCAATAATCAACCATACCTATGCAGTTTCCCGCTGTACAGATCCTGGAGGAACTGCTTGAGTTTGCCGGGCGTGTACATGTCTTGGAAATGCGGAAAGAGATACATATGCTTGAACGAATCAATGGCAATCACTGGCAGATCATCCTCCGACTTGCCCAAATGATGCAGTGGATGCGCAAATCGTTTACCATCCGCAGTCAGGAAGTTGACATTCTCTGCAAAGATTACAGCAATTAGTTGATGAGTTACCCATTTCAAAACTATGATAACGTACGCTTTTCATCCAGCAGCTGCTGCTCAATGATGGCCTTGTAGTCCTTGATCGCATTCAGATCATCCGGTCGATAAAACAGAATCAGGAACGGCAGTCCCTCCTCCGTTAGCTCCTCGGCGCTTTCGAACGTTATCTCGCGCACAAGCGGCACACACTTCTCCTGTATCCACACCTTCAGCTCATCGAAATTGGTCAAGCTGCCCGTGTAGGTCTCGTCGTTCTCATGCGATAGCGCCACATCTGGCCTAAACACAATGATCGGAGTGCCTTTCGAATATAGATACATTTGTCAGTTAATAAAAGTGAGTTTTTGATGGATTAATTTAAACACACACCTGGTGGATGCATTGCCTGTGCGGCATCGCCGAAGCCCACGTGGAATTGGCAATCTTCCTTGAGGTTCGTTGCCACCTTTCGGAAAATATCATATTCTGGCTGATCCCTTCGATCGAAGTAGCCCATAATGCTGCGCTTCTTCGAGTCGAGATTCTCGAGATCCTTCAACGATTTGAACTCCTTAATGGGATCCTCCAGCTGCTTTTTGACAAACTCCAAAAAGGCATCGGCCGAGCGTTGCCCTCGATACTCGCGCTTGCTGAGTTGTCCATTGCGAACAATCTTGAGTGTGGGATATTTACTGATATGGAAACGGGATGCGATCGACGTCTCCTTGTCGCAATCCACTTTTCCTAGCACCACTTTGCCAGCTTCTGGAAATTCCGCTTTAATCTGAAAAATGTAGTTCAAGGAATAGACAATAGCACACGCACACAATCTGATTTTAATTTGGAACACAACTACTATATTTCAAAGGTGTTGTTTAAACACAGTTTGCGCATCAACGAAAACAACAACAAATAATATACAATTTCACCAAATTAATGCAAACAATAAAACATCTGTTGTGCTCTACATTCTTTCTGCACTTTCTATATGTTTGGGGGTTTTTTTCCCCCAGCTGTTGTGCTTATTTTTTGTTTATGTTGACAGGTGTGACAACTAGTCACAGTCAGGGTGTTATTGTTGTTGTTTCCAATATTAAACTAGTATTGTTATCGTGATTGATTATAAAGTTTTAATGACGCGGAACATTACGAACACCGGACAGACTTTAGTTTTAAACAAAGAAATGTGCAATGGGTTAATTTTAGGTTATTACAACTCACCTTATCCGCCGCTTCATTGAAAATTGGCGCTAATATATTACTAAACCGACACCACTCCGCGTAAAAATTAAGGAAAACCAATTCGTTAGACGCTGAAAAGTTCGAGATAAAAAAACCAATTATATTACGGCATCACACAATTGTAATTAATGTAGTACTTTAGCTTAAAGAAAGTCGTAAACATTTACGTTGTTTCCTTATAGCATGTGACAGTCAGTTGAAACACGCGCAAAGCATATCCGAAACAACAACTCCAATCAATTGTGATAAGATAATGAAACAAGATCGTATCAGAGTAGAAAACAAAAACAAAAAACAAGTAGTCTGGACCAAATTGTAATTAAAATTTGATGATAAATCGCGGCACGCCAAATGACAAATTGCAAGCAATTTCAATGATATTTTGAATTTATCTTTGTCGTTTATAAATAACAGGAAAGGCATAGGGAAATTAGCATAATTTTGCGGATGAATGAATATGTCCACATTGTTATACTAATTACAACTGCACAATTAGTTCAGAGTAATTTTGAGGAAGAAAAAATGAAACTGATAACAATTACTACGCTGTTTTTCTAGTTTTTGTTTTGTTTTGTTTGAAGCCTACCACGTTGGCAAAAAAAAATCTGGGGAATTTATCGAGCGCGTCTGATTTTTGTATTTGTGACACGTCAATCTTAACACATACACACACAACACACGCAGACACATACACATGTGCGTGTGCGTGTGCCTTGTACGCATAACTGTGTGCGCCTGCACTTGTGTGTGTATGCCTGTGTAGGTGAGCTGCACCACAGCTGAGTTATTGAGTTAATGCGCTGCTCTCTCTTTCGCGCCGCCCGCTGACTCGCTCGCTCTTAATGCGGCTTTTACAATGTTTGTTTTTGTATTTGATTCTTTAAGCTTAATTACATAGTAATATTATAATTACTGTTGCTACGGTTACATTGCATTTCCCTCCCTCCCTCACCCTTCAGGGCACTCACCTAACGTCATATCAATATTTTCACTGGTCATAGACACAGCACCCGACGCATCTGTTGGCTGGATAAGGACATGAAGAACCTGCAAATGGTAATAAGTATCTCGTTAGCATTTCCACGTCTAGTCTCATATTCAAGCTCAGGCTCTGGCTATCTTAGCCGGTTGCTTGGCCAGTCAGTCAAAGATTCTGATTGGACGCATTGAGGCATTGAAAGAGCGGGTGCGGGTGCAAGTTAGAACACGTCGACTTACCGCAACAACAGCTAAGCACGAGCCAAGCAATCGTTTTGTTGATTCCGTCATATTGAAGGTGCTGGTCGGCGGCGCGGGCGTAGTGCCAATTTATTTTATATGCTACTCACAAATCTAAGCTGTATTATTATTTTAATTCACTTTTTACATTAGGTGGAATGAAAACGTAGTCGCGACGTATCTACATATATATAATAATTATAACAACTTCGCTGATTATCGTACTAAATAGTGTCGCAGCAGCGGCAGTGTGACCACTACTTGCAATCAAAAATGCACTAATTTTCTACTGCTTGTACCAATTTACTAGTACCTTGCTGGTCACACATAATTATTATTCGTGATATCACATTTGTTTCTTATTCTTATAAGAAGGCCCAATTAATGAACTTATGAAAATTATTGCAAAAAGTTAGGTAGCCTTTCAAATTGATCAACCTTTAATGTTCATTCATATTCATTTCATTCCATTGCATCTAAAAAAATATACCACAAGCGAAAAACATTTTAATAAACTAAATATACCATAAAATCTGACTTCACCTTTTACTCTTATAAGCCAATGTAGCAGTATTCAAAGTCACGGTTATTGATTCATCTACCTAATACCATAACATGGTCAATTAGCAAAATATTAGAAAATTTGATATTTCAAAGTTGCAAAAAATAATAAACTTCACAGTTACCAATTTTGTAGTCAACAAAATAATTTCCAATTGTAGAATGAAATGACAATTAAAATAACGCAGGTCTGACAATATTTGTATGGTGCCTAAAATGTAATACAAATAAAATAATTTTATTTAGCTGTACAAACAAATTCTCCTGACTGTTTTTTTTTATAATAAACTTATTTAATAATAAAAACGATCTATTAGAATGTTTTACTCGATGTTTACAAAAATATGTAAAATATCGATACATTTATACGTCACAGTAAAATAATACCGTAAATGAATAATGCTTGGTTTAAAAGTATCTAAGTCTAAAAAGTATCAGAAGTGGTTTTTCATATTTATGTATGTATATGGAAAAATGACGTTACTCGATTTTCGATCCCGCTTAATTTAGAAAAAAGTTTAAATAATTCCTTTCAGTGCGAGTATGACGCGCCTTATTATTTGCGATTGAAATATTTTGTCAACTTTAACGGAAGTGTTTTGGTATATTGTTGATATATTGCTTGGAGTCACTAATCTGAGAAATAAAACGTCTTTATTAAAATCCTTGTTATGAAACCAAAGTTGAAAATGCGGTTGCTATATTGAATTATAAATGAATTAAGAAAATTACTATTTTTGTTTCAAAACATCGATGTTTGCCAAAAACATCGATTTTTCAATAGTTACTAAAACATCGATACATCGATTCATTTTAGCATCCATGTTTCTCCACCACTAATGTATAAGCAGCAACAATATTTGCAAATCTTTGTTTATAATAAATAAATAGCTGACGTTTTATGGAGTTAATGTTGGTGCTAAATCAAAAAGAAAATAAGAAAACGCGTTCTAATATATCGTTGTTAATCAAAAACAAATAAGTGTGATCGAAAGCAAGGTTTTCGAGGCATACAATGTATGTACGTTTGTAGGTTTGTTTTGCTGTTTATTGTTTCATAAATAATGAGAAATCATTATGCGTATGTTAGTGTAGGTTTTTTTTCTGTGTGTGCGTGCTCCATTACTTTGTTTATAAAATTCATAAGAAAAGTCTATGCATTCACTGCAAGGACAAAGTTATCATCATCTTTATCATCATTACGCATAAGACGTAAATTTGTGTGGCTTTATTGTTTATAAATGTTCATCCCATATGCCCCAAAATATACTGCACGTCTGTTTCTCTGTTTTGTATGTGTGTGTGTGTCTCAATGTACGTAATTGTACGTATGTATCTATATATATGTGTGTAAATATTTAGTATATACTGTGCTTATTATCTATACTGGCAACCACCACACACAAACATTATTTGTACTGTATCTAGTATATCTGTTATTTAGTTTTTTTTTTTTTTTTTTTTTTGATGTTTCAAACGTTTTGTATTTAATGACTGCCTTGAGTATGTTCTGTGCAAGTGTGTGTGAGTGTGTGTACGAATTT
The DNA here is from genome assembly GCA_035046165.1 of Drosophila rubida. Classification (NCBI taxonomy): domain Eukaryota; kingdom Metazoa; phylum Arthropoda; class Insecta; order Diptera; family Drosophilidae; genus Drosophila; species Drosophila rubida. Next base: position 8,735,161 of record JAWNOF010000023.1, on the reverse strand, counting down.
GTGTGTATGTGTTGTCCTGTTTTATGTACGCATAAACAAGTTAACAAATTTGGTGTCCGGCAGTTGTAGGCTAATTGGGTATTATAAGTTGATGGCAAGTCTAAATGAGGTGCAGGATATTTACGAGTCACGTACACCTTGGACGCTGACAGCAATTTAAATATAAGTTTATTATGCCTATTCTATTTTCTTAAGGTTGAGATACCGGGTGTGTGACGGCTGAGCAAACTCGACCAGTGACATACCCGTTCTAATGACAATTAAATAGTAACCCTGAGAGGATCTCAGGTGTTCAATACGTAAAATAATTTGTAGATGTATATGTGCGTGTGTGCATTGTGTATTTCTTTAGACTATATGTGTGCGAGTGTAGCAATTGAAAGTGTATGTGTGTGTGTTTTTATTGCAGTCGCAACACATGATGTCAGATGGATCGCCGCCCCCATCGATTTGTTTTATACGAGCCGCCGAATCATATCCCAAATCACAAATGGAAAAGGAAGATGCGCAATTGTCGGTGCCGTTTCAAGAGCGTAAGTATTCGTAATCGATAACAGCGTACAGAACTGTATTAATTACCTACATCCCGAAATTGTTCGTTGACAGTTGCCGGCGAATCAATTAAATATTTGGGACGCACCGATGATGATGGCGTGCTGGCGTTATCCAATTATCGCATATTCCTCTCAAAGAAGTCGACGAGCACACTGGAGACCTACATACCGCTGGGTCTGATTGAATCGGTGCAAGTGCGTGATCTATTCCAATTGGTTGTCAATTGCAAAGATGCCAGCACCGTTCGCTGTTCGTTTCAATCGGCCGAACAGTGCGCTGAGTGGCAACGCCGCATCCAACTTTTGATTGGTGTACCTGAAACGCTTGAAACGCTCTTCGCATTCCCGTTCTATTCGTGGACATGCGATACCATCGGCAGCAACAAGGAACGCTCGAGTCTAACCAATGGCCAACAAAGTAAATCGCTGCCCGCCGGCGCCGCCATGGATGGCGAGCATTTGCAACGTTTGCAGCGTGCGATACGTTACGAGAGCGACTTCAAGAACGAGGTGACTAGACTGGGTTTCGATTTGAAGAGCTCATGGCGCATCTCCACTGCGAACACGGACTTCAAGCTCTGTCCATCGTATCCGCAAAAACTGCTGGTACCCTGCTGCATCACAGACGAAATGCTCCACAATATCGCCAACTTTCGGGGCTCGCGACGTCTGCCCGCAGTCGTGTGGCGCCACCAGAAATCGGGTGCAATCCTCGCCCGGTGCAGCCAACCCGAGGTGGGCTGGCTGGGTTGGCGCAACTATAAGGACGAGCAGCTGCTGAAGGCTTTGGCAGATGCCTGTGCCTTCGATCGTGGCGAGCATGCGCGCCGTCAGCAGGCTAAGGATGCAAATGGAGAGATGGCGGCGGGCTCGTCGGGTCAGAGTTCGCCTTCCTTGGGCGATTCCTCGCACGAGGAGCTCGCGCTCGATGAAATACGAGTAGGTTTATCCAACTGTAGCGCTAGTCCACTAACAACTTTCTGATTATTTGCTACATCCTAGAACTATTCATTATTTTTTTTCATCCTGAAATTTATTGATTTCCTCGAATCTACTAATAATTTTTAAGTCATTTGAATTACAACAACTGTGTACAACTTTTTAAAACAACCATTACTTCATATAATTTTATATTGAAATCGTAATTAGTAGTTATTATTGCACGATTTTATTTAATTACTGTAACCATTTACCATTTGTGTGCAGAAAATCCTCATCGTGGACGCTCGCAGTTATACGTCAGCGGTTACAAATCGAGCACGCGGCGGCGGCTGTGAGTGCATTGAATACTATCCATGCGCTGAAATTGAATTCATGAATTTGGGCAACATTCATGCCATCCGTAAGAGTTTCCATGCGGTTCGACAGCTGTGCGCCTCATCGCCAGATGATCCCAAGTAAGTGTGCGATTAGCCAGCAAATTTATTAGTTTTGTAATTGCCCTTTGTTTGCTTCTCAAATTAAATCCACAGTTGGTTTGGCCAATTGGAGAAAACCATGTGGATGCAACATCTGTCTGGACTTTTGGGGGCCACCATGACCGTGGTGCATACCATCGAAAAGAACGGTCGTCCTGTGCTCGTCCACTGCTCAGATGGCTGGGATCGCACGCCACAGATTGTGGCCACGGCGCAATTGTGCCTCGATCCCTTCTACAGAACTGTTGAGGTAAGCGTTATACCGTAGTAGGAATCCATCAAATATATGCTTGGCATTAAGATATGCTTGTTACTTAAGCGGCCTCTCCGAACACCTAAATCTTGGACACTATTAGAACTACAGTTTATTTACTATATTTCTAAGGATCATACGACTATACAATGATAAAGTTGTTCGTGGAACAAATGTATAGAAAATAATCTTGTCAAACTCATACGAGTATTTTTGTGGCTCGACTTTTGACTGTTCTGATTGCATAACATTAAAACAATAATTTCATCATTCTTACAGGGCTTCCGTGTGCTGGTGGAACGCGAGTGGTTGAACTTTGGCCACAAGTTTGCCGATCGCTCTGGAAATGGACCAAATTCGGATGAGAGCAACGAGCGTTGTCCAGTGTTTCTACAATGGCTCGACCTGGTGCATCAAATCCACAAACAGTTCCCCTGTAGCTTTGAGTTCAGCCTCGGTTATTTGGTAAGACACAATTGCGCTCATATTTAAATTCAATTACTAAATGTGTGTTTGCTTTTAGATCAAATTGGCACAGCATTCATTGTCGTGTCTCTTTGGCACTTTCCTATGCAATTCGCTGCGAGAACGCATTGAGAATTCGGTCTTCGATCGCACATTCTCAGTTTGGCCATTTCTAGCGGAAACAATGTACAGAAATCCACTCTATAAGCATGAGACTGATAAGGTACAGATGCAGATAATACCTATAATACTTCTTATAAACAACAGTATAATACGCTGATAACATATTTAATTGGCAATGTTCTTGTTTTTTAGGTACTTTGGCCAGCGCATAATGTGCGTTTCTTGCATTTTTGGTCCGATGTTTACCTGGGTAGCTTAGGCAATAAAAATGGTACCGATCTTCCTCTTCAAAGCAATGAACGACAAGGCGCCGTCAATGGCAATAGCAATGCCAACAGCAATGGCAATGGTAGCGGTGAATATTCAATGTTTATATAATACATTTACACAACTCAGTTTTCATATATATCTGTTAATTAGGCGCGTCGGCGAAAACCCGTTCAAGCGAGAATATCGCAAGCAATGAGCTGACACAGAGCACGATCTCGAGAAGATCGAGTGATCCCAATTTGGCCGTCGAATCAATGTATGTCCCAAGCCCTTAAGCTATTCAATTTGGCTCACATACAATTTTGTTATAGTGTAACTGATGGCCTGAACTTGAATGTGAACAGCAATTCCATGTTTGACATACGCTCGGAGGCAAAGGACTGCATCGTTGTGGCTAACCACGAGATCAAACAAGACTCCGACTCGGAGGACACCTGCGACAGTGCAAAGCTGAGGGCGGTGCAGGACGAAGACGAGGACGACGAGGAGAAGGAGGACGAGGAGGCACAATATGGTTCCGAATTGAACAATGACCAAAGCACTTCTTCAATACCATGCAACATTCTGAATGACGAATCGCCAACCATCAATGGCAAGATCACAGTTCAACGCATCGATTCCGAGTCTTGTATTTCACCAAATGGTTTGTAATTCAAATACAATTACAATGTGATAATTTTCTTGAAACGAACATTTCGATTGGCTTTTTGCAGATGATGCGCCATCGACTTGTGATGAGAGCATTAGTGATAACGATAATAATAGCCGACATCTGTGGCTGAAGCAAGGTCATGATCAGATTGACACTAGTACGGATACAATAATTCCTATAGCTGGCGATGCAAAAGAACCACAACCACAATCGCAGTCAAATGGCATTCAACGATCAGCAGATAAAGACAGTGAAAGAGACATCGATGTGCCTTCCCAAGCAGACGTGGATGTTATGATGATACCTCAAGCTAAAAAGACCGCCAATCCAGTTCAAACTGCAACTGACGGCGAATCAACCTGTGCGGCAATTGCACATGCAACAAATAAATCAAGTCACTGTTATAACCACTTGCCGCGTGTCCATTCAAAGCCCAGCAACCTGCGATACTTTCAACAGAACACTAACTCCTCCAGTCTCGACAAAAGTGAGCAAGTACCGCGCGAGAGTCCAAGCAACGACGAGAACAGTTGTAAGGAAACCAAGGAGCTAAATGGCAGCACTCCGGCCTCAGCATCAGCGTCGGCATCAGCATCAGCATCCGCTTCTGCTTCTGCATCCGCCTCGGCGTCAGCTAACGACGTGGATTGCTTGGCACCGCTAACGCCGGATCATCAGCGATTCATCACCGAGCAGCAGCCGCATCAGGCACATATGAATACGTTTGCTAACTTCGATGTGTCCACGTCCGGCATTCCCATGCGACGAAATATGCTGTGGTCGAACCTCAATCGCGACAGCACTCAATCCAAGTAACTATAAACTATATATTTTCTTGTTCAATGCGTCTGTATACTGATTTGAATTCATTATTACAGTGCACTGCAGTTCCCGTCAGCTGGTCTTATTTCATTGCCGCCGACGCCGCAAGGTTCACAGGAGCGTACACAGTTCACCATCTCGTGCCCCGATGGCTTGGCGCATGGCTTGAGTGAGCAGAACCTAAGACTACATCAGATCGTTCAGGAGCACAAGGTAAGAGATCCCATGCAAGTCTCCACTGGCATTCGCTACAAAAGCACTTCGATAACTTCGTTTCAGCTGCGCGAGGAAGTGCTGCTGCGTGAAATTCATGGCATGCGTTTGGCATTATTGCGAAAGGGATGTCCGAGTTGCAACAGCGTTGTCTCAACAAATGTGGAGCATGTAATTATGAACATAACTAAATAATATACGATCTCTTCACAAACATACTTACACGCAATGCGATTGCAAGCGTGCGTAAGCGTGTGTGTGTAAATCAAGATGAGATGAATATATCCAGTCCAGCCAGCCAGCCAGCCATTTCTAATCCTCAACTGAACTCAACTCGACGATGCGAAATTTTCCGACAATGTATCAATACTTTTGGCTGGATTGTTTTTGCGTTAATATTGCTTACTCTTTGGGATGTTATGCAGCACTTCAGCATTCCTCCAATTCAGTTGGTCTAATGTTTTACAAATTTCTTCAAGGAAAACGGATCGGATATTGTTGAGAATGCATCGACATGCTCTTGGGAGGCCGTCGAAGAGCGTAGTGGCCCATCATCGTATGCCACGTGTGGTGGCGTCGGCGGTGGCGGCGCCATCCCAGAGAATAAGCCGTCGAGTGTCCTTTGGGTGCCAGATCATGCCGCATCGCGTTGCTCACATTGTCAAATTGTATTCTGGCTTGGACGAAGAAAACATCATTGTCGGTGCGCATTTCAACATTAATGTATTCTCATTTTCCTCCTTGTTTTCTTCCTTTTTTTCTTACCTTTTTTGCTTTTATTGATATTTTTTGTTTTTGTTTTGTTTGTTTTTTTGGTTCTGTTTGTCGTAACATAGTTAAATTAACTTATGACAATCTGGCACAAGTTCTAATTCGTTTATGTATTTGATTCGCAAACTTCATTCAATGTGTTTGTTGTTGGTGTTCTATTGGTTTCGTTAACTTAACCAGCTTAATAATATACATATATGGTCAGAAAGAGAGAGATTGGAAATGGAATGAACTATTGTCAGATTGGCTGTGATCAAATATTTTTCTCATTTTGTACAAGATATTCTAATTAACCATTAACAGTTTGCTAATAATCTCTCTTAATCTGGTTGGTTTACCTATTACGTTCTATATAATGCAGTAATGGCCTTGATATTATTATGATTATGGATTTTTATCGTTGCAGATCATGTGGAGAAATTTTCTGTGCTGACTGCTCTGAGTTCTGGGCGCCATTGCCGTTTGAAAAGCTTTTTAATCCAGTAAGACTATGCGGCTCCTGCTACATCAACGTCACCACACACAATAACAGTAACAGCAACAGCAACAGCAACAGTAATAGCCAGGCAGCACATCAAAACCTCGAGAGTCGTGATCGTCCATCGGAAGCGAATTCAAATCAAAATGTCAGTGATGTGTCGACGAAGACGTCCGCAACAGAAGTAGCAGCAAACTCTCAAGAGTAGTTTTCCATTATGATTAGGATTGCAAAATGTTGAAACAATTATGTGTAAATATACAATATATATATACTCAGATATTTATTGCATATGCAGACATGTATGTTGACACTACAATAACAACCGCAACAGCAACAGCAACACACACAATACATAGATACACAGCAACTCACAAACACGAAATTATACAAATTTTTTGTTAGTCATATATGTATATGTAGGTATATATCTATCTATATGTATGGATGTATACATTATGAACACAATTGTAAAATAAAATACCAAACTAAATCAATTCCATGAAAATGAACAGTCGCCTTTTTTAAGATGTACTCTTTAAATTCAATTTGATTACTCATTGGTGTGAAATTTGCACATTACATTTTTATTAGCAAAAATGCAGCTAGGATTTAAATTTGATTTAATTAATATGATTATAACAAATAGAACAGTTTTAAGAACTAAAATCATTTTCCTCTAGCTTTTCGCAGTTTCTTAACTTGTAATTCGTATATTTTAATTAGCAATTCAATCAACTAAAATTGTTTTGACTCAACTTTAACAAGGATTTGTTAATAACAAGCAAACATTTATGTACAACTGGGATTAAAAACATTAACGTGAATACCAATATTGAGTTTAGTTAGAGCCTGAGTTCAATTATTACCAGCAGGTATGGTAACGACGGAGTACTATTGCTATTTGTTTGACGCTTCTACATGATGATGCGTTAACTTCGGTGGCACTTTGTACGGCCTAACGAATTTAATGTTCGTTTTCAGTGCATCGCTTTTCAGGTGGCTAGGCAGCAAGCAGCGCAGGAACACATAGGTTAGATAGCCGGTGATGCCCCAGATACGATGATGATCGACTACAAAGACAGGTCCGCTGTAGCCGCTGCGGAATTGCGTGTGTCGCGTGGCCGAGGGCAAGAGCAGTGATTGCAGAGGTATGCTGAAGGCCTCCTCGACTTCGTCGTAGTTTATCTTTAGCTGGGAGATGTGGAAATCCTTGACCACGCCGACGACGGGCACAATTGTGGAGGTGCGTGGCAGCAGTATGGGTTTGCAGTCGCCCCAAATTTCAACACGTTGGCGTGGCAAGCCGATCTCCTCCTCCGTTTCACGCAGCGCACAATCGATAAAGTCGACGTCTGCCTCATCACGTTTACCTCCAGGAAATGATATTTGCAGGCTGTGGCTACGCAAGTGTCGGGATCGTCGAGTATAGAGCAGCGATATAGCATTGCTGAGGGGGAGAAGTATAAAATTATATCTATATATCTAACTGAAGACACGAACCAGTAAAAAGAATACACTTCAAATTTGTAGTTACGTGTTACTTTCCAAGCAGAGCGCTATAAACACTGCAGATGAGGTCAGTTCGCGTTTGTTGTGTTTCATTGACTTGGGCCGCTGATAGTCTGGAAGGTTGCGCATGTTCTCCATGCAGCGCTGCCTCTGCTCATCTGCCAGCAGCAGCGTAAAGTCAGCTTCTGTGAGTGCATTCGTAATAGGGGCAGTACTGTTGCTGCTTCTGCTGCTGTTTCGTATTTGTTGATGCCATGGCAGCGGCAACAGGTGTCGTTTAATTAATTCAGTACACAATTTAAGCGACATTTGCGCCAAAATTAACAGAAAATGGGTTGCAGTTGTGATGTAAACAAAACACAATACAAATTGCAAAAGTGAACTTTGGATTGGGAACTGGTAGCGGATCAGCTGTTTCATTGATGCCGCCTAATCGTTTAAGTTATTATCGACACATAGGGACATCGATAGTTTCGAATGGGCAGCATCGATAAGAATTATTTCGATAGCGTTATCGTTATTTATTCATCTAGGTAATCAGCTGTTCACAAATAATGTTTGGCTTATATCAAAGGCGGCGCCGCTATCCAAAGCATTTTTCAACATATTTTTGTATACATCCAGTTGCTCGAGCCGAGAGCAAACACAATTGTGATGAACTTTGAGCACGAGGCGGAAAATCAGCAGTTCTTCGAAAAGATGCACAGGTTAGCAAGTGAACGTAGCGGTGATATAAAAATAAATAAGTCCTTTGTTGCAGCTCACGGGATACGCGTAATTTGCGCCAGATATTTGAGGATGATGATAAGCCGCTGCAAGCTGAAAGCAGCAATTTGCGCTATCAGCCATCACAAAGGACACACACTGCCATTACAACTGCAACTGTACACACCAGCCAAAACAACCACAACCACAACAATAACAGCATCACTACAAGAACAACAGCAGACACAGCAAAACCTTTGGAGAAGTGGAGTACACTGGTGGCCAAGGTAGCCAATGGCTACAACGGCAGCGAGAGCGTGGGCCGCGTTGGAGTGGCTCTCTCCCGTAATGGCCTTGGCGCCGCCAAACTAGTTATCTACAAGTCGCGCAGCCAACTGCTGAGTACTCTCCTGTTGACCAAATCGACGACGTCGCCGGTGCCACGCGACGGCGCCTCGCAGGTGATATTGCGTGCCAGTTACATGCAGTTCTACGATGACGATCAGCGCTTCTGGAGTCTGCGCTTTGAGGCGACCGCCGATGAGGCCGAATTTACTGAGGCATTGCTGAGCATCGGTCTGCCCATTGAAAAGATGCGCGAGGACGCGCAAAAGAAAAACCAGGAGCAGGCTAGCACATCAGCAGCAGCAGCGGCAGCGCGGCAACAAGCCTTACCACAGCCATTGCCGCGTCTTAAGGTGCCGCAATTGCCGGCCGAGGGAGAGGACTCTAGCAGTTGCGACAGCGAGAGTGGATCAACTCAATCCATTGAGGACAACATTCGAACCTCTCATCGCCAGGCGCTGGTGCCGGCGGCCCCAGCTACAGTCACAGCGAGCAGCAGCAGCAGCGGCAGCGTCGTCTCCTCACAGTTGCTGGCACGTAACAAGCTGGAGGCATATCTGCTGGAGCAGCGTGTCAACGGCCAGGCGATGGACAAGAAGATGGACACCATACTACAGGCAATGTGTCGCTTGACGGCCAACAGTAGCGCACAGCTCAGCGAAATCGAGTCGACGGCTCGTGATCCCAAGCCATTATCATTGGCTGGAAGCCAACTCGGCGGCACCGAGCCCAACACGGACAACGAGGATGAGCTGCTAGAGCTGGAGCAGAAGCTGCTCGACTTCAAGAAACAGAATCGTGTGCTTGTCAAGAGCTTGAAGCAGCGCGAACAGGCGCTAGCCGAGCTACGCGCCTCGACTTGTGCCCTGTGCGAGGAGCTGCTCACCCAGAACAACGAGCTGAAGCAACAAAACAGCACCTTGCTCACCGCACTCGCTACCAAGGTGAATGCTACTCAAACTGCTGGCAGTTTAAAATCAGCCGACAATTGTCAGCAGTGTGAAAAGCATCTGGAGAAGATCGGTGAGCTGGAGAAACGTGTTCAGCTGCTACAGACAGCATTGATCGATTATCCCAAGAGTCTTCCCAGCGCCCTGGCTTCGATGAACGCCAATTCGGCGGCACTCTAAGCTCTAAAAAAAAACGTATTTTCTTTTGTGTATTAATTTTTGTTTGGTTTAGTTAAGTTTTGTTACGTGGGTCAGCAATGTACATATTGTCGGTAGGTAGTCCTTAAATATCTCTCGCTAAATTATCATAGTTTGTAATACTTAAATGACACTCTGGAAATTCGCGTGCATTCCACACGACAACTGCATGAATAAAATTCAAAAAGCCTGCAGCAATAACTCGAAACTGTGAAATTTTTCGTCTCAAAACAAGCCGCAGAATTTCGGGAACCGCAGTTTTGAAATTGTATTGTATAGCCTCTCGCTTTAACTATTTATGTAAAAAGTATTTCAATTTTTCGTTTACCTTAACGATCTCATGCAGCTATTGTGACTGCCAACTTGCAATAAATTCTGATCAGTGTATGTATAGTAATGTGTTAGTAAGTGAAATAGCTCACTTAACAAATACGCCCCTCAAAATGCTATTATTGACTGCCATAACTTGTATAGCATCAAATAGATAAGATTAACATATACTGTAAGAAAATATATTGTGAAACTTATTAAAGAGATACTTTGATTGTGAGTTGCTTTCTTAGCATGCAATTTCAGTTGGTTGCCAAAAACTTTTAGCTATTTGTCGCTGTAAAATGAAAAAACTACAGCGTATTCAACGAATTTGTACAAACTAATTTGTTGTATTTCATTAGGCAAATCAAACATTTTCTTTTCAGTTGAGTCGATCTTAAACACTAAGAGAATATTCCGTGGGATGGATTGGGAGCTGGATTCGGATACGGATGGGGAGCAGAAAGAAGGAAGCGCTGGTGCTCAACATGCGAATTTCTTGTCGTATTATAAACTAGCCTAATAAACTAAATGCCGTTCTCGTAAGAAGTTAGAGGGAGAGTGAAGAGAGGGAGACTGCTTAGTAGGTGCTGCTGTCGCTGAGGCTGCTGAGGTAAGTGCTGGCGCCTGGTGCACTAGAGCCGCCAACGCGATGACGTCGACGTTTTGCCTTTGGCTTCTTGCGACGCGGTGCCGCGGCTTCCGCTTTCCTTTTGTATTTGCCCAGACGCTTCTTTTTGCGTCCGTATTCATCCGATTCGCTGGTGCTGGACTCTTCGTTGTCGCTCGAATCGCTGCTCGAGCCATCTGTGGACGAGTCACTGTCTGTGGATGATGATGAGGCAGATGAGGAGGACGATGATGACGACGACGATGATGAGGATGATGATGATGTTGTGGAGGAGGCTGATGATGAGCAGCTGTCCGAGGATGACGATGAAGAGCTGCTTGTGCTGGCAGCACGGCGACGTTTTGATTTCTTGCTGCTGCTGTTCTTGCTCTTCTTGTGTTTCTTGGCCACTTCCTTTCTGCCTTTTAGTTTGTTGTCCTCGCTGCTCTTCTTGTGCTTCTTACTCTTTTTCTTTCGCTTTTTGTGGCGTTCCGCTTTTTTCGTGTGTTTCGAAGCTGAATCAGCTATTGTTGTTGTTGCAGCTCTTTTGCTGTTGTTGCTGCTGCTGCTACTCTTCTTTTTATCTGTCTTGCTGTCTTTGCTTGTTGTTGTTGCTGTCTCAGCTGCAGCTGCAGCTGCAACGTCGCCGCCGCTTTTCAGCTCCTGAGCGCGCAGCTCGGTTAGCGGCGTCAAATAATCGAGCTCCGAATCGGAGCTTGTGCTCTCCACATCCAGCAATATCTCTTTGTTTGGATCCACCTAACAATATAAATAAAGCAGCAGCAGCCGCGTAACGCATGTTACAGTTTCTTCTTCTTCACACACACACAACAAAAAAAGATAAAAAAAAAAATTGCCTACCTTGAGAAAATTGCGGCATTGATAGGTCAGGTGACCAGCATATCCGCATTTTTTGCACGCCGCTCGCAGCGTATCCTTGTTGGAGTTGGCTAGTGGAAAGTTCATGGTCTGCCCTGCGTTTGCCTTGCTTTTTATTTTTTTTCTCAATTATAGTTCACCATTAATTGACTTGATTGCGGCGTTCAGGGCTCTCAGTCTGATCTGCTCTAACCACCACACGACGACGGCGGCTGTTGTTGTTGTCAACACACGGCGGCGTTTATCGATAGCGATGGCAATATGACAATGCTAATGGTGACAAAATGTCATCACAAACGTTCACACTGGCAGATGCATATATATCAATTAATCAAATATATATCGTTATAGCAATATATTCAATTTGTAAATTGTTTTCTTTTTGACAAATTATTGACAGTTTTATTTGTTATTAATGGAAATTTTGTTGTGAGCGTACAATTTTGTACAGTGGAATTTTGTTGTACAATTTTGTAATTTGATTAAATTTCGATATTACAATAATTATTCAGAATCTTGAATTTTGATTTGAGATTGTTGTTTCTGATTATAATTGTTAAATTTTATTCTTATTTCAAGTTCACAATGAAAGCAGAATTGAAAATGTCAATTTTTGAGTCTGGGAATTGCAATAATTTTGCAATAGCATTTTTAGCACAAATTGAAATTTGCAATGCGGCCACACTGCTCTGCTTGTTCCAGATATGCCAATTGTGTGATGTAGACGAATTCGCCGTACGTTTGCCAAGTGTTGTAGTTGAAGTGGAGAGTGTGTATTAGTAACAGCAGGTTTCAGACGCCAACGTCGACGCTTTCTCCACCTACACACGACCCTGCAGCATCCGGCATAGAACCGAGATTAAGCAAAGCAGGAACAGCAGCAGCCACAGCAGCAACAATTGAAGTTTGCCCCTTCTCCGCGTCCACCGCTTCCGCCGTCATCCCGCTGCAAGATGCAGCAGAACGCAACCAGCAATCCATTTTCGGTGGCCGCCTATGGCGATCGTCCGCAAATGGGACTGGATGTGGAGTTCGGCGCCGATCCAGCCAGTGGAGCGGCATTCTTCCAAAGCGATGGACGCAAACACGACGATCTCAAGCAGATGCTTGATAGCAACAAGGACGGCCTCAAGCTGGAGGCAATGAAACGCATTATTGGCATGATTGCGCGTGGTCGCGATGCCAGCGATCTTTTTCCGGCCGTCGTCAAGAACGTCGTGTCGAAGAACATTGAGGTGAAAAAGCTGGTCTACGTGTATCTGGTGCGCTACGCGGAGGAGCAACAGGATCTCGCACTACTCTCAATATCGACATTCCAACGCGCTCTCAAGGACCCCAATCAACTGATACGCGCCTCGGCGTTGCGCGTGCTCTCCTCCATCAGGGTCAGCATGATCGTGCCCATTGTGATGCTGGCTATACGCGACAGTGCCGCCGATCTGAGTCCCTACGTTCGCAAGACGGCGGCGCACGCGATACCCAAGCTCTACTCTCTGGACGCCGAGCAGAAGGACGAACTTGTGACCGTCATCGAGAAGCTGCTCTCTGATCGCACCACGCTCGTCGTCGGCTCGGCGGTGATGGCATTTGATGAGGTAAGCATCATTATTTACATTTGTTGAAAATGAAGTCTTCTTATTTCACGAGTAACTCTTGTTTATTGACTTAATGAAAAATGTTTTGAATAATTATTAAATTTCGAGATTTATTAAATGGCAGAATACATAATAGCATAATATAAAAGTTACAAATCAATTAAATATTATTATTATTATTATTACTATACCTCTTTTTGATTCATGCTCTCTAACATTATGCGCATCTCTTGCAGGTGTGTCCGGAACGCGTCGACTTGATACACAAAAACTATCGCAAGCTGTGCAACCTGCTCGTGGATGTAGATGAATGGGGCCAGGTGATCATTATTAATATGTTGACACGCTATGCGCGTACACAGTTCGTGGATCCCAATCCCGACGAGGAGCACGTGTCGAATGACTGCCTCGACGGGGAGGCAACGGCCAATGAGCGTTTCTACGATGAGTCCTCGACGGCCAGCGATGATGATGAGGACGATGATGATGACGATGGCGCCTCAAGTGGCAACGAGGGCAAGGCCAGCAAGCGGGCAACGAGCAACAGCGTTAACAACAATGACAAGGAGCACGACAAGGAGAAGGACACCAGTGGCAGCAGCGGCGGCGGCAGCAGCTATCACATTGATCTGGACCATCGTCTGCTGCTACGACAGACGAAACCGTTGCTGCAGTCGCGCAATGCATCGGTCGTGATGGCCGTGGCGCAGCTCTATCATCATGTGGCGCCACGCAACGAGGTGCAACTGATTGCCAAGGTCCTGATACGTCTGCTGCGCTCGCACAAGGAGGTCCAGAGCGTTGTGCTCAACTGCATTGCGTCGATGTCGTCGCGTCGCAAGGCGATCTTCGAGCCGCACCTCAAGTCGTTCTTTGTGCGCACCAGCGATCCCACGCACATCAAGCTGCTCAAGCTGGACATCTTGACCAACCTGGCGTCCGCATCGAGCATTTCGCTCATCCTACGCGAATTCCAGACCTACATCTCGAGCAGCGACCGGCCCTTTGTCGCGGCCACCATCCAGGCCATCGGACGCTGTGCGGCCAGCATCAAAGCGGTCACTGAGACCTGTTTGAGTGGCCTCGTGCATCTGCTCTCCAATCACGACGGTGAGTCGCGAACTTAGCCATCGCTCAGCCACTAGAGGCATTCGATTTGCTGACAAATACTGTCTCTTTAATTGTCTGTTTTATTATTATTGTGCTGCGTAGAACACGTCGTCGCCGAGAGCGTTGTGGTCATCAAGAAGCTGCTGCAGAGCAAGGCCGCCGAGCACTTTGAGATCATCACGCAGATGGCCAAGCTGATTGACTACATCAATGTGGCCGCCGCCCGCGCTGCGATCATCTGGCTGATTGGCGAATACAACGAGAAGGTGCCGTTGATAGCGCCCGATGTGCTGCGCAAGATGGCCAAGTCGTTTGTGGACGAGCAGGACGTGGTCAAGCTGCAGGTGCTGAATCTGGGCGTTAAATTGTATCTGACAAATCCGCAGCAAACGTCGCTGCTGTGCCAGTACGTCTTCACGCTGGCCCGCTACGACACCAACTACGATGTGCGTGATCGGGCGCGCTTCTTGCGCCAGTTCATCTTCCCGGCGAGCGGCAACAGCAGCGTGCTCAGCCAGCACGCCCGCCAGGTGTTCTTGGCCGCCAAACCGGCGCCGCTGCCCGAGAGCAAGTATCGCGACAGCAATGTGTATCAGCTGGGCTCGCTCTCGCACTATCTGAACATGCCGGCCACGGGCTACAAGGATTTGCCCGCGTTCCCGGCCGTGGCGCCCGATTCGAGTGTGCGCAACATTGAGGGCTACATGCAGGAGAAGCTGCCGGGCGAGAGTCCCGGCCGCGGCAAGCACTTGGGAGAGCAGCAGGCTGCCGGCAAGGAGACGCGCGGCAAGCAGGACAAGCGCGACAAGGGCTTCCTCTCCGAATCGGACAAATCGTCGGCCTACTCCGAGTCCAGTGGCAGCGGCGATTCCGACAGCAGCAGCAGCAGCTCATCGAGCAGCGACAGCGACGACGACGACGAGGAGAAGCAACAGCCAGAGCAGCAGCCAAAGGCCAAATTGCCAGCCAAGCCGCTGCCACAAGCGGTGGCCATTGTGACGCCCAATCTGCTGGATGAGCCCAGCAGCCCCGTTGCTGCTGCAGCTACAGCTGCACCTTCCAACAACAACAACAACAATGCCGCCGAGGACTCGGGCACATCGGACAGCGCCGAGTCGTCGTTCTACAGCGGCAGCGGCAGCAGCAGCAGCAGCGACGGCCAGAGCAGCGACTCGGAAAGCGAGCAGCCCCCAGCAGCATCGGCAGCATTAGCAGCACCAGCTAAGGCAAAAACTAAAGCAACAGCTGCAGACGAGGCGCCGTCCGCTAAGCCGCCCTCGAAGAGCAACTTGGATCTGCTGCTGGATCTGGACGATATACCGCCTATAGGGCCCGTGATGACGCCCTCGCTGGGCGGCTTTCTTACCCCAGGTGAGCGCCAACTACGCTTCTAGAATTTCGTTTGCACGAACCACATTCTATGGAATCTTCTAAAGTTGATTGGTGTTTACGTTTAACTACTGCTATTGAATTGCAATTATTTACATTTGAAGAGTTTATTGGTTTTGCAAAAGTTTGTCTTGGAGTCATTTGGCAAATGCCAATCATTTATAAAGCGTACATTACACGCTTACATAAATATTTAGCGTTTGCTATTGAATGCCATTTGAAATACGCATAATTAAGTATTGGAATCCGTATTATTTGTCTCTATATATTGCTTACTTCTGCGTAAAATGTAAAGTGTAAATGCTCTGTTCTTTACTCATACTCATCTATTTATGCTCGCTTTGCAGGCACACCTGGCTTGCAGGCGACGCTGCAGCCGCAGCAGGCGCGCAACCGCATCGATCTCGTCGGCGCCTCGCACACGGAGTTCAAGCACAAGCCGCTGCTGAACAAGCTGCAGGGCCACGGACTGCAGCTGTCGTATCGCTTCACACGCTCGCCACATCTCTATGCCGCCAGCATGTGCTCGATTGAGCTGCAGTTCCAGAATCGCAGCGATCACGAGCTGACCAGCATTCGCATGGGCCAACAGGCCTTGCCGCCGGGCATGCAGCTGAGCGAATTCGCGCCCATCGCGCAGCTGCAGCCGGACCAGCTGGCCAGCGGGGTGCTGGGCGTGGACTTCAACGACACC
This sequence comes from Drosophila rubida, assembly GCA_035046165.1. Lineage (NCBI taxonomy): Eukaryota > Metazoa > Arthropoda > Insecta > Diptera > Drosophilidae > Drosophila > Drosophila rubida. Next base: position 8,718,843 of record JAWNOF010000023.1, on the reverse strand, counting down.
ACGCATGCGATTGACTTCGAGCTGCTCTCGAGCGCGGGCAGCGCACGGGTGCAACTGAAGCCGCCGGTGGGCGAGCTGGTGCGCGCCGTGCACATTGGCGAGAGTCTGCATCGCGAGGAGCGCGCCAAGTTGCGTGGCATGAACGAACATCAGTGTGAGCTGCGTGGCGTGCAGCGCGAACTGCTCGATGTGGCCGCCTTGAAGCAGAAGATCTACGAGTGCATCAATGTGGCGCACACGTTCAGCTCGACGACGGGACAGCTGCACTGCTTTGCGGGCCAAACGCTCAGCTCGAAGAGCCTCGTGCTGCTCACGCTCCAGTGGCAGACGGATGACGCCCTCACGCTGCTGGTCAACTGCGAGAAGATGGTCATTGGCTCCATGGTGCTGAACGAGTTGCGCAATGCGCTGCAGCTCAGCTTCGCCATGTAGGCTGATGATGATGATGGTGGCCAGCAAATTGTAGGGTGTGCAATTGAAATTATTGTTGAATTGAATTGGATTGTAATTGATTTTGAATTGCATTGAATTGAGTGTTGAATCTTCGAGCTACGCTAGAACAAAGAGCCGCTAATGGAAAACATTACGTAATGCCCATTACACAATATTCCTTTTTTATTTTATACTGCTTAGTATCCCATCTTGAAAACATTCGATTAACTTTATATACATTGCGCAAAGCGAAAGTGAAATACAAATGTATACTGTGAACGATTATATTTTTTATTATATACGAGCGAGATTGCGCCCCTTATATCATAATTTAACCATTCTGTAAATCGTATACGTTGTAAGCGAACACTGTTCATAATAATGCAATTTCATGAGCAAACTCAGCGCGAACGTTAATTGTGTATTATAAGTACTTTACTACTTTACTTTCAATTGCATCAAACATTACGTAATGTCACCATAACTATTATTAAACCATTCTATTTACATACAAGTATATATATATATATATATACAATCAACATTACTATTCCAGAAGCAAGTGCAGAAATTATTATGATTATGATTACGATGGACATTTATTGTAATAACAAAAACCTTTTAATCAATGTTGTTGCCTGCGCATTCGCCGCGTGCGTGTGCGTCTATGTGTGTGTGTGTGTGTGTATTGCTGTATGCATGTGTGTGTGAAATTGTACTATAACTAAATGTGTATTAGTGTGTCGAACCGTGCGTGTGTGTGTGTTTTGATGTTGTAACTCTGTTGCCTTTGTGCTCTATGCGGCCTTTTTCAAAATCGTAGAAAACAAGAAACAAACAAACAAACAAAAAAATCAACAAACAGAATGCATATATACATATTATACAGATCCATATACGATCGGGGGCTTGCAGCAGCACTAATTATCGAAATGTTAACCGAATTGTTGCCTACTATGAGACACGAGAGCGAGAGCGAGAGAGAACATAAATTCCGCTTAGTTACTTTATTTCCATGCATTATCTATCGATTCATTAGCAGCTTGTCCATATACACAATACTTTATTTGTTGCCTAGCAAAGTTACAGCCTGCAATCCGATGACAATATATACCTGTGTATATATAGAATCGAGCAGATTATCGCACCAGATTATACCAGCCAGAGTTAGCAGTTCAACCTACAATGGAGCCTAGCTCCAGCATACTACAAATTTTGATGTGTTCTCATTATTAATCAAACGTATAACTAAATCAATGCGTATGTGTAAGGTGTATACGTCTTTATATGTGTGTGCCAGCTAATCTGTTTCCTACGCCAACTTTTCAAGCTCCCAAAGAAAACAAAAACGAACTATGAATATTGTAAAACATTTTCGAGGCATTTTTCATTTTTGGCTTTTTCGAAAATTAAGCAATTCAATGTTGAATATATACATACACATTTTTTATATATTATTATTATTATTATTATGGTGAACGTAAGGCATTCAAGTTTCAAATTTCCACTCTTAAAACAAAACAAAACAAAACTTAACAAAAAAAAAAAGCTCTACGAACAATAATATTTGTCCACTAAACGATGCGCAATTATTGTTGAATGGATGCAAAACAAATGAACAAATAAATACTATTATATATTGTATGCTTTTTAAACCTATGCAAGATGAACTCTACATCTAAATCTATTGAAATAAACGCAGCGTTTTAAAAATCAAAAGCTATTTAAATGGAGTGGGAGAAAGCAATGCATAAATTCATTCTTACCTTTTTTTGCTTAATCGACATCAGTCTTCGTTGTGATTTTGCCATAGCTTTCGAAATGAAAGAGGTCAGATTATTACTTTTTTACCATTTTGGAAACCTATCAATTGATAATTTAGGTTTGGATCATAGTAATAATAAAGAACATTTTGATTTGGTTTAGTTTTGAATGTATCTTGTTTATTCACGCTTGTTCTGGTTGCTTGCTCCGCTTTGAGAGGTTTCTTTTATTTTTTGGGGACACACACAGAAGAAGCCAGCAGCAAACAGTCCGACAGACCAAGAACAATTTTTGCCACCTTCAAGCTTTCTCTCTCTCTCACACACATACTCACACACAAGGCTGCTGTTGCTGCTGGCATTTGAAAGATAGTTTGTTCTAGTTAAGTTTTGCTAGGGTTTCGATTTTGTTTTTGTTTGGGCTAGGTTATTCCGGTGAACAGAACGGAGAATGACATTAAAGGGGCACATACAATACTTGTAGTTAGGTATTACATACATAAATACATAGTTCAATTTTGCTTTGTCGATGCCAACACAGCCAACGCGATGACGTATACTTAATTTCACTTGCGCTTGTCAGCAAACAAAACTGTAGCATACTTTTTAGCGCGAATGTGAAATCGAGAACACGCTTCGCTTGTGTTTTGGTTTTGTTTTTTTGTTTTGTTGTCTTTTTGTCTTTCTCGCGTATGCTGCTTCAGTTGTGTAGTTTCGTAGTTTTCTCTAATTTATTGTGATCTCGTTTTTGTTTTTGTTTTCTTTTTCTTTTTGCTGAATCTGCACAATTGAAAAGCTCAAGTTTATGCTTATAATATAAACCATTAAGTTGTAGTTTGTTTCGTTTCTTTTTTTCTAGGTTAGTTTTGGATTTGCTGTTAAGGTTAGCTTAGCTTGAAAATAGCCATGATGCTGGTGGAGTAGGGCGAGGAGTACGAGGAGCTGATGGGTGTGAGTGAGAGCGATAGACCTTGCGTGAAGGTGTGACTGTGACAACTGCTTGCTGCCAAGAAATATGTTTGTATAATTAGTATGTTCGATGAGCAATGGCAATATCTTTGTGTATAGTATGCTGATAGTGTAGGCTATATAGGCATGTATAGTATGTATATAGGATATAAGATTAGGTATTATACTTGGCATGGGGATGAGATAGCGTTTAAATGATTAATATGACAGACATTGCGTTGCGTTGCATTGCGTTGCGTTGTGTTTCTCTGCTCGCCCGACGCGTACTCGATTAATCATATCATATCATATCATACATATATATGTATATGTATATATGGTATTGTGTATATATATAATATAGTGTCAACCGACGCGGCTTTCGTTTGTTTTTGCTTTGCTTTGTTTTGTTTTGTTTTGCTTTCATTTGTTCATATAAAACTAGTTTGCTTTTAGTATATCTTTATGTATGTATGTATATGCAGGTATTCATATATATATATATGTATATATATATATATTGTTATGTATATATATATATATATCGTTTCATATATATAGTATGTATATATATATATTTATTTATGTATGTCTAGGGATGATTTTTAATCACTTATTGTTACGTACGGTGTTTGGTATAACATGCTTCGCTTGGACTGCTTTTCCGTTTTTCTATCCGTTTCCATTTCATCGTTTTTTCATTTAGTTCGATAACATGTAAAGCATATTTAAGTGTATATGTAAGTGTGTGTGTGTGTGTGCGAGTGTGTTTATTTAGCGTGCCACAATCGTAGCTCAAATATGGATCAATTTTTCATTTTTTTTTGGGGGGGACTCTCAATCTTCAAAACGGACGGAGTAATAAATGAACCTAACCTCACTTCTCAGTTAATATGCGCCTGACAGTAGCAATAACGATACTCGCATAATATCATCGATGGCGTTATCCAAACTACAATGGATCGCATGCGACTACTTTGCTAACATTTGTATCTTTATGTTCAGAGTGCCAAGCCGAAGACCTTATAGCGAGAATGATAGAGAGAAGGAGAGCGCATTTCATTGATCAGTTATTCGTTGCTCATACATGTGTAGGTATGTGTGTGTGTGTGTGTGTTTGCGTGTGTAAATGTTTCTAGATTGCAAGTTGCTCATTATCAGGTTGATTTTCTCAAGTTCATGTCAAAGTTAACCATATGATTTGATTTTTGTGTCAACCACAAAAAAAAAAAATGTTTTCCGATTATGCTCCTTAGACTTCATCATATTTTTCATATACTTGGCATAAGCTGACAGCGCGATTGAGTATCAATTTAGTCATATTATTTGTGGAGTAAAGTGCTCACTATTCTGCTAAATATTTGTGTTACCTCTGACATCCAGTTGAGAAATTCAAGCCTGTTATAACTTTTCAATTTCCTTTTAGTTTAAAGTATTTCTTTATCTTTTTTTTTGGTTTTTTTTTTTTTTTTTTTTTTTTTTGTATAACCTAAACACAATTGTAAGCTACCGTTAGGGTATATTTTTGTATATAGAATGCGTGTATGTTGTTGATGTTGGGTATATAACTATGTGGGCTCTAGGCATGTGCACATAATATGTTTGTGTGTATGCGGTCTTCGTAAGCCTTCTGGGAGTAATGTAAATTTTTTGATTACGCCATTATTAATCAGTTAGATGAGAGCGTATGCTATTTATGCTGTTGTAGTCGTTCTTGTTGTTCTTGCTGTTGCTGTTGCTGTTCTATTCGAAGTATTAGCTGCTATATGGCCTTGCCTTGGGTTAACTTTAGTGCTTTGTTGTGGGACTAAGGCCAGCAAATCCATTTCCATGTGCTTAAAGTTTCTTATACCAATACAGATAGTGCTCGCCATCTTCGACCATTAGCTCATCGACACCTGCAATTGACAATCATTAGTTTTGCCGAATTTCTGCTCAAAGCGACTCAAACTTTTTGTAACCTACCAACAGGCGCAATAAGCTGATTCCCGGGCGTATTGTTGGGATCAGGTAACTCGGGCAATCTGTAGAGCAGCCAGTAATGATATCTACAAAGGTGAAGAATAATCAGTCAGATAATCGTTTAATTGAATACTATGTAGAAAGTGGCTGGACTCACCCTCGCGGTTCTTCCTTTTTGCCATAAAGCGTGTGCACGTAGTGTCCATTGGGCCACTCGCGAGCCTCGAAAATGAATCTGCAATTGTTGTGAAAGTTATTCATATATTTATTTTTGTATATGATTTTTTGTTCTGATTCTGTCTAACAATTGATAAAATCGGTACGCAATCGAAGTTAATACTCAAACCACAGCACGTATTGCAACCAGTGCTTATCGAAGACATGCACCAATTCCAATGCTGGCCATATTAGTTCAAAATGCAACGCAATAACATATTTTGAATTTAGATACTGATTCTGTTATGCCATAACCGTAGAGCTAGGCACTCACCTTGGATCCATTTCAGCAGCCTGTGTCATGGCCTTGAAGAAACTGGTGTTCTTGGGCGAGACGAGCGACAGGGAGAAGGCCTCGGTGACATTGGAGCCAACCCACAGCGTGTACGTATACGAGATGTTCTTGGCGTCCGACTCCTCGGCCGACGAGCTGAGTCCAAAAGGCAGCGCCAGCTTCGGTTCGCCGTTCTCTGGAAGCACAACGACTACACGATGATGCGAGGCAAGCCAAGAAGTGTGTGCATGATTAATTACCTGTGGGATCGCTGCTCTCGCGTATGACGTGATCGCACTGCAAGGCACGCACAGCACCCAATCCCTTCCAGCCGAGGGCGAGTATGATGTCCGCCGTGAGACCGACACCGATATCGGGCTCTTGGCCATCCTGCAACGGTTCCTCGCTCCAGCCGCCATCGGCGCGCTGTCGACTCAGTATGTAGCGCGATGCGGCCGTGCGATTCCAATGGCCAGCTGGATCGTACTCCAGGTCCTGCAGGGCCTGCATGGCGAGCGCCGTGCTGCGCAACGAGCCAAAGCTGCCGCGTTGATCCTGCAGGCTGGCCAAGCCGCGAGCGGGGCGACGCACAAAGTGCTGCAGATGGCGATGCCGATGGTCGGTGACAATGCAACGCAGCGCCAATATGACCATCGCAATGGCATCCACACTCTGGTCCGTCACACCGCTGGCGATGTCCAGGAGTCGGCGTATCTGCCGCTTGCGCACATGAGCCGCCGAGCTGCAGGCGGAGAGTGTGGTCAGCGCGAACTCAATGTCCTGTGCGGGCTCGTGATGCTGCAGCGTGGCAACCAAGTCGTGGCCGTGGAAATGCTTGGGATCCTTGCAGAGAGAGCCCAACGCAAGCACGTAGCGTGCCAGCTTGTCCAGATTCAGCGGCTTGGGCAGCGTATGATGGCGATCCAGCATGGCCAGTATCTCGATCTCCATCTCCTTGACGGACAACGTGTCCTCCAAGTCCTGAATGACCTGCATGTGCGCGTCGGCGCTGTCATTGGGATCCCTGCCGCCGGATAGCTCCTTGGCCAGGATAACCACATGGGTGTCGTTGGCCCAGCCGTAGTCGGAGGCACGCTTCTCCTTCAGCCAGTCGAGGGCGCGCAATATGGCCTCCTGCTCGCCCTTGTTGGGCGTGGCCGAGCCAAATGAGTCCTGCTCTGCGGCGGCAGCAGGAACTGTTTGATTGCCGCCATTGCCAGTGGGCAGCGCTGCGACGGCAACGGTGGCTTCTTGCTGCTGCTCGACGGCTGTTAAGTTGGCTGCAGCAGTGCTGGTTGTTGTCACGGTCGCAGTAGTCGTTGTGGTTGTTGTCTCCGCTAAGCTTGTATTGCTGCTGCTGTAGCTCTGCTCGTAGCTGGCATCATTGTTGTTGTTGTTGTTGTTGTTGTTGCTGCTGTTGTGGTTATTGTTGTTGCTGCTGTTGTTGTGATTGCTTGCGGTTAGATTCTCATTGTCATTAGCCACCAGCGATGGCGCTGCTGTGCTGGACGTTGCGATAACACCGACGTCAGCCGCCACAGCGACTGAGACCGATGGTAGCAGCGTCGCGTTCTCAGTGAGCGCCGGCGGCGGCAACAGCGTTAGGCAGCCGACGATAAGCAGCAACAGCAGCGGCGACGACGGCAGTGACAGCATCTTTGTTGTTATTGTGGTAATCGTTGTGCTGCTCAGTCAACTGGAAGAAGTAGCGGATAGAGTAAGGCCCAAAGGCAAAGTTAGCAAAGCAAAAGTCCCAAAGAAGAAGAAGCAGCAGCAGAAGCAGCAGCGACGTGACAGGCAATGAAGGTGTCGCCTTGAACTGAATTTGCTGCACACCGACACTGCACACACACACACACATACACTGCAGTCACTCACTCAAATAAGCAGACAGAGCCTGTAGCTGCGATTGCATTATGCATTTAAAACGTGCTGCCAACGTCACGGCATTTATCGATAATTAAGACATAAGATCGATATGCAGGCGTGTGTACGTGTGCGTCTGCCTTTGTGTGTGCTGTCAATTAGTCATCAACGAGACGAAATGTAGGAAGAAGTAGAAGAAGCAGAGCTCTTTGTACATAGAAAGTTGGCAGCGCGGTGGACACGAAAATACGCAACACAAAGTGTGGCTGCTGCTTCTTCATGGGCGTGAAAAGGATGAGAGCAGGGAGTGGGTGACGGGGAGGGGGAGCGGGTGTTGGCAACAATTAAAGTTAATTAAGTGGCAACAAAAACGTTTGGCTGCTGCTGATGCTTACATAATAGAATAAATACATATGGAGGCAAAATTGTTTAATCAAATTAACGCCAACAACAACAACAGCAGCTAGAGCAGCGACGTCGACCGCGGCTGCAAAAATGCTGCCGGAAAGTTGGCAATAACAACAACAATGGTGCTTGCTGTTTGCACTGCTCGCTTGCTGCTTGTTGTTGTTCTTGCTGCTCATAATTAAGTGCACTTTTGAAGCACTCGCTCTCTCACACTGGCAATCATCCTCTCTTCCACACTCACACACGCACACAGATGCACGCGACACTTGCTCAACTTTAACTTTATTATGCTGCTGCTGCTGCTGCTGCTACTGCTGCTGGTGAATGGAAATGATGACGCTGTCGCCTCTTCTCTCACTTACCTGCGACTTCTCTCGTGCTCACGCTGTCCTGTTCGCTCGCTGGTGTTGGCTTTGCGCTCTTGCTCTTTGAGCTGTCTGTTTGTATTTGTCTGTTTGTGTTTGTGTCTGTCGCCTATTATATCCTTTGTTGTTGTTATTGCTGCTGCTACTGCTGCTGCTGCTGCGTTTTGTGGTTGTCGCTGTCGTTGTCTTGTTACTGCTGCTGATGTCTATTGATTTTTTATGCCCAGCCAGGCGCCCAAAAGGACGGCTAGGCGACGTTTGTTTAACAGCGTTCAAACAAACACCCACACACACACACAGACACAATCACGCGCAAACACAGTCGCTGGCACACACACGCACACACACACGCGCGCACAAACACTAACACTAACACTAGCACATGCTCGCACAATCAATAAATTATGAATGACTAATTTGAGTTGTTGTTGTTGACCGTGTTTCTTTCTTTTGTTTTATGTAATCGCTGCTCTAAGAAAATAGCAGCACCACTAAATAGCAGTAGTATTATTGAATTAGTATTAGCTATTGATGCTGCGTTCTAGTTCTTCTTGTTGTTGTTGCTGTTGCTTGAGCCGCTCGCACACACACAGACGTACACAGACACTAACACATTGACTCACACAGCTGTTTGCTGAGCTGTCGCGTCGCTGTCACAGTCGCAGTTGCTGCTTCTGCTTCTGCTCCTGCGGCGTTAATTGCTATTGCGTGGCTCCAGTTAAGCTAATAACAACAACTGTTGTTGTTTTTGTTCTCGCTGCTGTTGTTGTTGTTATTGTTGTTGTTGTCTCTGTAGCCTGCAGCTCGCATTGCCTGCGTGCTGTTCTCGTTGTAGTTGTTGTTCCTGCTTGTTGTTGTTTGTATTCCACTTACTCCTTTTGTCGCCTTTCACTTTTTGTTGCTAATTTTTCCTGCTGTCTTTTGCTCGATTTTCTTTTTCTATTTTTTTGGTGTTGCGGCCTAATCAAAGTTGTGGCGGTTGCCGTCCGCTCTCTGAGACTGAGACTGAATGTCGTCGCTGCATCGCATCATCGCTAACATTGTGTCCTATGCGTGCGGCGTTGCCACATCGTGTCCATTGGCAATTGCGCAGGATATGTGTGCGATCTGGCAGTGCGCTGCCCTTGCTTAGCCAAGTTTCCAATCTGCATAGTGAGGAAGAGCACCACTTGCTGAGTTTAGTTTATGTTCAGCATCACAGCGTTGCCAACTATACCAATGAAACAAAAAGCTAAGCAACAAAATTGAGCTAAGAAAGCTTATTTTCATAAAATAAACGGTAAGAATACGGATTATTAACATTTATATTGTGTATTTAATATATTGTTTTTAATGGATGTTTGTAATCAGTTGTTAAATATGAATTTGGTAAGCTGTGAACAAGTTATTGATTAAATTCTAAGCAGCGCTCTTTTTACTCCAGTCAACTTACAAACCTAAGTGTTAAAATTAACCATCGCTTTGCTTACTATTCACATTCAGCAATTTACACTAAGCAAATCAGCTTTATGGTGCATTTATTGGGTACCTCGTCATCGCTTGAAGCTTTTGTCTGCGCTAAAAGCTAAAGAATGAACTATTTCTTATTGTTGTCAAGCCAGTGAAGGCAAATAATATTTTATATTTAAGAAAAATATAAAAAGCACTTAAGTATTAGAAAAGTAGTCATCTGGTAATCGCAATGGTAACTATGCATTGTTATAGAAACACATTGATGTAGGCTAATGCATTCTTCTTTTCCTCTTTAAATTACATGAACATGTGTGGGTCTGTTTTGAGAAGCAGTTTAGATAGCATATTATTCTATGTTGCGTATAATAAAAAATATGATAGTAATGAAACATAAAGGAAAATGGGGTAATTTTTAAACAAAAGTCAAGGATTTCAGAAGGAAACTCGAAAGAAAAGAAAACAAAAGAACTATAACGAAACCTTGGGATTATCTTTGAATAGGTAAGTTTGAGAAAGGATAAATGATATCCTTACGATGGTAAGTAGAAATATCTCAGTTAATCAAGGACTTTGTTCACTTTTTCAATCACAATTTGCACTGTAGTTACAGCTTTTATAATTTGAGTTTAAAAAATGGCTTAACATTGGAATCGAAAATAAATGTTGCATACTTTGAGGAACACTTAAAAAATAAGGGAATGAAAATTAGCCACAACTTGTCCAATGTCCTGCGTGATTCTGAAGGATATTGCTTCCCAAGTTCAGAATAATAAGCTCTATTAATTAGCATCCAAGGTTATGGGTGTTATCTAAGAATCAAACACTCGAAATTTTTGCCTATGAAGTGCCACAAAAACAGGCCAAATCAATAAAATCCTGTAAAATTCGGAAACTACTGGAACGATTTTAATGTCCTTTGGCATGATGGTAGAGCTCATTAAGAAACTTAGTTTTAGACAGGACTCGCTAGGATCAGGCAGGATGAGTCCGAGATATAAGCTATTTTCTCTAAGCAAAAATGTCCTTATAACTCGAGTCTTTGCAGGACATTCGTCCTTTTCAGAATTGCAACTTGGTTGCATTGGCTTGACATATCCTTGTACCAAAGGACATAACAATGGTCCTTTAAATGGCTGAGATACACTGAAAATCCGGAATTTTTCTATACCTACCCATTAAAAATATTTGACAAAAATATCAACAACAACGACAACAATAATTACTACAACAAAAACAACCACAACAACAACAACAACAACAGCAACAACAACAACAACAACAATGACAAAAATTAAAACATCAACAATAACCACAACAAAAACAACAACAACAACAACAACAACAACAAACACAATAACAATAACAACAATAACAACAATAACAACAATAACAACAATAACAACAATAACAACAATAACAACAATAACAACAATAACAACAATAACAACAATAACAACAATAACAACAATAACAACAATAACAACAATAACAACAATAACAACAATAACAACAATAACAACAATAACAACAATAACAACAATAACAACAATAACAACAATAACAACAATAACAACAATAACAACAATAACAACAATAACAACAATAACAACAATAACAACAATAACAACAATAACAACAATAACAACAATAACAACAATAACAACAATAACAACAATAACAACAATAACAACAATAACAACAATAACAACAATAACAACAATAACAACAATAACAACAATAACAACAATAACAACAATAACAACAATAACAACAATAACAACAATAACAACAATAACAACAATAACAACAATAACAACAATAACAACAATAACAACAATAACAACAATAACAACAATAACAACAATAACAACAATAACAACAATAACAACAATAACAACAATAACAACAATAACAACAATAACAACAATAACAACAATAACAACAATAACAACAATAACAACAATAACAACAATAACAACAATAACAACAATAACAACAATAACAACAATAACAACAATAACAACAATAACAACAATAACAACAATAACAACAATAACAACAATAACAACAATAACAACAATAACAACAATAACAACAATAACAACAATAACAACAATAACAACAATAACAACAATAACAACAATAACAACAATAACAACAATAACAACAATAACAACAATAACAACAATAACAACAATAACAACAATAACAACAATAACAACAATAACAACAATAACAACAATAACAACAATAACAACAATAACAACAATAACAACAATAACAACAATAACAACAATAACAACAATAACAACAATAACAACAATAACAACAATAACAACAACAATAACAACAATAACAACAATAACAACAATAACAACAATAACAACAATAACAACAATAACAACAACAATAACAACAATAACAACAATAACAACAATAACAACAATAACAACAATAACAACAATAACAACAATAACAACAATAACAACAACAATAACAACAATAACAACAATAACAACAATAACAACAATAACAACAATAACAACAATAACAACAATAACAACAATAACAACAATAACAACAATAACAACAATAACAACAATAACAACAATAACAACAATAACAACAATAACAACAATAACAACAATAACAACAATAACAACAATAACAACAATAACAACAATAACAACAATAACAACAATAACAACAATAACAACAATAACAACAATAACAACAATAACAACAATAACAACAATAACAACAATAACAACAATAACAACAATAACAACAATAACAACAACAATAACAACAATAACAACAATAACAACAATAACAACAATAACAACAACAATAACAGCAATAACAACAATAACAACAATAACAACAATAACAACAATTACAACAATTACAACAATTACAACAATTACAACAATAACAACAATAACAACAATAACAAGAACAATAACAACAATAACAACAATAACAACAATAACAACAATAACAACAATAACAACAATAACAACAATAACAACAATAACAACAATAACAACAATAACAACAATAACAACAATAACAACAATAACAACAATAACAACAATAACAACAATAACAACAATAACAACAATAACAAGAACAATAACAACAATAACAACAATAACAACAATAACAACAATAACAACAATAACAACAATAACAAGAACAATAACAACAATAACAACAATAACAACAATAACAACAATAACAACAATAACAACAATAACAAGAACAATAACAACAATAACAACAATAACAACAATAACAACAATAACAACAATAACAACAATAACAACAATAACAACAATAACAACAATAACAACAATAACAACAATAACAACAATAACAACAATAACAACAATAACAACAATAACAACAATAACAACAATAACAACAATAACAACAATAACAACAATAACAACAATAACAACAATAACAACAATAACAACAATAACAACAATAACAACAATAACAACAATAACAACAATAACAACAATAACAACAATAACAACAATAACAACAATAACAACAATAACAACAATAACAACAATAACAACAATAACAACAATAACAACAATAACAACAATAACAACAATAACAACAATAACAACAATAACAACAATAACAACAATAACAACAATAACAACAATAACAACAATAACAACAATAACAACAATAACAACAATAACAACAATAACAACAATAACAACAATAACAACAACAATAACAACAATAACAACAATAACAACAATAACAACAACAATAACAACAATAACAACAATAACAACAATAACAACAATAACAACAATAACAACAACAATAACAACAATAACAACAATAACAACAATAACAACAATAACAACAACAATAACAATAACAACAATAACAACAATTACAACAATTACAACAATTACAACAGTAACAACAATAACAACAATAACAACAATAACAACAATAACAACAATAACAACAATAACAACAATAACAACAATAACAACAATAACAACAATAAAAACAATAACAACAATAACAACAATAACAACAATAACAACAATAACAACAATAACAACAATAACAACAATAACAACAATAACAACAATAACAACAATAACAACAATAACAACAATAACAACAATAACAACAATAACAACAATAACAACAATAACAACAATAACAAGAACAATAACAACAATAACAACAATAACAACAATAACAACAATAACAACAATAACAACAATAACAACAATAACAACAATAACAACAATAACAAGAACAATAACAACAATAACAACAATAACAACAATAACAACAATAACAACAATAACAACAATAACAACAATAACAACAATAACAACAACAATAACAACAATAACAACAACAACAACAATAACAACAATAACAACAATAACAACAATAACAACAATAACAACAATAACAACAATAACAACAATAACAACAATAACAACAATAACAACAATAACAACAATAACAACAATAACAACAATAACAACAATAACAACAATAACAACAATAACAACAATAACAACAATAACAACAACAATAACAACAATAACAACAATAACAACAATAACAACAATAACAACAATAACAACAATAACAACAATAACAACAATAACAACAATAACAACAATAACAACAACAATAACAACAATAACAACAATAACAACAATAACAACAATAACAACAATAACAACAATAACAACAATAACAACAATAACAACAACAATAACAACAATAACAACAATAACAACAATAACAACAACAATAACAACAATAACAACAATAACAACAATAACAACAATAACAACAATAACAACAACAATAACAACAATAACAACAATAACAACAATAACAACAATAACAACAATAACAACAATAACAACAATAACAACAATAACAACAATAACAACAATAACAACAATAACAACAATAACAACAATAACAACAATAACAACAATAACAACAATAACAACAATAACAACAATAACAACAATAACAACAATAACAACAATAACAACAATAACAACAATAACAACAATAACAACAATAACAACAATAACAACAATAACAACAATAACAACAATAACAACAATAACAACAATAACAACAATAACAACAATAACAACAATAACAACAATAACAACAATAACAACAATAACAACAATAACAACAATAACAACAATAACAACAATAACAACAATAACAACAATAACAACAATAACAACAATAACAACAATAACAACAATAACAACAATAACAACAATAACAACAATAACAACAATAACAACAATAACAACAATAACAACAATAACAACAATAACAACAATAACAACAATAACAACAATAACAACAATAACAACAATAACAACAATAACAACAATAACAACAATAACAACAATAACAACAATAACAACAATAACAACAATAACAACAATAACAACAATAACAACAATAACAACAATAACAACAATAACAACAATAACAACAATAACAACAATAACAACAATAACAACAATAACAACAATAACAACAATAACAACAATAACAACAATAACAACAATAACAACAATAACAACAATAACAACAATAACAACAATAACAACAACAACAAGCAACAACAAACAACAACAAACGAAAACCAACAACAACCAACAACAACAATTACAACAACAAGAACTACAACAACAACACCAACAAGAACAAACAAAGAACTGAAAAACAACAACAAGAACAACAACAAACTAACAACAACAATTACAACATCAAAAACAAACAACAACAAATGCTTTAGATTCGCATTACAAATAAATGTTGCATACTTTGAGGATCATTTCGAAAATAAGGGAATGAAAATTGGTCATAACTTGTCTAATGTCCTGCGTAATTCTAAAGGATATGGTTTTTTAAGTTCACAATAATTAGTTCTATCAATTGGCATCCAAGTTTAAGGGTGTTATCTAAGAATCAAACACTTGAAATTTTTGCCTCTAAGCAGCCACAAAAACAGGCCAAATCAATAAAATCCTGTAAAACTCGGAAACTACTGGAACGATTTTAATGTCCTTTGGCATGATGGTAGAGCTCATTAAGAAACTAAGTTTGAGATAAGACTCGCGAGGATCAGGCAGGATGCGTCCGAGATATAAGCTATTTTCTCTAAGCAAAAATGTCCTTATAACTCGACTCTTTGCAGGACATTCGTCCTTTTCAGGATTGCAACTTGGTTGCATTGACTAGACATATCCTTGTGCCAAAGGACATCACAATGGTCCTTCAAACCGCTCAGATACACTGAAAATCCGGAATTTTTGACAATTTTTCTATACCTACCCATTAAAAATATTTGATAAAAATATCAACAACGACAACAATAATTACTACAACAAAAACAATCACAACAACTACAACAACTACAACAACTACAACAACTACAACAACTACAACAACTACAACAACTACAACAACTACAACAACTACAACAACTACAACAACTACAACAACTACAACAACTACAACAACTACAACAACTATAACAACTACAACAACTACAACAACTACAACAACTACAACAACTACAACAACTACAACAACTACAACAACTACAACAACTACAACAACTACAACAACTACAGCAACTACAACAACTACAACAACTACAACAACTACAACAACTACAACAACTACAACAACTACAACAACTACAACAACTACAACAACTACAACAACTACAACAACTACAACAACTACAACAACTACAACAACTACAACAACTACAACAACTACAACAACTACAACAACTACAACAACTACAACAACTACAACAACTACAACAACTACAACAACTACAACAACTACAACAACTACAACAACTACAACAACTACAACAACTACAACAACGACAACAACTACAACAACTACAACAACTACAACAACTACAACAGCTACAACAACTACAACAACTACAACAACTACAACAATACCTACCCACTGACAAACATTTAATGAGAATTTTTCGCAAGATATTTAAGATTGTTAATCGATAGTTCTGTTTTGTGCGCTTATAAGAAAGGCGATCTGCAATGAATTGACCGAGTTAGAGCTGAACAAGAAACTTGGTGAGCTCTAAGGATACAATGAAACACAAATATTGTTGCATACTTTTAGGCTGCCATATTTATAACAATATCGTATTTTGTTGCATACTTTTAGGATGACATTATTAATATTCACGTACATCTTAGATTGCATTGGTATACAAAAGAGCTATTGCAGTGTGCTAAAAATGTGAAATATCATATGGTATAAAGTTGACTATTGTCTTTTGAAATCATTGTTAGGGGCTGTTTTCACTTCCATATATGTATTAAGTTGGAGTGCATGTTTTGGCTGAGCAGCGAAAGCAAGCTGAAAAGTTGAAGTTGTTGCGAAGTTCAAGCAAATAGCAAATTGTGTGTGAAATTGTATTTGATTCGCTTTGCTTGGCGAAAGCAACAAATCTATTGGCTTGCGGAGGCGTGGCAGACCCTTGACCACGTCGCCCCTAGTGCTCGTCAAGCGCTCAGCCGCCTCGTGACTGCGGCGTCGACGTTGAGGATTTTTGCGCCTGAAATTTGATATAGTTTGTGTTGTCCGCAAAAGCCGACAATTGAAAAATGCCGCCAAACCGCCGACGACGACGGCGGCGACAGCGACGTGGACGTCGACTTTTGTTGTTGTTGTTGCTGTTTAAGGATAGCGATTGTCGATTCCCTCCCGATTGCCTATCGTTTTGCGGGGCAATTAAAAGAACAAGCAAGCATATCGCTTACCACTGAAATCTATATTAGGCAGCCAGCCAGACCAGCAAGACCGAAACAAAAGGCAACGCAGACGGCAAAAGGGAAGTTCCACGTTGGGCCCGGCCCCTCCGCCACGTTTGAGTCCTTCGTCCTGGCTGCCTGGCTGGCCATTGTGCAGTTATGACAAGCGTCCCCCTGCAGCCGAACACACAACAGTGCGAGCGAGAGAGCGCTAGACCGCTGGAGCGAGTGCTCGCGGTGTAGTTCAAAGCGCGAGCAAAGCTTTTGTGCTGCTGCCCTCAGCTTGGCAAGCGTTCCATCTGTTGCTCCCTTTTCCCTTTCAGTTTCGTTGCTGTTGCTGTTGCTGTCGTTGTTGTTGTTGTTGGTGTTGATCTGCTGGCAGCTGATCTCGAGTTGAATGTCCTGGCGCACCTTTGCCGCCTTCGCTTGCACCTTGCACGCACGCACAATTTGGCGACAAATTGCCCTTGCATCCTTGTAATCCTAGACAACTCTTTAAGCCTCCGACTATCAGTGCTCTTTGTACATGCATCCGACTATCTATCTGCCTATCTGTCTGTCTCTCCCTGTCGTCGAGTTGCCTGCCTTCTTAGCTATTTAACTAGCAAGCCTGCCTGCCATCTTGGGCATCTCAGCTAGCGATCCTTGGGACAGGACACGGCCAATTGTCGATTGTTTGTTTCCGCCGTGCGCCCAAACAATGAGCGATCGAGCAACAACAGCAGCGGCAATTGCAATTGCGCCGTGGGTGCCGTTCAGTTGCGATCCTTGACTGCGATATCCTGCGCAATATTTGGCAACCCAATTATCCAGCTACCAGCATTTTTTCGCTCGCTGCTCGCTGCTTGTTGTTTGGCTCGTTTTGTTTGTTTAGCCGGCGCTCGACTATTTATTCAAGCCTTGAGCGTCGGCACTCGAAACGAGTCCTGCGCCTGTTTTCGCTGGACAATAGAGGCATACAGCCTTGAGCTATTATCCGCTGTCGCCGTCGTCGTCGTGGGCTCCTCCGAGATTGAGAACGGAGCCGGAGCCAGAGATTGAGGCTTAACGCAACGTTTTGCATTCTCTCTTCACAACAATTTATCCCTTTGCGCAATCGAAACAATTGTGAGTTTGCCAAGGGCGCAGGATGACGGCGATGATGACGATGATGATGATGGTGATGAGCTCTGACTGATAAAAAAATATATGTATATAGAGAAAACAATGAAAGCAAAACAAAACAAAACAAAACAACGAATCGAAACGAAACGAATCGAATCGGGATTCGTGAATCGCACACAATGCAAAGCAATCCAAAAAGTGCAGCGAACTGCGCCCTGATTACGCCTCTGAATGCCCTTTCAATAGACACTCTGAATAGGCTGGGATGTGAATAAGAACACGACTGCTCTCGGGGTTGCAGCGAACTCTACTATTCCATATGCAAATCTCCATAATTATTGCTATCTCTATTGTTATTAGCACTTGCCGAAAGCCGCTTAAAGCTCGCATAAGCTGCTTAAAAGCCTTCGAGTGCTGTCCAAATATTTGCAAGCAGTTGCGTTTAATCAAACCCAATACATTATGTACTTCCCCTTCGATCAGTGTGCTCGCATTTCATTTATCCACATTTTCAATTCCCATTTTTATATTTAAAATCGGACAAAAATTGCTAAGCAATGAGTAGAATGTTTAGGCGATTGATTTTCCATCATCAAGACAATTGTCTTGAAATTTAAACTTGTTCTACGACGATTTTCCAATTGCTCCATAACTTAGTTTGTTTTCTGCCATTTTACTGTCTTTAATTTGTCCACTAGCATTCGAACATTTCTCTACAATTTCTAAAATGTATATTGTATAATTTCGTTGACATTTATTTTCTTTACCTTTTTTAATTACTTTTTTAGATAAATACATTTACTTCATCCTGGGCTCGCCTTTAAGTTTCCGCCTCAGAGCGGCTCAGGAATCGTTGCTGCCTCTTGCATTCCGGGTTATCTTCTTATTTCCAATAAATTTGGCTTTTACTTGTAATCAGCCAAGAGTTCTCGCTCCCCTCCAGACATTATTGAATCATCGGCATCGTTCCGAGAAATCCAACTGAGGCGTTTCAACTTGAGGCCGCCATTTGCAATTGATTTGCAGTCGATGTCGCTTGGTCACTTGACGGCAACCTGGGCGACACTCGACGAGTTTGCCGAGGCTGCCTTCCAAAAGAATATCTCTATGTATATGCAGGTTATTATCCTGCAAGTTGAGGGCTTGCTTTTGTGCTTTATGGGCGACAAGTACAAAGGAATATGTCGAGGGCATATTACAAGCAAAAAAAAAAAAAACAAAAATAAAAACAAAAACAAAATTGAAGCAATAGCAAAACGAGCAAACGGCAAATGGCCGCAAATCAACAAATAAAGAGACAAACGAACGAACGAACGAACGAACAAACAGGCAAATAAACAGAGAGGAAGCAGGAGACGAGACGAGCCAAAGGACACCATGTGTCGGGATGCCCCGTAGCCCAGCAAGTGTAGTATGTATATAGCGAGGAGGCGCCTTACATAAGCCCGGAGAGCTGCAGCATCTTTTGCGGCATGCCTCTTGCTCTCTTTGGCTCTCGCCGAGGCAAGGACAACGCAAAGTGCGCACAACAACACGCAACACCTAAAAGCCAGCAACAGCAACAGCACTCCGTCCAGGGGAGGGAACGAGTTAGGACAGACGACGGCCGAGTCTCCGGCTAACTATGGCCAGGACACAACCCAAAGGACGCGCCAGTGAGTGGTGCCAAATGCTCGGTCCACGCTCCACGCTCCACGCTCCACGCGCGTACACCCCCCAACCCCCCCGCCCCGCTCCTACTGCTTTTGGTCTAGGCCAAAGTGAACTCTGAAGCCAAATGAAGCAGCGACACAGACACAAGGGTGGCTCGCAGCCTCCCGCCCTGCCGACGTCGCTCGGGGTGGCGTGGTGGCGGGGTGGCGGAGGGTTGCTCGCCGGGTTGGCTCATCACATAAGGGCGGGTTCCACGCGCTGCCTGCCTGAATGACTGCCTGCCTGCCTGCCTGCCTGCCTGCCTGCCTCGCTGGCTGGCTGGCTGGCTGGCGATGAAAGGCAAGTAAAGCGCTATAAGAGCAAATATGGCTGCCAACACCCGAATCCGACACGTAAAGTGACGCGTTAGCTGCGTTGCTATGACAACCCTGGTTTCGTTTCTCGGCTCTCGTCTCTGGCTTCGCTAAAATGGTCGCAGCAGCTTTTTCTTTTTTCCTTTTTGCTTTACCTTTTTTTTTGGCGCCGCTTTTTTCCTGCTTACTTTTTCATTCGATTTTCTGCTCGTCTTTTTTTACGGCTTTTTTACCGGGAACTGCGGGGTTTGTGGCGAAGCTGTGGGGCATACGGCTGCTGGGGATTTTGTCGTCCGGTCGCAAATAAAGTTGCTGAACTACCCAAACGAATTGTCGGACGGACACAGCGGGACGTGGGGGGGGGGGGGTGGAGGGGGCGGTGTGCGACTTTATCTATCGGTCAGCAGCAAAGTGGGGCCTTCATTGGCTTGCATTTAATGAGATTTTTTCCCTTTTTTGTGTGTGTGTGTGTGCGCTTCTTTTTGCAATTTTCCTTTTTCCTTTGTTGTTGTTGCTGCTGCTGGATTCCATTTTGCTGTCGCCTTCTTCTGTTGCTTTTCCTTTTTTTCGCTCTGCTCTTCTGTTGACTGTCAGCCGCTTTTTAAAGCTCAGCCAATATGACAGGTGAGTGGATATCACAGGATTCTGCGATTCACTTTGAGCCCCACCCGCTTTGTGTGTTTTGAGAATCACATAGAGAGGCGCACGAAGGCGGCTTAAACTAGACACATCTGCATTTCACTGCACCGCATTTTCACGTTCATTCTCCACTCGTATTTTATTCTACTCTCGTCATAGCTTTTGCTTTTTGCTGATTCGAGAACATAATCGTATACACGAGAAACGATGCTCAGATCGAGAAACAATTCTAGTTTTTATTACACAAATTCAGATAAGTCCTTATGACATATATGTATAAGGTTGGGCCAGATGAGATGTTCTCGAGATATACTATAGTGCTTGTACTTGCTCAACTACTAAATCAATCTATATAAAGGTGAAAAGAAAACCATTTCAAAAGTACAGCTTATGTTCTAGCTGAAACTGAAGTGTTAGAAACATTTTCAAACTTTACAAATTTATTTTTCTTTTGCAGCCTAGACTGCGTTCGCTTTTAGGGATTTCTTTAAGACAAGTTTCAACTCGAAACAGTTTTTAATTGCAACGGAAATATTTGAATTTAGAATATGCCTAATATCTTTTTGTACAATGTAGTTAACATAACACAGCCAAATTTTAAACGAATGTTGATAACCAAATCAAAAAAGTAAGACTAACAATAAACTTATTTCTTTGTGTTTTGAATAAATGAATGAGTGGAGTGATTAGTGAAGTAAACTGATTAACGATTTCATCGTTCCGTCAGAGTTATTGGCCGAAATTGAAAACACATCTCTGGCGTCGAATGGTGATTATTATAATGCCATTTAATTGGTTGCACCGAGGCAGCTGTGACTGTGAGTGCAAAGGCTTTGCCGTGCCGTCCTCAGCCAGGATAATGAGCATTGCATTTGACTTTTCTGCTTCGTTGATTTGGTTTTAATAAAGTGCAAAATGCAGGCAACAAACACAACGGCGAGCCAGCGTCGAGGTTGCAACAAGGTGCAGCAAGCAGAAATCTTTTGTTTAGCGCCACTCGAGGAAATGAGCACGTCGAGCCCGGCCAAGGCGGGGCACGGCGATGGGGCGACGAAGGGGCCGGCAGCTTGTCACAAAAATACAACATCAATGGCACACACACACACACACACACAGTTGCATTTGCGGCGAGTGACTGTGACAGTTGGCAACCGCAGTTCAGTGCGCCATATTGGCACATGTCCTTTGAAAGTCAACACACACATACACACACACACACACACACACACACATATATGTATATACTTAGATTTCTACACACACAACAAGTCAGCTCAGTTGTTGTAATTATGCAGCTTGGCACAGAAAAAAAAAAACGAAATGAAAAACAAGCTAGCGAAATTACGCCGAAGACAGTTTGCTTTATAAAGTAGCTATATATGTATGCGGAATACTATTATATATATACTATATATACTATTATATATTTACTCTGATCTATGCGGAATACTATAATATTTCATTAACAATTCAACATGTTTTTCGCCGCGATTATTCAATACTTCTAACTCATAAGCAATAATTCTCAATGTTATATGTCAATGTTATTATATTAATTATATTATTTATATTATTATATTATATATATTTTTGTTAAATATATATTTATATATTATATTAGTTATATACACATCACGCATAATATTATCACATGGCAGGATAAAAATCGTTCAAAAATAGAATAGAATAGTTACTTTTAAACGCGCCCATGCATTCCTTGAATTAGTTTGTTTTTTCGCTCAATTCAAAGTCAAAGTTCAAAACTTTATAAATTGTTAATAAATACAATATTCTTTATAACAATACTCAAGCGTTAAGCAGAATTCTGATTTATTACAAGTTTTTTCTGAAACATTGCAATTTCAATGACAAATAAAACTAAGAGAAACAAATTGGTTGGAGGAATCTCTGGAAAGTACAAAAAGTATTCGAAATGTATTTGTTCTCTGCGCAAATGGTTCAGTTGATATACTCAGATGTAGCATTTCCTGCTGGCGGAGAGAAAGACGAGCTGAGGGACGTCGGGCTGACATTAGATCGACTTGTGGCAAAAAAGCAATATGCTTTGAGAGGGCATCTTTGATCTGGGAAGAAGGAAGCAACGAAAGAACTGCAGCAAAGACAACAACGAGCACGAGAGTGGCAATGAGATGGGATGAGGGAGATGTGTGTGTGTGTGTGTGTGTGTGTGTGTGTGTGTGGTACTACATATGGCAGTGCCTAAAAGCTAGTCGCATGTGAAAGCCACTCACACTCACACTCACACTCGCAGACACACAGACGCATCTACTTGGCAGTTATTAAGCTAACGACGTTGAAAAGCTTTTTGTCATAAGCATCATGGCAAGGCGACAACAACAACAACAACAACAACAACAACAACAACAAGAACAACAACAACAAGTAGAGCAACAACAATGGGAAGAGCATCATCATTAACGTGCTCATCAGCATTATTCTTCTCTGTGCTCATTATGAGTGCCGTCATCATCATCATCATCATCGTGATAGTGTTGTTGTTTGCCCAACTGCTTGACTGGCACACAATTGGCTGTTGCGGTCTCCCTCTCTCTCCCCCCTCTGCCCTCCTGCGCCTTCACTTCTTTGCTTTTCATTTGTCACTTTTGCTGTCTGCTTTGCCTGCTGCTTTTCCTCGGCTTTGTGGCCATCTAATCAAAGTTTGGAGATGCTAACAAGGTTTAGCAACAGATCAATGGAAATTCAGTTTTCCCCAGAGAACACTCGCACACACACATACACACACACAGACACTAACAAGCATTTGGCAGAAAGATTTTAATTACAGCTGCAACAGCGACTGCGACTGCGACCGAATCTCCAGACATTGCCAACTCTTCCTTTGACATCCTTTCTGCCCCGCAATTGTGTCGCAGTAGGCAAACTAATTAAGCCCACATTGCTTGCCGAGCTTTAAGCTGCTTGCTGCGATTAATCGGCCTCTGTTATTTTCCGACGACTATCTTTTAAGTTCAAGGCACTTTCTATAAAATGATTGGTGATTGGTGATCATTATAAAATGAGTGGTTATTGTTGATATAAGAATTTAACAACAATCTTGCAACGCAAACAAAGCGTGCCTTAAAACGAAAAAAATGAGTTAAAACTGAGAGAATCTTAAACAATTTTACTTGCAGTTTTTGCAGATGATGTTCAGCTATAATTTTAAGACATTTTGTAGCCCAAGTTATAAGGATACCAAGAAAAGAAAACAAGGCTTGTAATAAAGCGATTTGTTATCTTAACTTTTTTGAAACATTTTTAATTTTTTTTTTTTTGTAAATGTTCTGTTACAATTTCAAGACACTTTCAAGCCCAACCTATAACGATTGTTAATATAATACGATTATTAAAGCAATTTAACAACAAGTAAGAAAATAAATCAAGTCTTGAATTAAAACGATTTGTTAATCATACAAAAAATGAGTTAAAACTAAAAGAATTTTGAACGTTTTTACTTAATTTCTTGTAGATAAGCTGCAGTTGTTATTTTAAGACACTCTCTAGCCCAACTTATAAGGATACAATTGACTTATTATGAAATGATTACTATGGCAATTTTATAAAAGTAACGAGAAAAGAAAACTTAGCATTAAAACGACTTGTGATTCTAGAAAAAACGATTTAAAACTAAGAGAATCTTTAAAATTTTTACTTTCATTATATCTGAATGATGCTCAGCTGTAATACTAAGAAAGTTTTCGTAAACAAAGACCTAACTTAAGCTTAATTTTCAGTTGCACCGTAGGAGCTAAAAAATAGGTGCTTTAACTTTATAGCATTAGGTGATAGAGTGTATTTCATTAAAGCATTGTGTAAGTAATCTTAAAAGTTGATCAAGAAATAAATAGTAATGCGAAATGATTGTTTTGCATATTCCAAATCAGTTAGTTACTTGTCTAACTCCCGATGAGCCGAACTTTAGTCTGATGAAAAGCTGCAGTTCGTGAAGTTGCCAGAGCTGTTGTGCTTTCTCTTTCTCGCTTCGCTCTCGCTCCCACTGCCGTTGTTGTTGCTGTAGTTGTTGTTGCAGTTGGTAACCCATGTCACATACCTGACGACCCTTTCGGCGTTCTTCTCCTTTTTTGCACTCTTTTTTAATTACGCATATTGCGGCAAAGCTGAAAACGTGAAAGCCTGAAAAATGCCTCAACAACCAGGTGGCGAGGAGAGCGAGCAGGGCGAGGAGGGCGAGGAGGGGGGTGGTAGAGAGTTGGGACCAAGTTGTGGCGCAATGCTGAAGCGAAAGCCAAGTCTGGCTGGCACTCGAGTCGTGCAAATCCAAACGGAAATATGCGCAAATTAAGCCGTTTGTTATTTACGGAAATTATAAAACGCGTCAAGTGCGCCACAAATTCAGCCCCCTGGCACCCTTCCCCCTCCCCCTCCCCCTCATATGCCACAGGATGCGCAACCCTCGGCGAACGGCACATGGCAAATGGCGGGCGAAACAAATAAAAGCCGCCGTCGCCATCGTCGTCATCGTCATCGTCGTCGTCGTCGTCGTCGAAACCTCAACCCAAAAAATAAAACTGGAAAAAAAATAATAGCATACAGTCAATGCAAGAAAATGTCATGAATGCGATTTGCCAAACAGGCGAGCGGGATGGGGGGAGGCTAGTCTGCCACTTGAATGCATGTGAATGACTGTGGAGTGACTCCCGCGACGTGGCCCGGCTAAGATGGCGGGCGCCCTGCCACAACCGGGGGCAATGTCGCCGCCCAGCGCACACTTAAGCGGTAATGCAGCGCCATGCAATTTTTACAAGCTTCAATACCTAGGCAAAAGAACGAATCTCCAGTTTAGCCCCCACGCTTTCCACTTGTGCCTCTCTATTGGCCCCTCAAGCAGCCGCCCGCCCCGCCTCCTTGGCCCACTCGCCGTTGAAGTTTGCTAAAAAGTTTGATCGCATCGCGATAGTGCTGGTGACAGTCATAGAGCCTTCATTCTGAATATTTATAATGTGATTTTGTTGAGTTAAGAGGAGGTTGATGGAATCCTGCAGCTGCTACTGTTGCTGTAGTAATCAGTTGTAGTTCAGGCCAACGTTAGTGGATTGTTTTGAAGTTGTGCACCGAACTCTTTGGAATGCTGATTAGATTATCTTATTGATGAAGACGGAATGAGTTAGCTTTAAAAATGATTCGTATAGACTAGAAAAATACTACAACGAAGTTTGCTCTGCAAGCAAATTATAATTCTACTGTTTTAAATTGAAATTAATAGAAATTATATAGATTCACGAAAAATAACTATTGTAGTTTAACAGAAAAGTCAGTCCGTTAATCAGAATAGTAAAGAAATAAAGGCGAAGTTTGCTTTGGCAGTAAAATAAAATTCCACTTTCTTAAATTGAAATTAAAAGAAATTATATAAATGTGTGGAAAACTGTGAAAAAACTATTCTACTTTAGCAGAAAAGGAAATGAGTTAGTCAGAATACCAATGAAATTACGATGACATTCGCTCTGAAAGTAAATTAAACAGATATTTTAATATTAAATTTAAATTAATAGAATATAGATAGTTGTATAAGTAATAACTATTGTAGTTAAGCACAAAAGGAAGTTAGTTTGTTAGAATATCAATGAAATTAAGATGAAGTTCGCTTTGGAAGTAAATTGA
This sequence comes from Drosophila rubida, assembly GCA_035046165.1. Lineage (NCBI taxonomy): Eukaryota > Metazoa > Arthropoda > Insecta > Diptera > Drosophilidae > Drosophila > Drosophila rubida. The sequence continues at coordinate 8,691,912 of JAWNOF010000023.1, read as the reverse complement.
AGAGGAATTTTAAAATTAGATCGAAATGAATAGAAATAAGATAGATGCACGGAAAATACAAATTCTAGAGTAGCAGGAAAGGGAATCAGTCCGAATTTGAATGAAATTAAAACGAAGTTTGATGTGAAAGTAAATTAAAGTGGAATTTGAATATTAAATTGAAATGAAAAGAAATTAAGTAGATGTATGCTTACACTTTGCAACACAACGAAAATAGCTGCAAAAGCCTTGGAATTTATATACTCTAATTGATGTCTACTTTTCCAGCATCGAATTCAACATTCATTTTCTGAAACTTTCAATAGTTCTCACAACTGATGTGACATCGTCTTAGGCTCTTTCAATGTTGTTTATAATACGAGTAACGCGTCTCTCGCTGTCGAGCAGACTCTTTCGAGGGCGTTGTTACTTGTGTTTGACTTGCATTTAGTGCAGCCCCAACGACAACGACAACAACGACGTCGACGGCACGAAGATGATGATGATGTTGGCAATGGCGATGGCGATGGCGATGGCGATGAGGACGTGCCACCGTTGGTTGCTCAGACGGGCCCAGACATGGCCCATTTCATCATCATATTTGTTGTATCTCCGGCTTGTGCTGCATGCAAATGCCACGTTGATTTGATTTTGCCAATAAAGTAAGCTGTCACAGTCAGCACTTTTGTTACCTGCCCCCCACCCCGTCCCGCTGCGCTCCGTCGGGCGCCTAGTCTGGCATCCATTTGCTGCTCTTATTGTGTTGCCGTTGACCTCCGATGCACCTGCAACGATGCGACTGCTGCCCTGGCGCATTGTGTTGCTGCCTCCTCTAGGCAGGCAGCGTCTGATTATGCCGCAATTTTCTAAGTGCTGCCCCGCCCCGTCCTCCCTGGCACCGGCCGCCGACAAATCCGTCCAAAAATATTACTGATTGAGGTCCAGTTACACATTTGTTGCCACAAGCAACTCGTGACTCTTGCTCTCGCTTAAGCTCCTCCCCCGCCGTAGCACTCTGCTGTCCACATCCTGATCCTCCGGCTGCTGACCAATTGTTGTGCTATTTGAGTGTCACTAATTGGGCGTTGGCAAAAAGTTGCAAATAGTTTGTTTGCCCTGGCGACGTCGAGTTGCGAGCCTGGACAAGGATAACAAGGATTAACGAGCGCTGCCCGAGCTCATTACGGCACTTCTTCAAGGGTGTGCAGAGCACGGCAGACACGGAGACGGAGACGGAGGCGGAGGCGGAGTTGAAGACGGGGACAGCCCCTAATTCCGTGCGCTGTCTCAGGCTTCAAATCATTAGTGGAATCTCTCGAGACCAGTACATAAATAAATTGAAAGCATTTTAATTCGAGCACATGATGAAGCGAATTCAATTTGATGTACATATTTTGAATTTGATAGCTTTGCCTCAGTTCCAATTACTTTCACAATTTTGTGGCTTACTCCAAGGATTTGGCGGCAAGTCGCATAGCAGACATGCTGATTTTAGTCTGCTTTCATTACTATATCATATTCTTGAAATAATTGCATTGCAGCTCACACTGAAATTCAATTTTCCAATACATCAACTAACTTCGCGTAGAAATTTCAATTTGTTGGGCTCTTTCTAAACCCTTTGAGAAATGCGTTTGTAAAAATGCATTTATTTTTTTAACTAATGCAGCAGCTACATTTAATTTCATTCTATATACATATGTTATTAGAGCAACATATTCAGTTTGATTTCTAAATAATTCAGGTTACTGATACTTTCTCTTTAATCGAAGCATCTGCTTCTTAAGTTATTTTCACACTCAACTAAAATTATATTATATATACTATTGATTTGAGGTCCGCATAAGAAAGTTAATAGTAAAGTAATTGAACCCAAATTTGTTGTGTTTATTCTAAGATTATTTATTAACAGATTCTTATACAAAATAAAACACAAGAAACTAATTGGGCTTGAAGACTAAGTTGCAAACATGTAGTTAAAATAAAATAAACTTTTTGTAACTTGGATTTTTGTATGGAAAACTTTCAACTGGTTCTACTATTATTTCTTATTAATTATTATTATTTGCTATTAAAAATGGAAAAATGTGAAGCATATGTGGTCATGCTGTGAGTGTGTCGAGGCTGTTGTTGTTGAGATGGTGCAACAAAGTGCATGGATTGAGTTTGCAGTCGAGGGAAAGTATTGGAAAATGCGGCAAGTGATGCGAGTGGCAGGAATGATTTGCATTGCTTGCAGTGTGCTGCACATCGAGTGCCGCACATTGTTGCAGCTTTAGTGCACGGCGAAATGCCAAGAACTCGGTTAATTTGCTGGTCAATTAGCGCAGCGATTGCCCGGCGGCAAGGAGGAGTGCAGAGTGCGGAGTGTGGCCGAGTGGGGCCACTCATAAACGAGGCAGCAACAAAATTTGTGCCTCAATTATTGACGCAAGCATTCACTTGAATTAACCGCAGACACACACACACTCAGAGAGAGACGAGCTGTAAGTGCGTGTATTAATTGGCGAGCTGGCACCCCAAACTCCGACAGGACATTTTCGGAGTTTGCGACGTCATGTTTAACAAAGTGCGGCAGGAAATGCGCTCAAATATTCATGAGGCACTTTTAAAATTTGTCTTAAGCACCGGAAATACAAATACGACCATGTGTGTGTGTGTGTGTGTGTTTGTGTGTTTGTGTGTTGCCAGGACGCTGGGCGTCAAAGCTGCTGTCCAAAAGGCCATTCAATATGCATGACGGTACAGTCAGCTCTCGCATTGTTAGTCCGCAGGACCTCCCCCAGCCCCCTGGTCGGTTTGTGGACCTGTTGGATCTGGCTTCGACTGTCACTTGCAATGCGACAAATGCTGAGCCAGGTCGAGCGCTAGAGGCGTGCGTCCCGCAGGACTTAACGTTGTAGCTGTCTTGTGTAAATGTAAATTAAACGTCTCATTTCCGCTGATGGCGCCTCGCACCACCAAGTGCCACCACCAAAGCACCACCGTCTGCCAGCCGTGCAGCATCCCAGCAGCACGCACCACCAAATCAGGACGCCGGGACGCCAGGACGCAGGACCTTCGCTCGTTCATCGCTCATCGCTCATCGTTCATTGCTCATCGCTCGGCGCTCGTTGTCAGGGCTCGCAAACAACCACCAAAATATTGTTGTTGTGACAAAATTGTGTGCGTCCCCCCACCCCTGCCCTGCCTGCCCTGCCCTGGCCGTTCGTGTCAACGATTCGTCAAGCGAGCCAAAGCAACTTTCATATCCCCAAGCAACTTTCATATCCTTGTTGTCCTGCTGCTGCTGCTGCTGCTTGCGTCTTATTGTTGTCGTCACCCAAGCGTGGCCTGGGCCAAGACTCTCTGTTCTCTGCGTCTCCTGCTCCCCCCCTCCTACCGCCTCTTTAGCCTGTCGCTCTTTGCTCTGTCCACAACGCCGCATACATACGTTTGTCCGCCTACTGCGGCTGTCGAGGCTGTTGAGCTGCCTCTCGCCTCCGGATGTTAGTTATTAAATTGAAGAATTTGCGCCCTGTTTTCTTGCCACACACACACACACACACACACACACACATTTCAATATACGTATATATTTGTGTGGAGTGCGCCGAGTGTCGTTCGCATCATTCTGCGTCAATTTTTGCTCTCTAATTAGAACGCCTTTCATATTTGCGTTACGCAAACACTCACACACAGATTATGGTGGGTATCCGAGTGTGTCTGTGTCTGTGTGTGTGTGTGTGTGTGTGTGTGTGTGTGTGTGTGTGTGTGTGGGTCTGCCTCGTTGTTGCTTGGGCAACTCTCAAGCAACAAATTAAATACTCTAATTGAACATATCTTTCGGCAAACTTATCTCTGTTGAGGGTAGAACTGCAGCAGGGAAAGAAGGGCTACTTTACATAACACGTTTCCGATAGTTGTCTGCCCAACTGTACACACAATAGACGAGCAACTCTTTTTGCAGCTCTATTTATTTTAAATGTATTTTCATATTTACTTAGTTTATTGTATATTATTGTATAATTTATTGTGCACACAGCATACCTTATAAATTGTCTGCAATTTACTAAACACAAAAGTTATTTCAAATATATTTGACAGCTTAACATAGTACGCTCTTCAGTACTTTATTATTTAGACCATCAAACTCTAAAGACAGTTCTAAGAGAAGTATTTAGGAAACACTATAAAAAGTCGAATATATTTGTGGCACATTTAATAAATGAATGGTACAAATATAATGCTCTTTGTTCTGCAAATTACAATTTACTAAGTGCGAATAACATAAGCTGAAGAAAACTTACAAATGTCTTGTTTTAAATCCTATTATCAAGTAATATTATTACAAGATTAATTTTGCGTGCAATTTGATAAAGATGCTGTTGGAATATTTTATAAAGTTATTCACAAAATAATATAATTAATTTTAATGTGTAAATAAGACTGTTTTCAATAACTTTCTTCAACTTTGAACATATCTAACTTTGTATATACTATCGACAATTAATGGTATATAGTTTATTGCTGGTATCTTGATTTGTTGCCTCTTGTTGGGGATCGTTTGAAAGAGCTGTGATGCATGGCTTGCACTTCGAGGCTCGACACTCGGTGGCATATTCTCGCTTGGCAGCACATGCCTCTGTGCCCCACTCGCTCTATTTGTCTCCCTCTGGCTCAGGTAGTTTCCCACTTTGTCAGTGTTCAGCAGAGTTGCCAAGTTTTTCAGAAGCAAAAAGCTGTATTCCACAAAAGAAGGAAGAATATGATATATTTAAGATTTTGCATGCATTTTGTTTACTTTTCTTTTGCTTTTAGCAAGTTAAATTTAATTCGATCTTCAAGTAATACTTTTTGGCTTTTACTCAATGTTGGTGACACATTTCAGCTTTTAAAACAATCCAGATTTGACGGGAAAAGGCGAAACTTGGCAACACTGTTGTTCACCTTGTTTCTATCCCCCATTGTCTTACGGTCTCGGCTTCTTTCATTTGGCTCTGCATCCACTTTAAAAATGGCGGCATTTTTGCATTACAAGAGGGAAAAAATCTTTTCCACAAACAGCAAAAACAAAAGCAGTCAACAATATGCCGAGTCACCCCCTATCGCCCGCCAATCCCCTCTTAAAATAAAACCCCCAAGCACCTCACCAATCTGAACCTCAAGCGCAGTCCCCGCTGCCTCCAATCTCCCCACTGCGTCTCCGTCTCCGTCTCCGTCTCGGTCTCAGTCGCATTCACATCCCCAACGAATGAGCTTTGACAAACGCCCCAAAAAACTGTTTTTCGTATACTCTCCCCAATGGGGGACATCACAGTTTTGACAGCGGCCATCGATTTGTTGTCAATTTGCAATTGGCACAATGACAGCTTTATGTTTACTGATTTGTGTATATATAAGATTAGAAATGCTTAATGATGAAACAAGGAATCTAAAAAAAGCTAAAAGAAATTTAATTTACTTATGGAAATAGTAAAATAAATATATTGTCTACAAATCAGTTGTGCAAAAACAATGATTAAGAACAGATTATTATGAACTCTTACTACCAAATAGAATAGAAAACTTGAGCTAAATCAGACAAATATTTCAATTTAAAAGTTATTACTTTTTAAAGAAATAGAATACTTTTCAGTTGGATTAACTATATCATAAACTTAATGTAAATAAAAGTATATACATAAAAATAACTATATCATAAGCACAGAGAAATATTTCCTTAAACAAATTCCTTGCTTTTGATTTGAATTTACTATATCTTAGATTGCTGTAAATGTATGCTAAAAATAGACAAATGTTTCCTTAAAAAATTCCTTACTTTTGAATTGGATTTATTATATCATAGACTGCTGAAGATTTAAGCTAAATACAGACAATTATTTCCTTAAAAAAGGATACTTTTGAGTTGGATTACTATATCATAAACACAGTCAAATATTTCTTAAAAAAAATCCTTGCTTTTGAATTGGATTTAATTTATCATTGATTGCCGAAAACTTAAGCTAAAAACAGACAAGTATTTCCTTAAAAAATCATTACTTTTGAATTGGATTTACTATATCAAAGATTGCTACAAAAAGAGTTTTCTATTATTCTCTATTGATATTTTGCAGTGTGTAGGATTGTCGTTGTGTTCGAGACGCGGTCGCGTTTCAACTTTTTTGCCTGCTTTCTTTTGTTTTTATTCCGATGTGCAGTTGGAGGCGAGTGAAAGGAAAGCAATGGAAGTGCTAGGCACAGGCGAATGAAAGGACCTGGGAGCGGTTGGGCAAATGAGTGCTGGCATGGGATGAGTCAAGAGCTGCGACACTGGCAGTTAATTAAAATCGCTCACTTGTCCTGGAAAAAGCAAGACAGCGAGCGCACAACGAGAAAAACACAAAAAAGTGGAAAACGCAAAGCGACAAAAAGAAAACAGCTGGCAAGGGCGGCAGCGAATCGCAGTGGAAAATCTTGAGAAATGACAAATGTTCCCTCTCAATTTTTATATGTCTGCAGTCCGTGCTATCCAAGCAAGCAAGTCGCCTTTGGGCACACTCCATGCAGCCTCCATATGTGTCTGTTTGTGTGTGTGTCTGTGTGTGGAGCGGTGCAACATTGCCCCGCCTCGCCGCCCGCCCTGCGTGCTTCTGTAATTGGCAGTTGGCGCACACTTTGGGGCAGACAGTCAAGCCTGCCCACTCGAACTCCAGCTCAGAGCTGGAGCTTGCACTCGGCAAGTGCATACTGTATGTTTTCCACATGAAAATATTGTAAAGATTTTCCAGATTATCGAAAAGTTTGTCAGTTATTTATTATTCGCTGCGGGCAGCTCGTTGCTCGTTGCTCGCCGACTGTCTGCAGTGCGTTTGCTTTAATCCAGCATTCTTTAAGTAGTCACTTCACATGTCACTTGCATTTCCATGTACTCCAGGTTACTCGTCACTTGTCACTCAAAATGCTCGTCACTCGTTGAATATCTTCGGCAAACAAACTAGTTTGTAATAACTACAAAGATGCTGAATTTCCCCCCTGCGACTTATCACTTGCTAGTTGAGAACAGTTCCATTAAATAGTTTTGCTACTTTTTCAAGTCGTTGCTATTGACACGTTATTCGCTGATCGCCGCTTCTTGTAGCCTGTAAGTACCTATAAGTAATTCCTTTTGTTCGAATATTATGCATTACTCGCTGTAGTATCCTCACAATTGCTTACTTGTTATACGTCATTATTAGTTTACACGCTCAATGCAATAGTTACTCGCTGCTAGTCGACAACCACTGTCAGCTCTTAAGATACTCGTTAGATATACTAACCATTTCGTTCTTCGTTCTTCAATGTCTCGCCTCCAGTTGTCTCATAATCCTACTACTCGTCGATAGCCACGCTCAACTCTAAAATTACTAGCTACTCGTCGACGATTACTCACAACTCTTAAAGTTACTAGCGACTCGTGAGGAATAGTGAACATTGCGCTTCGTTCTTTCCACGTTTTAACTTCAATTGTCCAATAACCAATGCGTGTGCTCTCAACTCGCTACTCGTTGATAACCACTCTCGACTCTAAGGTTACTCGCTACTCGTTAGATATACTGAACATTTCACTGCATTCTTTCTATGTCTCACCAACTCTCATCAACTCGGTGCCCGTCGATAGCCACTCTCAACTCTAAAGTTATTCGCTACTCGTCGATAACCACAGTCAACTTCTTAAAGTTACTTGCTACTCGTTGGGCACAGTGAACATTTCGCAGCGTCATTTCTATGTCTCTCCTTCAATTATCCAATAACAAATGCGTGCGCTGGCAACTCGCTACTCATCGTGCGCCACTCGCTACTCTGCATAAATGGCTTAATTATCGTTTTGTTTAACAATCACACTGCATTTTCCTCGCAATCAGCGCAAATTGTGAGCTCATTAACGCGTTTCAAGTTCCCAATCTGCTGCTAGCAAACGCAATGCATCAAAACAATGCCAAAAAAGAAGAAGAACGGGCACTGCGGGAGGAGGTAGAGCAACAGAAAAAAAAAAACAGAAAAAAATAGCAGAAAAAAGTGTGGTGCGGAAAGTCCTTGGAAAAGCGGTAAATGGCGTTCCGTCAATGACTCTGTCGACTAATTAACAGCATAAATTATGCTCAAGTGTATTACAGCAACACCAAAACATGGGCACATCACGAGTACGCGAGTACTACTCGGCGCACACAAGGACCTCTGAAGCAGAGAGCCAGAATCCGGACGCGGCTGCGGATGCGGATGCGGATGCTGAGCCGAGGCCGAAACGCGGATGCGAAATTATTGCATTTGGCATATGTGCAATTTTTCAGAACATTTTTCGCGTCGACGAATCGCGTTGAGAGAGTAACATAAATCGACACTTGAGTGTGCACAACAAGGGGGTGGCAGTCAGCTCACGGTCGATGGCGGAGGGTGCGGCCGGGTGTCTCGAGCGGCGGGAGGCGAGGCTGATGATCTGGGCTCAGTTTCAGTGCGATATCCATTTCATTAAAAGTCAAAAGGCTGCGCCGTGAATGCGGGTCGAGAGATGAGATGATGATTTTTCGACGCGAGGGCGAAAGCGAGCGCGGGCGAGAGGGCTGAGGAAGGCTACACGTGTCGCGCTGACGCTTTTTTGTTGGTGGTATCAGGGTTGCCAGCATTTGGCATAATGGCGGCTTTGCCGGCACTTCACTTTAGCGTTTTGTTGTCGCTGCTGCTGTCGTTGCCGCTGTTGCCGCTGTTGCCGCTGCTGCTTCTGTTTATTAATATATAATTCACAATTTCAACCCTGCAAAGCTCGACGGCAGAAGACAGAACAACCCTGATGTACAGTCCCCCTACTGAGTCGTGTTGTGCCCTGTTCTGCTCTGTTGTGCTGCTGATGGTGATGAAGATGTGGACGCAGAGCGCGGACACGGACACGCAGCACACGGACACGGACGAGGACAAGGACGGCGACGGAGACGGGGACACGGATACAGACACAGAGACAGACAGCAGCCATGGAGGACGACGACGACGACGACGACGACGACGACGACGATGGCGATGGCGATGGCGACGGCGACACAACGAACGTGTTATTTACCAAACACTCGACTCTCGCACATAACACAGACTTCTCGCTCTCTCTTGCGTTGTCTCTGTCTATCATGCTGCCGTTGTGTCTCCTGGACTATTCCCTTGCCAGCTTGTCAGCGTGTGTATTGAGTGGCAGTCAGCGAGTCAGGCTTGATTCAACTGTCCCCCAGCAAGTTCCACCATCGACGCCTTCTGCAGCACTGTCCACAGCTTTCCAAGTGCTGCTAACACTTCTGATGCCAGCTAGATTTTCACATCTGCTGTATCCCACAAGCTTACTATGATTCGTAGCAATACACTCGACTCATCTTTTAACACTAGCACGATTCAAAATGTTCTGCTTCTCCTCTTAAAAACTAGATTTCGCTTCTTTTTCCCTTATTATCTAGCAGTTTTCTTGGTGTTGAAGAGAGATTTACAAAAAGATATACAACATTGAACAGAGAATTCCAAATTTCAAGCGTTCTTTTACATAGATAATTTATAGATATTTTTACTAAATTTTATCAGCTTTGTAACTTGTACGAAATATGAATTAATTTTGAATTTCATTTAATTCGATATTTTTGCTTAATTTAATCAGCTAAGAATTATGAATTCATTTTGAATTTGTATATAATCTATTTTTTGTTTCTGCTCCTAGAACCACTTTCATTCTTATATATATGTATCAAGACTTCCCAATAACGCCTTTTATAATGTTTAGCAGGGTGCCAAGTATGTGGTCAAGGAATATTACGTTCAAAGTATTCTAAGCATGCAGCTTAAATTAAATACACAGTGCTGTAAATTTGAAATCTACAATAAAACTTTCAGTGAAACTGCTTTTTATTTGTATGCTATTTAGTCCACTTTCTAAAGTCTTCTGTATTCTTTATTTTCATCTTTATTTTTTTTTTATTGTTTGCTTTTCGTTCAAGTCTTTGCATTATTTTGTGCTGAACTTAGAATTAGCAGCTTTTGAGCATTTTGCACCAGTGTGCGTGATTGTTTGCGCCTGAGCTATCCCTAGAATCTCCGCTAGCTGCTGTTGCTGGTGTGATTAGCCAACGCGCTTCTTGCTGAAAGCAACAGCAAAAAAAAGTAATAAACAACAAGAGCAACAACTACTACGTGCAAAAGTTGTTGTGCACAGAACTACTATGCGTGAGAGCGAGAAGGAGAGAGAGGGAGGAAGGAATGCGAAAGCACTCGTAGACGAAGCGAGGGCGTAACAAGTGCGCGACAAATGGGGGGAAGTGAGGGCGAAGTAAGCAAACTGAAAGGCCACACACACATGTGTTTGTGTGTGTGTGCGTGTTGTTCTTGTTGTTGAGGATTTCAGCTATCATATTCAAGTATTTGCTTTCATTTCTTTTCCAATTTTTGTTTTTTTTTCTCTTTTGCTTTATTTGCACAAAATCCACTGAATGAAGATAAGAGGGCAGCGGCGTCAAGGCGGGTGTGGGACGTAGTAACGGGGGGCGAAGGGCAGGCTTACAAATTTGGTGAGCACACGCGAAATGTGTCGCCGTCGTCGTCGTCGTTGTCGAATGCTGAAGTAAATGTCGAATGCGCTGCACAGATTTCAACTGAAAACTGCGCGATTGTATGTGTGTGTGTGTGTGTGTGCGTGTGTGTGTGTGTGTGGGGGGGCGTGTTCGTGTCTTTGTGTGCGCACCTTGTTTGGGTGCTCTTGAAAAACATGCACGAGTCTGCTGAATCTTTTTGTGTAAATAGATTACAAACGACAAAACATTTGACGTGCCTTTGGCCCTCTCCCTCTCCCTCTCCTCTCCTTCTCCTTCTCCCTGTGCCACTGCCTCTCCTCACCTCAGGCCAAAATGCTGAGCTGCAGCCCACATCCTCGCTGCAGACTGAGAACGTCACCAGCACACACACACGCGCACACACAGTCGCATGTGGGAGCTGTGATAGCTGTCGTAGACGCAGAACGCCCTGGGGGCGTGGCAGGACTCCACTGTCCACATTGTCAGAGCAAACGCCATAAAAGTGCGTTGTGGCAGCTGCCAGGATAACAGGAACAGCAACAGCAACAGCAACAGGAAGAGCAACAGCAGGACAACAGTCTTTGATATAGCCAGAGAGGCAGACTGAGAAGTAGATGCTGAACATGCTCTATCAGTTTTTAAAGTAATGCCTGCAAAGCGAACAACAGATACCCTCTGAAATCTAAAAAACTAACTGATTTTCGCAAATTCCCATCATGGCAACATTTTGTAGCTTGAGCAATTTAAATGAATATTCGGAATATCTATAGACTATAGTTAGCTATGAGACGGAGACAATTTATAATCACATTTAGTCGTTATATCTCATACTTGTATAATATTATTTGCATAGTTTGAAGTCCAAAAGTTCCAATTGGTTGCACTGCGTACCAACTTGAAATATGAATAAAAAGCACAGACTCAATAAATGTAATGTTGAAGTTGTTCATAATATTTTCAAACTTAGGAAAATACATTACTAAGTTTAAGCTTCAATGTTGTTTTTAAAGCAACAATTTTGCTGAAAAGAGTGGAGTGCTTATAAATAGTAGAGTATAGTTAGATTACCATACGCTATATGTGTGTGTAGTTCCTCCACCCAGACACATCATAATAACATTTTGCAGCAAATAAAAAGCGCGCTTTACTTGCTTATTGAATAACTTTTGCAACTGTGAGCGCTTTATTATTTTTCATTGTCACTTCCATGCATCGATTGACAGTTGCATTCATTTAAAGACCACAAAAACATGAAGACTCTGGAGAATTTCAAATGTATTTCAGACAGTCATCATTTAGGAAACTTTATAATAGCCCCAGTGACTTTTAATTGACAGATTTTCTCAAACTTCGCAGTTGGGAAGCATAATATTTACAATTGCAAACTTTCCAACATTTATCCTTATCCATATGTTATATAATTGTTCCATTTAAGCTATGTATATAAGAAGCATAATATTTACAATTGCGAATTTCGAATATTCCCGCACTTATCTCTTTTCATATGCAATAAGTGTAAAGCTCTTCATATTAATCCAAATCATGATTGTTGCATTTAAAACTGCATTACTATAGGTTTCCCAATGCTTCAGTCGTTTCAAATTGTTTTCCTTTTTTTGTGTTGCTCGCAAAATTCTTAAATTTTAAATATTTTCGAGGACTTTGATGTGACGCAGACGCTTTTAAGTTAAGAACATGTCTTGGCTTCGTCATGCATGCTGACATATGTGGAAATAATAGTTGTGACTGTTGTTTGCCGACGACACTAATAGGTGCTGAGCGGCTTTAGAGATGGCAGCGTGCAACGTGCAGCGTGCAGCGTGGTGGCAAGCGGATCAAATCAGAGGCCATGAATTATCTAGTAGAATTCCAAGCACCCTTCTGCTTTTTCATTCAATGTGCAGCAAGGGGAAGTTAAGTTAGCGTTCGAATATTTAAGTGCTATGAACTACAAAACACATTTTACAGTTGACATAAAGAAAATGCTATCTCGACTTATGAGGAATTCTGTATGACATTTAACATTATATATATTTTTAAGGAATATTTTAAATTAACTACTATACACAACTTTTAAGTAACTATAGATAGTGTTGCAGATTGCTTAATGTGCAAAAGTTTGTCGTCTATAATAGTTGTAATTATATTCAAGATATAGATTGCAGCACTGCTATGTGAATCTTTTTCTACTCGGATGTTTGAAGTCGCGCCTCGCAGTTATCTGGCAATATCTCTTTAATACTTCACATAGCTTTCGCATGAAATATATAATAGTTGTAATTATTTTCAAAATACAGATTGCTTAATATATAAAATTGTATGTGAAGTCGTGTCACGCAGTCATCGAGAAGCATTTCTATAATATAATACTTCAAATAGTTTTCATTATGCAGATTGACTTATCTGAAATTACTTTTAAAATATAGATTGCTTAAACTAAATATTAAATTGTAAATAACTACCGTGCGGAACTTTTCTGATTTAGATTATTGAGGTTGTGTCACGCAGTCGGCGAGAAGAACCCCTTTAAACTTCAGATAGTTTTCACCAAGCAGATTGCTTAATCTGAAACACCGGATTGCTTATAATAGTTGTAATTATTTTCAAAACGCAGATTGCTTAAAGAATTAAATTGTGCATGCTGTGAAGTCTCAAATCATCTCTTTAATATAATACTTCAGATAGTTTTTAACATGCAGATTGATTTATCTGAAATTATTTTTAAAATACAGATTGCTTAAATTAAATATAAATTTGTATATGACTGCTGTGTGAATCGTTTCCGACTTAAATTTTTGAGGTCTTGTCACGTAGTCGGGGAGAAGCATATCTTTAACATGCGTGTAATTGAGAAGCATCTCTTTTAATACCTCAGATAGTTGTCATCTAGCAGATTGCTTAATCTGAAACAGCTGATAGTTTATAACAGTTACAATTATTGTAAAAACACAGATTGCACAAGCTTAATTTGAAATTGCTGATGGTATTTGACTGCTTTCGTTTTGTATTTTTGAGGTCGTGTCACGCAGTTGGGGAGAAGCATCTCTTGCTTGTCGAAGTTGGCTTGTTTACGGGCTGTTGTGAGTAGTGAGCACTCGTATTTGTTGTGCACACTCGTGAGTGGCACCCAATGGCTGAGCAAACGTTGCTGCCACGCTGCTTGCCACACATTGCGCTCGGGGTGCAGGCGCAAAAGTGTTTACTTCCTTGAGGCTCATTCAGGACATCCGTTGCTGCTGCTGCTGCTGCTGCTGTTGTTCCTCTTGTTATCGTTGTTGTTGAAAAGCTGCACACAGGATGCTCGCTGAATTCAGCTGAATGTGGTCTCTCCATCCGTCCGTCCGTCCGTCCGTCCGTCCGTCCGTCCGTCCGTCCGTCTGTTGTCACAGCCTATTTCAGGGTTGTTGATGCTGCCTGTGGCCAGAAGGGAGGGCAACCGCCTCGCAAACTATGGCCAGCTTAGCGCTTTTTATTGTGCGCTTTATTGATAAAAGCATCTCGCTCTCACTCCCCCCGCCCAGCCCGACTCGGCGTATCGATTTCGAGTGGCCCAACGCCCAAATCCCGCTCTTCCCGCCTCGCCATCGCCATCGCCATCATTATCCTCGAATGTTTTCATTATTTTTCCACTTGGCTCAACTCCTTGTCTGTTCAAATGCCGTCAATGGACGACGACATGTTTGCAATGCGCCCCCGAGTCGAGTTGAGTCGCGTCGAGTTACGTGAGCTTCGTGGTGCAGGGTGGTGGTGGTGCACATGCAGCACATGGTGGTGGCTGCGCCTGGCCTGGCCTGGCCTGGCCTGGCACCATTTTGATCTAACTCCTGGGAATTGACCCGAGCTGATTCATTTGATGAAATGCTTATAATCGCGCCACGCTCGCAGCACATATCCATGACACATAAGTCGAGTGCAGGCAACAAAGCGAGCAAAAAAGGAAATACATAAATTAACTAACTAGCGCAACAGCGCGGGAAAGCAGCAAGGACATCACGAACTCTCAATACGCTAATCAAAGTGTTTCGCTTTCAATGTGGGTCTGAATCTAAAGGATATCAAAGAGTGCATTTCTCAAGCTGTTGTCTTCACTTAAGCTCAATGCCAATTGCAAAGCAACTACGACTGCAACTAATTGGCTTTAAAGTAGTTTGCAGATTTGGCCAAATCCAGCAGATATATGCTTATAATGGCTCCAGGCCACGCCTACTTCCATCAGTATCATAAACGAGCACATCAACAAAGTGGAAGTAGTCGAAGGGGGCTGGCAAAAGGGAAGGTAGGGAAGGGAGAAGGGCAGGGGAAGGTGGCTGCATGTGGCAGCATTTGATTAAAAAGCGCTGCAAAATTAATTTCAACGCAGCGCGTGTGCCAGCTGTGCGGGGGAGGGGGGTGGTAGAGAGAGAGAGAGAGCTGGGTGGCGTGTGAGAGGTTGAAATTGTCGCAGCACTCGTGCAACTACTTGAGCGCTAAACGTCGTCCTTTGTGTCGCTCGCGACCACCCCCACCCACTCCTCTGCCTGCCTCAGCAGGGGTGAATTAATTAGGGCGGCTCTGCAAACTCCCCCTCGTCGCAAGAATGCCACCCCCCCCCCCACGGTTTGCTTGCCAGCAAGTTGACAAGATGTCCGCCATTTTGGCATTTGTTTGGCTTGTTTTTGTTGCCGGAATGTCCTGGCCGAGGCGAGAAGGCATTTTTATTGCCTGCCACGCGGGGAACGAGCGGGGGGGGGAGGAGGAGTGCTTCTCGAGCTGTAGTCCAACGTAATTAAAAATGCTTTGCATACAAAGCGTCGGCGTGAGCGAGAGCGAGTGAGTTTCTAAAACTCCAGGCCAAACAACACACTTGAGGCTCCCGTTGCCCTGCTCCCCTTGCCCGCTCCTGCCGGAGTTCCATTCACTCGCTATTGAACTGCGGCGCACACTTCGAGAATTCGTGCATTTTTAATTAAGGGGGGCGTGGTGTGGCGTGGCGTCGTGTGGTTTGTCGCCCAGCACTTGACGGACGGATCCACGCTCGGCCCGGAGTGCTTTGAAGTCCATTCCAGCGGACATTGTCGCCCACGTTTGATTTCCTTGCTACCCACGAATTTCCCGCTCGCTCCTCTTCGTTGTGGGGCACACACACTGCACACTGCTCGCTGCTACCTGCACAGCGTCTCCTCATTAGCCTGAAGTCGCCCCCGCTTCGAGGCGGTGCTCATAATTTCAATTCGAGTGCCACTTGGCTGGCTGGCTGGCAGGCTCCGAGGTTGACGTTGGCGCGTGCTACATTTATTTACAACATGGCTGCCACTCAGTGCAGTGCTGCCACGCCTCCAGCAGCAGCCGCCTCCGCCTCCGCCTCCGCCTCTGTTCGGGCTTCATTTATGCCAATTTTTCAAACTAATTGGTCCTGTTGACATCTTTTTACCTGCCTTTTTTTGCGCCCGCTGAAGTTTGCTGCCGGATCAGCAGCAACAGCCCCTCGCCGCCCACCTCCTCCGCTCGCCCCCTGCCCCGCCTGTGTGGCAGCCACTCGACCAGGACATTTGCATAGAGAGTTTTGCACAGCAGATTGCAGATTGATGGCAGTTTCTACCTTGCCAGCCTCGCACCCGTTTCCCCATCGCCGTCCCTATCGCCGTCCCCCTCCGCCTCCGCCTCCGCCTCCGCCGTGGCACGTGGCGTGGGCGTCGAGCTCGATGGCTCCACTAAAAGCACTCAGCAATGAAATTAGTGCACGCTGCTGCACTCGGGCTTTTTGTGCATCCAGGAAACCCCTCTAACAGCGCATACTAACTCGCTGTCCCTCAGCCCCCCGCCTCCCCACGCTGACTGCCAGTGGCGCCCCCCAAAGGGGAGCAGCTGGCAATTAGACATAGTCTATATAGTTGTCTCGATTTTGCCATTCGACTCGAAGGGTTCAAAGATTAACAAATTCGTTTCCACAACTAAAAGCAGTTCAGAGTGGAAAGACAAGAAGTATTAGCTCTTTTTTCAAACATAGCTGCCACAAATTTGCTTTCAAAATGTGATGATTTCGGGAAAAAATAAAAATATCAATAGAATTTTGCAGTACAAACACAATTTGAATTTGAAGCAATTGTTGTGAAGGTATGACAATGATGCGATATTACACTTGCTGTTGTGCTTGTAATAATTGCATAAATGCAGGTATACATTACTTAAATATATATAAACAGATATATAGATATAATAACGACAATCAAGATGAGCACAGCAGCAGCTTTCAGCTTTAGATTGATGTAATACTGCTGTTTCATATTAAGGATTATTGTTGTTAGTTTCATGATGCAGATTACTTATGGTGCGTAGAAATAAGAAATTGAGCAATCGATAGAGCTAAGAGATAAGAGATAATTTTAGTTGCTATTCCTTTTGCTTGAATACATTCATTAATAATTTCTGTTGTCATTTATTCAGCTTGAACTATTTAAATAGATTTATTTCTCTGACGAAAACACACAACAAGGATAACAAGCAGAGTGTTGCCATCTCCAAATATCTACTCGAAAGTTGCTTCTATTTTAAGGACTTTGATAAGAGATATTTTAACTGGTTTCAGTTGTCATTTCCTTTGGTGTAACTATTGAAATAGACTATTGCCCTGATAAAAACACACAAACAACAAGGACAACAAGCAGAGTTCTCGCATCTTCTATTTCTGACTGGAAGAGTTTAGAATGCCCACTCGAAAGTTGCTCCTCTTTATACCGACTATGATAAGAGATAATTTAACTGATTAATAATTTCAGTTGTCATTTCTTTTGCTGTAAATATTGAAATAGATCAATTGCCTTGATGAAAACACACAACAAGGATAACAAGCAGAGTGTTGCTATCTCCTACTGTTCACTCGAAAGTTGCTCCTCTTTTTAGCGACTTTGATAAGAGATAATTTAACGGATTAATAATTTCAGTTGTCATTTCTTTTGCTGAAACTATTTAGATGCATGATTTGCCTTAATGAAAGCAGTGTTGTCAACTTCTATTTCTGATTGGAAGAGTTTACTCTTCTACTGCTGTCTACTCGAGAGTTGCCCCCCTTTTTGGGGCCACTGCAACTCCGGGCTGAGTTGTGTTGAGATGTGTAATGTTTTGCCGCGATTCAGTTTTTATTTTGCATTTTTTTTTTATAGCATTGCAGCTAATAAATGCCATAAATGCAATAAATGCAAAACTTGCAACATAAATACACAGCCACCAAGAGAGAGAGAGAGAGAGAGAGAGAGAGAGAGAGGGGAGAAATGTAGTTTGCAGATAAAGAATCGCGCTTTGAATGGGGGACTTAACGAGGAGCGCGACTAATTGCGAGCTGCGCTGCTGACACACATGCGATGCGAGACTCTAAATAGCTAAATTGCATTGCTAATCAACTGTATATAGCATAAGCGTATATATATATAGGTATATACTCTGTTACATAGAGTGCTGCGTATTTGGTCGAAAACACGGCGCCCAAATGTTTGTTGCACAATGCGCCAGAGTCAATAACAATGCAACAAAGTGACGCAGTGTGTGCGTGTGTGTGGCAGGCATAGGTGGCGGGCTCACGGTCCGCTGCCCAATCAATTTTTGATGGACGTGCGAAAATTTATGGTGAAATATATTTGACTATGCACAATGAACTCCGGCGAGCTGGCAAAAATCGTGTGTGCATCACAGAGCTGAGGTCGAGAGGCAGCACACACAACGCCACGCCACGCCACGCCACGCAACACGGCTCTCGACCTGGTCCACCAATGTGGCTAGCCGAAAATACATCCCCCCCTCCCAACCCTTTCGCCGCTAAGTTGGAGCAGCTGAAAGCAGGAGAGAGAGAGAGAGAGAGAGAGAGAGAGAGAGAGAGAGAGAGAGAGAGAGAGCGAGCGAGCGAAAGCTGGGGATTGTTCAAAATATTTTTATGCACATGAACGAGAACGGAACACGTTGAGCGAGCACAACAACAATTGAAAACAATACATTTATTGTTGTATTGTTGTTATTTCTTTTCATATTTGTTGCGTATTTATGACGCTAGGGGGCGCCGCTGTTGCCGCTTGCTACATTTGCTACCCAGCCCCAAGCACAGCAAGGCGGCATGCTCGACACGTGGCACACTATTCGAGCAGTTCAGCACTCGAACACTACTTGCATTCCTCTCATACTCTTCCTTGTTAATCATAATATTCTAAATTATATATGTGACATACAAAGGATAATGATAATATAAGAAGAGCACTCGAACACTGCTTGAATTTCTCTCATACTTTTCATCGTTCATTATAGGATTGCAAATGATTTATGTACAAATGATAATGATAATATAAGAGTATTGTAGCACTCGATCACTGCTTGGATTCCTCTCATATTCTTCCTCGTTAATCATAATATTGTAAATTTTATATATGTACAAATGATAATGATAATATCAGAAGAGCACTCGAACACTGCTTGTATTCATCTCATACTTTTTCTCGTTAATCATAATATTGCTAATAATATATTATGTAACATTAGGGAAAATAAAGCACATTAAAGCAATAATTCATTTTGAATTTATCACCAGACGCTGTTCGCTATTATTGACTACGTTTTAACCTTTCTATATTCGAATTTCAATTCGAAACCAATACGATTTCTTCTACCTGATGCAGTTGCTGTTCTTTATTAACTGCCCCAGGATTTCAGCCACTATATAAATGTATTCCACAATTCGATTGTAACTTATTTACAAAACTTGAATTATATTTCTGTTGTCAGTTTAACTTTTTTTAATTAATTCAAATTTTTGTTTGCAATTAAATTCATTAACTGGTCTACAATATTAGTCTATAACTTGTTCCTCACAACTATCCAGTTTAGTCAACTAATTTTTAAAGACAATTATCAAGTTTTCTGAAACGATTTTAGCTGCAAGTTGAGCTTCCTATGAATTTATCCATTCTTTCACATAAGCCACAAAATTGATTATAGGTTGTGCGTTGTGATCTTAATTACATTTGACAAACTTATATTTGCATTGAGACGAGAACACAATGCAAGAGTCAAGAGCCTGATGAAGAGCTGAGCCTGCAATTGTTAGCCTTCGACATACTTAACAATTGTTCAGTTAGTCTAATATATATAGCACGCATAATGTATGCAAATTGGAGTACGGGTATGCGGCCAGTCGATCAGCGGCGACTGTGGGGCAGCTGTGGTCGAGTTGTTGTGTTGTTGGTGGCGCGCTCTATGAAGCGTTTTAAAGTGCTTCCAGGCAATTTGCCGATAAACAATCACTGAAATAACGATCATGAAATATTTAAAAACTTCTCAAATAGCCTAGGCTAGCACACGTATATATATTGCATATCCCCGCCTCCCTCCCCTCCCCTCCCTGCTTCTTTCGGTTCACTCGCTTTCTAGCTGGACTTCGGCCTCCCGCCTCCGTTGGCGGTTCAGGTTGGTGTTGCTGCCGCTTCGTTACCTCTTGCGGCGCGTTTGATTTGATTTATTTGGAATTTGCATTTTTGGCGCCATGGCAGCTGCCCCACACTGCCCCCCCCCCCCCTCTACACACATGCGCGCGCGCCTGGTTGCAACCCCTGCGATTTGGGAGCTATGCCCACTTGCATTTTTAAACATGTTGCATACTTTTGTGCGTTCGACGCCAAGGGCAATCGTTGGCTCCCTGCTGCTGCAAACGCGAGTGGAGCCCTGTTTAGAATTTTGATGAACATTTCGATTAACTGCAATAACCCAAAAACACAAAAACCCCTCCCCCTTTGCATCGCCATAACTCTGAGCGCTGAAAACCATTTCCAGTTCACTTGCTGCAACTCTCCATCAATTATAGCGAATTATCTGCATATTAGCAAACTATTCTAATCTATCTGCTACACTTTTCATACCCTGTATCTATGGCTACAAAGGTATATTAAGTAGGTAACAGGTTGAAGGAGACATAGCGGACTACATGTTGTTGTAACCAGTCGATTTAGACATGTTCGTCTCTCCGTCTGTCTGTCCGTCTGGTCGTGGGAACACCTGGATTTCAGAGATGGCAACAACTAGAGTGAGCAAATTTTGGATTATGCTGTAATATGTATTTACACAGATCAAGTTTATGTTTTGTTCCTTCCCCGCACTTCGCGAAAGTCTGCGGCATCCATAGTTTTATAGCTAGCAAGTTAATTTAACGTGCAATTTGATTTTTATTGGCTGATGTGCTCAAAACCTAGTTGCAGTTGCATTCAGCGAAATTTACAGCAATCCGCAGTTATCTTATATCAGTGCCGTCGGATATTAAACAATACCCTTCTGGTAAATTAGAAACTTTATGTTCATATCAACTACCTTTAACGATATTAGCAAACTATTCTAATCTATCGCCACACTTTTTTAGTGCTTTAAAATATAGTTACAGTTGAACTGCTTTGGCAATGAAATTTACAACAATTGTTTTCAAAAAACATCAGCTATTTTCTCTCAGTGCCGTCGGGTAGTAAACTCTTCACTTTTGTTAAGCTCGAAACTTTATTTTCTTTTGAAAATTCTGTAGTTATTTCAGCTTATTTCGCAATGTTGCAAATTTATTTGAGAGTTTGTCAATGCAAATATGTTGTCAATTATAAAATATTTGCATTCTTCTCGCCACACTTCCCTTGATGTGCTCTAGAGTGCTAAATTCAAATTTTGTTGATAAGAAATCATTTTTTTTACAGCAATCGAAGCACTTGAGTTTAAAGCGAGCTGAAACTCAGTCTTTCAATATGTTGGCTAAACAGGTTTTCGCAATTTTCTTAAGCTTTCAGCATCGATCAATTTTGAATGTTTAACCCATTTAAATGGAACAGAAATTGCAATCAAAGCGAATCCGAAATTCTGAATGCCGAACGAAATTCACAAATAAAATGAAACGCAAACTGGCAAATGCAAAATGCAAAATGCAAAGTAAAAAATCGGGCATATAAATAAAATAGACGGCGAGAGTAAATATTGGACAGACACATTAAAAGCGTTGGCAATCAATTGAGCGAGAGAGATGGAGAAAACTGAAAATATATGACGACGATTATAAAATATACAAGCTATAAAATATTTGCCGGCCCTCCAGGGGGGGGTGGGGGGCGGGGCGGTGCGGTCGGTGCGGGGGGTTGCTTTTTGCTGTTGGGGTTTGCAGTTTTGGCCAGCAGCTGGCCATGAAAATTGCATGCAGTTGGATTTGGTTATTAGAATTCCATTGAATTGGATTTGCAATTGAAATATTTAACACATTTTGAGGGTTCAGCCTGATGTTTGAATACCGACAAATATTAAATATGATACGCCATCCCTCCCCCCAACCCCGTGGCGAATGGGGCGGCGCCACAACAGTAATTGACGCTGACCCATTGAATAATGGAGCGAGCGAGCACGCTTTCACTTTCCTGATCCGTCTCCAGTTCTACGCCGAGTACTCTGAGTATTCACAGTAGCACTCACAACACTCACACTCACATTCACATTCACATTCACATTCGCATTCGTGTGTGCGTATTCGTTGTGGCTTCGTCCTTACAGCTGAGTGCGCAAAACGAAATTGCGCAATCAGGCGCAAATAACAAAAAGCAGAAAATGAAATGAAAGCAAAACGCTGGCAAACCTTTAGATCATATCATATCATCATCATCATCAGCAGCAGCCCCCATCCACATCCTCATCCTCATCCTCATCATCGTCAGCGTTATCGTCGTCAGCTGCTGTTGCTACTTCATTATGACGATTAGCAACAATGCCCAAGGGGCGTCTCAGCATCTGACCAACTTCATCATCGTGCTGGCGATGCGATGCGGCGACGAGCGGGCACACGCGGGGGGGAGCGAGCGAGGGCGAGAGTGAGAGGCAAACTGATAAAAGTATTTCAATTAGTGTCAGGAAATAGACACGCACACACACAAACGCACACACACACACACACACACACACACAGGCAGATGGACGCAACGCACAAAATAAATGATGAATCTTGAATAATTTGCAAGTGTGCAATGCGTTAAATGTATTTACCAACATCCACACACACACACACACACACACAGCGTGCGCATACTTATGTGTCTGTATGTATTATGTACAGTGAAAACTCCCTTGAGAGAACACACAGTTCCATTAACTATTATATTTGAACAAAGCGTTATTTGAAAATAAGTGCAAATAGATTCAAAAAGAATTCTTGACTAGGGATTGTAAGCGCTATAAGTTAATAAATATTATATAAGGAATATGACATTTTTATTTTCTTTAAGTTTATGTATTTCAAGCCATTAGCATTATATTAGCAATAAAACAGAAGTCCAGAAATATAGTGTATAATATATTTGTAATGGATTCTTATTATTGTTTTGGCATTCTTATTTAATATTTTGAATATTTTACCATTTTGATTGATAATAGAATGTTTTCAATATAATAGAATGTTTATAAGAAAATCAAGTAATTTGGTGTGAATAACTTAAAAATTCAGTTCTCGCTGAGAAGAGTTGAAAGTGCTCTGAAAAACGAACTTGGGGGATAAAGTTTCCGCCCTGGAGACTGACTCCGCTTAGTGGAGGTGTTCGCGTGGGTAGTGCTCACTGTATATATGTACATAGATCTCTCAGTGTATGCTCGAATGCCTTTTTTTCACCCTCAGGCGACAACGCCAACGCCAAAGCCAAAGCAACAACAACGACGACGACGACAACAACAGCAACAACAACATTGGCTGCAGCTGAAGCTCTGTGGCTCTGTAGTTGAAGCTGAAGCTGACGACGGTTGACACGAGACGAGCCAAATTAAACAAGGAGAAGAAGAAGCAGCAGTAGCAGCACTCACCCACACACACACACACACATACAGAGAGACACGTTACATCACGAGGCGCAAAGGCAACGCTATCAGTCGCTGTCGTTGGTAGCAGGGGGCGGGGTCGGCGACAGAGACGGAGACGGAGTCGGGGACGGGATCGGGGTCGGGGGACACAGGCACGCGCTGCCATTTTATTAGAAAACGCCATGTAAAACGACAGACGACGGCAAAACAAACACAACGCTCAAATTCACCATTTTGTCACGAAGCGCACAAACACACACGCAGGCATGCAGACACACACACACACACGCACACGTGTGCGCCTTAACATCCAGCCAACGATGTGGGCAAACAAACAGCAACAACAACGGGGAACACGCGCGCTGTTTTTGGTGGTGACAAAATCTAAAACGTACGGCCAACGCCGTCGACGCGACGTCGGTGTCGGTGTCGGTGTCGGTGTCGGTGTCGGCGTCGGCGTCGGCAGCGCTGTCGCGCGTAGACGACAAGGCGTCACTGTCGTCGCTGTAAGTGAAACTCACCACAGCAGCGCGACGACTGCGGCGGCAGCAGCAGCAGCAGCGTATGCGCGCACTCTTTCGCTCTCACGCACACACTCAGACGCCGCTCTCTCTGGCATTCGCCCAAAAAACAACCCTCGCTCTCTCGCTGTGTTTGTGTGCTTGAGTCTAAGCAGCCTGCTGTTGTTGTGTGCGGCTTCGTTGCCGTTGTCAGCGACCGGCACTTGGCCAATGCTGACACAGGCAGCGCGAAAATGCGTCTGTGTGGGTGTGTGCTTGTGTGTGTGATCAGTTGGCAGATCAGCAAGCAAATGTTGTGGCTGTAGTTGCTGCTAAGCAGCTGCAGAGCTTTTTCACTTGGCGGATCGACTGCAAAAAGCTTGCGGCACAACAACAACAACAACCGCTTACAACCCTGTCTGGCGAAACGGAAAGCGAAACCACCCCTAGCTAAGCAGGCAGCCGCAACGACAAACGACAAACGACAACAACAACAGTCAGCTGCAGTTCCAGCCCCTTTTTCTTTGTTCTTGCTTATCGTCGCAGCTCTGGCTGCAAGAAACGTGCGTTGCGTACGCCGTGCAACAGATGGCGCCTTGAGGCGCTGCGCTAGTGCTGACGCCGGCGTGTAGATGGCGCCACTGTCAAGTTGCCAGTCAGCCAGCGGCCAGCGAGGCATTTAACCGATGCGACAGCAAAAAGGAAACCCACAAATACAACAAAAAAACAAAAAAGAAAAGGGGAAACAAAGAGAAAATGTTAAATTAAAGGCAGTTGTGCTGGCTGACAGGTGGGTCGGCTGGCTTGGGCGGCTGTTGAGGAATGGCCGCAAAAAAACTGAAAATATCGTGGCCAGGCGCCCGAATGCAGCATACATTTCACAGCGCGCCCGTGTGTGTGTGTGCCTGTGTGTGTGTGTGTGTGTGCGAGGCTGTAACACGGCACAACAAACAGCTGGCGGTCATATTTTCCAGTCAACAAGGCAACAACAAACATAACAAGGGCCCAAATGGAGCTACACATATCTCCTTTTTCCCCATCTGCCGCTCACTCCCCCTCTCTGTCTCTCTGTCTCCTTTGCTCTGGTGCTCTCTTTCTCTTTCCTTGTGTCTACTCCCACAGCTGGCCCAGTGCTGCAACCCACGCAGTTTTGGGCTGATTGCTGTTGGCTTTTAAGCAGAAAATCATACAAACAACACACGGGCAGCTGTGCCACAACATGGCTGGCCTGCTGTAAGGGGGGGTTGGGGGGTGGCGCACTATGAAGAATGCTGCAAGAATGAACTGTTTATTAGACTGACCCAAAATGGAGCCCAGTGCCAGATGAACTATTTGGCTTACCCTTGAACCCAAAAATTTCAACAGCAGCAGCAAGAATCTCACTGGCTTCGTCTGCATCGCTTGCTGTCAATTGGAGTGGAGAGTCTCGGCATCACTCTTATCGATAGTTAATTAATAGTTTAGCAATTGCAAATTACTTTAAATAGGCACTAAATTAAACAGACACTATTTAGTAAAGAGCTTAAAAACATTTCAACATTCATTGTCATCGCTAACACTTTTGCGCGTCTCTATCACAGGCAACTATCGATAGTCAAGCGATAGACAATACGAGTTTACAGGCAACTAGTCTAGACTCATTTTACCAACTTTTATTTATCATGTAATTTAGCAGTTGAAGTATTTACATATTTTTATATAGTTTAAAATGCTTTTAGATTTATAAAGTCATTTGTGTTACTATCGATAAAATGCAAGTAACTAATAAATAAACTTTGCTTTATTGTGTGCCATTTTTGTTTGCCTATTTATAGATTCATAGTCTATATTCGCAGTCTGTAGACTGAAACTAAACTAACATATTATCGTAATTGTGGCAAATTGCACTTACTATCGATTAGCGGCGCTTTGCAGAGCATCGGCGAGCAGGACGATCTTCCGAAGTGTGTTATTGGCACAGCGACAAGACTCGGCGGACTTATTAGCCAATTGCATTTCGCAAACCATTTGCCGGGGCGAGGCGGGGGCAGTTGGGGCTGCCCCTCGAACCAAAATGGCTGACTAAGCTATGTGGCAATGTTGCCTATCGACTGCCTGCCTGGCTGCCCTCGATGCTCTCGATGTTCTCGATGCCCGTTGGCTGCGCTGGCGTTGGCTACACTCAATTTTCGCAGGCGACACAGCTGCCATGTGTGTGTGTGTGTCCAGTTCATAGCCAAAAGTTATGGATTCAACTTTTGGCCAATTTAATTTTCTCGCCTGAAACGGCTACAGAGCCAGCAACGTCAACAGAGCCACGTTGACCAACGCTGTGCCCCCGCACCCCTGCCTGGCTCCAGCTCCAGCAAACGGCTTCTGGTTGTTGTTCTCGTTGTTGCCGTGTGTGCGTGTGCGTGTGCGTGTGTGTGGCCGAGTTGACGACCCAGGGCCAGAAGCAGAAACAGCAACAGCAGCAGCAACAGAAATAGCATCACAATCGCCATATTCGCAGCTCGAGCGAGCGAGAGAGAGAGAGAGACAGGGAGCGAGTCCTGTTACAGAGTCCTGCTGCCTGGTGCACAGATCCAGGTTCCCAAATTTCAGCTGCAGATGCCGCAACCATGTTCGGGGCATGGGGTCGGAGTGCCCGTGAGCCCGCATTTACAGATGATTTAGCCGATGTTAAAGGCCCCAGCTGTGTACAGCTCCAGCGGGGGGTTGGCAGGGGGGTCGACGAACGTGCGCCCCATTCAGTGTGGACACATTGTGCCCCATTAGTTTCTACGCCAACAACAGCAACAGCAGCAGCAGCAGCAACGAGCCAAAATTTGCATGATTTTGCATGGGGCATCTAGGCTTTGTTGTTGTCCTTGTCCCCGTCCCCCCCACGCCCCACTCGTGCTGCCTGTTTGCTGTCCCGCTCCGTTGTTGTAATAAGAAATGCTTTATGCACGCACTTTCAGTTGGCCGCCCAGACTCTGGACTCTGGACTGCGGACTGCGGACTGCGGACCCCATCAAGAGTGACCAGTTTTCCAGACCATTTAATTCTGTAGCCAACCCGCACTTTTTATACACGACCACAACAGCAGCGTGCACACATATCCTTATTCCTTATTTCTTGATTTCTTTACTTGCTTCTACACTAACGCGGGTATGCACGCTATGTTGTGCAATGTGTAACACAATATTATAAAGAACTATAGATCAGCAAGCAAGAGCAACTAAACAAGTTTGCAGCTTTGGCAGACTATATAATTAAGCAGCAAACCTAATGTTTGAAAGCAACTAAGGATTGTGCTGAAATATCTACAAAATATATAGAAAATCTTCCCTTGAAAAGTACTCAAAGTGACAGCTTTTGATAGAGCCAATAAAATGAATGCTGGTTGATTGAATTTATAATTATTGAACTCCGACGAAACTCGAAGTTCATTGCAGAGTATTCGATAGCTAAGCTGCTCATCAGCAGACTTGTCCTTTTTTTTTGCTGCTTCTTTAGCATTTCAGTCGTTTTGCATTTCTTTTGTTATTTCATCTCGTTGGCACTTTGATTTTTGAGGCCTGAGCAGCGTCACAGCCATTTGATGATGGCCTAATAAAATTATTTATATGTACAAAACGAGGATGCCTCGCTGAAGACGAGAACGAGAACGAGAACGAGTACGAGAAGGGGGGAGAGAACGGGGATAACGTTGGGCACGGGGACAGCCATGGGGGTGGAGGGGGAGTGGCAAGAGCTTCTTTGACCTGCAACGAAAGCAGAATTCGTTGAGGGTTGAGAATCCGGCAGTATTTTTGCAGCATTG
This sequence comes from Drosophila rubida, assembly GCA_035046165.1. Taxonomy (NCBI): domain Eukaryota; kingdom Metazoa; phylum Arthropoda; class Insecta; order Diptera; family Drosophilidae; genus Drosophila; species Drosophila rubida. Next base: position 8,664,301 of record JAWNOF010000023.1, on the reverse strand, counting down.
CAAAATATGCTAAAATATTGCTGTTATTGCGGCCGAGCGGGAGGCGGGGAGGGGGAGGGGGACGGTAGGCGAGCAATCGGAATTTAATATAAACATTTCGATCAGTTGCTCAAATGTGCTAACAAATTGCATATCGAACACTTGTCGAAATTGTGCAAATCCAATGCAGAAATTGATGATGATTTTCCACCAGACCCCAAAAATTGTACTTGAGCTTAAACACACACGCACACACACACGCACACACGCACACACACACTCAATAACACATTCGCAGGCAGATATACTCTTTCGATATTAGATTTGGCTGCAGTTGAGCCTGGCATTTGGAAAATGCCGATTGATTTTTTGGCCTTTTTGGCCAGATTCGAACAGCATTTTGCAGCTGGGAATGCAATTCGTTTGCTCTCTGCTAACTAACCTGCATGCATATTATATTTATATTGTATTATCAATGCAGTTTGCTGCCCAACAGCTGCTGGTTTGCACTTTAATTATGGCATACCCTGTGAACTCGACTCCACTCGCCACAAGAGCTTGACGCCAGTTGCAGCTGGTAGTCCTACATGCTTACAGAAGCTGCTTGCTACGCTACTTAGTGGCCAAGCAGTCGCTTTAAGCAAAAGATATGCAGTTATTGCAGTGGGTCATTTAGTTAATTCGAGTTCATTTGTTGCACAATCATTGTGTTACTCTACATCTCTTTGAATAATTAACAGCATAGAGTAAAAAACACCTTGAATAATGTTGAGGGGCTGTCAAGTTAAGTAGTAGAAGCAGCGAATAGCTATTTATGGCAGCAGCTTTCATCAATTATCAGCTTATCTATTTAAGGCTTGCCAATGTAATCAAATATTGCTTTGAGCACAAAATGAACGAAAGTAAACTTCCAATGTGATCGCATTTATAGACTGGGGGCTTTAGGGTTGCCAGGGTTGCCCGCATATTGGTTAAATTTAGCAAACTCGTTAGCAGCGAGCGAGGTCTAGAGGTTAAGTTTGCTCGGTCCGAGCTTTGCTTGCTTGCACTTTGACTTGCGAGTTTAGGGTTGCCCACATGATGATGCAGGGTCTTAACCCTTTTTCTGCAATCATTATATACACCCACTCGCAGCACTCTGGCGACCCCATTATGTGGGGGAGGGGGGAGGGCAGAGGCGGCAAAGTTATGAAAGGTGGCAACAAGCAAAAGAAAAGCAAAGAAACGGGAAACCAGCACAGTTACTTTCAAGTTGAACTCTCATCTATGTGTGCGTGTGTGCGTGTGTGTGTGTGTGTGCACTCAAGTGGGGCAGCAACATCTTCAGCTGGCGCCGCTGTTGCTGCAACTTGGGGCAAAACTTGCAGCGCAAAAAAAAGCGATGGAAAAAAACGCTTTCAAAGAATGCCGACAACTCTGTCTCAGTCTGCGTCAGTCGCTCCTGCTTTTCCAGAGTGTGCGTGTGTGTGTGTGTGTGTGTGTGTGTGTTGTTTGGTTTTGTTTAGCTTAATTTGTTCACTCGCTTTGATGTGTCGACTGACTGCCACATGGGGGAGGGGGAGGGGGAGGGGTTGCAACGAGAGCAAGACAACTCCAGTCCAGAGCAGCAGTGGCATTTTCTATAGCCAGGACTTCAGCGAGAAGTGCGTCTTTTGCCTGCTTTGCGCCTTTTGCTTGCGATAATCGAGCCCGAGCCACAAGGAGTCACTTGCCACTGCCGCTGCCACTGCCACATGTGGCACAAACAGCAGCTTCATCTTCAGCTGAAGACCCCAGGTCGCTGCTCGGCTGCTGTTCACAGGTGTGAAATATTATGGCATTTATTGTATGAAGCTCTGTCGAGTGCCGCACTCAACTTCCGCCCCCCTCGCTCTCTCCCCCTCCTAGCTCTCTCCTTCTGCCTCTTTCTCTGTGTGTGTGTGTGTGTGTGTCCAGTTGTGCTGCACTCGGCGAGTGTTGTTCAGCAGCTCTTCGAGTGTCAACTTGGCCTTTTGTGTCATCGAAACTGTTGCCTAACTTGAGGCGTTTAGCAGACAACAGCGTTCCCATAACCATTCGATTAGCTCAACTTTTAAATGCTTTATCTCGTTCTTCTCGTATCGTCTACAGCTTATTTAAATCAAGTTTAAACTTTGTCTTAAACAACTTAAAAAAGGGGTCACACAAAAACTTGGCAACAACTATGAATAGCGTTGCTAAATACAAAATATCTTCCTCAAGCCATTGCATTTGTCTACAATCATACTTGAGAGGCAAATATTAGAGATTTGTCTTTCAGCTAATCAAAGAAATTTCACCATCTAACTTAAGTAGTTTTTGATTTTAGTGGCAACTATAACAACTTCTGAATGAAACGTCATTTGTAATAAATTTGTATTCACATAGAGAGCAAAAATTGTAGCAAGTATAAGTCAAGTTTTGACATCAGCATCAACCATTAAGATTTGTATAGTTTTCTGTATTTTTTTCGATTGAAAAGAAATTAAAGAAATATTGGTAAAATTGGCAATCTTTACCACATTCATAGGGAAAATAGTTTCGTCTAGTGTTAAACTATTCTTAGCAGTAAAATTTCTATTCACATACCATAATTTGTAGCAAGTATTAGCCAAGTTTTGGCATCAGTATCAGTGCTTAAGATTTGTACAGTTTTCTGTGATTTGACAATTTTTAATAATTAGGGAAAATAGTTTTCAACGGTTTTGAACTATTCTCATCAGTAAAATTTCTATTCACATAGAAAGCATAATTTGTAGCAAGTATAAGACAAGTTTTGGCATCAGCATAAACGCTTAAGATTTATATAGTTTTCTCCAATTTTCGATTCATTGAAAAGAAGTAAAACAAGAAAGCGTAAATTAACAAACAAAATTCATTAGGAAAACAGTTTTGAAGAGTGTTAAACTATGCTTCGTATTGCTTCGAAGCGTTCCCTTCGTTCAACAGCATTAATTCCTGTACACAGAGAGCACAGTTATGCAAATGGAATTAAAAAAGTATGAAAACTCTCACATGCCGTGATGATAAATGAATGGAGTGAAATTGGCAGATTTGCAAATCTGCTGAATATTAGTGTGGGAAATAAACAAATTGTATAACGCACAGCACACAGCACACGGCACAGTGACACACACAGAAACGTGTTGTTGGTGATGCAAAAGAGCATTTGAAGGGAACTCTTTTGGCTTTGTCGCGTTGCCCCCCGAGGGGCTGACAACTTGAATCGATTTAGCTATTTGAGCCAAAAAGAGCTTAAAATATTTGCTGTCCCTTCGGGGAGCGACAGCAACAGCAACAACAACAACAACGACGATGGCGAGGAGATTTGAACAAAACAAAAGAGTTTATTAGCCAACCCAAATTACATCAGTCGCCAGTCTCCTGTCTCCTGTCCCCCCGCTGTCGCACCGTTCTCTGTGTGCGTCTGCTTTTGTCACATATCAAAATTGTGTGACGCATTTTTTGCTCTGCAGCGTTTTCCTTTGTCAGCAGCAAAACGAAGCGAATGGAAATGGAAAATGCGAAATGCAAAATATGCGAAGCAAATCGCACAATGTGAAGGGCAAACGCGCACATTTGCCACACGAGCTTAAATTTGCACTTTTACTGCGCAGCGCCATCTATGGAGTGGAGGACACTCAAACGGAAGTATCTGTCTGTCTGTCTGTCGGTCTGTCCGTCCGTTCGTTCGTTCGAACACCTCTACTTCGCAGGCGGACTTAATTTATGCCTAGCTCGGGATCTAGTCTCTAGGAAGTTCGGTGCGACTTCTGAGAAAAGGCGGCTGGCACAATTAACGAGCTGCCTTCTCTGTGCCCATCCTCGACTGTGGCACGCTCAGCCGAGTCAATTGTCGCCGCACTTGTTGTCACGATCAACAGCTGTCTCCCCACTCCCCATCCCCCCCTATTACCGCTCTCTTCTTCTGGTCGCGCGCGTGTCAGCGACCCTCGTCTAGGTAGCGTCGTCGGCACTTACGTGTCGATGACAATGCGCGGCGCCGATAAGATCACATCTGAATATGAGTGCGAGTGTGAGTGCGAGTGTGAGTACCCCAAACGCCAGACGCTGCTATTCACTCTATAGTTATGATTATGAGGAAAGCCAGCCATCACGGATATTCACGGTTGATTCATGCGATTCATTCACCAAAAACCCTCCAAACGGCGGCTGCTTTAAATGCGTCAAGTGTCGTCGCTGGCTGCGAGTTTGAACAATGCAATTCAATACCCTGTCATTTCGAGCAGCTAATCAAAGAGAAGTTGGTCAAGCAATGAATGTGATATCAGCACAGCTAAGAGACTAAACAATATGGAAAGCATCTAACAATACTACATTTCGGCTTTAAACATTTCGATTTGAAGTTGAAGTAAATAAATACAGCATATCTAAAACACTAAATAATGATTAAAAGAATGAAGTATGAAATATGAATTAGGTGACAGTGCAGTAAAGGGCAATTGCTAGTCGATCAGTTGTATTCACTCAATCAAACGGAAAGCAGAAGAACTTTTTTAAAGCAATTTGGAGCGCTTTACAGCGTATCTCGCCGTCGAGCTGACTCGCCAGGCAAATGCCTGTGCGTAAGGACTTTTAGCGCTTAGGCAATTTTCTGTTCGACTGTCTGCAATTTGCGACGAGCAACGTGCAACGTGCAACGTGCCCGCTTTGCCGTTTGCTGTTGCTGTTGCAGTTGCAATGCTTATGAAGTGTCACATGAAATTTTGTAATTTTCTTATCCAACATTTTTGTGTCACTTGGCCAATGGACGGGCGTTTAAGGTGTCATGTCGCTTGCAACGCTGCAGCGATTCTCCACTTGCCGCACGACGCATGCCCCAAGGCTCCGCTGGCCGCAATTGCCAATTGTCGATTTGTCAGCCATTGGCAGTTCCAATGTAATTTGGCTATTATGGAAATTGCGCTGAGCGTTGCCAGCAGCAGCAGCAACGGCAGCAGCGGCAGCAACAGCAGCAACATCAGTTGCAACTGCAGTTGCAGCAATTTATGCTGCCACACACTTGGGGCCAACTTATGGCGCATAAATTTCGAGTGGCCAACGCCAACATAATTAATTTCAATTGACTAAACTACGGCACCAACATCGAACAACAACATCAACAACAGCCACAGCAGAAGCAACAGCAACAATAATTGTAAGAACTTCTCGCTGGCAAAAAAGCAATTTGATCGACTTTCGGATACCCAGCAAAGTAACTAACTTAAAAGCCAATATTAAAATTATACTATCAACTCAAGCTTAGACTGCAACGAAATAATTGGAGTTTTATTCAATGGTCTTTTCAATCGTCATCAAGTTTTTATATAGTATTGTTCTAATTGTTAGAATTTTATAAGTTTTGTTCTTGTCATTGATAAGCAATTAACTGCAGATTTCTAAACAAATACTTACTACATTTTTAATATTTAATTACGAATTAAAGTTATCAAGTATATACGTGATAAAAAAGGAAAAATGTACACAAAATATAATTTATGAATCTATAGAATACAATTCAAAGCTCAATACTTAGTACAGTCTTAGAGTACTTAGACTGATTGATTGATTGACGCCAAGTGCTGTGTCTGGGGCAGACCACCCGTTTGGCGTGCAGCTTGTGCTGGGTATAGCAAACAATTGCAGCTAAAACTTGCGCCCAATTTCAGTTGGTGTTCGCTTATTTAGACAATATGTTCGATAAAACTTTGTAAGCTCTAAAACACACACAGGGCGAGAGTGTGCAAGGGGGGGGGGAAGGAAGAGGAGGGTGTGTGGAAGGGAGGGGACTTTAAACAGCTGCAGCTGTAACTTTATGCGTGTCCCTGCAACTGACCCGCCAACATTGTGTAACACAAAGATTTATGCGACTTTGCCCCAAAAACTGTCACGTTCCTGCCATCTCCCTCTGCGCCCGCTCTCTCTCTCTCTCTGTCGCTTTCTGCAGCTATGTTTGTGTGTGCATGACTGTACTTCCGCTGCGACAACTGTACAACTGTACAACTGTACCTTCTGGCCATGTGAGTTTGCTCTGCTTTTAGCTGCTGCTGCTGCCTCTGTGATTTGCATAGAAAGTGTCGCCACAAATTTTGGATACGGCCAACGTATGGTGTGCTTGTGTATGTGTGTATGTGTATGTGTGTGTGTGTGTGTGTGTGTGGTCCAACCTTTTCTTAATTTGCTGTGAAACTATTGCCAACTAAGCGTGGCAAGCTGGCGAGCTGCAAAGTGGGCAACGCTTTTGGCCATCATCTCACTGGCTGGCCAAGTTAAATAGCCTCAAATTGTTCAACTTCCGGCCATGGCAGACGCCGCTGGCCGTTTGTCAGCCACGTTTTGCATTAATTAAGCAAAGCAAATAGCAAACACCACTAGACAGCAGACAGTGAGAGCAAGTTGGGCGGGGTGGCGGGGTGCGGGTGGCGACAGGAACTCATGAGACCGCAACAGAAGGCGAGAAAATGGCCAGAAGGAATTGAATGGAGATGTGCTCGTTAATCTCAGCACTAAAAAACAGCCGCATTCCCAATAAACAAAGCATGCTGGCAGCGTCTGTTTCTATTCTTCTGTTCCAGGCAAATCACAAGTTGAGTTTAGGAACGGAAAAATATTGAATTCAGTATTTAAAGCATTCAAGCGACATTCAATATAGCTTAATTGGAATGTATGTTAAATGTATTGTTAAAGGTATTTCAATTGCCCAGCTTAGTTACAATCTAATGCCTTGAAAACATTGTCTTTAATTATGCTTGATATTGCCAATTACATAAAATTTCATTTCCACTTCTTTACTTCTATTCTTCTGTTCCAGACAAATTACAAGTAGAGTTCAGACCATAAAAGATGTTTAACTCCATATCAAAAGCATTCAATTCGAAGCGATTTTCAATTTAGCTTAATTAGAATGCATTTATACATAATTATGAGACATTAGGGATTTAAATTTTTGAGATTAGTTGCATTTTAAGGTAGCGATAACATAGTTTTTTTTATGCTTGTAAATTATAAATAATATTTAAATGCCTCCTTAATTGTGCTAAGTTTTTAGACTGAAGCAAACCCTTCAACAAAAATTAATATCCAGGTGTATAATGTATGCTCCGAAACTACTCACTGATAATTCACTAGTTCCTCATTCCCTCAGCTTCACTACAAGAATATCTCCAGCTAAATACTTTACCAATTCGTACTGAAGTCTTTCTGTATTCTTGCTGAAGCTCTGCCACAAACTTGTTTCGATGCTTATTTCGTAGATAATCCTTTTATAGTGCTCACTCTTAATGTGTTTTGCAACTCAATAAGTTCTTGGCTCAACTCTAACCTCAAACGCTAGGCTCCCGATATGTTGTTCGGCATAACTTCCAGTAAATTGAGCTCATTATCAAATTAAAAACCGCAAAAAGCCAAAACTGAAACTCTTGTAAAAGATTATGTGGAACTCTTAATCGTTTGCAGCCTAGCGGGGTTGGGGGGAGCGGCGTTTGGGGTGGAGCAGGACACTTCTTGTGCTGTGGGTACAGTCTGGCAGTTGGGACACTTACATAACCTCAAAACGGCCTGTCGTTGCCTGGCGAACAAGAAGGCAGCAACAAGGCCTGGTTGAGGCGCAGAAGTTTCTCTCGTGGTACTGCGGGGGCTTCGTTTCGTGTCTTTGACTGCCAAATGACACAACAAACTGCAAACTTAAACACTTAATCTTTTCATTTAATGTTAATTTGTTTGTTTTTATCGACATATTTCAGTGAGGGCGTGTGTTGCAGCGCACGTTGGTGGGGGCTGCTAGAGAGCACTACCCAATCCAAAACTTTTACCCTTGCGTGGGTGGAGCGGAGGGAAGTGGAAAATGCCGTTAAATGCGCGGCGCTTGTTACGACAACAAACTCATTTCACGTTATGACAAATTGCTGCCAATCAACATAATTCAGCGGCAAGCTAAGAAAGTGGCAACCAGCTGATGCACGAAGAGGCCTCCTAGGCGCGCAGGTGGCAGAGGTCGCGAGAAGCCGTACACATTGAGGCGAGCCACAAACGCGCCAAGCCGAGAGAGACAGACAGATAGAGAGGCGACACGCCTTCCAGCCCTTCGCCTGATTAAAACTCGCTAAAACGTCAGCGCAGTGTAGGCGAGTTGGCGGTTTCCTGGTGCTGCCAGCCTCTTCACTATTTAGCGGTAAATCGTTAGCTACCGGCTAAATTATAAGCCTGCCATATTGAATGCTGAATCTAAATGTGAGCATGATGTTAAACTATTATTAGTTGCCGAAAACCTTTAACATATATTTCTAATGAATATGGCTTTTTAGCGGTAAACCCGAGAATGTCGTAAAAAATCAAACATTTTTTCACAATCCACTGTCTAGCTATGCATTTGGAACTAACTTTATTTAGTTATTAAATTAAATATTTTAATATTAAAATGAAGTGTGCTTAGCAGAATTAGCTTCGTTTTAGTGCTACTTGATCTATAAAAGCAAATTTTGTATTTCTTAAAAGTAGCAAATTGTTGGAGTTTCATGCGTTGCCTTCTTATTTTTTAACAAAGTTGTCATCACTGCAGCGGCTTTTGGCGGTGTCGGGAGAAGGTCGCTGGGCTGGCTGCTACTGAGACTGAGACAGCGACTGAGAGTTGAGCGTTGGAGTTGCCGCTCGGGGGCAGTAGCTGTGTTTTTTGACAAATGTCATGCCTCGCTGATGCGCGCTGTTCACTTTAACGCTCATTGCTATTGCCACGCCCACTCATCAGTGGCGAGCAGCGGGCGGAGGCGTGGGTGCTGGCAAAGCCGCCATAACAAATTGTTAGGCTATGACCTCGAAAACATTTGCCAGCAGTCGGTTGTCAGCTGGCAGTTGTCTTCGTAACGTTGTTGCCTCACCACACCGCCCCTCGTCGTGGTGCTGTGCTGCGGGGCTGCCGTCCTGCTGCTGTCGTGGGGCTGCCACCTCGAGGCGCTGTGCGCTCTACGCTTTGATTCAGCAACTTCAAACTTGGCCTGCAGTTATGCGGCTAGTTTGTAGGTGTAGACGCGCTGCTCTTCCCCCTCTCCCGACCCCAACGTGGTTATTATTATTTTCTTTGTGTGTGCGGGGTATTTTTCTTTTTTTGCCAAGTTCGCTGCTCGTTTTGGGGTTTCATGTGATAATTGCGGCGCATGAATTACAATTAATTCGTGACGATTCGTGCAAGAGCTTTGCGCCCAGGTAGACAGCGCCCCCTCGCTGCAGCTGGGCAGGGAACCGTAGGGGGGGGGGAGCCTCGACTACAGTTACCAGCTAGCAGCGAAGCCAGCGACGTCCGCGTGTCGTTAGCAGCGCCTGTTTATTATTCCGTTAATTCTCTGTGCCCCGACTGTCACACCCCCCAGCACCCCTTCAGTTCGGCGACTATATCCTGCCCCCAGTCGCGCCTCCCCTTCCATGCGCCTGGCAACTCTTTTCGGTTATTGTGGCTACGCGACATGCAACGCGGCGGTGACATCGCCAAAAACCAAACGAAACCAAACCGAAGCCAAATACCAAACACCCAACCCCACCCCTTCTTTCGCCCTGTAGCCGTCTCTGTCTCTCAGTCTCCCCATCTCCCCATCTCCCCATTTCCCCGCCCGCAGCGCAGAGCTGTATTCAACTGTAACCAAAACACGCACGCCTCCCACGGCGGAGGCTTCTCGAACGCCAATCAACTGAATTTTAATGGAGCTGCTCACGGCGCACTGCGGAGCTTAAGCGGAGTGTGGATGACGCTTGGATGTTCGTTCCATCCGCAGTCTCTGCTCTAGGTGGGCAGCACATCAGGCTCCAATCACATCCTTGCTGCTTTTGTTCCGTCCACTGCTAATTACAAATTTACCATTGATCTTCTTTCCTCTGGCTCATGATACAAACTTTATCTTTCAATATAGTACATTATACAACCTTTATCTTCAAGTTCCCACTTTACAGTGGTGATTTGGCTAAACCTTAACTAATTGACAAACTATTTGTTGTTAGTTTCTCGCTCAGTTCTCTCAGTTTCTTGAGAAACAGTTTAGGCTAAAAACTCAGCTGTCTACTAGAGAAAAGTTAAATGCAAAAATTAAAAACTGTAATTCATAAATTGTAAATAATCTAATTAACATATATTCGTTATTATTTAGTATTAGAAGCTCTGCTAAATTTGTTTCCTTAACTTGACTCGTTTCATTTCAAAGAGTACTGTTCTTTATATCTCTACGTTTTTACTTTCACCTTAAATTAAGCCTTGCTAATCGTATCCCTAATCGTCACTTCACAAAACGAAACTATGTAAATTGTATTTTAATTTTTCAGCTCTTTCCTAACCTTCAGCTCCTTAACTATTTGCTACTCACGCTCTCGGTCTCCCTCTATATATATTTTTTCACTCTCTCTCTCTGCGCGCTATTCGTCAACGTTTTAACTCGAACAATTATCGCATTCAAAGCATTTTCTGCGCAGCCCTCAGCCTCCGTGTGAGCTTGAAGAAGTTTCGCACCCAATTAGCATTTCATGGGATGTCCCGTCGCTTGCGCTTCCTCTGCTCCCGTGACTCCTTTGCTGTAGAATCCTTTGAGGCCGCGTTGCGGCTCATTGTGCTGGGTGGGCGCATTATTTTTATTGCTGTTGTCATCGCTTTGAAGCGGCGAGTTTCGATTACAATTCCTTCTCTCAGAAGCGCACTCTCTCTCTCTCTCTCTCTCTGTATGTTTCGGGCTGTGATCGAGGACAGAGGCCCGCTGTGATTTTATGAGCCGCAATTGCTGAACACATTTCTATTGAGTCAGCGGAAAAAAATATCAAAACACAACTTGAGCGACGTTGGGTGGGGATGCAATAATAGCAACCCTCTGTTGGACGCGGCTTATGATTACTGTGATTATGCCGCGCTGGCAAAGTGCGTGGAACGACTGCCTGACTGCCTGACTGCCTGACTTCCTCCTGACTTCCGCGCTGCGGATCAGGGCTGTATCGTTTACGCTTAAGAATAATAACAACTGATTTTCGGATGTATTATTACATTTCCCGTGGTGACTGCAGCACCCAAATTATCACAGCTACCCCACACAGTTGGAGTTCAGCGCGCCGAGTGAGGTGCAAGCAAGGGCTGCTGCAGCGGCGACTGAGGGCGACGCAGTTGCGGTTGAGCGTTCCAAGAAAGGGGATTCTGTGACCGCAGCATTTTGTTATTTTGGGCAACTTGGCCGGCTAGACTTTGCGATGCGGATAACGAAGTTAAAGCCAAGCGAAAGTTGCGGCCACGTTTCGTCTTCGTTTTTTGCGGGACAAAGGCAAACTGATTGTCAGGATTGTGATGATGCGATGGCTCATTTACAGCAATTACCAAAGCATTTTGTCACCCACAAAGCAAACGACAACCACGAAGACGACAGCTGGGGTGGTGAGAGATGGGGCAACGTGGGGGGAGTTGCAACACCTGCTGTGCCCAATGCCTTGGAATACTGCGCATTTGCCTGCGGAGCGGAGAAGGATGCCAGAATGTCAGGAGCAAGTCAGGAAGAGAAGCGGAAGAATAAGTTAGGTCTGACAAGAACTCTAGCTGGGAGTGTGGAAATGACAAAAGAACGGGGGAGGGGAAGGGGTAAGAGGAAGGATAAGGTGATTTCCATAGACGGCGATTGTTGGAGTTAGTTAAAGAAAACACAGAAGAGTCTCAGTGCGATGCTGCGGGAAAATGAGAAGAAACATCGGCAAGTAACTGAGTTGGAAATTAAATTATACTAAGAAGTGCATATATGACCATAGAAGATATCAGTAAGGCGACCATATAAACACTGTTGTGTATACGAAATCCACACTGGATAGTAAACCACTTGGTACGCAACATAAGAGGGAAATGATAGAGGTAGTAAAATATCTGACAATGAAAAGAGCAACAATTAAAAATTGATAAATTTGCTAATATAAAAACTTGATGCTTTACTCTGTGAATGAGAGAAGATAAGCTGAGATCAAACCACAATTGAAACATTGATTTGTACACATTTCGACATATAATGACCATGGCAAACTCCCTTGGTGGTGTAAAGTTAGACTCAGAGAAGGCTTGTAAGAAGTGGCTCGTCGCGAGTTCGTCGCAAATAATGAAGGGAGTATTATATTGCCGTCTAGATGGAAACAGATTATCGAACAGAGCGACGCATATTTGAACTAAATCCGATAACTGTAACACTTTTCATAAAGCTTTGAATAAAGAGCAAAAAAGCGGATGGGGGATATTTTAAAAACTTATATTTCCCTATTTACTTACTTAATAAGGTATACGATCTAGTCATTAGACTAAAAATTGTATTCCTATTTGATCAAGAAAAGTATATACTTTAAATTGTATACCTAATTTAAAAAGTAGTCCCTTGGAATATACTACGAATTAAATACTGAATAGTATATTTATTTATTCCAATATACCACTATACCACGAATTTAATACAGAGTTGCATACTTAGGCTATCAAATATGCCCCCAGTGTGTATTCAGAGCACTAGAAAGAAAGATTAGAACGAAACGGAAACAACTACAACACCTTAAAGCTATATCTACCTATGCTGTAGTTGCGAAAGCTAGCTCGAGCTGTAAGACGAAGATCTCCACAACAATCACCTTGTGATACTGGAAGCTAATTAACTGAACTCGCTAAGAATTGAACTTTGTATATAGACTGATGATGATGAACCATTTGGCTGGCAATTTGAGCAAAAGCCAAACAATGAGTTGGACAACGAAGTCGAGAGTTGAACTATTCGATCTGGCGCTGGAACTGCTGGGTCTATAGCTGCTGCTACTCCAATTTGAAGTGCTTGCCGTGCCGTGTCCGCTGGCTCGTTTTATTGTGCTCTATCATCCGCAGACATTAGAGCCGGGCCCTGGAGGTGGCCAGGAACGTGAACTGATGACGCACGTATGTATATCAAGTGCACACCGAAAATTCGCCAGATCCCTTTGCTACGGCGGAGAGACACCGCCGTGCCACACAGGCGGGGGCCAGAGGCTGGCTGCTATTGAGGGGGCGCCTCCGTGTCTGAGGCAAAGTTGGCTCGCAAATGCGAAGAAGGGGCACGTAATCCATTTGTTGTTTGCATGTCCATCTCGGGGTAAGCCAAACTTGGGTTAGGAGAGCGACCACGACCACGAGCACGTTATGTGTGCACTGGACACAACTCAATTGCTCGAATACTCTGCCAGACTCTTCTCTCTCTCTCTCTCTCTCTCTCTCTCTGTGTGTGTGTGTTTCTGCTGTGCTCTGTTAATGATGAGAGACCACGGAACGAGTTAGCTGCCATTCTGCTGCTGTTTGGTGTGCAACTGACGCACATTTGCTGGGACTTTGCCACATGATATGACGAGCAGGCGGCGTCCCGCCCCGCTCCGCCTCTCTCGGCCGCGCTCCCTCCTGGGTAGGAGTGGTCGTGCCTGGACACATTTCCGCTGCATTTTCGGCAGGACATTCGACTTGCAATTTGAGCGCTCGCATGGCATATTAATGGAGTTTGTGCCAACTGGCCAACTGCCTGTCAGACGGCACTCGTCTGAGGTGCGGGGGCTGGGGCGGTAGCGGAGGCGGCCAGTGGGCGTGGGCATGCGTGCGAACAGCAGGACGAAGCAGGACCCAGGCAGCAGCAGCAGGCGAGAGTTGGAGAGTTTTGGCTGTCGCTCGACGTCTCCGATTCCGTCATCGCCATTTAGTTCATTAGAGCAAAAATGTTGCGAGGCTGCACGTAAACAAGCCGTCCCACAAGGGGCAAGGAGGCAAGGGGACGACTGTCACTTAGGCGAAATCTTGCAGAGCGGCAACGACAACTACTTGGACTACGCACTTACGTGATTAATCAGTTGGCCACGTGTGCAACTGTATTCGTAGTCGCCTCCGCGTGTGCGTGCTTGTGTGTGTGTGTGTGTGTGCGTGTGTGTGTGCGTTTGTGGCATATGCCTCTTAGTCATGCAAAGCGCTTCGAAACGTTTTAATTGCCCAACGACATTCATGCATTGCGAGTGGAAATGCACTCGCAGCGTGGAAGCCGCCACATGCCACTTGCTACTTGCCACTTGCCGCATGCCAAATGCTAAATGCCAAATGCCACTTGCTACTTGCCACTACCTGCTCAAATACTTTTGCCAACATTAGCTAGCTGAGTGCAGAGCACACTCTAAGCAGTGTCAGAGAGCGAGAAGCTCTCGCCTACCTGCAAAGCGCTGCGATACCCTGTACGCTCTGCGCTCACGTCGGGCATACGTGACTCGTTACTGTACTCTGCACTTAAACGAGACATTTTGCGAAACTAACTAGACTGTAGCTAGCTATTTGGGGGGCAATTTCGATGCTTGGCCTGGCTGTTAACGCTTGTCCGCTGGCTGCGTTTGTCATTCCGTCGTTCCGTCCGTCCGCCTCTTTTGAAGTCGCTGCAGCTCGCAGTTGTGCAGCAAGCTGCTGGCAACTTGGTGTTGGCGCGTGTTCCAGCTGCAGGCGGCGCATATGTCAAAAGCAGCACTAAAGCATGTCGGCAGCCAAGCAAAATGCAACTGCAAATAGCAGAAATCATGTGGAAAAGCTTACTTTTGCTGCCCTGCAGGGTTTCGCAGCACTTGCTCGGCAGGCTGATCCCCGAAATGATGGCAACATTGGGCATTTGGATTTGGGCTTTTGTGTCTGCACCGAAGAGCTTAATGATTGCGTTGTAAGCTGGGAACAATGCGAGCTGCTCTTGTATTCAAATGCCGTCTCTGTTGCATTTTTCAGCAGCAGCAGCGGCAGGAGGAGTAGCAGCCGAGGAGACTGCCAAACTGGGCAGTGTTGACGCCAGTGAGAGGGATCAACACTTGGGCACTCGGCATTGTTCTGACCGTCCGTCTGTCCGGCCGGTCGACTTATCAAGTTGACACCAAACAACTGCAAGAAATTCCAATGCAATTTCAATTCCAATTCAATTTCAATGAAGCGACAGCATGCTGCACTCTTCCCCTCTCTCTCTTGGCCACGTTGTGTGCTGCTATTGTGGCTCATTGTCATTTGGCGCAAAAAGAGGCTTCGTGCCAAAAATTATAGTGTGGCCAACTGACATAACCGCAGCCGCAGCCGCAGTCGCAGTCGTGGCTTGCCGCAGCGTGTGAAAGAGCCGTCAGGTGCTTAAGATTAAGCGGCAGTGTTGCAGCAGCAGCAGCAGCTTCGCTTTGAACTCTGACACCCGGCGGATCGCAACGACTTCAGGCACTTGAGGCACTTGAGGCACTTGAGGCAGCCAAGCATTTAACCAAACTAATTTTCCCATTAGGCGCAACACTTTGGCCCGTCCAGGCCAGGCCGCAAAATGTTGCCGCTCACCCCGCGACGCCCGCCCGATCAAGCGCAACATTTGCCTAGCAAACAAAACTGTCTGCCCTCTCTCTCTCCCTCACACTCTCTCTTTTGCACTCGTTTGGGCCAACTAATTGATCGGTTCCAAATGGTCGATCGCTCGTAACGGCCGCATATGTGAAATATAGACGATCGACGACATTCGGCTATGCGATCGTATCACGCGATAAGCCAGCCTAAAGGGCATTCAAAAGGTAGCCAGACCCAAGCCCCCGCCCCCGTGCCTGCCCTCGTCCGACGTCGGCGGAACCCCTATCGATTCATTGAGGCGTCACTCGACTCGACTCGACTCGACTCGACTCGAAATGGCTTTTCGCCGAGGGTTCACTTCAATGTGCAGCTAATTTTTTAAACAGATACAATCGTAACCATGAAATAGATCACTGATCATCATCATCGTCATCATCGTCGGCGTCGTCGTCATCGTCAGCGCAGTCTGCCCACTCTTTGTGCCTTTGTTGAGAGTCGCCTCTAATATGCGCGCTCAAATTGATCGAGAGCCAATCTTTCACTGATCTTTTCGATCAAACTTGTTGCCACACCGTTCCTGCGGAATTCATCGCTGAATTCAAGCTACGGATCTTAACTGCATGCTTCGTGCTATATTAGCATTTCACCAAGTTCAATTGCTTGTGAGTTTTAATTTCGAAATGCATTCTTCGATTACTACACATTCATGTTAAGGTTTTAGATATACAAATTCACCTTTCAATTATATTCAAGCAACATTTGATGACTTGTCTTCAAAGGCAATAAAGTATTTCAGAGCTTAATCAGATTTCCTGAGCTTAGCACTGAGTTGACTTTATAAATGCAGCCTCTCACAACTTTTGTGTATTCTTAGTCAATTTGTGCTAGCAATTAATGTTTTAATCTCATTAGTTGTTTATAAAGTAGATTCGCAAAACTCATCTTTAGCATAACTTTTGCATCTTTTATCTGAAGCCCTTTTTTGTGGAGCAATTCGTCTGGTGTCGTGGCCGCTGCATTAGAAGATTGCTTTGGCGAATATTGAAAACACATTAGGCTGATGGCTTCATTCCGGATCCCGAACAGTGGTCGAGACAACCCTTGAGGGCGCAGAGCAACCCTCGGACGCTATTAGTCTGCGACAATCAACAAGCAGGGCTAACCTTAATTCTAAACTCACTTCAGCTACAGTTGTAGCGACAGCTTCAGCTGAGCTGAGCCTTTGTGGCAAATCGTTGTAATTTACGAAATTGACACTCAAAAGATTCGCAGGCGCAACCCCAGCAATTAAAGCGACAGTCCCATATGGACGCTGGACATGAACAGGGCAGGAGAATGGGAACGAGAATGGAAAAGGGACTGGGACTAAGTGAAGGCTGCACAATTTGTCACTCGATAAGCATAAAAAGTGCCAATTGCAGTCGCTGCACTGGTCAGTTGCCCAGCCTCAACTCAGAAGTCGCGAAGTCAGGCGGCCAGGGGTCGCAGCGGGGTCAGCGCTGGGGAGGGGGTGGGGGGTCAGCTGCGCCAGTGCAAATTAAATAAACTCTAATGTCTTTAATTTGTTTGAGTTGCGCTGCAACCCCTCGCTCGCCCTCGTGCCGCACGCTCGCCCACCCCTTGGCCTTGCCCCTTGTCCTTCTTGTGCTGCTCCAGTCAAGTGTGCAGTCGCCAAGTCGCTCCTCGATACATTTCGATAGTGGAGAAATAAGGAAATTCCATTCCCATTCCGCGTCGCATGTCGTCGCTGACGCTGCCCATAAATTTCGTATTAAATTGAGTGTTAAATGCTGGACGTAGCAGCAGCGGCAGCAGCTTCCCCTTGCCGCCCACCCCCCGCTGCTGCTGGCAACAAATGCGCCCAATGTGCAACCGTGCGCAGCGTTCTCAGCGACATCTTCTCGCCGATCGCTCCGTCTCTGTCGCTCGCCCGCTTCACAATTCGTCAGTTGTAGCCAATTTATTAAGCCCAATTCGAAGTCGTTCGCTTTATTGCTGCTTGGGCCCGTCGTGCTGCCAATTGTTGTTGTCACAGTTCGAGCTTAGCTCGAAATCAATAAGTTTCATTCACTCGCAATTGAGCACAACGCACTTGGCAGATGTTTCAGCGAATTGCTGTGTGCAACTTAAAGTTCAAAATTCGACCCGCAATTTAAGCAATTTGCAGCCGGAACTCTAGCAAGTTTGTGCAGTTAGTAAGTCAGTCAATGGGTCAGTCAGTCAGTAAGTCGGTTTCAGCTTAGCTGAGCGTCTTGATAAAGCAGCAACGTATTACAATCGTAGTTGCAGCGATTACTCGGCAACTACTCGTATTTGCTATTCGGTCAGTTGGCAAGTGGCAGGCAACAAGTGGCAAGCGAGTGGTAAGTGGAGCCCGACATTGATATGAAGACATCTGCTTCGCCAACGCGCCAAGTGCATTGTCAAGTGCAATTCCAATTCCAATACCAATTCCGATTGCAATTCCAATTCCGATTGCAATTGCAATTTCGATGCCGAGTGCGATTTGCAATTGCATCTCAATTGTGAGGAACTTGGTCAAGCGGCAAAGTGCGCGACATTTTCAGCGTTCAGCCGGCAATTGGCGATTGCTGACGACACCCAATAAACACCAGCCAATTACATGTTGTGTTGTGTTCTGTGTTGGGTGTGTGTAGTTGCCAACAATCAGCGGAGGTTAAAGCTGACGAAATACCACAGACAAAGGCTCCTACTGCTCCTACTGCTGCTGCTGCTGCTGCTGCTGCTGATGTTGGCGGCCAATTTCCCACAAAAGTATTTGAATGTCGTGTAAAGTGTTAAATTGTTTTAAATTTTTTCACATTTATTCAATTGCTGCTACCCTCGCTGCTCGCTGCTCGCTGTTCTGGCTACTGTTCGGGTCAATACAGTCACATAAATCCCAGCGCAGCTGCGGCAATTTGAATAAAATATGCACAGACACAGACACCGATACAAACTACAAAATACAGATACAGACACGGATTGGGTTAGGCAGCAGTAGCAGCTAACCCAGTGCCCAGTGTCCAGAGCCGCGCGCTTCAAAAGCAGCCGACTTCGGGTGTCGATTGGAATTTTAAACGGAGCACAGCAGATAAAAGCTGCTCTCGCCAAAGGCCTCCTGTCTCCTCATCTCTACCCTTCCCCTCTCTCACTGTCCAGCCGAACAGCAGCTTCGGCTTCGACTGTGACTGCGACTTGAACTGCTGCTGGCTTTGTTCTGAGCTGAACTTGTTTGCTTGTCTCATTGTTGTGGAAGCCGCTTTGTTTCAATAGGGAAATTGCAGGGATTTCGCATTTCGCATTTCGCCGGCCAGCCAGAGTCTTGTACACTGCACTAACTGCCCTCGAAGTGAACTCACTAAATTGCTGGTCCCAAAACTGATGACAGACAATGCAAAATAATTGAAATATCTCACGAATCTCCCGCTTGCAGCATTACAAATTATTACGATTAATACGATTGATATATTATGGATTAATTGGCATAAAGAGGAACTAAGCGGTTTAATTTGCTTAATCAACTTTACTTGCTTACATCATTTGATCATGCAATAGCAGCTCTTAACTCTTAAATTTGCTAAAATACTTGTCTTCTAAAGAGTGTTCGAAGCAACAACGATCTGCTAAGCATGAGGAATCGGCTCTTAGTTTCTTGGCAGCAGCAGCATTTGATTACACGCACACACAGACACAAGTACATGTGAGCTGGGCAATCTCTGCGAAGCTCTGCTGCCCAACCACGCCCATTTAGCACATTCGCCCACTTGTTTTCTCGGTCCCACGTGTAGCCCTACTCATACACATGCATTTCGCACACATACAATCAAATTTTTGGCACCACTTACACTCACACTCACACCTTTGGGCTGACAGTTTAACAGCAGCTAGCTCTGTTAACGTCTTGCACTTTTGCAGAAGCTTGTCAGCTATTTATAGTTTTTTGCAGACTATTGGACTATTACAGCTGCAGTGGAAGAGGTTATGTTACTTAACAGTAACAGAGCGGAATCATTGGTACATACTCAGAGACAAATCTATGTAAGCTGGACGATCTCTGCGAAGCGCTGATGTTCCGCCATGCCCACTCAGCACATTCGCCTACTTGTTTTCTCGGTCCCACGTGTAGCCCTACTCATACACATGCATTTCGCACACATACACTAACATTTTTGGCATCGCTTACAGACACATGCACAACTATTGACACGGGTTAACAGCAGCCAGCTCTGTTAACGTCTTGCACTTCTGCAGAAGCTTGTCAGCTATTTATAGTTTTTTTGCAGACAATCGGACTATTACAGCTGCAGTGGAAGAGGTTATGTTACTTAACAGCAGCAGCAGTTGATCACACGGCTACTCAGAGACAAATCCATGTGAGCTGCACAATCTTTGCGAAGCTCTGCTCAATCACGCCCACATAACACATCCGCCCAATTTGTTTCACACACACGCACGCATTTCGCACACATACATTCAAATTTTTGGCATCACTCAGACACACAAATGCAAACGAAAACGATTGTCAGCAACTTAGTCTGTTCTCGCTTTGCAGTTCTGCAAATCAGTCTACATATTATATTAAGAGAGTTGATAAGCTGCAATAGCCATATAGCAGACCGAACACAATTCTATAGTGCCATAATGTGACGTATTCCCAAATTTCAATCAACTTCGTGTTATTCACAGAATTTGTGTGAAACTATAAGAAGCTGTGGGACAAACTAGATAGTAGATTATAGAATTTAGAATAACCAGTGATAGGCTACTTAATAATATAAGAACACATTTATTTATATGCATAGATTGGGTAGTCAATAAAATAATTATATTTGTAATGACACAGCCTAATAAAAAAAATAAACATTCGCGCATTTACACAAATCAAAATATCGCGAACTTCATAAATTACTAATACGATTCAAAGCACACACTGGTGGGATACTTAATAAGATGAGTAGACACTTCTTAGTATACACTGGTGGGATACTTAATAAGATGAGTATATTAGTTCAGTATTTAATTCGTAGAGTATACTGGTGGTGTACTTGATAAGCAAATATACCATCTAGTATTTAATTCATAGTATACTGGTGGTGTACTTGATAAAAAATAACTATACAACTCAATCATCTGTCTATCGTTCGTTTATCCAGCAAGCTGCATTATTTATTATTATTTGCAACAAAATATATTCATTTATATGTATCTCTAATTAAAAGCAAATCTTTCCCTCTACCTCTTACGCAATCTTGCGAGTATAAGCAGCATACGTATTTAGCTGCATCACAAGTACAGCAATCATATTCTTAGCGATAAATAACCAATCCCAATGACTGCTCTTCGAGGCAAGTCACAGATGCATCGATGAGGCAGCAACTTTGCTCACTTCTCGTCTGCTGTTCGCAGTTCTCGGCATCGGCAATAAACTGTGCTCTCTATCTTGGACCTCGACTGCGATGGCTATCTTTAGCTTCCTGCGCACTGCCGTCTTGCCGCCTTCTGGCTGCCCCTGCCCCTTGTGCCACGCGTAGAGCAGCCAAATGTCTGGGAGAATTTGCAATTGACACGAAAATCGCCGCAGTAAAAAAAGGCAAATCAATCAAAGTGACAACGACGTAGCTAGACAGGTGCAAGCCGTGGCAGAGAGGCGGCAGGGACGGGCGACGGGGGGCGGGGGGGGGGAGCCATTTGTTGTGGCAGCCGCAAAATGTCAACTGGCTTTTTGCATATGGAAATTGGATAATGGCAGCTGACCCAAAGCAAGGGGGAATAATTGAGGGAGGACGCCGAGGGGGGTGCAGCAATTTGTCGCTGAAATGAATGCCTATGCAGCCGGGCAATCGCTGTGGCAAGTGGCAGGAGAGCGGCGAGGCAAGCCAATCAATGTGGCATAAAGAGGAGACTATTGGCTATGCCTCAGCTGCTTAATAAGTCAGCCAGCAGAGCGAGAGGAGCAGCGCAGTAGGGGAAAAGTAGTCTACAGTGGGTGCAGTACTCCACTAGGCATGTGTGTGTGTATGTGTGTGTGTGTGTGTGTGTGTGTGTGTGTGTGTGTGTGGCACAATGCCACACCAAAACATCACATTATTTTTCGAGCATTTGCCGCTTTTGTGGCGAGCCACCAAAATTGACCGCTAACTGATTTTCAAATTTGCGCCAACTGCAACAGCGATCGGCAGGGGGGCGGAAGAGGGGCTGCGGGTAGGAAAAGGGCGTAGGCCGCACCTCTTATGTGTGTGTGTGTGTGTGTGTGTCGCATGCAGCTCGTTACAGCTGAGCAGCCCGCGCTGCAGGGCACGAAATGCGGCGGATTGCGATTGAAAATTGGAATTGGAATTGAGTCTGCGCTTTTTGGTAACTCAACTTCCGGGCACTGCTGCGAAGCAGCGCAAGCAGAGCTCAGAGAGTGCCACTCGCAATGGCACTCGCAGTGGCAGCGGCAACGACAGTGGCAGTTGCAGTGGCAGTGGCAGCCACTGTGGCAGCAACAAAAGCAATTTAATCGAGCATGACTTTTGGTTAAACTTGTAAAAGCAACGCCTACGCAATGCAGCACCGAGCGCGTGGGGACAAGGGGAAAGCAGGGGAGTTAGTGGAGTGGGGGGGGGGAATAGCTTTTGCCGGATGTAGGGAATTTTAATTTGTCGCGTCGTTTAAACGCGAGCGGCGCTGCTGACGACAGGCCATCGAACAGCGCGCACAGAAATTGTCGAAATGTGCTAGGGCGGGGTGGGGGGCAGGGTAGGGTAGTGCGAGGGGAGGCGACGGCGAGGAGGCGGGCGGGAGCGCTTGGTGGTAACCCTTTAACGCCGTTTGTCGGCGTCAGCGCATTCAATGAAGCGTTGCAATTGCGTTGCCCAAAATACGGCGACAAACACAAACGTTCTCACACACTCACACACACACACACCTTCGGCCCGCACATGCCACGCCCACGGGCTGCAGCCCATCTACACTTTTTTTGTGGGCAGCAATTTTTCGGGTTCTCGAAATCGCTTTTTTGGGTGGTTTTTATTAGGCCGCTTTTGTGCTCCCTCCAACCACCCCCCCCCCTCCCCTAGCCCTGCTCCCCGCCTCTGTCTGTCTCTTTCGCTCGCTGGCTGCCGCTCCCCATCCCTAGCTGTTTCCCCCCCCCACTGTTTATCTCTGTGCGACTTTGCTGTCTGTCCGTGCCACATTATTTATGGTCGCGCATTTGCATTTTGATGGTCTAACCCCACCCTGCTGCCCCTGCCGCCCCTGCCGCCAGCAGCGGCACCCTTAACCCTTTCGTGTGTGTCTGCCACACACACGCACACACACACAATTACAGGTGCGCGTGTGTGTGTGTGTGTGTGTGCGTAAACCGTTTTTATGACCATTGTAACCGAAAAATTGAAAACAAATTTCCACGTATTGATGGTCGCAGTTTAGGGGCAGCCGCAGTCTCTATCCCTCTCTCGCTCTGGCTGCGCGTTGACCAGGTTAAGAGGGAATCGTATGGCTAGGGGAGCAGGGCAGCAGGGCGGCGGCGGCGGTCTGAGGCTGACTTTTTGGTTGCGCATGAGAAGATAATCGTAAAAAGGGAAATTGCGCTTATAAAATGATCAAAAGCGCGCACCACACGACAGCAATGTGTGCGACTGTGTGTGTGTGTGTGTGTGCGAGTGTGTGTGTCGCTCTGCTTGTTGTTGCTGCTGTTTAGGCTGATTAGGCTACTAGGTGCTGACAGACGCAGCTTTTGTGACTTTTCTCTTTGCCTTTTATTTACTTTTTTCGATTTCTTTTTATGGCGCCACATCAAATTGTGGCTGTTGTTGCAGTTGTTGTCACATAAAACAGCAGCCCGCATCTCAGATAGCTGACTGCACCTGTCGCTCCTCCATCTCTCTCTCTCTTCAGTCTCTTCACACTGATTAGCATAAGTTTTGGCGAATGCATTAAGTCGCGATGCCTGCCCGCTGTTTTCTCCCTTGCGCCAGATGTATTTCCATATCCATTTGAGCCACGCAAATGCGAGCCGAATTTTCGCAGAATTGATTCGCTTGGCTCAAAGGCGAGTGCGAGGCTTCACAATGTTGCCCGGCGAAATTGAGCAACATTGTTGAGCATAGGTGACCAACTTCAAGCGAGACGCTATAAAACTTATGCCTCGGCAGCCTATTGGAATGGCTAATGAAAGAGTTAAAAGACAAGTTTTAGGATCTGTAAATTGTTGGAAAGTGAGGCAAATACATTGCAAACAAGTTTAAGGATCTGTAACTTGTAAATTTGTTTAACAAATCAAACGAGAAAGTAAAACAAAGACAACTGTTCTTGTTAACGGATTTCACTGCTGTTACTTTCTGTAGTTACCTCGTCCCTTTTAGTCAACTATTTTGGCTAAAGGTTTTTTATTTCTTTGTAGTTAATTGCTCTTTGTTATTAACTATAGTTTATTGTCTAAAAAACCATTGAGCTGTTTAGCAAGACTCAAATCGAGTGACTTGCAACAATTTGCACTTCGCTGGTAGTAATTGCAATTAATTCGTATTTAATGCAACAATTATTATACTTATGAATTTGCAATGATTTCGTGGTAGCTGTTGTTGCAGTTGCGTCAGAAGAGGCGCAAGACAAGCAAATAAATCTTGTATGCAAATGGGCAGATCATTTGCGAGTTGGCTGTCAGCAATTTGGCTCTTTGTTGTTCACAAATCAAATTACAAAGTCCACAAGGCAAGGGCTGAATGCGTGGGCGACTGGGGAGAGACTGGGGGTGTTGTGGGGGGGTTGAGTGTTAAGGGCAACCTCGTCGTTGACAAGTTGAGCATTTTAATTGCTGCCATGCGGCCGCTTAAGTTAAATGTCAACAGCAACAAAGGCCAGTTGCACTGGCAACAGCGCCGAGTATCTGCTGTTGTGGTCGTGCAACCCTTTGATGGGCTCGTGGCGTGGTGGAGAAGGGGGGGGGGGTTCAGCTGTGGGTTGTGGGGCGGGGGGCGAGGGGCGATGTGGAAGGCGCATTGCACGCAAAGAGTCAACTTCCTGTGCGTATCCACAGAATGCGCTAATAAAATATGCATAACAAAACTTGAGCAACACGATGACTACCCCGCAATCCGCCCCCCCGGCACCCGCCTGCACCCCGCACCCCGCCCCCCCCAGGTGAAGTGTGTGTGCGACAGTCGCACGCAATGCGCCCGCTACGCACTATTGTGAAAGGGTTAAAAATCGAAAGTATGAAAACAATTTTGCTTGATTCACAACGCAGTTGTTATCCTTGTTGTTGTTGTTGTCGTTGTCGTTGTCCTTGCTGTTGACGTTGCTGTGTTAAATTGTCGGTCGTTGTCGCTGGCGCTGCGACTGTGACTTCTCTAACCCGTAAAACTATTATTATGATCATTATGGCAGTTGCGAGCAGCAACTCGAGTAATGACACCGCAACTCCGGCACCGCCCCCGCCATTGTCAGTGGCAAGCTCAACTTTCAGCACGCACTTTCGCCTCCGCCTGTCGTCTTGTCGTGCATCTTATAAATGTTTTGGCAATAAAACGCAAGTTATGATAATGCACATTGACAGGCAGCAAACTTGTCACAGCCATGTCATGACATGGCACAAAATTTCAATTGATGACTAGCTGCGATTATAATGGGCGATTTGTTGTTGTTCTTCTTGTTGTTGTTGTTGTCTCCACCACGTTCAAATCGTCAATCGTTGCATAACCGCCTCCTACTCACCCATTTGCCTGTCACTCACAACAGACGAGTGGCGAATGTCGAGCGGCGATCGGATAGGAAACGAGCAGCTTGTCCTTCACTTTCACATTTCTTAAGGGAATTACACGTTTGCTCAGCTGCAAGTTTTCTATATTAAACTGCGAGATACTCGTTGCATTTACTCGTTGTGCATCTACGAATACTTTCGTAATAAAGAAAACACAGTTCTTTCGTTCATAAGCATGCCATAGAAACCAAATAATATATGTTCTACTCGTATACATAGCCCGTTTCACTTACTCGCTATGCAATCAACGAGTACATTTAAATGTGTATAAACAAAGATTCGACTTATTTCTTGCCATTTTGAAATTGTTTTGATGCTCTGTACTAGAAATAAAAGCAACGAGTAGGCAACTCGTTATATCTACTCGTTGTGCAATCAACGAATTCTTTGTGTTGCAACCTAACTAAAAATTGATTTATTTCTTGGCATATTCAAATTCGGTTGATCCTCTCTACAAAAATGATGAAAGCAACGAGTCGGCAACTCGTTATATTCACTCGTTGCGCAATTAACGAGTACTTTTTATTGTAACCTAACTAAGAATCTACTTTTTCGTGGTGTATTCAAATATTATACTTGAATAATAAAAGCAACGAGTGGACAACACTCGTTGCGCAATTAACGAGTAGTTTTTTTGTTTCTAATCTGAAAATCGACTTATTTCTTGGCATACTCGAATTCTTTTGGTACACACTACTTGAATAATAAAAGCAACGAGTGGCTAAGCTCGTTATAGCTACTCGTTGTGCATTTAAGAAATACATTTCATTGCTTCCGATAGAACTCTTTGCATTAGGAGAAGAAGCAATCAGCTGGCACTGAACTAGTTTCTCAGCCCAACTCGTATCACAGCTACTTGGGCTACTCGGGTTGCGTTCAACACACATTTTGGTTAATTTTCTCCCTCCACTCGCTGGCAGCGCCGACGTCTTTTGTGCGACTTCCTGCCCGCGTAGTAAACAATGCCATAACTCATGCTATAAAGACGGCTAGGTCGCTAGGCGCAAAGGGGAACAAAACGCTGGGTTAGCCAAGTGTTGTCAACATCGCCATAACCCTTCATCGAGCAGCGAGCATCGACTACGAACTGTTAACTGTTAGCTGTTGGCTGTGAGTGTGGCTGGAAGGTTGGTGGCGTTGGTGGTGACACTGGCGACATTGGTGACGGCATCGGCAGCAGCAATTAATAATACTTAATTTATGCTACGCATTCAACTGCCATTTGACTTTTGGGACACTCAAACTTATTGACAGCCGGAGACACAGTGGAATATATATTGACTCGTGGTCGCATAAAGCGATACATTCAGTCTTGTTTAATCAAAAGGGTTACATTACAGCTATCGAGTTGGGGGGGTCGCATTTATTGCTGCACTTCAACTCTTTTTGCGCCTGCCTTCCCACTGAAGCGTTACAATTTACAACCGAAGGCGTCTCCACTCAACTGTAACCAGCTGAGCTCGAACGGCTCGAACTTCTCTCGATGCCAACTGTCAGTGGCCATAGCAAACTAACAAACAAGCGGCAGCCACATGGACTGAGTTTCAATTACCCGACATATCCAAAAATTAGCTCTATCGCTTAATCGTAGCCATATCGCAAACTCCAACTGCTGCTCGGCGGCTAATCCCCGGCGATTGCGACAAGAGGCCGTGCAGCTTTAAGCCATAAGTTACGTGCCGCTTTCAATTAGTAACCGATACCCAGATACCCAGATACGACCTCAGGACGGAGTGCTTTTGACGCTTGGCTTAGTCGAGGGTTAGCCGCGGTTACAGCCAGCCGATAATCGTCCTCAAAATGCTTAATCCTGCAGCACCCTTGCGCCCTTTTTGGCGATGGCAAACTATGCTCTCATTGAATTAAGCGTCACACCTACTGCTTGCGACCTTATCCAGTGCATCAGGCAAGTGCCCAAAAAGGATTAACTGCAGGCAGTGGCAAATGCTTACTTTCCCCTCATACTTACTTTACTCGAGTTTTGGGCCAATCAGCAAGCTGAAACCAGCCTTGCTATCCACAAGATGCAACAAAAATACAGCTTCTGACTGTTTCCTGTAGAAGCTTGCCTAGATGTCGAAATCAATTTTGGATTTGCCAAACATGTCATGAAATTTCACGCTTAATTGTGTCTATAAAGTAGTCTCCAGCTGCAGCAACTGAGGGAGCAATAATGTCTGCATGTTCTGCTAATTGCGCATCCTTGAATGTATCTATGGTTTTGCTTGAAGCAATATCCTGGCTGGCCAATGAATAAATATCTGCACACGTTCGTTACTCAACTGCTTTTGTATCTTCGCCATTATTGCTGTTGCTATAGCTGCTCTATCGTATGTATCTCTAGGCTCCACAATAAAGTCACTGCAGTCAACCTGTTTATTATACATTTTTCGCTGTAGCTACAACTATGAACTGTATCTGGATCTGCATTTGCATCTGTATCTGTATCTGAATCTGAAAATGCGGCAGTTCTATTTGTATCTGTGGCCAGCACAACAACACACAGTGTGTGTGTGTGTGTGTGTTTGTGTGGAGAGGGCAACTTAATTATGACACTGGTTGTTTGCACGGCTTTATTTACGCATTTTTATTGCATTGATACAAAAGTCGCCTCCTGTGGATTCGCACAGCAATTTTGCTGCTCATTTGTGTAAATATTTTGTGTTCTGTTTTATTTGCTGCTGTCGCTGCTTTTATACATATATAGATACAAAAATGCACACACATACACACACACATGCAAATGCATGCGGATGTGCGTGTGTGTGTGTGTGTGTGTGTGTATCTTTCTTTTTTTTTTATTTATTATGAATTGAATGTCCTCTGTCAATTTTTGTTTGCCAAGCTGCGTTCCATTTGACGGTCAGTGTGGAGTGTGGAATGGTGGTGGCAAGGGGAAGAGGCGGGGGCAACGATGCGACGCCGGGGGCCAAATAAATAAATAAATGAAATCAAAAGCGAAACAGAGCCAGATGCTGAGAAATTACACGGCGAAAAAAATCAAACCAAAATAATGCAATAATAAAACACGGATATCTTGTTGCATGTATGTTCTTGTTCTTCTTCTTCGTTGCATCGTGTGGCAGTTGTTGTTGTTGTAGCTGTCGCTGTTTTGCTTTCTCGTCCAATTCGCTGTTGTTGTTGTTGTTGTTGTTGTTTCGGTTTTAATTTTTAGTAATAATTTTTATTTAATTTGCTTTGTTTTTGTTGTTGTTTAATTAATTGTAATATAATTGCAGTGACATGAGGTGTTGTTGCTTTTCATCGTTAATTTTATGTTATTCATTTATACATACATACACACACATTTACATATATACACCACATATCGATATATATACATAGGCATATGGCATATACACTCAATCTATGTGATGTTTATACGCGTTCTGCGTGTTTTGCTTGCATTGCGTTTAAATTTAATTAACTATAATTAATATTGCTTTTGCGTATAATTCATTCAAAAAACAGCTAAACAAACAGAAAAAAAAAATTAATTACGCATAGATATACATGTGTATACATACACTAAATGTTGTATAGAAGTAGGTGTATAAGTATATATCGGCTATAAGGAAAACAAACTGCGCTACAATTTCGCTCTTTGAATTATTCAGTTTTCATTTTATTCTGTTTTTGTTTTATTTCATTTATGCTGCTCTCTCTGTGTGTGTGTGCGTGTATGTGTGTGTGTGTGTGGGGGGGGCGGGGGAGAGGTGCACAGGTGGGGAGAAGGGGCGTAAACTTAAAGCAGTCGCTCTTTTGCTTCTAAACTTATGCGAGGAACATGCGTTGAATGCCATCTCAATATTCTCTTCACTTAGATACGAAAAAAAATATTTATATATATATACGTGTATATAGATATATTTGCATATATATAGTATGTAGGCTCTATTTAAGTTTAAATTACAAAAAAAAAAAATAAAACACACACACAATAATACTAAGTAGCTATTCCGAGTCTCTCTCTATAATTGTATGTATGTATGCATAAAAAAGTGTCTTGTTCTTTGGTTTTAGAACTTAAAAATTAACAAAAAAAAAATACAAAAAAAAAAAGAAAAAAATTGCAAAAACATCGCGTTAAATTATAGTAAAATACATAAAGAGCTGCTTGGCTAGTTTGTGATACAACTCGATCAATTCAATTCTTGTGTGTGTCGCTGCTACAAAGTGTCCCAAGGGAATGGGTCGCGAGGGGGAGGGGAGGGAGGTAACTGCAAGCAGTTGCAAGGAAGAGGCTTCCATCCGCTATTCGTCGCCTGCCAAGTCGCGTCGTTTGTGCCAAGTGGGGGTGCAGTGGTGCAGTGGAGCGGGAGGTGGGGAGGGGGAGGCGTTCTTGTTGTTCTGTGTATAAATTATGCATTGCTGTTGTTGTTGCTGCTGTTGTGGTTGTTTAACGGTAAACGGTACACGGTACTTAAGAACTACATAAATTAGTTTAATTATAGTTATTTTGTTTATATAATTTTTTTTTATTCTTTTTTTGTTCTTTTATTTATAATTGTTTTTCATTTGCTTCTTCGTGTTCTTCCTCTGCTGGTTGTTGTGTTTTGTTTTTCTTTTCGGTTTGCTTAATTCATTCAATTTACGATTACTAAAAAAAAAATTCATCCTATGACTAAGAAAAAAAATTTACGTTCATTTTTTTTTTGTTGTGTTGTTGTTTGTTTGTTTGTTTTTCATGTTTTTTGTTGTTTATGCTTGCTTGTTCTTCTTCTTGTTAAAGGTTACAATTGTATATATATATATATATATATATTACTTTTTTTATACTTTTTGCGATTTACATATATGTGTGTATATATAGCTTTATCTGTGTAGGTGTGTCTAGGGGTATCTGAGAGTGTGTGTGTGTGTGTGTGTGTGATTGTTGTGGTATGTGGGCATCATCTTAGATGTTGCAATATCAATATATATATATAACTATATATATATGCATGTAGATACGTATTTTTATTTATATAAATTTGTCAGCCCCTGGGCGCGTTTTACTTTGCAAAGATCTCGCTCTCGCTCTCTGTCTCTCTCTCTATACATCAGCAGTTACATATATATAGGGGTGTGTGTGTGTGTGTGTGTGGGGAGGTTGTTACATACATATAAAGTTGTTATGCTTAAGTGCTAAAAAGGGGTTTCAAAAAGGTTCCAACTAATTGCAAGAGCACTGGGCAACGTGTTGTAAGGAAACGAACATATAACTCCGACTCACTCGCTCTCGCTCTCGTGGGCTGTCTGTCTCTCTGTCTGTCTGTCTGTCTCTGTCGCTCACCGTCCCCTTAAACTTTAAACTAGGTTTTAAAAGCTGGCGGGTCGTGCGCATCACAAACAATTTACAGGCTAGGCTTCTACTCCACTTAAATACCGAACTCTCC
This sequence comes from Drosophila rubida, assembly GCA_035046165.1. Taxonomy (NCBI): domain Eukaryota; kingdom Metazoa; phylum Arthropoda; class Insecta; order Diptera; family Drosophilidae; genus Drosophila; species Drosophila rubida. The sequence continues at coordinate 8,633,871 of JAWNOF010000023.1, read as the reverse complement.
ACAAAAAAAAAAAAAAAAAAAAAAATACACATATCGTATTTGCATTAACACTATGCGCAAAGCGACCCGCAACGTCTCTAGGCTCTATAGGGTATTACACTTCTCTCTCTCTCTCTTCTCTCTCTCTTCTCTCTCTGTGTCTTGGGGGGAACTGTGTGGTGTGTGTGTGTGTGTGCTAGTTGCTATATGCTACAATGCCTACGTAGATCGCTATTGCTAACGCTGTCTATGCGTGCTGCGCCATCAACTGACGACGCTGGCCAGGCTGCCGATGCTGCCCCAGCCGGTTGCACGCTAAAGCTGCTGCAGCTGCACCGTTTGCGGTCAGACATCGACGTCCAGATCGATCACTGAGCTGCGATCGTGCTCATCATCGTCCTCCTGCTCCTCGTGCTCCATCTCCTCCATGCCTCCGCCACCGCCACCGCCGCCGACATCGTCACAGCCGTCGGAGCGGCCGTCCAGTAATTGTCACTGATCCGTGGCCGCCGCCGCCGTCGCATGGTGGGCGTGGGCGTGCTGGGCGTGCGCCACGTGAGCCGGATGCGCATGCGCGTGCGGATGCGAGTGCGAGTGCGAGTGCGAGTGGGAGTGCGGATGGCCGTGCTGGGGATGCGTGTGGTGCGCCTGCGTGTGGTGCAGCTGGGCGGCGTCCTCGGAGAGCAGGGCGGCCGCTGCTGCTGCCGCTGCCGCTGCCGCCGCCGCTGCTGCTGCGGCCGCTGCGGCGGCGCTGCCGTTGTGCTGCACCTCCAGCCCGTTGACCATCTTCTCCATGCTCTTCAGCTCCGACGGCGAGTGCTGTGTCTGCCGCTGCGACTTCAGCAGCGACGGCGGCGTCGTCGGCGACATTGATATGGGCCGCGTGGGCGGCGAGTGCGACGTGGCGCGCGGCCGCGGGCTCGAGCTGAGGCTGCGCGGCCCGCTCTCCACGCCCGGCCCCCCGCCGGCAACGGCGGGCAGCACGTTGGGCGGTGCGGCGGCGTCGGCGCCGTTACCGCTGCCGTTGCCATTGCCGCTGCGATTGGCATTCGAGCCGGGTGTGACGGCGTCAAAGGCCGAGCCCAGGCTGCCCGGCAGGCTGTACGGCGAGAAGCGATGGCTCTTGAGCCCCTGCAGCGGCGAGACCGGCGTGTGGCCGGCGGCCGCGTACGCATGGCCGAAGAGCGCCGGGTGCTGGGCGGCCAGCGCCAGCTGCGCGTTGAACAGCAGGCCCGGGTTGAGGCCGGCGGGATTCATGGCCGCCGCCGCGGCCGGGTTGTGCAGCAGGCCCAGGTGCGGCGGCGGGTACAGTCCGTGAGGATAGAGGTAAGGCAACAGGTGCGGCGACGGGTGGATCGGTGGTCCCACGGATATGTTCGGCGACGGGTAGCTGCCCGCTGCACTCAAGCCGGCCGCTGCTGCCGCCGCTGCGGCTGCCGCGCCACCACCACCTCCACCACCGCCGGCACTGCTGCCGCCGCCGCCGCCACCGCCGCCGACACCCTCCTTGGGACTGCCCGTCGAGGTGGGGCGAAAGGCACCGCCGGTGCTGCCGCCGACGCTCTCCGAGCAGCTCGAGTCGCTGCCGTCGCGCTCCATGTCGTCCGCCTGCAGGCGGCGGCGCAGCGCGTCCTCGGCGTTCGCGGCGGCCGCGTGCTCCCCGGCGCCGGCGCCGGCCAGGTGATTGAACCAGGCGGCCAGAGCTGCTGATGCGAGTGGCAAGTGGCGAGCACGAACAGTGAAGAACGAGTGGAGTAATTAGCCGGGTGAGTCAATCAATTTGAAGGCAGTCGAACGGCGAGTGATGAGTAGCGAGTGACGAGCAGCGAGTCAAGATCATCGAGTAACATGTAGCGAGTGACGAGCAGCGAGTCAAGATCATCGAGTAACATGTAGTGAGTGACGTGCAGCAAGTGACGAGCAGCGAGTCAAGATCATCGAGTAACATGTAGCGAGTAACATGTAGCGAGTGACGAGTGACATGTAACGAGAAGAGCGAAATGGAGACACCAAAACAGATCAGTTAGACAAGTTGACAATCAATAGAAACTTAGCTGGTGAGCCAGCTGTGGCAGCTGGCGAGACTTACCCGAGTGCTGGTGCGCGTGCATCTGCTGCAGCGAGTGGCTGAGCGGCAGCAGCGGACTCTGCGGCGGCCCCACGACGTCCAGCAGCTTGTCGTCGTCGTCCTGCTGGTTGTCCAGCAGCGCTGCGGCGTGCGCGGGATGCAGGTGCGGCGGTCGCCCGGCGTGGCCCAGATGCAGCGGCGCCCGCGAGCTGCTCACGTGCGTGGGATTCAATTTGTCCGAATCGGACCCTCGGTTGGACATCAGCGCCTGCCTGTAACAACAGTTGGGCGAGACACAAAAACCAATTAGAACATCCAATTGTTCGCGCTGTCGACAGCGAGCTGCAGAACACAGCTAAGCTGTTCATAGTGCTAAACCTCACTAGATTATTTACTCGAATACCGAAATATGCAATTCAAATTATTGTCAGTTCTGATTGAGCCACATGGCTGTCAAAATCCTGTCGAATAGTTTTCAAATTCGCCCTTCGTGGTGGGCAATTGTTCGCAGTGTATGCCGTGAAACAGTTTGCAGCGTGAATGTTTGTGTTGTTTTTATGAGGCTTTTTGGATCTAGCGGGGACTTGCATAATATTTTTGCTAGCTGCCAATATCTGTTAAATGATAAAACGACGCTCGCGGCGCATTGCAAATGTACCGTATGTGTGTGTGTGTGTAGCGGGGGCGGACACGGGCAGGGGGCAGGGGGCAGGCTTACGGCCGGAACCTTAATTGAAATGTAACAATGGCAGGCGGAAACAGCCGGCAGTTTGTGTCTGGGCCGACAATGAAATTGAAAAATAATTCAAAACACGTTAGTGTAATTTAGTGTCTGCACTGTCCGTAATATACAGCGACTCCCCTCCCCTCCCCTCACCGGCCGGCTCGCTTGTGTTTTCGTTTTCTAGGTCCGTGCATTTTGCTTTTTTGTTGTTCACACATCAAAGCAACGCTAACGCTGGCAGCGTCAGCCCGTGCCCGCCAAATTGCCCAATTTGCCAACACACACACACACACACGCACACGCACACACATGCAGTGGCAGACACATGTGTGTATCATTATCACAGCAACCACAGCCCCGGAACCCCAAGCATATAGACAGCAATAGCTGGCAGCGCGCAGTTCGCGCAGTTCGCAAGCGCCACAGGCGTCTTCTTTTACACTTAACTGTTTTTCCACGTATTTCCCAGCACCTGTCTCTCTCTAGCCGCGTGTGTGTGTTTGTGTGTGTGTATTCCTAATTTAATAGCAAATCAATTTGTGCTAATCCCAGGCAACGCTGCTAACCCACCCACTTAACAGGCCTTTTGGGAGACGGGCAGACAACGAGCAACTGATGACGATGATTGCCGACCGCAAACGGGCCACAAAAGCAGCGCACACGGCGCCCAAAACGGGGCGCACTAAATGCGGGCTCATAGCACAGTTATTTGGTATGATCGTTGCACTAAAATTAGACTTTATCATGCACTATATCTTCATCAATGCTTGGGAGCATTTATACCACAGTTATTTGATATGATCGTAGCACTTAAAAGTAGACTTTATCGCGCACTATATCTTCATCAATGCTTGCAAAATTGTATGTGAAGTAAAGTGCAGTGGCAAATGGAAAGTTAATGCATAAGTAATTTATTTCAAAACACAGCTAATTTTGTCTTGCCTGATATCTTAAGCTCAAAGTGTCAGTTAGAAGTGACAAGATCGAACAGTAACAGAAACGTATCGTTTAAAATGTAAACATAAACTTTCTGTTTGCATATTACGATATTGTGAAATAAAGCGAATACTTCAAATTCTTGCCATACATAAATGAAGTCGCAACTGTTGTCTATTTTTGTAAATGCTGGCAAAGTAGACCGCTTAATTGTGTTACATAATGCCATGTAATCCGCACAGCTTGAGGGAGGCGCCCAAGCGGCGCTTGGAGCGCTGAACCGCTCCTGCGTCTCACATGCAAGTCGACCATAAATTTCAACACTCGCACAAAAGGCAACTAAGACGTTTATCTTGGTTTCTGTAATGCAAGCCACCCACCCCAGGACGCAGAGGGCGTGCAGGGGGCGCGGCCGCTCTATAACACGATTTTTTTGTTTGCGTAGCATAGCATGGGCATGGCATAGAGAGAAGGGCGTTGAGGCCCTGCTAAAAGTTTGAGAAATTGCGCGTTTGTCTGCGTGCGCTGCTCTGTAATTTTTGAATTACGTTTAAATGCGGCGCGGCTTAAGTCAGCCAACACACACACACACACACACACACAGACACACATACAACTGAAGAGACCGCGCCCAAGTAACAAAAAAAGAAGAGAGAAAAAAATGAAGAGCACACCGACAAAAATTGTGCCGCAATTGTCAACTGACGCCTGCGGTTATTTGTCTGGCTGGCCGCGCTGAATGGAACGCAGGACGGGGAGCAAGGGCGGGGAGGGCGGCGCAAGGAAGCTGGGTACGGTGAAAAGGCATTTCAATTGCGCAACCGCTTCTCGAGCTGCTGTTAAAACGTTTTCACTTTAGATTTCCGCCGTGGCCCGCGGCCCAAATGGCCGGACAACAAAAGCGGCCAGCGAAGGGGTGAAAGGTTAAAGGCTAATGGCAATATGTAGCCGAGGCAGCGAGCGCGCTGAATATCACTGCGAGCGGAAGTGGAGTGGAGTGGAGTGGAGTCGCTGCAACTTGCCGCCAATTAGCGCGACAGCCAACGAATGTGCCTCAAATGTCGTCATGGCATTGTTGCTGCTGCTAATGAAGCAGCGCGAAGGGTTAACCGCAGCATTCGGAGCATTGAGCTGCTTAAGCGTCGAAAAAAGCGACAAAGACTTTTGCGACTAAGTCGCACTAATTGCTCCAGGATTTTCGGCGAGCTCGGCGCTCGCGGAGCTAATTGAAAGTGCTGGCGCAGTTGTTAAGCGCTTCGGCTTTTGCGGTTGCTGCTCATCAAAATAATGCCATAAAGCGTAGCACACTTTTCGGCGTCGCGCCACGCAAGAAATGCAGCGCTGATTGACTGACTGACTAACTGACTAACTGACTAACTGAGTAAGTGAGTGAGTGAGTGATTGAGTGAGTGAGTGACACGCGGCTGTCACAGCAGTGACCAGTCAGTTTTGCCAGGGTGGGTTGTGGGTGTGGCAGCTAATGCCAATCAGAAGGCGCCGTAATCAGTTCTACGCGAACTCGACGGGAAGTCGGCGAGCAAGTAAATTGTTTGTGTCAATGCAAAAGACTGATGAAGTTGTTCCATCACGTCTTCTCCTCCACTCCTCCACACTGTCCTCCACATGCTGCTGTCACTGTCAGAGTGAAAATTGATTTGTAACGTTTAACAGAAGCAACTATTAAATGTCATTCATCATTATGCTAAGTCAGCCAGCGGCAGGGGCAGGGACAGAGCTGTAGCTGTAGCTGTAGCTGTAGCTGTGTGGCCGGAAACCGGAACCACTCGAAGCTCAGCGTCCAACCGCCCCCGCTTGGCGTTTGGTTTGTTGACTTTCTGGTTATCCTTCAAAAACAATTGCAAAAAGTCAAAAGCATGCCCCGTTGTTGTTGCTGTTGTTGCTGCTGTTGCTGTTGGTCAAACAGGAAATTGAAATCAATCCATCAATATGGATTACAAACGCACTGCGGGGGCAGCAACCAAGGGACACACGAAGGTGCCAGTCACCATCATCCACAACCAAATCGACATCCAAATCGACATCGCCCCAACTTTGTGGTCACTTCGAGTCTCTCTCGCTCCCACTCACGCGCTTTGCTGCCCTGTGTGACTTGCAATTTGACAAGCAGCAGGCTAATTAGTTCCGCACAGATTTGACAAAAATTAATGTCTGTGCTAATCAAGCCACAGCTACAGATACAAATGCGGCTCAGCCACAGATTCAGCTACAAGCTAGACAAATGACTCTATCTCTCTCTCTCTCTCTCTCTTTCTCTGACTGTCTGTCTGTCTCTGTTTTTGGTTGCCATTCGGTTAGATTCGATTCGGATCGAACTCAACTGAATGTGAAGTGCAGTTCAAAGTGCTGATTAGTTTGCTTATCAGGCGAGGCAACTATCCATCCAGTGAAATGCCATTCAATTGGATTTGGCAACAGTCCTGGCAACGGTCAATAGCAGGCTGCCTTGGCAACAAGCCACCTCAACTCACAGAGTCTGAGCAGCACAATGCGAGCTGCTCCTAAGTTGCTTAAGAGCTTACTTTAACTTACAACACACACACCCACGCACACACGCACACACATCTTGCAGCGTGCCACAAATTAGCCACACTAAATATATATGTTACACCCAATGCCGATATGCTGCATCTCGATTTGTAGTCGATTGGCAAAGTCTGCCTACGATTCGCAATTGAATTATGCATTGCATTGAAATCTTATCTGTTGTGAGCTCATTAATTCGTGGATTACGCCTGGCGATTTATTGTGGGATCTAGGGGATGAATTGCCAGAGATGCGTTGCCTATTTATGCACTTGCCTGACTGCCAACTAAATTAGCCAGCTAATTGTGCAGCACATTGTTGTCAAGGCGTAAAACTCAGTTGCACATTACTTTTACTTCTATGTTTCCCCTTAACTTGATGCTTTAGCCCTAATTAATTTACACATTTCTATCGTTTTTGATAGCCTTCTGTCTATGCTCGCTGCTCTTTTGCAAGCCACTTTCCATTTGTATATTCCCTGGCCACAAATTGCGCATTTCTGTATGTGCAACTCTTGTTTAACTCCGCTTTTCTTCGACTGCTCTTCTAACCATTTTGAAAGTCTTTCCTGTCTATTTTTGCTATCAATAATCGAAGTTCTGGCAACTCAATCAACAGTTGAGCCGAACACTTGTCGTGAGTTACCCTCAACTTCGACTTGAGGGTTAATGCTCATTGCTAATGGATCAGAGCTAATGTGTGTGGCCTGCTTAACTCTAGTGATACTCACTTCTTTTCCCGCTTGCCAGCGCCAGTATCACGAAAGCCCTTCGCAAACGGATTGTTGTCAATTTTCAATTGAGTTATCTGCACGGAAGAACCAAAAAAAAAGAAGGGAGTTAGCGAAATTGTTACACATAGATACTGTATTATTTATGATGATTGGCGGTAGCTTACCTTCTCGTTCTGATATGCAGTCACGGCTATGAACTCCGTCTCCTTGAACACGTACGTGCGAAACGTGGAATATGGTAGCTTCAGTATATCGTTGGCTCGCACCAAATGAAAGCGCGGCTGATATTTATGCATTGAGTTCAGTATTGTCTGCAGATAGGGAATAGAGAGAAAGAGAGAGCAGAGAGATATGCCACAAGATTAGTCAGCTTGGCGTGTTAAGTGCAATTGGGGGATCAACAAACACAACGAAACGAACCAACACAAGAAACGAGAAAATACCGAACAAAAAACGAAACTAAAGAACGGCGCAAAGTATTCACGTCTGGCGGCAGTAACTTGACAAAACTTGACAGCCCAAACAGAGGCACAAACGACACACACACACACACACACACACACACAGAGAGAGACCAAGTTTAGTGGCATATTGCAAATGGCCAAAACGCGGCGACATTCCTGACGACCACCCACCAAAAAGTGCACGAGCCGTCGGACCAACAACAGCTCTCTATAACCTGCGTCCCAGAGCCCACAGAGGGAGAGGGCGAGCGAGCGAGCGAGCGAGCGAGAGCAAGTCGCGTTTTGTCATAAAATATGAATTTGTCAGCGGCCAGGCGCAGACCTCCCAAGCAAAAGGCGACGGCAACATTTGCAACTTGCGACTGTTGCAAGAGGAACACCTTTTTAATTACCATAACTCGTCGAATCGACATCGATTAAGCGACAACCACAAGCGCCGGAGTCGGAGTCTAGACCGTCTACACCGTTTTCTCTAGGCCTCTGAGCTGCTTTTCGGCTGCGTGCGGACGGACCTCACAAGCTGACGGCGACTTCGCCATTTTGTTTGTGTAATTTCGCAAAACAAGCGGCGACTGTTGCCAGTTCCAGCGGCTGCCTGTGGTTGCCGTTGATGGCGACGACAGCACAGCGAACAACAGCGGCAACAACAACAACAACAACAACTTCAACGTTCGCATTGTAGTCTGTTGTGGAGTTTTATATCTTGTATCTGCTTGATTCGCACGCCCTCGGCTTGGACCACCAATGGCGTCTGTGGTGTCATGCTCAGAGGTGTGACTAATAAGATGGTTGCTCTTGTTCTTGCTCTCGTTGTTGGGCTGTTGCGGTTGCTGTGCTCTTGTTACCAAAACAGCAACAAATGCGATTACATCGAAGTGATTAGTCCAGCACACTTGCATTTGCAATAAGCGCGCGATCGAAAGACAAGTCTGTTAACAAGTTGGCTAGCTAGACGAACCTGAACGAGAGAAAATCGGACCAACAGCGAGTAGAGAGCAGGATGAGCATGTGTAATAAGCGAGTGATTGCCAGCGTCACAAGTGAGATGATAGACGGACAGTGAGAAGAAGAACAAATCGGGGCAGCAGCGAGTAAAGAGAATTACTTGGACTAAAGCAGCGAGCAAAAGGCAGCGAGAGAAGCAATAACAAGTAGAGCAGCCAGTTGCTAGAAAGACAGGTGTGAGCACCAGTTGTCCAGCGACAACATGAACAAATCGGGAGAACAGCGAGTAAAGAGAATTACTTGGACTAAAGCAGCGAGCAAAAGGCAGCGAGAGAAGCAATAACGAGTAGAGCAGCCAGTTGCTAGAAAGACAGGTGTGAGCACCAGTTGTCCAGCGACAACATGAACAAATCGGGAGAACAGCGAGTAAAGAGAATTACTTGGACTAAAGCAGCGAGCAAAAGGCAGCGAGTGAAGCAATAGCGAGTAGAGCAGCAACAACAGTTGATGGAAAGACAGGTCTGATAGCAAGTAGGCCAGCGAGAACAAGAACAGATCGGGACAACAGCGAGTAAACAGAATGTCTTGGACTAAAGCAGCGAGTAAAGCAATAGCGAGTAGAGCAGCAACAATTGCTTAGAGCACAAGATGCGAATCAATGAAACGAGTAACAAGCTGATTAATCAGCGCGCTTCAGTCGCAAACAAGTGGCAGCGAGTGTCGACCACAAGCGACAGACCGACGGCAATAACGAGTCTCGAAAGTGGAAATAGCAAATCGTAAATAAATATAGTGCGCTACTGAATGCACTGAGTGCAAGGCATTCATCGCAGTCATTAATATGAATGCTGTGTAGAATCGTCGTGCACGACGCTGTGATCAATGGCTTAAAGGCTTTAACAGCTTTTTATTGCCGCGGCCAAAAGCGAAAATCTCTCGCCAAATAATAATCATAAAAATAATAATGATTAATTGGCGGCGCGTCGCCATTTTGCTGTGGCCGCCGTTGCCGTTGCCGTTGCTGTTGCCGTTGCTGTTGCTGTTGCCGTTGCTGTTGCTGCTGCAGTCGTCGGTTGGTGCAGCGATACGAATATTATTGCTTGTGACATGCGGCGATTTGGGGCGACTTTAAAAGGCAAACACTTTATTGGCATGCGGCTAAAAGCTGGGATCATCAATCAAACTCCCCGAGAGACTCGACTTGTTGTTGTTGCGCTTAGTGCATAAATCGTTTGAGCAAAACGCGTTCGATGCCGCGTCCCCGCTCCCCGCTCGTCTACTTAAAATGTCGCTGGCTAATTCGCTTTAAATTTATTGACACATAAATTCATTTGGGCCGCAACTATAATCATGATGATCAAGTGAAATTACTGGCTGTTGCTTTGGTGCGTTTTGCGTGTGTCTAGAATTTATTGATAAAACAATTTGCATTATTACGTACAATTGTATTCAATTTGTTGTTGTCGCTGCTGCTGTCGTCGTAGTTTTTGTGGGCGTGGCTCGCATGGCGAAAGGCGCAAAATTGCCATTTAAAATGTGATTCGTCGACGAGTTGTCACCGTTGTCGTTGTCGTTGTCGTTGTCATTGTCGTTGTCGTTGTCGTTGTCGTTGCCGAGTTTGAATTGCGATTTAAATGAAAATAACCGTGAAGATAGCCATAAAATAAAACTGCACAACAACTGCAGCAGCAACTGTGTATAATGTGTGCATGCACAATCATGTTGTTGCTGCATTGCTGCTGCTTTCCAAATGGGCATAAACAAGTCTAATTAGACATGAAGTGCGATTACACGGACGCCACGCAGTCGTCGTCGTCGTTGTTGTCGTCGTCACTCAACAGCAGCAGGCAACAAATCAGCAAGAGCAATTGTTGCCACGGCTGTGATTATTGCCAGTTAGCAGCTGAGACAGAGCGACTGCGATCGAGTCGCACTTGGCAGCAGCAACTCGCACTGCTGATTGAATTGATTGGCAGTCAGAGTCTAATGCAATTATGCCTCAAATATTGTCTAGATTTTTCGTATTATGATTGCAGCCGCAAAACTAATGCAAAATTCAGCAGCATTGCTGCACGTCTGCTAGTCTGCTAGTCTGCTGCTGTGGCAAGTGGCACTCCAATCCAATCCATGGGCCACTTAATCACTCTATATATATTGAGCAAGTGACAAACTGATTGAGCCGCCGGCAGCCACGACCAAAAAAGGTATCAGCAATTTTGGTGCAGCCAGTTGCAAGTTGCCAGTTGCCAGTTGCCAGTTGCCGTTGCACGTTGCCAGTTGCCGTTGGTGCTACGTGCAGTTGCCTTGGGGCCGCATCTTTCACGCTAGTCATGTGCCCCGATATGCCACATGCCCTCCCCTCCAACGCCCGCCTACTTCTTGCGCCCGCAGTGACACGTTTGCTTTGGGCTTTTGCGTGTTGATTGCTAAAGGCGGAGTTGCTGCTGTGGCTGTTGCTGTTGTGATTGCTGTCGTCGTGTTGCTGTTGCACACTCATTGTTGGCATATTATCACATAATTTAACTGATGATGGCACCGCAATTGCTGCTGCTCTCGCTGTTCTTGCTGTTGTTGTGTGCTCAACGCTGTGTGATTGCTGTTGTCGTCGTCGACGTCGTCGTCGTTGTTGTTGTCGTCGTTGTTGTCGTTGTCGTTTCGTTGTTGCTGTTGCTGTTGCTGTCCATTGTCCGCTGTTGTCTCTTGTTGTCGGTTGGCGTGCTGCTTAATTGAATGATCACTCACACTTTGATTTGGCATGTTTTGTTCACATGCAAGCGGCAACAACTACAGCACAACTACAACTACAACTACAACTACACAGCTGCTAACGGTTATCGACAGTTTGCATCGACTGAACTATTAACTTACACTCCCGATATCTTCTCGCCCGATCGTGAGTGAATTCCAGCAGCAGCAACATCCTCAAATTACAGCCGGTTTCATACAATGTGCACAATTGTGCGCTTTGTGGCACTTTGTGCGAGCGGCGGCCGCATGTAAATCGCATGATCGACTAATAACGGCGTGTTATCGATATATCGATTACCAACAAGCTTGTAATTATCCATGCTGGCAGCTGAGTGTGTAAAACATTTGGAGTGTGTCAGATGTAGCGACAACTCGACGCTTACATACTATCGATAATTTATCGATAACAGTTAATTGGTGCAAGCCACGAATTTCAGTTTAATAGTGAATAGGCAATGCAAAATAAGTAATTTAATAACAAAATAATGTGCAGTTTTGTTTCGCTTACTTATCGCTAGACAATCGTCGCACACTTTGCGCTAATTTCTTGGCATCTGCGACAACTGACAGAGTCTTTAGCTGCAGTTCTAAGGCCGCCGACGACGATTGTCGCCTAATCTGCGGCTCGCTCTCCTGCACACTCTCGATATTGTGGATTGCCAGTTATTGCCAGTTATTGGCTGCTCAATTAGGCAACACTGGCTGCGCTTGGCGGTGGCGAGGGGAGCGGGGAGCGGGGAGCGCACAGCTACCAAAACCATTTTCGGCTACCTGTTGACCAATTATGGACATAATTGAAGGCGCCGACAACGACAACGGCAACGGCAACGGCAACGGCAACGACGACGACGACAGCAACAACAGCTACAACGTTGTCGCTGTCGCCTGTTGCTGCTGCTGCTGTTGCAGATGAAGATGGGACACACAACGAACGCTCTCTGACTAAGCGTCTCGCGGCTTATATTTTCTTAATTTTTTTTGTGTTTTTTTATGAAGCTGTCGCTGTATTGTCTTAAGCTGCTTTCTGAAAGCTAAATCGATATGCATATTGAGCGATCTATACCATAAATATCAACACGAAAACGCGGCTCGAAACATGTCTTAATTAAGCCAGCAGGTCAGTCGATGTTGCTGAAGGGGCACCTAGCTAGCTATCTAGCTAGACAGAGCGAGAGAGTGAGGGGCGAGCAGACCCACCATGCAGCCAGGCAGCGGCATTTACATGTGAGTGGATGAGTGTGTATATGTATCGTATGTGTGTATATATTCGATAAATCGTTAAATTATGCATAATTTTATGGCCGAAGCAAAAGCAAAAAGACAAAAGACACAAAATACGAGCAGTAGCTCAGGAGGATGTTGGCCCGGTTCTGTTTCAGCCACCCAAGCGCTGATCCAACAACAACGTTGATGCTGCTAGTCGAATTTCATTGATCTCTGTCGCTACGATTCCCATCTCGCTTGCACTCTCAGTGGAGCGTGGATGAGTTGAGCTGAGTGCGTGTCGCGTATGTTTCAGAGACCACCTAAGTTCCACATGGTAAAACGCTGGCAACACTCACAAAACGCCATAGATATTTCAGCCAAAACGATAGTTATTAATATCATTGTCAAACTATTGATAACTTCATTCAAGCAAGTTATCTTAACAATGCAAAATATGGCTAGAGTAGTAATGATTTTAATGAGCTCAATGAATCATTTCTACTTCCAACAATTGTGAAATTTTACACTTTACAAAAGAAATGAATATTCCTCTAAATTATACAATTTGTTCTTACTAATTTAATTGCTTTAATTTGTGAGTTGATTTCAAGTACTATTCGTGCTCGTGTCGTGCTTGCCTCGTGCTCTGCACGCGCTCATCTCTAGCTGGCCGGCCGTGGCTAAGCTCACACGCTGCGGCCGCGCAGTAGCTGGCCGAGGCTCAAGCGCAGGCAAGACAAGGCAACTTGATGAACATTTCATTTAAATAACGTCAAAATTTATTTACAATTTATAACAATTCTTTTGGTGGGCAGTGCTGCTGCTGCTGCCGCTGCCGCTGCTGCTGTTGCTGCTGCTATCTTTTGGTGGTCGTCGTCATCGATTGAACGGAAAATGTTAATTAAATGGATTTACATTTTAATGACAACACGAAACAACGAAGCGAAAGAGGCAACTGGCAGCAGGCAAGAGGCAAGCAACAGATTGAGATACAGGCGTGCTCACAGCAAACAGCGTTGCCGATGTTGTTGCTGTTGTTGCCACACACACACACACAAGCAACACATTCGTTGACCAGCTATGTGAATTGTCTGTCCGCCTCTCGTCCTGGCCTCTTGCGGCGCGGTCAAGACGGCGACAGCCAATTGCAAATTTGCTAAACAAAATGGGCGGCGTTTTTGGCGGAGCAGCAAACAAACGACTGGTAGGTTCGACTGTGCAACTGTGGCAGCGGCACGAACAGCGCCAGCGCCCAGCACTCTCCCGACTAATGATGCCCGGGCCCGCAGCGCACCTCTGCGGCTGCCTGCGACGGCGCCGTTTTGTTTTCTTGTATGCAAATCGAGACGCAGACGCAGACGCAGACGCAGCTCACTACGTCCCCCGCAATCGGCCTCCCCCCCTGGGGTTGGGTCTGAGGCGCCGCAGTCTCGAGTCACAGTCGATTGGGCAAAACAAAATGCTGGAGCACTCGATACACATCGATTTGAATATTGGCTTGTTGCTTTGCTTTCCTCGTTTGCTTTTCTTTTGCATTTGCGTTGCGGTTCGCTGAAGCGAGCGGCCAATGAGCCGAGTGAACAAATGCGCAGTCGATAACGATGCCGCCGCCGATGACGATGACCATGGCAATTGAGATCAGCGAAACTACGGCGAGCGAGCTGTTAATTTGAGCGACTGCGAGCTTGAGACTGGCACTTCGATAGGCCGCACGATAAGTGCTTCAGCGTGATCGATAGTATTTGCAGATCAAAATGCCACAATGACAATCGTACAACTAGTTCAACCAAATTTGTATAGTTAGTGTCTACGTGAGAATTACCAGCATATCAATGCAATGCTTTGTGTGTCATCGTAAAAGCGTAAGTTTGCCAACTGCGCCTTAATTGGCGATTAATCGATAGTATTTATGGCAATTGCGTAATTTGCTCTTTGCACCTCTATGTTAATCGCTGCGTGCGTATCGCTGATAGCGTGTAATGCAAACAATTTGCATTATTTTCGCTTTCGAACGCGCTGACAACTGGCACTCATAACTCCATAAATATCGATACACATTTATCGCCGCCCGGCATGCGGCGTCATAAATAATGCATCCGCCCCGCAGCGCCAGAGCAGCGTTCACTTACAAATGAGCCCAGTTAGTTATGGCCATCCTGTCATAGATAAACGATCAGTGTGGCTAATGGTGAGGCAGCTACTGCGTCTCACTCTCTCTCTCTCTCTCTCTCTTGCTCGCTCAGCTGCCGTCTCTTTCTGCAGCGGAGTATCGCGCCAAATGACAAATATTTCAAATGATTTCAACACTTTGCCGTCTTTGCGCGGATGATTTGCGTTTTATTGCAGCTAATAAATTGAATTGGCGACCCACCGCGTTGCACCACCACTGCGACGTGGCACGACAGGCGCAACGAGTGCGAGTGCGAGTGCGAGTGAGACGGACGAAACTAGCCGCAAAGTCAACTAACTATTTTCGCAGCGACTATTTGTTGCGATAAGCGCGGCCTTAACTTGCCTGTCGCGTCTCGTCTCCCCCTCCGTCTGCGTTCGGGTTGCATGCCACATGCAATGCGACGACGCGCATGCGTGTGTGCATTTCAATGCAACACTGATAAAGGTGTTCAACGCTCGATGACATTAGCACCATCCAAATGCCGCAGTTGCTGCCGCAACTTGCCTCAGTTTGCCGCTGCTGTCGTTTTGCCATATTTGTCGGCACCTTTTGTTCTTCTTTATTAAAAAGGCGAATAATCATAATAAAGAACCAACAACGTTGTCGTTTTCGTTGTCGTTGTCGTCGTCGTTGTTGTTGTCGTTGTCGTTGTTGTTGTTGTTGTTGTTGTGTCGTCCATTTAGCCACTGAGTTTTGGATGAGCAGCCGCCAAACCGCCAAGCGAGTTTTGTTATTGCCGGCAAACTGCGTTGGGGTTCGACTCGTTGCTGCCTCTCTTTCCCTCTTTATTTTTTTTTGAGACTCGACTGAGTTTGTCTTTGGGTTCAGCAGCTCGTTCGGTAGCTGCTAGACTTGGACATTAATCGATAACACTTGAGTATTTTTTCATGTTTTGCAGGCGAGCCATTAAGCGATTGTCCACCACAGTTGTTGTGCTCGTTGTTGCTGCTCTTCTTGTGTATTTAGGCAAATAAAAATGTGTGTTCGTCGATTGGCGTTTGTCGGTTTTGCCGTTGGAGCTGCGCTACACTACTATATAGATCTACTACGTGATCTAGTTCTTTGACTGCAGCCGAGCGCGAGTTGAATAACCCCACCAAGTGATCAATCAATATGTCATTAAAGCGATCCAAACAGCTTCACAATGTTGTTACTCTGCGACCGACGCAATGCAAACTCTGATATCAAGGCGACAATTGCACTTTTTCCAGATTGCATAACAACAGTTAATAACTAATTGCTGAGATTTGCAATCGTCCAACTTGCTTAACGACCTAAATTGAGATTATGCAAATAGTTAAATGTGGCAAATTGATTTTTCTGTATATCACACTATCAAGACACTCAAATATTCCCCTAAGTAAATTATAAATATGTTGTGGCTGTTAACTGGAATCATATATATACTTTTGAGAATGATTTTTCCATTCTGTTTTCAAAATTTCTAGTGTAGTAATAATACGTTTGTTATTATTCATCTTTTACTCTACAACCTTTTGTCTTTTTGTTATATATTTCTATAGTTTTCGGGTAGCGCATCGAGTTGTTAAGCTGACTGATACATTTCTGGATTTCTGTGTTTCTGTATTTCTGTATTACTGCTACTTTCTTCCCTTCTGCCAATGTCGCATTGGAGCCCGCAGTTTGCAGTCGCTGAGCTGTGTGTTTTGTTCCCAATCCTGTTTCCCAGCTCTCCCTGCTTGTGGCCTGCTTAATGAAATTCAGCTTAAAGCGTTAATGATGATAGTGGCAAGCGGCGTCAGTGTTTTTGGGGTCTTTGGGCCAGCTCTTGGCCTTGTTCGCTCTGCCTCTGCAAATCCCAATGTCCGCTGTCCGCTGTCCACGGGCCATTGTCGGGACTGCGCCTGTTTATAGTCAACACTCGGCAATTACTAAAAGACAAATTTATTTGCACGCATGCATATGATGCGGGCTGCGACTGCAGCGTTCGACTTGGAGCCTCGTTTGGGGCTTTTGTGTCGCCAGTTCTCGGCAGTTGGCAGTCGGCAGTCGGCAGTCGGCAGTTGTGTCTGCGCGTTGTTCGTTGGCGACATGGACAAGTGTTAAGCATAATGCAGACACACTTAACAGACAGCATTGGCAGCCACAACAGCAGCAGCAGCCCGGAGGGGGAAGCTTAATTGAAGTGCGGTCGCGTCGCCTCATTGGCGTTAAGTGTCGATAAATTAAGCATACGCAATGTGCGCCGCGCCGACAGCATAGGAAAAGCAGAGTAGCCGCCAGCAGTAGCCACTCGACTTATGCATATGCATATCTGGATAATCTGTTCATCTGCTAAATCAGCTACCGGGCTACCGGGGGCTAGCCTCAGTTTTTGTTTTGCTTCTCGCCTCTTTTCCTTCATGCCACTTCCACGTTTTATGAATGACACTCGACTACGCGACGCAGCGGCGACCGAGCGAGCGAGCGAGCGAGCGAATGTGAAAGGCATCTTCTGTGCGCATAAATTGCTGATAATTTACAGCATATAAAAATCAACACAAAACATTTTATGTTAATGAAAATAAAAGTAGAGCTCGCTCAGGTGAAAGCCCCACCAGCATCGCCGCCAAAAACAAAATACTTGTACCATCGACATCATCATCGCGATCAGTTCTGTGTCAGTCTGCCGCAAACAGTAGCTCTGGGCCGCACAGGCTCTCAGATCGGGCAGATACCCTGACAATTAATGGTCAACGCCAGGCAACTAATGAGCGCAATTTATACTGCAGTCAACAGCCGGCCACAACACGAATAGAGACCCCCAATCACAGATGCCCGATGCGACGCAGCCCAGCAATGCCCTCTCTCTCTCTCTCTCTGTCCTTCTGGGGGGGAATGTTGTTGACCCGCAATTGAGATGCTCACGATAAGCAATTTAAAGTCAGATCAACGGATCTGATTTCTAAACGATTCATCAAACTCTTTCCACACGCTCTCCACGCTTCCTTGGAAACCAACTCTCTGCAACTACAACTTGTGGCTGCAATTCCCAAAAAATACAGTCAAAAAGATCATTTTGCGTTTTGAAGTTTGATTTCTATAGTCGATAGATGGGCGAGCATGAAATAGTTTGAGCGCTTTTCACGCCTCCTTCCCCGGGCAGACGTTTGAGTTATCGCCTGCCACTTGCCACGATCACAATCTGAGTGCAGTGCCGCGTCTTAAAAGAAGCGGGCGAGTGCGTGTTACAGCTTCCCGAGTGCAGGGTTTGTTTGTGGTTTTGAAGGTAGCCGCTATCTTATCGGGGCGTAAGTAGTCTGTGGCGTGGTCGAGAGTGGGTCGCTCCCGTCACACCATTAACTTTGTTTTATAACTTAATTTCGTTAGTCGTTTCGCCGGCGCGCACATCACCCCGTCAGCGCAGCAGACAAATCGACACTTGTTTAATATTTAAATGTAAATTTAAATTGAAATTTAAATTTTGATTATCGCTCTCGCTCGCCGCTTGTTTTGGTTAATGAATGAATTCTTTTTTTTTTAGTTTTTTTTTTTTGTTTTGTTGGTCGTCGCTTTTTGGGTGAATGGCGTGTGTGGCGGGCTCCAAGACGTGACCACCACACGCTGTGCCCAGGGCTCCGCTCTTGGTCATGATCTTGTTTTTATGGCTGCACTAGGCCGGATAGCACCACCACCAGCAGCAGCAGCAGCAGCAAACGGCAGCGAGCATCTATTTAAGTTCTGTGCTTAATTAACGAAAGGAAAAGGCAAAGCGTAGCGAAGAATGCGACATAAAAATTAATTAGCAGACCAACAAAAACGAGAAAAATCAAAGACTCGCTGGGAGGGGGAGCGGCGCATAACGGTGCATGGCGGGCGCAGGCGAGTTGGGTGGGCGTGCCAGCTTACCAATGGGCGCCCAACGTGCGCTGCCGCACTACACTCGTCGACGGGCGCCCAACGTGGGGTCAATTTGGAGCTCATTCACCAATTTACTGCTGCTCACAATTAAGTGTAAATTTATGTAAATTTTCCCATCTGCCCCGCGGGCCAACGCCCCCGAAAGCAGTTTGTCGGTTTACCTGTTCTCTTTTTGAGTGTGTGTGCGTCTGTTGTTTTCTTGATTGGTTTTCGTTGATTGAGGAAATTGTCGCTGTCGTTCCAAATTGGCAGCTAATCAGTGGGCTAAATGCAACGGAAATACCCAAAAAAAAAAAAAAAATAAAATAAACGTATATATGTGCGCCATATATAGGAGAGAGTCAGGTTGCGTTGTTCACTACTAACAATTTCCGTGCGCTATGCTAATGCTTTTTCTTTCCACTCTTTTTTGTAGCTTGTCGATGGTCGATTGTCGATTGTCGATTGTCGAAGTTGAGCAGTCGAGTTAGGTGGCCCGAAAGAAAGTCCAAATCAAAGAAGCTACAAGCACTAATTTATAACGTGACTGGCAGCCGAGCAGCCGAGCAGCCGAGCAGCAGCTTCCACATTAGCCTGCGTCGCCCCTCTCAGTCTCTCTCCGAGTTGAGCTTGAGCGTCAGTTGCTCATCAAAGCCATAAAAATGTGCGTTAATAACATTGCCGCCAAAGTAAAGTTGGCAATAAAATGGCAGATTCATGTGACGATGACGACGGCGATGGCGACAGCGACGGCGCTGCTACCGACGCGTTTGGTGGGAAATACGACCCTGGCTATAAGTATAACTGCAGCGATGACGACGCCGACGACGACTACAACGTGGCCGTGCAACTTGCAACGCATTAAAATTTACGTGCCATAAATTTCCACACAAGGCTGCTGCTGCTGCTGCTGCAGCGGCTTTTGTAGATTCGCATTTATGCGTTTAATGATAAAGAAGAACGCAAACGTCTCGCTGTCTCTCCCTCTCTCTGTCCCTCTCTCGCGCTCGCTCCGTGTGTCTCCCCACTGCGTAGCGTGTTGCCAGCGGTAGCCGGCAAGTGGCCAGCTTAAGTGCCGCATTGCATTTGCTCGAGGCTTGGACTGTTGTGGACTCTTTGGGGTGCTACCCCAGCCCAAGCTCGGCCACACAGGCGCCCAGCATCGCAGCAGAGCTCACTCGGTGGTCTCGCAACGAGTCGCGGATCGATAAAAAATGGCAAGCGACAATGCAACACAAGCTGGCGCCCAACGTGAGTCGCGGCCTGTTGCACACCAAACTGTTGTTCGCCCAACTACAACTCTACGCTACAATCTATCTAAGAATGCTGATAACTAGCAACATTTAAAAACAAATTAACAAATCTTTTAAGCTGTTTAACTTTTTCGTGATTGGTTTTGCGCCAATTTGCGCTGGGAATTTCATTAATTTTGGCTTAAATACGAACAGTATTTTGAAGTTATGTATTGCAATTTACACGAGTTTGAGATGCTAACACAAAATAAGCACTTTAAAAGCTATTTTTGTTAGCCAAATACAACAATCAAAGTCCAACATATGTTGCAAAAGAAGTTGACAGCTTTGGCTGCTTGCAAATCTTAAAATTGTTCAATACAAAGTACGCCACATAAGTTGCTATTTCACTGGCTACTTGATCGATATAAAGCGCTACAAATAAGTTGGTTTTTCACTGACTAACTCAGTGGCAACTTAACTGCAACTCTTAGGCACTGCAACTGCCATTCGAGACACACAATTGGGCAGCAGCGACCTTGATGGCGCCCAAGTTACGTGGCGGCTGATTGCGGATTTGGCCAGCGTCGCCGTCGATCTTTAGGCCTAATTAACAAGTCGCGCATAGTATGCCAAATGCGTCAAATGCGCACGCGCAGCGGCGGCAGCCACGTTGCGATGGGAAAGGTGATTGCTGCCACACAATTGGCGTCGCTCTGGCCGCTGCCACGACGGCAACAGCGAGCGCGGCACGCACTTCATGCAAAGCAGCTCCAGCCCCAGCCCCAGCCCCAGCTCCAGCTCCAGCTCTAGCTTGTTACAGGACTGTCCGAAAAAACAAAAACGGAGAACAAAAAACAGGACAGCTGGCGACGACGGCGACGACGACGACGGCGACGACGACGGTGGCTGAGCCGGCGCCTGCTGCCTGTTGTCCTCTCGCAAGTCGGCGCTGCTTGAAGATGAATGTGTGTCGTTGTCGCTTGTCGACTCAGTTGCTGTTGCAGCAGCTTGTCAGCTCTTGTATTTTGTATGTAATTGGCTGGGGCTGGCTCTTAATAGATGGGGCAGGCATCGCAGCGGCGTCACCTGTCGCCTACTGTGTGGAGCCCAGATCGTAGTAACAGCAGCAACTATAACAACAACGCGCCGCGAACAGCAATGCTTGCAACTGACTGCGCGCCATCGACTGCGCGGCATCGGCAACCAAAAAGCCAAAGACATTTGCAAATCTTTTGTTTCTCATGTCCGATCATTTCTCATATAGGCGAGCAGGCGACGACAAGACCCAAAGAGGCCCCAGACCCAAGACGAAGACGACAAAGGCATACCGCAGGCGCCAGGCCCAAATACAAACAACAGCGCGAGGCCAGACAACGACGGCGACTGAGACGACGGCGACGTGGCCACTGGCCAAACGACCAACGGCCTCCAACTCGCAAAACGAGCTCGCAAAAAAGAACCCAAAAAAGGGGAGCAGCGCACGGAGCGCGGGCAGCGGGCAGTGGGCAGCGAGGATTTTTAGCATTCACAGAAACGACGCACGAGCGCGAGAGCGCCACAACAACAACAACAAGAACAAACAGTGGAAGGCTGCAGGGCAGGACAAGCGGACAGTGGGACGGCGGGACGGCGGGACAGACGACTTGGTGGGCCATTGTCTTGGCCGAGCGACATTCAAATCTTAACTCGAAATCAACGGCTGAACGCCAGCGCCAAACAAATTCGAGCTGCCAAAATAATAAGCAGGCCTCGCTGCCCTACCGACCCTACCGACCCTACCGGCTCTACCGACTCCCGCTAGCTGTGTGTGTTGGTGTGTGTTCGTGTGCAACACAGTGGCAGTGGCAGGCGACTGCAAGACCCTCCAGTGGGCAGCATCGGTGCCTGCAAAAGAGACAAATGCGTCGTCGTCGTCGCTGTGAAGGTCGCCCGGCTAACGCCAGGTCTTTTGCTGCCTTCGGTCCGCTGCTCGCTGGGCTGCCATAAAATTTTTGAAACAAGCCCCAGCGAGCGAGCGAGAGAGGTTGGGCACGGCGCGGCCGAAGCAGATAAGAAATTTTTGCTGAAAACTCGTGCGCGCGCAAAAAGGAAGCGACAACAAGCAGAAGGCTTGAACTTGCTGCAGAAGTTGGCGACCGGTTTCATATTGATGACGACAACGACAACAGCGACGACGACGACGACGACGACGACGACGACGATGACGATGATTCTTTTTTGGTTCTTCGTTTTTTATTCTTTCCATTTTTTTTTTGTTTTTGGGCGACCGCCTGCCTGCATAAAATTTGTTTGCCAAAGAAGCATGAGAAACAGCAGGGGCAACAGCAGAACGCCAAGTTGCGGCACAGGCAGCAACAGCAACAGCGACAGAGCGAGTGAGCGAGGGCGATAGAGAGAGAAGCATACAAATTGGCGTCGGTAGCAGCGCATTTTAGATGGCTATCAGTAAATAGAACACAAATGAAATTCATCGATAGAAATCGAAATCGACAACTAACCAAGCAAGCAGCCCAGCCACATCAAAAGGGTAGAGACTTCTCAGTCGCCGTCGCCGTTGTCGTCGCCGTCGCCGTCGCAGTCTCAGGCGCGGAGTCTCTGGGCCGTTGCTGCGGCAACCATGTGATGGAGTACACATGTTGCCGTGCACTTCTTGCCTGGCACGACAACATGGCCAACAACACCCGACCACAACACAGCACAACAGCACTGAAAGCCAATGGCAGCCAATGCTCTGACCTTTTGGCCTTCGTCGTCGTAGACAGCCACAGCAACAGCAACAGCAATGGCAACGGCAGCAAAATGGCTCAAAATTACAAGCAATGCAACACTTTGGGGCAGCTGAAGCGAACTGCAGCAGTAGAGAAGCCAGCCACCTATCAGCACTGCGCTTTGACATCATCACACTGCCTGAGCTCCTCGCTGCCGTTGTCGTGAGCAGCGGGTGGCCACAATGGCCGCCAGTTGCAGCTGCTGGCGACTCCTGCCACACATCCCCTCCCCCCTCGCGCCAAGGCACAGTGCAAGCTGTCTGGGGCAATAGGAGCTGGGTAAGCGCATTAAAGCACATTTCTTGAAGCTCTCTCTCTCTCTATTTTGATTTTGATTTGATTTGAGTGCGAGTTCAACACAAAAATCAGCAACCATAAGCTTGAAAGCTGCTTACGTTGTTTGCTGTAAAACAACCGAGTCAAGAGTTGGAGTTGATGACGTTATTAGCTGAATTTGAATTTCGATAAATCAAAGTAAAAGCAGAACTTGCAGACCGTTGATTAACTTGAAATGTAGTGCAAGAGTGCACATTAATATTAACATAGCTTAGACCTACAAACGACACTAATTTCAAATGCGATCCCTCACTTTGGCCCAATCTAATCAGCCACGATCACGTGTCTGGCCGCTGCTCTAAGAGCCTCATTTAGGCCTCTGACCCAAGACGCTTCTGTGTGCGTGTGTGTGTGTGTGTGGGCCAGCCGCGTTTTGCTGCTCGTTTTCTTCAAGTAGCTCACGACTGTTGTCCAATTAATCAATAACAATAGAAATCTCTGGCCCATGGCGACATCCAACTACTGCGACTCCGTTTCATATCGCATCCAGCGAGCCTAATCCCCCTAATGACAACGCTCGATGCTGTTGCTCTTGCTCTTGCTGTTGCTGTTGCTGTTGCTGCTGCTGTGGTTGCTGCGGCTGCTTGATGATGATGATGACAAAATGCCAAACAATAAAAGCAAACAGCTGCCTGGAGGTCTGCGGGCACCCTACTGCTGTCGACAGGTCGCTCTCATGTAGATTTGTCCAAATCAACAGCGAACAACGTCAAAAAAACCAAAAAAAAAAAAACAACTACAACGAACGAAGATGGAAAAAAGGTCAAGTGGAGGCTCTGAGCCTGTCCGTAGCTCATTCTCACATCATTAATTACAAAATTATTGGGTTTTTTGCTGCCACACACACACACACGCAGGTGTATGTGGTATAAATGTACAACTGTCCACGCATAGCCGCAGGAACTGTAACAAGACCTAAGACAACGACTAAAAATCTCCAACAAAATATAAAAACAAAACACAAACCAAGAGCAAAATGTTAATTTTCAAATCTTCGTGGGAACTGAAATTAGTAGTTAACACACACACACACACACACACACACACACACACACACTGGGCACACACGCACAGTCGCTGTTGCGTAGGACTTGGCTGGTTGTGCATATTCGCCATACCCTGCAGCCAGTCAAAGAGGTAGCTCAGGCCAGGCATTTTAGTGGCAAACTCTAGCTTAGACATACCCCCAAAGCTGCCCAACAATATGTAGTTATACATTTTAATGTTAATCATATAATGTTTAAACTTTAAATCACATATTGCTTAGACATACCCCAAAAGCTGCCCAACAATATGTAGTTATATATTTCAATGTTAATCATATAATGTTCTACTCTCAAATCACAAAATGTTTCTGCAATAAGTTCTGCAAATTTCGTGTGCATTTAAAACAAATTTAAAACTCATATCTCTGCTTGGATTTTCTTGCAACTTCATAAGTTTCTTCTAGCTTGACTTTCGTCTGTTTATTGCCAAAACAGAAATTCACTTGAAAAGCTTGCTTAAGAACGTAGTTACAGGGTAGCTCTGGGCCCGGCTCATCCGCCCTAAATGAAGCAATTCAATTTGTGTAGCTTTGAGACGTGCAGAGCTTGAGCCAGATCTTGGCCTGCGGGCGGCCCAAAGATATTAGCATTGTTGATTATCTAGATGCGCGCCAAGCAGAGGCCAGTGTAGATCGACAGCCAGAGCGAGAGCGAGAGCGGGTGCGAGAGAGAAGGAAAGGGAGCGCTCTATTGATATTGCATGATAATTACGCTGAGCACGCTCTAGAAGCAGAGAACCAGCAGATATATACATATACTATATATGTGTATGCATATGTATAGCGAGCGCTGTGCAATAATTGGAGTCTAATCTGAGTCACGGCAGTGATTGAGTCTCGACTGCAGACAAGAGAAGACAAGAGCTGGGCCGCTTTTTGGGCAATTAAACGATTTGCTTCTCTGTCTGTGTGTTTGCTCGTCTGCGCAGATGCCATGATTAATATGTTTTTGAGTAGTTCTTAGCTGCAGGCCAGCAGTCGGAGTCAGGCCACAGCTAACAAGTTTTACAGTCTTCTTCGTCTGCAGTCTGGGGCCGTGCTTCGCCGCGGTCTGCGCCAGTTGACAAATTGTTTGTAAATGGCTGGCAGACAAAACTGGAACACACGCACTCCGGCCGCCGGCAGTTGTCAGTTGTCAGTTGTCAGTTGTCAGTTGGTAATTGGGGTTACGGGGCTGAGTGGGAGCCTGCCCAAAGAGACAAAGAGCGGGCTGGCTGATCAGTTGGCTGGAAATGAATCGCTAAACATTTCATAAGCTTGTTAGCCGATTATCATCTAGCCAAGCTCCCGTTGAACGCCTTGCATCATTAGGCCCATTGTCTAATGCGGGCAGTGACTGAAATGCGTCCAACTAATTGCAATATCCGAATATGCGCATTTCCAAAAAGCTCATGGTTTTCAATCAACTTGGTGCTAGTGAAAGCTTTCAGCAACTTTCAAGACAAAAGCGTCGTCTAAGCGTGTGGCGCTTACGGGGATTAAATTGCAAAATTCGCTGATTAGTGCGCTGTGAGCTGCGCTAATCCAGCGCCCAGTGTCAGCTGGCAAACACCTGCCAAAACACTTGACAAGGCGTTGACGTTAGCCCGAATGTGAGTGAGCATGGTAATGGCAATCGCAATCGCAATAGCAATCGCAATAGCAATCGCAATCGCATTCGGGCAAATGGCAATCCTATTAAGTCAAGGTGCAGCTTTAAGAAATCCAATTAAAAAGCAAACAACACAACAACGAGTGGCTCTGGCTCCAACGACGAGGCCTGAAGCTGTGAAGCTGCCGTGACAATGAGCATAATGGCTGGCATGATGGGACACTTGAGATTCAGTAGCTGAATCTCAGCCACAATAAATACGTTAATAATAATGACTGCCTGAATGACTGACGCGCTCTGAATGCTCTGAATGCGACTGCGAGTCTGAATGACGCGGCGACTGAAGAGCGCGAAGCACTCCAAAGACATTAGCGCACTTGAACGTGCAGCATAATCCCGGCTGGGCTCGGGATCCGTCGCCGTCGCCGTCGCCGTCTCCATGTCCGTGTCCGTGTCCGTGTCCGGGTCGCGGCGGCAATCGTCGCGTAACCCGGGCAGGATAAGCGGAAATGCGGCTGCCACTTATTGAACGGAAGTGTTTTATTTTCCCCAAATGCGACACAGCTAATGAGAGCGCACCAGAGAGTGAGAGAGGGAGGGAGCTGAATCTATTGATTGACTGCCAATTGTGTGGGCAACAACAACAACAACAACAACAAAAAGAAAGAAAGAAGCTTTCGGGTGTTTGTCAAGTGGCGCAACTTGCCGCGACGGCAAAGTGCAACACAAAAGCGCAAGCGAGACGGCGCATTGCGCGGTGTGCGAGCGAGATGGACGGCTGAGCGTTGCCGGCAATTTGCATGCAGTGCAACGCGCAAATGAGTTGCATAAATTAACGCAGCGAAACGACGCAGCCCGAGGAGAAGGAAGAGGAGGCAACAAAGCGTTCAAGCTGAAGCTGCAGCAGATCGAAGAAGAGAAGAAGCAGAGGGAGTGCCAGCAGCAGCAGCAGCAGCAGCAAAAGCTGGCGATGACGATGGCCGCTTGACAAAAGACACTCGAAGAACGAAGGAAGCAACGACAAGGAGAATACAAAACACAGCAGAAACAAAAACAACAAGAAGAAAAAGCGAAAACCAAAACGTTAAACATAAATAAAGATGACGAAGCTCGCCGAACAGAGACAGCAACAGTGACCAGTGCAGGCGAGCACCTCGCTGCCAGGTGTGCGAGCGAGAGCGGGCGATGCAGAGCAGGAGAGCAGAGCGGGCGCCTCGAGTGCAGAGTCATGGCTGGGCACAATGGCGGAAATGTGTGAATGAGGGCAGAAAAGGCGTCAACTCGCCCTAGCTGCACATGTGTGAATGTGAATGTGAGTGTGAGTGTGAGTGTGAGTGTGTATATAATTAGCACTGCAGAGCAGCAACGAGCGAGAGAGGGAGAGTTGCTGCGAGACTCGCGCGCGTTTTAAAACGCGCTTGAAACGCGCCCGACCATTATTGTTAGCCAGCGCAGCATTTGCAACAATTGCCGTCGCAATCTTGAGTGCATTTTAATCGCACAGCACAACAACAAGTGGTTGGGGGCAGCCAAGGGTTAATTGCTAACCCACTTCATACAGCCTTTCTGCGTCGCGATCGCGCTCGCTTAATTACAACCAGCTTGCAAAGCGCACACACGCGGCACAGCCACCACCTAGCCAAACCCCACCCCCCACCCTCCACCGCTCCCCACCGACTCTCGCACAAATTGCTTTATAATCGTCATCAATAAATGAAGCCGTTGGGTCATTAGGCCAGTTACTTTGTCTCAGTTCCATTATCGATACACAGTCCGCAGTACACACAGCATTTGTATAACACCCCCCCCCCCACCAAACTCCTGGCTAGCCCCGAAAAAATTGCTAAGCAAATTGAGTTATCAGCCCGTTTTGTTGGCACTCTCGACCCTAGGGCTAATGTGTAAATAGCTGGGCGCTAAGCGAGCACACATAACCTCACATTTCATACCATCTTGCACATATGAAGCCCGAAAAATAGTAGAACATTTGCTGCGATTTGCTTCTCCATCAAATTTTAGTAATAATAGTAGTACAATAGTTCAAAGTAGTCAATTAAATAAAATAACAAAAAATAACAACAATTTATTCAATTATTCCTATTTATTTATATATATTTTCTTGATATTATTCCAATTATTTTATTACAATAGAGCTGTGCCGCTACATTATGCTATTTATAACGTAGTAGTTGTGACTAACTATTCGCAATTAAATGGAAATACGCCGACATAACCTCACATTTCATACAATGTACATATATAAAGCCCGCAAAATAGTAGAATATTTGCTGAGATTTGCCTTTCCATCAAATTTTAGTAATTATAATAGTTCAAATTACACTAAATAACAAAATTCTTTCACACTTTAAGCAATTTATTAATTTCCTATTTAAAACAATAGAGCTAATACATTATGCTATTTATAAATGAGTTTATTTTTCTTCAAACTTGGTAACTATGATAGTTCAAAGTTGTCTTTATTCATCCCTATTTATAAATGAGTTGCTTAATTATCATCACCGCAATAGCTAGGCCTAACTATTCGCAATTATATGGAAGTACGTCGACATAACCTCACATTTCATATAATATTGTGGATATAAAGCTCGTAAAATACTCGAAAATTAGCTCAGAGTTAGATTTTTTCCTCGAAGTTATCAAATGAACAAAATAACAGAAATATGCCACGGTTGAAGCAATTTCTTAATTTCCTATTTATTACAATAGAGCTGATATATTATGCTATTTATAAATGAGTTGCTTAATTATCATCGCCGCAATAGTTGTGCCTAACTATTCGCAATTATATGGAAATACGTCGACTCACAATGACTGAAATTGAACTGCTTACAATCTATAACCTTTGGCTTTTCTGCCTGATGCTAATCGGCTTACGGCTTACATACTATATGCACACTATATGTATAAGTCGGCAAGGCGAAACAAAAAAAAAAAACACTGGCAAACTTGTACGAGTTCCGCACACAAACTGATCGCCACATTGCAGCAACTAAACTGCCAACTGTGGCAACTTTTGATTAATAAAAGATTGTCACCTCCTTAGCTGCATTGCATTCATGGCGTTCAATTAATACGAATCTAACTGAGTGCCCGAAATAGAAATGTTCCCATTTCCATACTTATGACACTTTGGGTTTTTATAGCACGGCCAAGTGGCAACGGATGTCTGCCGTCATTATAGTGCTTATATATCGTTGGCCGACGACCAATCCCAGCGTTTGAACTTGGGCATGGGTTGTGTTTTGTTTTGTTTTGTATTTGTTTTTTTGTTTTCGGTGGGACGAGATTTCATTGGAAATCAATGGCCGTGTGCTACGTGTCACAAATTATTAATAATCTATAATAAAATGTATAATTTGAGTTTTATAATGAGGCGCGTGTTGAAATGTATTTAGAAGTATGCAGGAGAAGCAGATCCTGTGCGCCAGCCACTTAACTATACTCGTATGTTGATAAATTTTATTTCATTTTTTTCTCGTTGCGTTCTTTTCCCAAATTTTTCATTTCATAAATCATCGAAAAATGAAGTTGCCGACGCAGACGCATACTAATTTTTTTCCTCTGCGCAGTTTTGAGTTTTTTTTTCTCTTTTAGTTTTTTTGGTGGTTGGCCACGTTGCGCCCATTTTGTGGCTCCGAGTGCTGCGTGTGTGCCTTGCCTTGTGGCAGGGGCAACTGGCGCCAGGCGTGTGCAACTGTAGCGCCAGTGGCCCGCCGTCCGCCGTGCGTTGCATGCGGTCGCGTCGCCTTCACCTTCGCCTGCTTCTCGCTGGTAGTTAAATTTTTGTTGGTTTTCCAACGTGACGCCTGTCAGCTGCCAGCGCCAGAGACAGAGCAGCACCAACAGCAGCAGCAGCAGCAGCACCAGCAGCAGCCGCTTCACGGCCATGGCCGAGACAATTAAATGCCTAATTTTGTATGCCCCGTGCCCCCGACTCCCGCTCCCGCTCCCGTTGCGTTTGTTTTTCCAAATAATTCATTAATATTTCTGTTTTCATTTCTCCTCGCCCGTTCTCGTTTCTCTCGGGGTAATTATGACGAGCTGCGTCTTGCCGCCTGAGCTGCATATGCAATGTGCCATGCCCAGAATTCCCACAATGCAACGACTATCGACTGTCGACTGTGGAGTGTCGACGACTCGCAAATTGCCCAGCAACGATTAATATTGCCAGCTATTGGTGTCTAATAAATGGCAGCTGAGTTTAATGCGCCACACTTAGTTAGTGGCATCAATTACACTGCTTGGGCGTGCATAATAAAACGCTAGCTGTTTGATGTGCCACCAAGCCGCCCGATCTATGCAAAGCTAGCGCCTCTTAGTGGCCCCAAAATAGCGAAATGAAAAGCAACGGCAATGTGAAATGATAGCTAAATGAATTACTTATTGTCAGTGCGTTTTTCCACTGTGCTGCACAGCAAAAGGAGAGCGCTGCACCAGCAGCAAGCAACACTCAGTCAATCGAGCAGTCAGTCGGGCAGTCGGGCAGTCAGGTAGCGTTTTCATGCTGCTGGGGCCCAGCGAGCGACGTGTGTCTAAGGCGCGAGTTTAGACAATAATTGTTCGCTTTGCTGCTCTGTTCTACCGTTATTGATAGTTGCCTGTAAGCCGGCTCTGCTGCACCGCCAGCTACCCTCGACTCCCAAGAAATGTTTAGAACATGCAGTTTTAGCCAAGTAATGGGAATGCTGCCCAAAATGCTTCTGCTTGGTTGCTGTTTGTAGGGTATGGCAATAAGTTTGTTTGATGGACTTGTTGGCAGCGCCGTCGACGCTGACGGCGCAAATTAATTTAATTAATTATCGCTAATAGTTTCGTTTTCTCCATATGCAGTTGTAATCAGGTTTCATTGTTGTTGCAACAAGCGCACTAGACAAACTTAATTACAGAGAATATAAAGTTGTAGCTGGCTGGCGTTTGTTGTTGCCCGCTATTGTTTATGCATAAACATATTTATTAACAACTTTATAGAACAAAAGCCGACAACAACACAACAACAATAACAATGGCAATAACAAATAACGAGCGAAACATGAACTCGACTCCAAATGAAAGGGATTGCAATGGAATGGAATGGACTGAAATGAAATGATTGACGCATTGTTGGATACATTGTTGCCCATTTGCCATGTGACACGCAAAAATCATGTCACATACGAGACATATATATAGACGTATGTGTGTGCAGACAAGAACAGTAACAACTGTAACAATTATCATCTATGGCAACGCCGCAAAAGCTTTTCTTAATGAGGCAACACCAAATTTGCGTGACGCCTGCAACAAACCAGCGACATTGTTGTTGTCGCCGCACTCACTCACTAACTACCTATATATATATATATATATATATGTATCTCTTGCCAGTTGTTGTGCCACCTGCCTGCCAATAATCAAACTGCAAACGCATTCGACATTTGTCAGTCAATAAAAGTGTCAGCTCGCATTAGTTGCAACTTTTTCACTGTAGGTGCAGCAAAGCACTTGGGGGAGTGCAGACATCGGGGGGTATTACATATAGTACATGCGGGACTTTCACTTGCATGTCTTGTGATTTGCAAGTGCATTCGAAAATCGGATTGCGCAAAAGTACATTGAAACGCTTTTACACCGCACTCAATTAAATGCAAATCAGATTGTTTTAGAAGAGTTGAAGCTGAGGAGTTAAGAATCGACAAGAAATGAGCTCATTGTTTGTACAAAAACTAAATCGAAAAGCTCTTTAAAGCGAGCTGTAGTCTAGTAGAATTCTTCTATCGAACTGCTTTCAACTGGGAAAGCACAGAGCAAATGTTAAACCCTTTTTTAGAGATGTGAAAAGTAGAAACAACAATTAAATGAAATGCAAAACATTGGCTCATTGTTTTTCTCGAGGACTTAATCGAAAAGCTCTTTAAAGCGTGCTTAAATGGTGAATTAAAAGCACTTTATAAACTGCTTTCAGCTGGGAAAGCACAGCGCAAATTTTACCGCTTTTTTGCGAGGTGTTGGGTGAGCTGCGAAAAGTAGAAACGACAATCAAATGAAATGCTTTTAATAGCACTTTGCCAGCGATTAGTTGGCATTAAGAACTAGAGGCTCTGCAGATGGAGTTTGGGTATTAGCAAACCATAAACTGAGGAATTCCAATCACACTCAATGCTGCACTTCTGCCGAGTGCAAAGCAGCAAAAAAACAAAAAGAAAAAGAAAAGAAAAAAAATGAAAAGAAATTCCATAAAAAGCTGTTTGCCTGAAAGTTCTTGTTTTAACCTACATACTGTAGAAATCAGATAAGCCGGACACGAGGAACAGAGGGACAGACGGGTGAATGCCAATATTAAAAGTGGGAAAGCAAAAGAGATACGCACAGCGAAAGATAGTTAAAGAAAACAAGAGTAAGTCGCAGTCAGACAGAGAGGGAAGCTGCCGCTGCTGCTGCTGCTGATTAGCTTTTAGGCGCCAGTTGTGCAAGATCATTTTGAGAAAGATGCTTGGCAAGCAGCAGACGGAAGTCTGTGTACTCCCCAAGCGCCGGGGCTTATCGTGCCGATAAGAGCAGCTGTCGAAAGACAGACGAAGAGGGAGCGCGTGAGAGTGAGTGAGAGAGAGAGAGCGAGAGCAGTTAAACAAAGCGACGAGTGGACAAATATCTCAAATTCAAATAGAAACAAAGGCAAACACAAACACAACACACAAAGACAAAGCAAACGCAGAGAGCGCTGGGGAGCGCTGGGGAGCGCTGGAGAGCGGGAAGAAATGTAAATGCAATCAAAAGCGAATGAACGTGGAATGAACCCAAAATGTGGTAGCTTATTTAAGGTGTTTAACTGTCACCTAAGACTTAAGTAGTCAGCGATAATGCCCCAGACAAGTGGCGCTTGGCATATTTGCCCATTCAACAACAACGACGACGACGACGGCAGCGACGACAACGGCAATCGAACAAGCGACCGAAATGTTGTAGGCAAATAAACGACGCATGCGGCCAAACAAAAACGAAAGCCTATTACCAAAAAAATAAAACGAGCAGGCAAAAAATACACACAGAGTCGAAAAAACGGAAAAGCAAAAGTGTATAATCGGATTACAACGAATTGCCGCATGCCCTAAGTCCCTTGGTTTCGCCTTTGTGTCTCTCTGTCTCCCTATCTGTCAGTCGCAACTGAAATGGATACTTGCATTTTTGATTAGCTCGTTATTTAATAGTTATCAATTATCAACTTGCTGCGCGCTTCTTTCATTATTCACATTGATTGCCAAGTTGCTAAGAATTATGCCCTCAGTCGAATAAAGCAAACACATCATCACTTCATTATAACACATGCTTGATGAAGTTGCTTACGCAATTGTTCAAATTCAACTGCTAACTATTTTCGCCACATACTTTTACACTACTTTATTATTGTGCGCTTTACGCTATAGCTGAAATCCGTTCAATTTTCTAGATTACATAACTACTTTATGCAATTTTGTATTGCAAAAATATTGTATACTTTCGTTTTTGTATTTCGCAAATTCTCTAGAATTTCTTATTTTTTTTGTCTTTGGAAAGTTTTTTGCTTTTTGTTGTGGATTTTCGATTCGTTATTTCGTAAATTTTGTAGAAGTTTTAGCTTTTTTTCGACTTTGGAAAGGGTTTTAAGTTTTTGTAATGAAAAAATATGTTGGATTTTCGAATTTCAGAACTTTAGTCGAATTTTTAGATAAATAGTTATAACTGATATTATTGTGCTCAACATTATTAATTGTCTGTGACTAGATTTCATACTTTGTTGTGCTTATGCTATATTTTTTTGCAGATTTAATACTTTTTTATTATTTGTATGGTGCTTGATTGTATACTTTGTTCTGCATTTTTCTTAGCTTTAATACTTTTTTATTTTATACTTTCTTTTCTGTGCATTTGCAACCTTCAAACATTTCTAAGTTTCGTACTTAAAAGATGATTGCCCTGCCAGCATTTCCTTGCTCATTCGACTACTTGCTTAATCAGATTTTTCTATACCATAAACTACTGAACTCAGCTGTCACATGTCGAGCGCTCTCGTCGAGTTTCCCAGCGCCCAAAGTGAGTGTATGCTGGCGGCATAAACACGCGTTTAGAAATCTATTTGCATGGCGCTGGCAGCAAATATTGCACTTCCGTTTCAATGCAATGCTCTCTCCCTCCCTCCCTCTGTCCCTCCCTTTCTCTCTCTCCTGCTCTCTTCCTCTCACTCTCTCTCTCTCTCTCTCTCTGTGCCTGCGCAAGGCAGCATGAGGTTGACGACGATGCCGAAATCCGAAATCTGAAATCCGAAATCCAAGTCAAGCTTGTCTATTTGCTTTGGGCTAATGGAAGCGCTGACAACGCTAACGCAGCTGGCTGCAGTCCCTTCACCCCCCCCCCCCTTGCACACTGGCTGTCAGTCTGTCTCTGACTCGCTCCCCCCGCCCCCGACCCCCTTTCACTTGCTTTTTGGCAACAATGAAGCCAGCAACAATGAAGGCAACAAAAGCGCTGCTAGAAGATACAATTTTTTCTCTTTTCGTTTGGGTTTTTGGGAGCATTGCAGATTGGGCGTGGGCGTGGGTGGGGCGGGGTGTGGTGGGGGGGCGACATATGTGTGTAGCCCACGCACAGCTGCTGCTCATTTGGCAGCCTACGTCAGGGGTGGTAGGGGGCAGAGGGGATAAGGCGCTTTGTAATACGACTTAATCGTTGGATTTGCGCTGCTTTTTTGTGTGCCGCGCTCTCCTTCTCTCGCTCTAGTTGCACGCACACAGATCAGGGGGGGGGATGGAGGAGCAAACACACAGAGAAGACGTTTGTTGCCATTGTCCTGCGACTGCAGAGCCGTCGGCAGGCAGCTCAACGGCGGAAACGGCGCTATAATAAATTTGTCTTCAGCTGTCGTCGGCCTCAATTTCTAAGCATTTGTTTAGACATCCACACAAAAGGCAGACTCAACGAGCGAGCGGAAAGCGGGGAGCGATTGCGGTCGGATCCCTGCGGCTGCTGCGCCGCGGGGCAGCTCACAAACGGTCCGTCTGCCTGTCAGATGCGGCGTATACGCAATATGGAGAAACGCAAGCCTGGCTTTTGTTGTTAATTATGTTGTTCGCTGTCGCTGTCGCAGTCGTTGTCGTTGTCGTCGCCCAGGACCCTAGACACAAGGATGCGCCTTTTCTCAGCATTACAAAGACGCAGCGCCGAAAAACCAAAGTGGAAAATGATGCAAGCCAACGAGGACAGCACTCAAAAGGGGGCGCGACCAGCCAAAGGGGCGTTTAATCTTGTTTGTGCGGCCAACTAATCGCCACTTTGATCAGCTCAACCGAAAACCAAAACCAAAAAAAAAACGCAGCCAGGTAAGCAGAAGGAGTCGCCAGAGGACGACAGCCGAAGAAGCGAAATAAAGAGAAGAGCGCAAAGAAATTAGTTGCCCGCCTTCTGTGCATTTGTTTGAGGTCAGGCGCAGTCTTAGTCTCAGCCCGAGTTTTGTCAATGGCTCACCAGCTCTCTCTCTCTCGCTCTCGACTGGTAATCATGTTGGGGATTAACAATCATCGGCTCATCATTAGCCGCCTGGTTTCGAAGTCTCTACGCCTGACTTTCTGTTCTTCGCTGATTCCCATTGAAGCGCGTCTTCTTCAAATTCACTTGACATCTGTCGACAGCTGATGTTGTTTCATCAATGACTGCACTCACTTCCTCACTTCTTCCCCTCTCCACAGCCGACTGCTCTTCCACCTTGATCACTTTGCAGTCAGCAAAACATTTGATTACAAACAAACAATTTGCATTTATTACATTTTTGCACTTAAATCAAGAGTTAGATGTTCTTGCAAATATTTTAATAAACTCGTATGCTGCATATATGCTGAAATTTTGTCTTTAACTGCTCTTTAAGACCGCGGCAGCCCACATCGCCGGCACTGTGCCAAATACCAAGGCAATTTTGTAGACTTCTACGAGACGCAATTGTTTTGCAAACTACCCAAGTCCACATTGCCATAGTCCATGTATATATATTTTGCATATTGCAAAGCATCTTTTTGCTTGTTTGTGAGTGAAGAAGGGCGCCAGGAGTGGCAATAGAAGGACATTCTAGAGAGTAACTCTTGGTCGCGCTGTTGGCTTAT
The DNA here is from genome assembly GCA_035046165.1 of Drosophila rubida. Lineage (NCBI taxonomy): Eukaryota > Metazoa > Arthropoda > Insecta > Diptera > Drosophilidae > Drosophila > Drosophila rubida. The sequence continues at coordinate 8,598,412 of JAWNOF010000023.1, read as the reverse complement.
ACTCGTACACACACTCAGAGATTTTTTGCAGGGCGTCGCGACTTCATTTGAATATTAAAAAATTCCAAAACATAAAAGGTATTTTTATTTGTGATATTTTGTCGCACCTCAGCGACAACGTACTTGCCACCTCGTCAACGTCAACAACAATGACGACGACGACGACGACGACGACGTCGACGACGAGGAAATTAAGTCAAAAATGCGGCAGCACCCTGCTCTTGAGCTGAGTTTGGCTGCCACTCGGATCGCAATCGTCGACGTCCCGGTTTAATTTAACATAAAAGCGCGTTCGCCATTAGGCGGTTAACTTGTCTAGCCTCCCACACTCCACTCCCGCTCAGCTCTCCCTTCTCCTCGCGCGGACAAAACTGCCCTCATCGCCGGCGCGCTTTATGGGCAGCGCGCATTGAAATTTATGAGGCATGCTCAGGTTTTTATTAGATTTTAACTAGCCTAATATATAGAGGACTGGCGCCAGGGCCACGGCCAAGGGTTGAGCAGGGAGCAGGGAGCAGGGAGCGGGGAGCGGGGAGCGGGGTTGGCTCGCCCACAGGCCGCAACGTGCTAAAAACATTAAATATGTTAATTAGTTTCAACGCCCCACCCAGCTTTTCCTGCAACGGCAACGGCAGCAGCAGCAGCAGCAGGCGAAATATAACAAAAATCAAGCGCAAAAACTAAATGTTCAAGTTTTAGCACCAACAAAATTTTTGCGTTTCATTCAACTCGGTTGACACATTTGGCCCCGAAAGCAACAAAAAGCAGCACGAGAGCAGGCGAGTGGTGCTAGAAAGCAAACGAACTCTTAAGTACCGCTGGTCACGTCAGCCGCACAACTTCAATATATATATATAACATATATACGGCAGTACTGAGTGTATATGCTAATGCCTAATGCCCCGACTTGCTCTATGACAGATGTCTGGGCGCAGTCGCATTCGCATTTGGAGTCAGGAATCTGATGGCGTTTCAAGCTTTATCTGCGTGTAGCAAGCTGTACGCAATTGAGGTTAACACTTGCCCATTGAGTGGGCAGCACGATAAGCCCGGCATGAAGCCACCCACCACTTGTGGTGTGGCGCCACCAGCCCGAAGGTCAGCAGTGGCCACGAACACAGTCAGCAGACACAGGAAGCGTTCGTCTTCTTCGCAGTCATAATACTTGTATTTCCAGGTTTGAGACTCAGTCAAACTTGCAGAGAGAGTTCACAATATAATGATTAAAAGTGTGTTCAGCAAATAAAAATAGCTTATAAAAGACACGCGAATTGGCAGATTGAACTTTAATGCATTGCCATTGAAATTGTCAGTCAAATAATAATAAGAAGTATGCTTGGGAAACAAAGACAACTTATAGAAGACACACGAATTTGCACATAGAACTTCAATGCATTGCTGTTGAAATTGTCAGTCAAATAATAAGAAGTATGAGTAGTCTAAAAGTCAAACGAATTCGCACATTGAGCATTACTGCAGATCAATTAAAATTATTAGCCAAATAATAATCACAAGTATCCCAAGAAAATAAAGGCACTACTGAACATCAATGCATTGCTATTGAAAATGTCAGTCAAATAATAATAAGAAGTATGCTTGGGAAACAAAGACAGCTTATAGAAGACACAGGAATTTGCATACATAGAACATTACGGCAGATCAATTATGTTTTGAAAATAATACAAGCTAATAAAACGCACACGAATTTGCATATTAAACAATCACTGCAGTGCAATTGAAACTGTCAGACAAGTAATAATAACTAGTGTGTTTAGAGAATAAAGTTGGCTAATAAAACGCACACGAATGTAATATTAGTTTGTTGGTTTTTTTTTGGCAAAAATGCAGCTTGTTAGGCAGCAGACTGCGCTGTCAGTTGCAATTGGTGGGGCGCAAAGAAAGCCGCAGACAGTCTGCCCCAGACTCTGGAGGCGAGCCACTAAATATAGCATCAATCAAAAGCAGAGCGATGAGCAGCAGTTAATGAGTGGCCCAAGTGCGTCAAGGGGGGGGCAGAGACACAAACACAAACACAAGCACAAGCACACACATAGACGCAGCTAGCAAAAAGCAGCTCCAAAATATGTGGTTGATTGGGGAAAGCATTCGTTGGACTTGCAGCCAATTAAGGCGAGCTCGAGAACGAGAAGTTGCTGCTGCAAGCTTATGTGTAGCTGCGGTTTTTGTGGGCAGGCGTTGCCCAAGGATGCAGCCGGGACAGGACGAGGGACGGACGGGAGACAGCAATAGCAACAGCAACAGCAACAGCAGTTGATGCCTAATCTGCTGATCGCAAACTGATAGCCAATGGGTTTAGGGTTCTTTCTCCTTTTCCTTTTCGTTTTCCTTTTCGTTTGCGTTTTAGTTTCAGTTTTTTGTGCGCCCTTTCCCCCGCGCCGCGTTGCTTATTTATTGTAGTCAAGCTGCAGATAGAGATACCCTTTGCACTCAGCAGCTACGGCTGCTGATGGCATGATGTATGTCTGCGCCTGGAACGTGCCCCTGCCACTGCGTGCCCCTGGGTGCGTCATGATATACGCGCAGATAGTGCGCCGCAGCGCCGCAATTGATGGCATTAGGCATTAGATAAGAAATCAGACATTTATAGGCGCACACAGGAAAGACAGGCCGGCAGGCAGGCAGACAAACAGGCAGACGGACAGACAGACGGACTAGTTGAGCATTTGCTGCATCATCATTAAATAGCTGCATTGGCCTTTAGGGGTTGCGAATCGAGCCTCCTGTTTCCCAACCGGCAGCCATTTGCAGCACGATGAGAAACGCTGCGCGCTTGCCGCAATTAATGCTTAGTTGAGAGCACTGCGAAGATGCTAAGAATAATGAGCTTAAGTCGACGCGACTAGATTGAGTTGCAAAAAGATCGACAATAGATGCTGCGCCCGATAGAGCTGCCAAATAGTAATCTTGTAGTTGAGCACGCTAGCAGTGAACTGAAGAGCAGACTGAAGCTCTTCTGCTGGCAGTGGAAACAGTCTAAGGATAGCAAACTGAAGCTCTTCTGCTGGCAGTGGAAACAGTCTAAGGATAGCAAACTGAAGCTCTTCTGCTGGCAGTGGAAACAGTCTAAGGATAGCAGACTGAAGCTCTTCTGCTGACAGTGGAAACAGTCTAAGGATAGCAAACTGAAGCTCTTCTGCTGGCAGTGGAAACAGTCTAAGGATAGCAGACTGAAGCTCTTCTGCTGACAGTGGAAACATTCTAACGATAGCAGACTGAAGCTCTTCTGCTGGCAGTGGAAACATTCTAACGATAGCAGACTGAAGCTCTTCTGCTGGCAGTGGAAACAGTCTAAGGATAGCAGACTGAAGCTCTTCTGCTGGCAGTGGAAACAGTCTAAGGATAGCAGACTGAAGCTCTTCTGCTGGCAGTGGAAACATTCTAACGATAGCAGTCTGAAGCTCTTCTGCTGACAGTGGAAATATTCTAACGATAGCAGTCTGAAGCTCTTCTGCTGACAGTGGAAATATTCTAACGACAGCTGCGAGTTGATTAGAGACAAACAACAATTTAAACCTGGCACGGTTTGAGATGCAAGCTGGCTACGAAAACTAAAACTAAAACTAAAGCAGCTACTAGACAATATCATATTGCTCTTGATGATGTTAGTTTGCAAGCATTCAAATTGAGATATGTGGGTCATCAAAAGAGTGAAACTCTGTAATATTTGTAGCTCTAAAACTAATAGTGTACCTACAGCAATTTAAGCGCAGACTTTTCCTGTAATGTTCAAACTAAAGAAATCTATATATACTGAAATTGAAATGGTTCATTTAAAAGGCGCCTATATTCAAATTTCAAATTGTGCTATAAATTTGTAATACATAAACATGCGGCTCAACGTCGTGCTTTAACACAGATCTCTCTTCATCAGTGCAACATTTGAAAGTAAAGTTAAACTTTATACTCTATGGATTGTGTGTCTCTGATTTGGCAAGACATTTACTTGGGCAGCGCTGGCGAATTGAGTTGAAATTAGTTGGAGTTGAGAGCTGAGATGCTCTTCTGACCACGAGCCACTTTCGGGGGCTGGCTGTCAACATCAAAGCGACCTTTCAAGTTGTATTGCGAGCAACACCTAGGCAGGCAGCTCGTCGACTACCTGACTATGACAGACAAATTGGCCATATAGCACACACTCTCACACACTCACACACACTCGCACACACACCCGCAACACATGCAGACTGTCGCAGGGTCGCACTTTGGATTTGCCGGGCCGCCTTTGATTTTCTAAACGAATTGTTTCAAGACAGCGGCCACAAGAGAGAAACGAAACGCGGGATAAAAGGGCAAGGGCAGAAGCGCAGGGGAGTGTGTGTGTAAGCCTTTGCTGCCCAGGACATGTGAGCTTCAATTAATTTGATTTCGATGGCGCAACGACGTCGTCGTCGTCGTTGTCGTGTCCGGAAATGGAACTCCACTTCACTTTATTTGTCAACTTGGCTGTGATAAATTTTTTGCGCTTCGTCTGCTGCACAGAAGATGCGAGCAGCAGCAGGGGACGGCAGGGGACAGCAGGGGTCGGCAGGGGGCAGCAGAACGAGGGACGTGGGACGGGGCGACGACCACTTGGCATGGCTCAATGGTCACACAACGATGATGGCCAACTATGCTTTGAACTACGATGAAACTAATGGCAGCAGACAGACCCCCTCATGTCCTCGAGCCGCAGCTTGGCTAGTTCGGCTCGTTAGGTCCTGCCAACTGTGGCACTTGACAACATCTTCAGTCCATTTTCAAGAGCACACTGCACTACCTCCCTCCCTCCCGCTCTCTCTCTCTCTTTCTCTCTGACTTGCTGGGCTAAGCTACTCGGCTAATTGGCAAAGCTTTCGCATGTAGTTCTACTTTTTGTGTTATGCTTATTTCTGCCTTTTTTGCCAGCTTCAGCAATTAAACGCATTAGGCAACACCTCAGACACAATGCGCCAGAGTCGCGCACTCGAAACTCGGCACAGGGGGAAGGGGAAGCGGGCAGCGGGCAGCGGGCAGCGGGCAACAGAGCGAGCCACCCCGTAATGCAAAAAAGGCAGCGTTGCCACAGCATTTGAGGGTTGCAACATGGCCGACAAGCGCAGCCACACACTCACACATGTGTGGCGAGGGGCGTTTTAAAACGCGCGCGTTTTTCGAGCGGCAGCTGTCTGTCCGTCTGTCCGCCAGCTCAAGTGCGTGCAGCTCAGCGACTATGGGAGCTATCGTCTTCAAATTCGGCAGACTAGTTTCGCTGCTTGCAAGCTACATAAAGCAAATGCTATTGTATATATTTGTCTGCTTGTTTCCCATAGAACATGCGAGGTAGCGCCTGCAAATGCAGCATACATTTGCTCTACTTGCAGGCAGCTTAACTCACACTACAGACTTGCAGTTTGACCGACAATTTGGCACTAAATTCGAACTTTTCTAATAACTTATTCGAGCCTGTTTGAAAGCCGGTAAGCCACACACCTTTACAGCTAGCCACTTGAACTCTTTGAACTGTCTATCAAAAAGGTTTAGTTGATTTGCGAGCCAACGCATTGCAGGGTATGTGCTAGTTTGGCATTTGTCTAGCAGTGTTTTCGTTTTTCAGGATTTTTCAAAATTTGTGCTAAGTGCATTTCAATGTATGAGCGCAGGCGGGCAGCAACAGTAAGACATGCAATCGCGCGCAGATATATACAATTATGAGCGACACGAGGGTGGGGGCAAGGGCGTCGCCTGATGGGGGTGTGTGACAACGACTTACTGTTGTTTTGACACGCAGCCAACGGGCCGGAGGAGGAGGAGTGAAGGAGCAGCAGCAGAAGGCAGGCATCGTCACCTGACCTGAGCAGTCAGCTGACCTCGGGGTGCGAGACGCGTTCGCTGTTGGCTCTCGGCTCTTGGCAGACCGCAGAAAAGTGTTAAATTATAGATTTGAAGCGTTCTATCGCATGACAGACGCCAAAAGGGGCGTGCTCCTGTCCGACAAATGTCCTGTGAGCGACAACAGCTGTGACTCTGCGGTTACGCAAAACTCCTGAGCAAGTATCGAGTACTTGCAGTCGGCAACACGAGCTCAAGTCGAAGTGGAAGTCGAAGCCGAAGCCGAGGCCGAGGCCGAAATTGAGGAGAACACACGCAGCGCTTTGTGGCGGCGCGCGGCGTTTGAACTAAGCGAAATTAATGGCCAACACAGGCTACTTAGCGGAGGCCCAACTCTCGCAGTCGAAGCCCACGCACAGCAGACACACAAGCAAACACAGAGCACAAGCAACAACGCTGCGGCCCTTATGCCAGTCGCAGTCGCCGCAGTCGGCTTGTTCAGTGCGCGATTTATGGCTTGGCATGCAAAGAGGCAGGCGATCGCATTGAGAGCGAGACAGTCAGCCAGCGAACGAGCGGGAGCGAGAGGGAGAGGGAGAGGGAGAGGGAGAGAATTGCATGGCGCCCGCCAGCGTCGCTGTCGCCATTTGCCTGGGCTGGGGCGCAACGGGTGGGCAATAACTTTTGCCCCGCCGCCGATCAATAAAATATAAAAACAACAGCGACGAGAAAAATGAAAATTTTTGCGCAGCAGTTGATGAAATTTACGCGATCGGCGTCGGCGCACTTCAAACGCCACCGGCCTTGGCAGCGATCGAGCGCGAAAGAGAGCGCGATAGTTGGGACCACCGTCAAGCGGGCGGAAGAAGAACCAGCACACACCGACACACACACACACACACACAGACGAAAATTAGTTGCCGCCGACAATTTGTTCGCCCACTTGGCAAACGAAAGCTGTTGTCGCTTGTCGCTCGCTGCGCGTCTTTATCCGTGTGGCAGCCACAGACGACGGTGGCTGCCACTGGCTGCGTGTGAGAAGTTTTAGATAAGCGCGCGGGCTGCCATGCTTCAAAACTTCAAACGGAACGCAGCGCGAATTTCGCATTGATAAGCCCGGCAAAGTGGCAGGAAGCCGGGAAGTCGCTGGTGTTAGCTGCCCGCGCTCGACAGCAGCTTCCTCTTTGATATATATGCATCTGCATGTGCGCGCCTGACTCGCCGCTGCAGCTAGATAATGGTCGCTTTGAAGTTTGCCTTCTGTCACAGGCCGCTCATCAATTTGCAGCTGCTGCGCATCGATTCAGGCGCCCCACACTCCACGCCACAATTATCTAGTTGCAGACTGTATACCCTAATGTTATAAGCGAATATGTCACGCCCCAAAAAAAACCGAATTACTCTAAACTAAGTTGGCAAATTCGCACTTTCGCTTACTTAAATCAGTGCTTGAAAAAGTCAGAATGGGTTCGAACTAACTATATTAACTTGCAATAAGCCAAGACTTTGAGTGACTGCAAAACTCAACTAAATGTTACTTGAAATTAAAGTCTTTAAATGTCACAACTATCTAGTTGCTAGCAGACTGTATACTCTACTATTAGCAGTAGTCCATTTTAAAGTCGAATTTAAAACCCAGTTGGCAAACTCGCACTTTTACTTACTTAAATCAATGCTTGAAAAAGTCAGAATGGGTTCGAAACTTGCAAACATTTTGAGTGCCTGCACAACGCACTCGCACAACTCAGTTGCACTTGGAATGAAAGTCTTTAGAGAAGTCGAAGCCCCTCAAGTTTGTGCTGCCGCTGAACAGTTGCGCATAAGAATGATAAGTTGGCGTAATCGTAATCATAATGAAAATCGTAAGTATTTAGAATGGTTTGTGTTAGATACGTGTTGAGAGGGATGAAGGGGTGGGACGTCTATGGCTTAAATAACTAATGCGGTAAACAAAGAAGACGTACAGTACTTACAAATCCATGTTTATCACTAATATTGTTGGTCAATTTTAATTTGTGAAATGAAACAACTTTTTGCATCCATTGCTCACCCGTTGTGGGCGAATCTGGATGAATGTACATGCGTTTTGGCATTTCAGGATCCGCTTTGCCAGCGACCATCCAGCGACTGTGAAGAAACAAACACAAGCCATACAATAAGCAGCGTAAGAAATTCGAAGCCGGGACTTACCTATTATGAAATTTATAGCGATAATCGTCCGCCGCAACGATGTCCAGTAGCAAGATGTATTTAGCCTTGGCGTCCAGGCCCGAAACACGAAATTTCATTTGCGGAAACATTTGTCTGCAAGCACAAGATGGTGAGAGAGAGAGAGACGTGGTTAGCGAAGTCGTTTTTGGTGGGGTAATCAAATAAAACATTAATCAGCACGGCATAAAGCCTAAACGCTGCAGCGCGCCCGAGAATTTCTCAGCGGAGCCCACCAGAAGAGTTTGCAACGAGGCGAGCGAGAGAGACACAATCATCATCATCATCATCATCAGCATCACCGTCATCATCATCATTATCATTATCATTATCGGTGCGAGGGAAAAGCAAACAAAGCAGGCAGGCAGGCAGGCACTGTGTCGACGACTGGGACTGGACGGCGTCGCGCCGGAGCCGTGGTTATCAAGTGGCGCCAAGCCGCAAATTGTTTCCAGCTTCGAATTCAAATTGGCCCGGGAACCGAGCTCGACTCGCTCGTTGATTAGCCTCAGTCCATGTTCTTGGCCATGTTGGTGGCAATGTGCAAACTCGAAAATTACATGCAGCCCATGCAGCCACACAGGCGATCTCAGGCAGCAGGAACTGGCTGGACGTGGACCTGAATGTGGCTGTGGCTGTGGCTGCGACTGTGACTGCGACTGTGGTTGTGGTTGTGGTTGTGACTGTGGTGCTCTACCCACCCAGGCAAAAGGGCTGCACCCTCACACACGAAAGCACAGACACACACACACACACACAAATATGAAAATTATAAGTTTAAGTAGCAATCACTCAATCGCTGCGACTGCGCCTCAAACTCCAAAACGCCAAAACTGCAGAGCGCCAGGCCACTCGCCACTCACCACACGCTCTTCGTGTCCCCCCCGTCTGCAGTATACAGTCTTCCGTCTGCAGTCTTCGGTCTTCAGTCTTCAGTGTTCGGTCTGCAGTCTGCGGTCTCAGCGCCTGCGCCTCATGAATCAAATTTAACGAACGTCTTGTTCATGTTCACAGATCATCATCAGCTGCGCCTGCATTTTGATAAAACCAACAAAGGAAGGCCCCCAAAACAACGACGAACTCGGGCTAACAAGCCTGACTGATGTCTGACTGCCTAAATGACTAACTGACGAACGGACAGACGGACACACAGATGGACGGACGGACGGACGGACGGACAGACGGATGGACGAGCTCACTGACGAACTGACAGAGCCACGAACTGACTGACTTGGCGATGTTTCTATTTAGAGGCGCACAGAACACGGCAACTCGACGCTGGACAGCAGCAGCAAGTGGCCCATACACTGAGAGAAACGACTGTCAAATGTGTAGTCGCAAATTTAGTATAACTAAACAAGCATAGCTATCAAATTTATTATATTAAAGCACGCTTAAGCGTTAAAACTTATTTGTGTAGTTGTTAGCAAACTATATTAAAAAATCGATCAGTTTGCAAACAAAATACCAAAATATCGCAGACTACAAATTGGTATGCTAATTTTGCATACCGAAATACAAATATTTTTAGTCACTCGAAGTTCAGTCAAAAGTTTGTTTAGCAAAAATATTGTGAAAATCATTGAGGGAAATCTTTAAAAGTAATTCAAGTCTTTATTAGCAAATCATAATACAAAGCTAGCTGTCAAAGCAAATGTTATTCAAATATATTATAAAACTAATCAATTTATAATCAAAATACCCAAATTTCGCAAACTACAAATTGGTATGTTAATTTTGCGTACTCAAATGCAAATATTTGTAGCCACTCTAATGCTCAAAGTTCAGTCAAAAGTCGGTTAAACAAACAAACATGTTGTACAAAATTCTCAGCTTAAATGTTAAGTTTGCCTTTCTAAATTGTAGTGGAGAGTGCATAAACTAATTTATTTTAGCTGTGCTGCTACCAAAATTAACGTTAACATTAACATTACCATTAACATTACCATTAACATTAACATTAACACTAGCATTAACATTATCTTTAACATTAACATTAGTATTAAGATTAACTGTAACAATAACATTAAGATAATCTTTAACATTAACATGAACTTTAACATTGACCTCACATTAACCTTATGTTTGCTGTTCTACATAGATATAGTTGAGTGAAAAGCCTAAAATAATAATGCAACTTTGTGGCACACGCTAATTAAGTTTAAATTTAAGTTGAAATTTGTGGGGCAAATAAAATGCACACAATTCTATGCAATTACTTTGAGTGTTCACAAGTTAGTGTTGTATGAAGTCAGGCAGTTGTTTTGCGCAGTGTAGGCATCCTGCAGGCATTTGGCTGGCTGCAGCCTCACAGCCCCAGCAACAGCAACAGCAACAGCAATAGCCTCAACCTCAGCCACAGCCCACGGTCGGCGACTCTGCCTTTTTCGACTGCAAATTATTTTTTATTTGCGGGCCCGGGCAACGAGCAGACTCGAAGCTGGGAGCTCTGCCCAGCTGGGGGGTGGGGGGGCGGTGCGGGGATAGCGGCCGTTGTTTGTGGCACGTCTGGCTGGTTAGTTGGCTTTTGCCCGAGCTCCTTTTGCCAGCCTGCCTGCGTTTCTTATTTTCGTCGCCGTCGTCGTCGTCGTCGTCGTCTTCGTTGTTGTTGCTGTGTTTTTTGGTTGTCTTAACTGAATAGCTCGTTAACATTATTGAGCACTTGGCGCCAGTTGTTGGCAGCTTGTTATGGCCATGGCCAAGAGACGCGACGCAGCGCAGCTCAGCGCGGAGCAGCGCAAGTCGCGCCATAGCCGCAAGCAACTGGAGTCGCCACTCGACTGGCAACAGCAAGCAGAGCGGCGACGAGGCCCCCGAAAACAAATCGAGCCACCACACGCGCAACGTCTCCAGCAGGCGGGCTAAGATCTTGACTCTCTCTCTGTCTCTCTCTGTATCTCTGGTGTGTGTTGGCTGCTTGGGACAACAAAACGATTTGCTCTCGTTTGTGTTGCAACTCTTGGAAGCTGCAGCGCTGTGGCAGGCACTTCTTCTTCTTCTGCTGCCGCTGCTGTTGCTGCCTTTGCGTCTTGGTCGTGCAAATCGTTACGTGTAAAACTTGCACCTTTTGACCAAAGTTGTTTGTTTTGCTGGCCGTTGTTGTTGTTGTTGTTCGCTCTTGCAACTTGCCCACGTCGAGCTAATTCAATTTTCCTCATATGCTCGCTCTCGCTCTCCGTCTGGTTTTATTGCCGAGCAATAACAAACAACAACGAGCTGTTAATGTGGCCTGAAAGTGTTTTGACCAGGCTACTTGCTGCCGCTGCTAAAACGTTGACCCAACCAGCTTGCCAGCCAGCCTGCTAGCCTGCTAGCCTGCTAGCCTGGCAGCCACTTCAAGCCCTCAGCCCATAATTAAGCCTAATTAAGCCGACTCTCTCTCTCGCTCGCCGTGTGGATTGCTGTTGAGGTGTCGCTGTTGCCCGCCACTCAACCTCATCCTCAACTTGCTGCCTCTCTGCCTCTCGCTTCCTCGTCCTTAACTTGCCGCCTCTCTGCCTCTCGCGCCGGCGTCCCTATTGAGGTTAATGGCTAATCAATTAGCCCATGGCTCTGAGAGCTCATGGGCCCGGCTCGGTCCTTTTTTTTTTTTTGTTCTTTGTTTTTGTCAGGCCATGAAACACATAAATGCTCGACGATTGAGTTGTAATTGGCATTTTCGGGGCATTGACGTCGTCGCTGTGCGTCGCCCCGATAAGCGACTCTTTGCCACAGATAACGACGCAACGCTTCCCATATTACGTAATGCGTTCAGCTGGCGCACAACACAGCCCTAAAAGTGTCTAACAGCGCTGCCAACTGAAGTGAAAGTGCAAGCCCCGCAAGTTGCTGGTACCAGCTGGAAGGCTCTGCCAAATGAATTGCCAATTGGACCACACACAGCACAAGTCAATGCTGCGATTGCGCGACCTAGTTGCAGTGCGCTGGTGGTACCAGCTGCAAGGTTGCGCTGCTACCGGAGAGTGTCGATGTCGGTTATGAGTGCCAAATAAACTGCAACTGATCTACGCAGGCTGTGGCAGCCACTCAGCTTTATGCTTTATACCAGAGTCGCTTGCTGTGGCGAGCCTTCAGCTGTACCGGGTCGCAAACACACACACACAGTGAGTGCTGTTTGCCCCTGGTAGCGGCTGCTATCAGTTTTGGGACTAAACGGTGTCTATTAGGGCACCTGTGCGCGTTGCTTTTAGAAGGTCTGCGAGATGCGAGATGCGACTGCCAAAGGAAGCGTCAATTGTCAATGCATTATCTGTGGAGTCAATCGGACGCGGGCCCGAGCAAAGATGCAGACGGCAGCCGCAGACGTCAACAGCTGATGATTTGCTTGGCTTGCCGTGCGCTGCGGTGCGGTGCGGTGCGGTGCGGTGCGAGCAAACATGATGAACGTTGAACAAAAGGTCCCAAACAGCGAAGTTGCCGGGGAAAACGCAGCACTCGACTCACTGACGGCTTGTTGCCTGCCTACAGATGGTGGCGTCTCCGCTTGGGTTTTGTCAACAGCAGCGCGGGGATTAAAGTAGCACCTGCAGCCGGCCAAAGGCACCGACAACAACAACAACAACAACAACAAGGTGAACAACGCGAACATCGACTGCTGTTGACAGTTCGCCTTTGTGACAACAAAATTGTTGTCCAAGTATTCCACTCGTCTGTTGTTTTTGTCGTGTTGTTTTAGTTTTGTTTTACGCCGGTAATCTTTTGGGCAATTTTGTCAACACATTTTGAGCGGGCATCGCATTTCGATAACTATCGATAACACTCAATCGTGCAGGGGTGCATATTTACAAGGTTTTACATTAATGTCCAGCTGTCGTTGTCGTTGTCGTTGTCGTTGGCTTTAATTTGAATTTTATTGAATTGCAATTGCATGCAAATTGCCGCACTCGATCTCTGCTGTCTGTCATGCAAAAATTTATTTGACAAATTCACCAGCAGCAAGCAAACGGGAGACAGAGCACTTGGCGGCAGCTGCAGCATAAACACGCTAATTACCCAGCGGATACAAAACAGGACGACACACAGCAGGATCATCATCATCACCATCGAAGGGATCTACTTCGCATGTATACATGTGTGTGTTTGTATGTGGTTTATAGGGGCCGACGACGAGCCTGTCTCGTTTGCTGGGCAAATTAGTTAAACCAATAAACTGACAGCGGCCGCTTACCTCTGCTTATCTGCCATATTTCAACTCTATATAATAATAAAACAATTTATGAAGGCATAACAACTGCCTCTCCAACCAGCGCTCGACATCCCCCCCTAACTGCTCTGACTCTGCCATATAGTTGATCGCTCGGCTGGTCGGCTGGTCGGCTGGTCGGTCGCTGGCTGTCAGTTAGCGGCAACGCCCACAAGCGTCTCAGTGCGACTCTCGTTGTGGCTCAAAATGAATGGCCATGTCATTAAGACGTGCCCCAGACGACGGACGCAGCAAACAAACAGCGAGACAGGCAACAACCCGCTGTTTTCACGACGCCGACGCCGACGACGACGGCGACGTCGTCCTGCACTCTTCAGGGAGCTTGTGTGGCGCTACCTTGCGAGGCTGGCTGGCGGACAGGAGGATTGAGAGCTCAGCTGTCGCCAGGCACTGTGGGAATTCCAAAAACACTCCAGCGGAACAAACGCAACGACGAGGCGCCGCCTAAGTTCGACGCCGAAACAAAGCCTCAACGCGAAACTCGTAAATATTTTCCAATATATAAATCAAAGCGCATGTAATTACAATTTGGCCGCTTAATTATGGAAAATGCGTGAAACGAGCGCTGACAAAACTCGCACACATCACAACGAATAGGCGATGCTCTACACGAAACTAGGAACAAAATATTCGCTTGACTGAAGCAACATTTAAGAAACTAAGAACAGTTCATTAAAAACATAATATTTACATTTCAGCAATTGAAACTTTATAGTCGATGCCCAAGAAGAAACTAAGAACAGTTTTTGAAAAACAAAATATTTTTACTTCACTGAAATTCGAAAAGCAACATTTAAGTAAAACTTTTAATATAGAATATAAATAAAATTATTGCAAAAATGATGTCAGACAAATTTTAAGTGTAACTTTTAATATAGATTATAATTATTTTTGCAAATATTATGTTAAGCAACACTTAAGTGAAACTTTGAATATATAATACATATAATATTATTGAGAAAATGACGTTAAGCAACACTTAATTGAAGCATTGAAAATAGCAAATATTATTATTGAAAAATTATGTTAAGCAACATTTAAGTTAAACTTTTAATGTGGCAAATAATTAAAAAATTATGTTAAGCAACATTGAAGTGTCACCTTTTACAATATATAATATTAAATATAATAAATTGATTATTATATATTATTATTATCATTATTATATATAATATATATTCCTAAATTTATTATTGCAACTTTAAGTGCTAAGCAAAATGGTCTAGATTAAGTTTCACGAGGTTGAAGACAGTCTCAAGTGAATATTGTTAAATTTGTGAAGCGCCTCAATAAAAGTGTGCATTACAAAATGAGCCACAAATTTGATGTATCCACGCTCCGAGACAAAAAGAAGACATACAGCATCCCAAAAGAAGTAAAGAAAAGAATAACGGCCTCGTCTTATCTGCGCCCAAAGCTGATAACAGATTCGAGAGAGAGAGAGAGAGAGAGAGAGAGAGGGAGAGAGAGCTGTCAACGATAGAGTCGTCAAAGCAATTGCTTGATAAGTAGCCAGCGACGACCCTCTCGGTACGACCCGCGCGTCGTCGCCCCGAAAAACGTGCTGAACCCGTTGGCCCCGTTCGCTGTGTGTTTTTTTGGGGGGTGTGGGGACGGCGATTAGAGGCGACTTTGTCTCCAGCTCTATCTTCAGAGCTACGAGCTCTGTACCAGTTCCCAATCGCGCCGTGAACTTGTTTTCTTTTCATCTCTCCACTCGTTGTTGTTTCATTTAATTGTTATGAATTGAAATGCAGTTGTCGCCGCCGATAAGCGACGATTTTGTTGTATTATTATTCGGCTAGTTTATGTCTGAATCTCGGCAGAAGGTTCTGCGGGGTCGCGGAGCTGCTCTGCGACTGTTTTGGGTGTTGATTTATGTGACATTTGTGTTGTGTACTCGAAAGATCTATGTCTGGCACTGTGTGAATTATGGCGCTAAAGAAAACTACTAGACTACAGAAAAATAACACCAAATCTGTAACATCAATTTCGAAACATTTTATTTTGTTGAATATACATTTGAATTGTATGCTGCTTATCAATAGACTTAAGATAAAGTTTCGAGAGGCGTCTATTAAGTTGTTAATGTGCAACCTTAATCGTAATTGAACACACTACTTGTATTCTTTCTCTTCACTCGCAATTATTATCTAGCACACTTTCAACTGCTTCGCTCGTCATCAATCATCTGGCACTGGGACTTCAACGTAACCTCCGAGTCCGACTAGCGCTATCTCTCTCTGGCTATCTCTACTACAGTTTCAGCTTAATCCAAGCACACAAAATTCACTTTCCATTTCGTAATTATTTATCATATTAATTACAACACATTTTTCATTAATGTAATTATAATGTTTGGCATTTAAGTGGGCGCTACACACACACCACACACACACACACATGCACTCGAGCAAACTGCCCTCAAAAATACACGAAAACAAAACCCCGCTGCCAAATCCCAAGCCTAATTCGTATACGAATTACGCAGACAAACACAAAAATACAAATTCGCCTGCTTGGTACGCAGCTCAAATGGCCGTCGCTTTTGTTTGATTGTTTTTGTTTTGTTTTTATTTATTTTGTTTTTTGTTTTCGTCATAATTGCTCATAATTGCGGCTGCTGTCAAGCACACACACACACACACACACATATGCGCGCACGCACACACACATGTGCGCCATTTTTTGCTGAACATTTTTCGGTTGCCGTCGCCATCATTTTCGGTCAATTGACACAGACAAACACACACACACACACACACACACACAGATTGCACACCCTGGCCTCACAGTGAGTGACTGACCCCTCCCCACGCCACACCCCCTTCGCACCCAGCACACACACACACACACACACACACAGAGCGTAACCACCCGCTGTCGTCGCACACAAAAGTTCTGCACACATTCTTTGCTCTCGCTCTCGCTGACGTTCGGCCCAGCCGCACGCAGTTCGTTTGCCCTGCATGCGTGCGAGCGGGACAGCAGACGCGCCCCCGCATATAACTTGTATTTATGCTTTTGTCTTCTCCTCTCTGTGCATGTGTGCACATGTGTGTGTGTGTGTGTATTTGCTGGCATTTTGCTTTGTTGTTGTTTGCTTTGTGGTGCTTTGCTTAATTTTTTTGTCGCTGCTGGTCAGTTGTTGTTGTCCTGCCAGCCGACCGCTACACCTACCTCCCTAACCCCCCATACCCGCCGCGCACAAATGCGTTTTGCTCATTTCACTACACTTGTCACGCCGTCGACTGCGACAGCGCTGCGACAGCGCTGCGACTGCGCTGCCTCGTTTACATGCAAGGCAGCGCACGTCTGTTATTCTTATTGTTGTTTTTGCTGCTGCTTAATTTTGATTTTGATTTGCCAGCTTTGCTGCTTGTTATGCCCATTGTTGTTGTTGTTGTTGTTGATGTTGTTGCTGCTGTTTTGTTTTTATTATTATTATTATTTTCGTTTTGCTTGCGCTTTTGCCGCCGTTTTATGCTACTTGTCGCTTATTTACAGCAATTTATTAATATTTTTATGCTTATTCTGCGTCGCCGCTCTGCTCTCGCGCATTCGCATTCACATTCACATTCACATTCACATTCATATTTTTTCTGTTTCTCTGGGTCGCCCCTCCCACTCTGGCACACACACTGCTTAATATGCACGCCGTTGGCTGTTTGGCTTGTGTGATTTTTCGCACAATAATCAAAAGCCACAACGACAACAACAACAACAACAGCAACAACGACAACAACGACAACGACGGCAACAATTGAAACAATTTAGCAGCGATTTTTTATTTCAATTGCAACGTTTTTAAGTGCCTTCGTTATTGTTGTTGGTTTTTATTTCTATTTCGTTGCATTTTTCTGGTAGTTTTCAATTTGTTGCACACGCAAAAATTTAATTGGCGCCGACAAACTTGACAAAACACAGACACACAATAACAGCGACAAACTATAACAACAGCAACTACAATAAATTATAAATAATAAATAATAATCTGTCAAATGGTTTTGTGCTGCGCACTGAAGCGCAGCTTGTTAAGGATTGCGTTCGCTTTTACGTTTTGCCAGTATCTCGCACCACTGTGCAACGCTTCGCTGACGAATTGCAGTCCACACCCACACACTCACACACACACACATGCGATCCACACTAATCTGCATATTCGGCAAGCAAAGAAAGGAGAAGCAGCAGATGATCAACTACAGCAACTACGTGTAGCTCTCTCTCTCCCTCTTTTTGTTCGAAGTTTATTCTAGATCTTTATAAAGTATTTATTCCATCGTTACATTGTAAAAATGTAGCTCAAGCAACTATGCTTCATACACTCTCTAATTAAAAGTTTTCTTTTGAATAATTTGAAAACGATTGCAGCAATTGCATTTAGCCATTAATCTGGCTAATCTTATTTACCGCTATATATTCAACTATATATTGAATCTTCATCATTAACTATACTAATTCTGTTACTCGTATTGATCTTATTTACAGCGATATATTCAACTATATATCGAACCTTAATCATTAACTATAATAATTCTTGCTTTACATTTATATAATTTATAGTTCTGCTGATTAAAACAGCATTTTGAAACTTTTCCATTAATTCCTCATTTCAATCATATATCGCTTTGCAAATTTTGTTTAACTTCAACAAATTTTACACACCACTCTATATAATTAAACCGATTCCACTACAATAACAAGACAGTTGAACATTTTGTTTTTCCTAAACTTTAGCTCATATCCTACATCTGACATTGCGTAATTAAAACAATTGAGTTTAAGTTACAATCCGTTTGATTTCGTATTTTCTTTAATTTTGAACCAATTTACTATATCTGCTCGAGCATTGAGAATTCATTCGCTTTCTACTTTTCTTGCACCAACAGCTCATTCACTGCATTCTTTTTCTGGGGAGTTTATTAAAGTATTTTCTATTCGCATTTTTCGGAGGCTTCTCAGTCTTACCTCGCCCTGTATCTTCAATCTATCTTTAAGCAATTCCTTCGGCTTCTGCTGCGCAACTGCTTACCTAGCCCTCTATCTTCAATCAATTCCTTCGGCTACCCAGCTCAATCACTCAATATCCCGAGCCAGCTGCCGTGCAATTAGATTTCCGCTACCAACTATCAAAAAAACGAAGATTTCAGTTGTGGGAGGTCTTCAGATGAGAGAGAAATATAAGTATAGATAATCAAGAGGAGGTCTTCAGATAGGAGGGAAATTTAAGTGAATAAACTATAAGATTTCTTCTACCAAATATCAAAAAACGAAGATTTTAGCTGTCTTCAGATGAGAGGGAAATATAAGTGAATCGACTATAAGATTTTCTCTAGCAACTATCAAAAAACGAAGATTTTAGCTGTCTTCAGATGAGAGGGAAATTGAAGTGAATCAACGGCAGACAAGTGACAAACGGAAAAGTGCAGAATGACAGGGAAAATATGAGAGAAGTATCGGCAAGATACAAGCAAGAAAGAAAGCACAGGATTGGGCAGGGTGGCAAAGCTTTAAATATGCCGTGGAGGGGGAGGGGAGGCCTGCAATGCGCAGGGTCGCGACAAGTGGCCGGGGAATGTTGCCCCAGCAGCAAGGGTGGCGCATCGAGTGTTTGGCTTTCCTTCTTCTTGCTTGGGGTGGGGGGAAGGACTCGTCTTATTTTTAATTAAATTGTGCGTCAAATGTTTTCAGCTCGTTGATTTGAGCGCTGCGCGCTCTTAGAACTAAAGTTGCTCTCCAACTGAGGGGGGGGGGAGTAGTTGGCTAAGGGCTTGTAGGACGAGGGGTGCGGGAGGGGCTGGGGGCGTGGCCGCAGCGTGTCGGCGCGCTGTCAATGTTTGCTTGGCAAAGTGTAAGTAATTTATGCGCATTTAGCGCTTAAGTGAGCTCAAAGCAAAGCCAACAAAAAAAGCCAAAAAAAAAAGAAGCTAAAGAAAACGCTCAAGAAAGCAGTGGGCGTGGCAGGCAGACACTTTGCCCAAAAATAGCTGCGCTTAGCGGAGCGGAAACCTCGAAAGTTTTCAATTGGAGGCCGGGGAAGATTTCTAAGCGTGTGCCACGCCCCCGCCAAATTGAATGCAGGCGCCCACATTTAATGTCTAAATTATGGTGCATGCAGCATTAGCGCGTTGCTTGCTGTTTGCTTAGCTCCAGCTGAAGCTGCAACCGATCACTGCAACTGCACCACACAAATGTAGGGCCGAGTAAGAAGGGGGGGGGCAAAGGGTTGCACATCCGTTGGCGACGGCGATCAGTGTTGTGGCAACCGGTTGGCGAACGTGGCTGCGACTAATAACAGTCATCACACACGTCAGACACTCATAAATCCTCAAAGTCAACAAGCAGCAGCCAGCCACATAACGAGCCACAGCCAGTTCTCCTGTTGGCCAGTTCTCCTGCCAGCCTGCCAGCCTTCCAGCCTTCCAGCCTTCCAGCCTGTCAGCCTCTCGGCCTGTTGGCCTGTTGGCGAGAGGGCCGGCAATCAGATTCTAAACGAGCTGCGTTTAAATGTTGTTAACATTGCGCACAAGGAACTCGCGTCGAGGTCCGTAGGCTGCGCTTCTAATGTCCCACACACAGCGCAGCTCCCTCTCTCTCTCCCTCCCTTGCCCCCCTCTCTGGCGCTGCGCGTCGCCAACGCATGTTTATAGGCATAATTCTTATTTATGATCGCATAGCGATAAGGTTTTTTCCTTTGCTTTTCGCTTCAATATTTGTTTGCTCGACGTTGTTTAAATAAATCAAATCAACACGATTCGCAGAAACTGTGCAGAACCCCGCGTTCTGATAGCGCGACAACGCGCTGTCTTCCCAACCTCGCTGCGGTACGGCTGCCGGCTCGACGGAAGGCTCTCTCGCTGGCTCGCTGTCTGTGTGTCTGTCTGGCACCTGTTGCGTGTTGCGCACAATCTGCAGTGCTGCACTTGCCGGTGGGCAGCGCGAACGCAACCCGCTGGCTGGTACCGCCAAGCGGGCCGTGTAGTGCTGGTAGGGTCGCAACCCTCTGCAGCCCTACCAGCCGCTGGGCACTTGTAACGACATTTGCTGATCGTAGGCCGCGCTTATCAGAGCCCCCTTAACCACAGCAGAGCGAGTGAGCACATTGCGTGTGCTGTGAGTGGCGTCAGTTGTGCTCAAGGACTTGTCGGCTGGCAGGCTGACTTGTTGTGACTTGTGTGACTTGTGTCTGTCATAAGGCGCAAAAGGACGAAGCTGCGGGCACAGGTAGAGACAGACCAACAGACAGACGAACGGACGGACGGACGGACAGACGGACAGACGGATGGACGGTTGGACAGGCGAGCTACACGCATATTTGCGGTTGCGCGAGCAACAAGGCCGCAGAGGAGTTGACGGAAAAGGCAGCAGGCAACAACAAGCACGTTACAACTGCTGCCGTTTTGCCTGTGCGCTTGCCTTTGCCATTCTGCTGGCACTTTCTTGCCCAAAGCCAATGTCTACAAAAGGTGTTGGCCAAACAGCAACGAGAACAGCAAGACGGGGGCAACGGGCCAACGGGGCAAAGGGGCAACATGCGTCTTAACAAGAAGACTGAGACCAAAGAGCAACTTGTAGCCCAAACACTCTCTGGGAAGGTGTCTGCGGCACCGGTCTCAGCTCGTTCTGTCTGCCCCCCGTCTGCCCCTGGCGTCGGTAGTAGCTGCGCCCGTTGGCAGCCGGCGCAGTTGGCGCATAAAAAAACGTTATAAATAACACGCTCGAGCATTTAACGCGCCAAACATGTGTTCCACTGTCCAATTTGTGGTATGTTTACTTTTCATCAGCCACAGCACGTACCGGACGGCCGCACGAAAGTGAGTGAGATCGACGGCGAGACTGAAAGACTGAGAGACGAGCGAGGCAGCGAAAGCTCGCAAACTAGGCCGAGCTGAGCCGAGCAAAAAAAGGCAGCTCAACCCAACAGCTGATGCTGCAGGCAATCAGCGAGTGGAACGGAGAGGAGGCTCGCGGGGGCGATCACCAACTGCAGATACCGCGTTCACAGACTGTACGCCGGCCAGTTGGGGGAGTGAGCCAGCAGCGGACGAACTGCGAACTGCGAGCTGTGCATGTGGTTTACCTGGCGCTCCAGGCCTCTGTATTGAACGATCAGCAGCAAAAACAAACACGGGGTTGCCTGTCTGCTGGACGAGGGTTGTGGCAGGAAGAGCAAAGACTATGCGGGGACAGCAAACAAAGCAACTGCGAAAGAGGGCCAGGACTTGGACGCAACAGACGGACGAACAAGCGGACGGACGGACAGACGGACGGGAGGACGGGGGACGGGCGAACGCCAAAAGCAAACGAGAACAGTTCTCAGTTTGTGAGTCTGGAAAAGAGAATGCGCTGCCAGCATTGTTGTCGAAGGGATTGACAGACAACCTTGCCGAGCACGGTAGTTAGGCGCCAGGTAGACCTCGAGCTCGAGCTTGAGCTGGAGCGAGTTGTAGGATCGAGTGCGGGCGTAGACAATTAGTTGATTGTGCTAAGCAGCGCTTTGTGTGAGACGCGCTTTGTGTGCGCACTACTCGGCTAATTTCCTGTATTCTAATTGGCAAGTGCTGACTGCCGGCGAGTGACAAGTGACGAGTGACGAGCGACGAGTGACAAGCTGACTTGTTGCAGGAAGCGGCACCAGGAAGTAGAGTGTGCGCAGTAAATTAGCTGAATCGAAAATAGCTGCACATATTAAACAGCAGGCGAGTAGTTTTTGAGCGAGTAGCGTGTAAGCATATCTATAAAGTAACGAGTAGCTCACTTGCTGAATGAAGCGGCACAAGGAAGTAGAATATGCACAGTAAATTAGCTATTCTAAATTACAAATAGTTGCACTATCGAGTAGTTTTTTAGCGAGTGACGAGTGAAGTTCACTTACGAATTGCTGTAAAGTAAAGAGTAGAGCAAAGCGAGTAGCGAGTAGCAAGTGTTTACAGTCAGATCGAGCTGTTTAATGAGTAACATTTCTACTGACGAATACTTTGTGGGCGAGTAACGAGTAAGAGTTGAACTACAGCCTCATTTTAGATCATTGGAGAGCACTCCATGCAAATTTGCCATTTTGTAGAAGTGAATGTGACGTGTAGCCACTAACAAGTCGTTAGCTTAAGATCAAGGTATCCCAAACCTGTCTGTCATGAAGCCGTCAATCGGTATGCGAAGCAAGCAGTATGTTGCTGTCTCGCTCTATGTTGATTGCACACTTGCACTTCCGTTGCAGTTGCTGCTGGCGGCGTTGCAGTTGGCTGGCATTGCCACTGACAGTGCAACAAAATAGCAATTGACAAATTATGGCCAACTAAAAGTAATTACACACAACGAGAGCCAACGACAGACAATGAGCGACTGTAAATAACGAGTTCGCAACGCGTTAATAGTACAAATAATCAGCGAGTGCAGCAAGCAGCCGGAGCCACAGCAAACACTGTCAACACTAAACATACACTTTATATTAATTGTTTTTTATTAACACGGTCGCTGCTGTTGCCGCTGCCGTAGCTGAGATTCATTAATAATTCACGAAACAAAAATGAAAAAAAAAATAAATAAAAAAGAAACGGGAGAGCAACAAAAAAAAATTGCACATGGCCGGCGGCAGCGCAGTCGCAGCGTGTAATCGAGTTGTTAACTCAAAGTGACAACGAACGACGACGACGACGACGACGACGACGATGGCAGAGACGGCGACGACGACGGCGACGGCGACGACAATTAAGTGCAGTCAACACACGATCGCATCAAATGCAAGAGCAAATGAGCGTGAGCGACAGAGATAACAACAACAACACTGAGAGCGAAAGACCTGTTGTTGTAGTTATTGCTGCTTTGCTTTTCGCTTTTTGGTTTTTGCTTTGCAGCAATTGCATTAATGAAATCAACACTTGCTGAGCGACGCGACGCTTGCACGCAAGCTTTATTATTGTTATTGTTCTTGCTGCTGTCGTCGAGCTTTTGGGCGCTTAATTAAAAGCCAGATTGGCCGCAGCAGCGGCAGCAGCTAAAACATATTTCGCGCCTTTGTTGCTTAACAATTAAAATCAACAACAGCAACAACAAAAGCTCAACTTCACACTCAATTAACACGACGCAGACAAACAACAGAGCCATACACACACACACACACACACACACACTCGCGCACATGCATGTATGCACATATGCCAAAATAAAAACGCAAAACTTTTAGCACTGCTGCATTTCGCCCTTTTTTTGCCACCCACACACACACACGCAACACAAACATGCACACGCATACGCGTGCATGCAGCTTTTGTTTGCTCTTAATTGAGTGCACAAACACACGCACAAATATGTATGTGCATATGCAAAGAGAGCAAGCGACTGAGAGTGAGAGCACATTTGCCAACAACAGCCGGCACCAGCAGACACATGCAAAGCAAAAAAATGGAAAAAGAGAGTAAGCACAACCGACCGCGAAATACCCACCAAGCATATTTAAGGGAAAGCAAATTAAATGCATCACGATCAACGCACACCTGCACTGCAGAAACTAGTTTAATATACCCCCTTTTGTGTGTGGTTAACAGGTATCACACAAAAAGTAACAACAACTAAAATGCAGCAGCTAAGTTACGAGTGCTTTCGTGGTTCTTGTCGTTGTTGTTGTGCCCTAGTAGTTTGCAGCCAAAGCCAAAGGTAAGAGGCATGAATGAAAACTGATAGCGCACGTCATTGACACCTACAACAGCAGCAGCAGCAGCAGCGACGCTGGCGCAGCGTCGACTGAATGCACGAGCCATTGAGCGAGCGCCACACGAAACCCGAGAGCTGTGCTGAGTGGGTGGGTGAGTGTGAATGAAGAGAAGGAGAGTGTAGAGTAGTAGACTGCATAGGCTTAGGCAGTGTGCTGTTGTTACGCTCTTTCTCTCTCACTCCATTGCACTTCAGTGCTTGCGGTGCTGCTGCTGCTGCTTCCTCTTCTTTGGCGACTACTTCTACTTCTTCTTCTTGTTCTTGTTCTTTGCACTGCGTCTTCTACAGTTTCTTGTGCGTGCGTAATTGTTTTTTATCGGTCTGGTTTTGTTTTTTCTTCTCCCGTTCAGTGTGTTCGTGTTAATTTCAATGCAGCGTTTTTCCGAGGTGCTACATAAATTTGATTTTTATTTCCCAGAAATCATGAAATTTTATTAATAAATTTCAAAAGTGGCTCTGCACATAAATTTCTGTGTTACCGAAAACGTAAACGCAGCACCCCTCCCCCGCCAACAACGTATAGTAGTTCGCGTCGTCGCCGTTGTTGTCGCCAGCGTCGCGTTCGCATCAGGCAAACAAAACACGCAGCGCAGTTAAAACGCACCAAATGCTCCATACAATTTGTATAATATTTAACTTGATTCTCGGGTCCAGAAAAATATTAAATAAGTAGGTGCACACCAACACCAACACACACATACACTCGCTAATAAAAAGAAAATAAAACCAAAGCAGCAGCTCGTCAATTTTTGCCACTTAAAATTCATAAAACGTTTTCGTGAGACAACAGCGAAAAAATCCTCGTGTGCAAGCGAGAGCGCACTACTTGTACAATGATGGGAGCAGCATAAAGAGTTGAAATCGAAATGAATAATGAGACACACACAAGCACACACATGCATGCATACTGCACGCACGCACACACATTGAGCGAGGAATAGAAGTGAACAGTGGCGCAACTGTTGACTAAACGCCGTTCATGACAGCTCATTAGCTCTGTTAAGGTTTTGGCGCAAGTGAAAAAAGTTTTTTGCGCAGCATCCAATTAAAACGTGCGTGTTTTTTTTTAGTTAATCGAGTGTTTTATTAATCGTATAATGCGCAGAGTGGGTGATTGGAGCGTGACATACATCTGTCGTTGATTTGCGGTAAGTTTTTCCGCGAATATTGCACAGTTCAATAAATTGCTACCCCGCCCACCCCTCTCTTCCATCATTGGAGAGCATCCTTTTTTCTGCACTGTTGTTGCCGTTGTTGTTGTTGTTGAGCCAATTAGCGGTCTAATCAAGTGTAAACTAATGCTAAAAGCCAAGCCGGGTTTGCGCTCAACGCGTGAATATGCCACGAGACAAAAAAAACTAAAATGGGAAAAATAAAATACACAAGAGCAACAACAAGAGCAGCAAAAAAAGGCGCAAGTTCGAAATGAAGATGGTGACGAGGGAGCCCCGATGATGGCTGGGCGAGCGGGTGGGAAGAGGATGGAGGATCAACGACAGCTTTCGTTGTGTGGCTATGCTAATTTGACTAATTTGCCGGGGCCAGTGAGTGTGCGAGCGAGACAGAGATAACAGAGAGTATTGCGATTGCCGCTCTTCGTTGTCTGCACTTTTGTCGCCGTCTTTTGCCGTCGTTTCGCTCTCTCGGTTCGCCGTTGTCGTTGTCGTCGCCGTCGTCGTCGCCGTCGCCTTCTTTGATCTGCCAGCGCACATCTAGGAAATGTTTGTCAAATTCATTGGACCGTTCTCATTGTTTTTGACATTTCTTTTAGCTTCGCAACGCTGACTGCAGCGCTCCGCTGGCAGCGCTGCCTGCAGCCTGTGATCATCAGCATCAGCATCGGCATCGACCATCGACATCTTCCTCACTCGCTCTCGTGTACTTTCTCTTGGCAGCGAGCTTTTACTGAAAGCTCAAACCACACACACACACACACATACATGCACGCAGCTTGCATTGTTCTGACTCTCGACCTTCTGTCGCTGCTGCTGCTGCTGCTGCCTTGCCTCCCCCTCTTGCGCTGCTGCTCCACGCATTCATCAGGCATTGTCGTTATTTTTCTGGCGCCAAAAAGACGCCGTCTTCAACGTCGCAGCTTTTTTGTGTATTTTTTTTTTTTTTTTTTGGTCGCCGTCGTAGTTGTTGTTGTTGTTGGTGCTGCTCCATTCTTCCTTTTTGGCTGCTATTTTATATAATACCCGCTGCCCACTCGACTGAAAGGGTTTTACGACTTGCTTCCTGCCAACTACATTTTATGCACAAAGTTGTCTAAAATTCAATTTTCAAAACGCAGCCCCTAAAAATTACAACGGCAAATTAACTAATTTTGTTGAGCTAACAGCAGACTCAGCTCTCGGCCAGTCGTTACAGTAATTTTGATTGATTAGCGGGTATCTCGAAGTCGAGCACAATCGACTGCAGCTTTTCGCAGGCTTTGCCCTTGCTGCTGTTCTTCTTGTTGTTGTTGTTGCTGTTGTTGTTTTTGGGGTTCTGGTTCTGGCGAATCGAACTCATGTTCTTCATTATAAAGCAGCGCCTTTTGGGCCGTCATCAGCGTGATGACGATGAGGATGGTGATGATGAGCGTACATTAACATCATTATCATCATGTCGTTGTCATATTTTCTTCTTCTATCTCTGCTGTTCGCTTCGGTTTGGTTTTTTGCGATCTTCTCTTTATGCATTTCATGCATACTTCAAAAAATTTATACAATATGCGTTTAATATTCAATTCTTGTTCCTGTTGCCTCTTGTCTGCCGCTGCCGCTGCCGCTGCCGCTGCTGCTTCTTCTTCATTCTTCCTTTTCCAACTTTTTGGTTTTTTTCCTTTTTTTGGAGAAAAAAGCGAAAGTTGCGACTAGAAGAGAACCGTGCTTCGTCTGCCTCGACTTCGTCTCGATTTCGGTTTCGATTTCGATTTCGATTTTTGTGACTAGTCCACTCACACACACACACACACACACACACACATACGCACACGCAGTGTGGAGTACAGTTGCTGCAGGCGCCGTGCTCTTCTTTTATTTGGCGCTCAGGTGTTTTTTTCAAGCGCTCTTCAACCGTTTTGACGGCTCTTATCAGCCGCGGGGTCGAGGGTCAAGCGATAGCCGATGCCGGGAATGGCAGTGCGGGGGGGGGAGGGGGTAGAGGAGCGTAGAGCGTACTCATTAGCCAAGCGGAGCGTGTAAACAGCGGAATTCTCGATTAGTTAGCCACTTAGCGGCGTTTTGTTACCAATTTGAGAGACAGTGGCGCGGCCGTTAAAATGTTGTTGGTTTCGGTTTCGGTTTCGCTTGATGCCCAAATTCGGTGGCCATTAAAGCCAAGCTTTTTCGACTTCCGCTGCCGCCGGGGAGCGTAGGCGTCGCATCGCATCGCGTCGCGTCGCGTCGGCGGAAGCAGCTACTTAATTAGCCGGCCAAGTTAACGTTTCCAAATTAATTTTCATTTAATTTTAAGTGGGCGTAAATGCAATTTAAATTAACAGCAACATCAACAGCAAAGCGCGCGCTTCCCCCCATTTAATTGTGTTTGCATTCTGCTCGTCGGCCACTCGGCTACTTTGTCATTTATTTTAGTTTTATGCTCACGATTATTATGCTAATTTCGTTGTAGTCGAGAAAACTATTCTCTGCTGCTTCTTCATCTTCTTTTGTTTGCCAGTTGTCTCTGTGTGTGTGTGTGTGTGTGTGTGTTTTATTATTCATTAGTTTTGTGTCTAGTTTTTGGGTGGCTTCGGCTCGCAGCTTGCTTGTGGCACCCGTCGAACGAGCTGCTGCAGTTGCATGCCAGCACAACTTATAGGCATGCAACTGCCACACGGAAAGACACCTCTCTGCATACGAAACGAGCTGAGCAGACCCTCGGAGACGGTGCCTTTGATTCGCACTGCCACTAACTTAGCTACAACTCATAAACATAAACGGCCAACTCGCCACTGGCAACTGGCAACTGGCAACTGACAACGTGCAACGTGCAAGTCGCGGCAACGTGCAACTTGCGCTTGTGTGCGCGCTTTATGTGCCGGCCTAATGTGACTGACAGTTCAGCCACGCTAAATATCCAAAATGTCGTCGCATAAAGCCATATATCATGCTTCCATCTGTCTACACATACTGTTCCTTCGCTTTGAAAGCCTTCCTCCATGATTTATCAAACATTTCTGCTATTACTAGTATTTAAGTTCCTATGGGTCCCTATATATAATATGCTTGTACTACTTAAGAAATATACATCTATATATCATCTAACAACAAAATATTACTAGTATTATTACAATTTGCTATTTTGATTTAACTAAATTTCATTTCAATTTTGCATTTTCTCCATTTATTTCAGCGTCTTTTTTTTATTCTTTTTTTCAAGTGCGTTGTTTTAGTGCAAGTTGCAAGCGAATTGCAGAAAAATTGGAAGGTAAGACTGCATTTGTTGTCTGAAATCAATTGATGCAGTAAGAATTGCAAACTAAACTTAATTCCTTTATTTGCAGTGCTAAGTTTGTTCAGGAAAAGTCCAGAGTCTGGTGAGTCTGCTTCAGATATTCAAGTTGTGTGGGATTCCTCGACACATTGATGGCAACAATTTGAATTGGTTTGAATTGGTTTGGCACAACAAGCAAATTAGCGGCTATTTCAATAATTTAATTAATGCGATTCCGTGGAATATGCCTCAATGCCGATTACGCGGCAATTAGTCTTAACTATGGTTCGTTTTCGATTACGGATCAGAATCAATTTCACAACAAATTACGCACAAATTACAGACGGCCGAGGGGGGGGCGGGGGCGGAGGAGCTAGTTGCATGCATTTTTCAGTTGCATTGTGACGCACAGAACGAGTCGGGCTGGGAAATATCCTTGCAGCGCTGGCTAAAGGATGTGCGCGCCTCCAATTGCTGCGCTGCGACTGCAATTATTATACATTTTTCATGCATCGAAATTGTCGAGCCGCTCGCACGCGGTCCGAGCACAGGAAAAAACAAGAATAAACAACTTGCTGGCGAAGTGAACGACGAATGCCATCGCTCAAATTGCTCACAATTTGCGGCAAATGAGCGCCAGAGGGCGTGCCGCGGCGGCCGTCGACTATCGCGGCAGGACTTGCCACGCATTTGTCAACTTAGCACATCGATAATGCCACCGCGCCCCCCCCCCCTCGGGCGCCCCGTTGCCGCACAGCGACAATTTTCCACACAATTATGGAAAACGCTTTGGGGCAAGAGTCGGTGGCAAGAGAGGTGCCACTGCAGCAGGGTTGCATTCTAACGCTAAACAGAACAAAATTCTGACGACCCCCCCCCCCCCCCAAAACTACCCCCGGCACCACCCCTAATGACTTGTGGTGAAAAAAGCGCAAAACGCGAAGCTCAAAAACTACAAAGTTTCGCCTCCAACAACAACAACAACAGCAGCAGCAGCGAACGGGGAAAATAAATAAAAAATTATAAAGAAAAACTTGGAAGAAAAAATGAAAATGCGTTACGCCCATTTAATTGAGGCACGCCACAGAAAGAGGGGCGTGCCAGTGCACTTTGATTATAAACCCCCTCCCCCCTCGCAAGCCCCTGGAAAAAACGTCAGCTGAGTATTTACCCAAAAGCAAAGAGTCCTGCGAGTCCTGTGAGTCCTGCGAGCGACTTGAGCGGAGCAAGGCAGGTCATTTTTATTTATGAAAATTAAACAAGTGAACTTTGACAGGCGGTTGCTCAGAGGGTTGACCCAGTCAAAGCCAGGGGACGGTGGGAGGGGGCCAGGGGGCAGGAGGGGTCGTATCATTAAACATTTGTCGACCTGTGTCTTGGCACGGCCCTTTAACACATTAGCGCACGGCATGGCAGCCGCTCTGGGATAGACAAGGTCTGGCATCAATTAGAAGGCGCCCCGACTAGTCACTTTGCAGTGGCAGGGGGGGGGGGGGAGGGGAGGAGGTGACAGCGAGAGAATGTCGCTGACTCTATCATGTTTTGCACAGAGATGCAAAGTGGAAGAAAGGAAGAGTAGGGTATGCTCAACTACAAGTTCTTCAAGTCGCGGAAATACTGCTACTATATAGGAATAGGAATAGGAAGAGGAATAGGAAGAGGAAGAGGAAGAGGAAGAGGAAGAGGAAGAGGAAGAGGAATAGGAATAGGAATAGGAATAGGAATAGGAATAGGAATAGGAATAGGAATAGGAATAGGAAGGAAAATAGGAAGAGGAATAGGAATAGGAATAGGAAGGGGAAGAGGAAGAGGAATAGGAAGGGGAAGAGGAAGAGGAAGACGAATAGGAAGAGGAATAGGAAGACGAATAGGAAGAGGAATAGGAAGAGGAATAGGAAGAGGAAGAGGAAGAGGAAGAGGAATAGGAAGAGGAAGAGGAAGAGGAAGAGGAAGAGGAAGAGGAAGAGGAAGAGGAAGAGGAAGAGGAAGAGGAAGAGGAAGAGGAAGAGGAAGAGGAAGAGGAAGAGGAAGAGGAAGAGGAAGAGGAAGAGGAATAGGAATAGGAATATCTATAGGAATAGCTATAGGAATAGCTATAGGAATAGCTATAGGAATAGCTATAGGAATAGCTATAGGAATATCTATAGGAATAGCTATAGGAATAGCTATAGGAATAGCTATAGGAATAGAATAGGAATGATATAGAAGTTGAAATAGAAGTATAAATAAGAATAGTAGAAATATAAATAGGAACAGCTATAGAATGCATTAGCTTTGTGATTACAAAGTAGCAGTAATCAAGGCATTGTTTGAGAAGGAAACTCACAAAACTGTGATGAAATATGTTGTCTAAATAAATGCTGAGTGCGCAGGGTATGCTCAACTAGAAGTTGACTAAGTCGGGAAAATACTTCAACTATATAGAATTAGCAATAGAATTGATATAGCATTAGTAGCAGTAATCAAAGCAATGAAAACTCACAAAACTGCGATGAAATAAGTTGTCTAAATAAATGCTGAGTGTGTAGGGTATGCGCAACTAGAACTCACCCAAAAAGAGTCGCATATTGCAAAACTTTGCGTTTAAAAAGTAGCAGCAAAAGTAACAAAACTGCGATGGCGTCAAACTGTTTGAGGCACAAACTAACAAGCTGAAATTAAACGAATTATAGAGCATATTTTGTGCAGCACACTTGGCTAGTATTCTTACAGGGTATCAGGCAGCTGGACTGTGGAGATTTCATAATTTTTATTGAGTTCTCTTTTGCACTTTCACTCGCCAAAGTGTCGTCAAGTCGCAAAGTCGCAAAGTCGCGAGTCGCGAGTCGCGAGTCGCTTTATTTATTTGCGCTTCGGCAGCAATTTCAATTAATTGATAAGTCGCCGAGGGGAGGAGTGATGCGAGGCAGCAAAGAAGAAAGCGACAACATTTCACGCAGTTTAATTGCCAGCGACATTTTGTCGCGCAGCGAATAACGAGATTCAAATGCGTTGCCAGTTGCTAATTGAATCAGCAGTGAATAAAGTAGTTCTGGATAGTTGCATGAATCGCGACTGCTGATTGGCTTTGACAGAGCGACAGAGAGAGAGAGAGACAGAGAGTGAGAGAGAGCGAGGGAGAGATTGCGAGTGCGTCGCACTCTGGAGACTCGCTAAAGATTCTAATGAATTGCACACATTGCGTTGAGCAGAGCAAGAACAGGACTAGGCGAGTGCGAGAGATTTGTGTGCTTGAGATTTGCTGTGGAAAACTCCAAAGAGCTGGAGACTTGTCGTGGAAAACTGCGTTGAAGCTGAGAGCTCGAGTGCGTTTGTAATGAATGCGAAGCGAGATTGCGGTTTGACAAAAATGTCAGCTAAATTGTTGCATGATAGTTGTGAGAAAAGCAACAAGCACTAAGAGAGAGAGAGAGAGAAGTTAGAGAGCGGGGAGGTGAATAAGAAATTTGCGAGCTCGCAACAAAGTGAATAATAGCGAGCACAATTAAAGCATAAACACACTCGGCGTGTTTCAATCGCATATGAATATGAAGCCATTGACGAGTGCGCTCTCCCCCCCCTCTCTCCCTCTCTCTCTCTCTCTCTCTCTGTGGCGAGTGCGAGGCAATTAAAACATTCAAGACACTAACACGCGCACTCCTAACACACATTCGCTTGTTGCAGCAGTTGCATATCGAGTGGGTGTTGCAGCCACCAACAAAGCAATAATTTTGACATTGATGACGATGATGATGATGGTGGTGGTGGTGGTGGTGGTGGTGCAACAACCGACAACAAGCGGCAACAAAGTTGTTGTAGTTTTCGCACTTGTTTGGGGCATGCCACGGCTGAGCGTCGCTCGCAACGTCTCAATGCTTTTTGCATGCGGCAACAATGTGGCGTGCAAAAAAGTTGCAACTTACATATGTGGCAGCCACTCTGGCACTCTTGCCACAAGTCGAGCCAGCGCACAGAACAAACGAACGAGTACTTAAAACTTTTACAAGCCACTCGACGCGAGCGGAGAAGTACGGGGGGGGGGGGGCGAGTGGGGAGCTCGACTTACAACAATTGCATGTTAGTCGAGAAACACTTTCGCAGCATTCAGCTTCTGTGCGACTGCCAGGCGAGAGCGAGACAGAGACAGAGAGAGAGAGAGGGAGTCGAGTCGAGTCGAGTCGACTGCAATTCAAGTGTTATGCTAAACTCATTTGCTAGCGCGCTTTACACATTAGCACAGCTCGCTGGGGGCTGCGAGGGGGGAAGGGGGGGGGGAGAACTCTGCGAGTCCAAGAAGAGTTGGCTGCGATTTTCAGGAGTGGTTATGTTTATGGATGGCCACTTGGTTTAGTTTCACACTTGAGCGCCGGCTGCTAATGAGCTTAAGGATTAAGCGAGCGAGCGAGCGAGAGAGCGCGACTCATTCGCTCCCGCTCTCTTGAGTGAGGTGCAAAAATTTGTGCAATAAACTTTGGCGGAAACAACGAGAGCAGCGAGTGCTGCACAAATGCAAGTTACATATTTATAAAGCTCCGGCCGCGCCTCCTTTGTTTCGACGCGTCAATGGGGGGCCGGGGGGCCGGGGGCGGGGGCGTGGCAGTGTGCATACGCCCCAGACGCGCAGCAGACGCTGGCTGCAAACGCGGCCAACACTCGAAAAACTTTCGACGCTCTCGCAAAACTATTTGCGCAAATATTTGTTTAGTATTTTCGTGTTTTGTTGGCCAAAGTCAAATGCAGTCCCTACCCTCCCCCACCACGTCGCGGGGGTTGCGATTTAAGCGGCGCGTTGCGTCGCGAGGCGTCAAACAAATTTGTAGCTTTAAAATGCGGCGGCAGCAGCGTCGAGCTAATTGAATTTGCGAATGAATCGCTGAGCGAACGAGCGAACAACACGACTAATGACAAACTGTAAACAAGGTTGCACTCAGGTTGCCACTTGCCGCGATTGCTGCACCGATTCTTTCAATTTGTGTATTGTATTTAAGGCAGTTTTCTGGCATCAATTAGTTGCTTGGTGCGATTGATTTGCTGGGCGAGTTTTTGGCTGCCACTTTGAGTGATGTTCGTGTTGCGTGTTCGCCG